>CM040124.1:292253959-292878330 GCA_022559845.1 Amorphophallus konjac | reverse complement strand
TTAATTTCGAGTCATAGCATGTAATTTTTATTTTATTTGAGTTTCTTTTATGTAATTTTCCTTTTATTTGAGTCAAGTACCTAAGTTAGGGAGTCATTTACATAAGTCATGTGTCAATTGGGCCCAACTAATGGGCTAGGCCCATGGGCGCCCCCTTAGGATAGTCTGGTCTTTAGTCCATTAGTTCAGGGTTATTTTGGTCATGAAGAATGTGAGTGCCTATAAATAGGCCACCCTACTCTCTCATTTGAACCTTTGAATGAACTTTGAAATAGAAGAAATCTCTTTGAGTTTTATCCACTATCTCAAATTTCTCTCCCTCTCTTTTTTTCCTTCTCTCTCTCTCCCATCAAAGGGGGCTGCGCCCCTCTCTCCCTCTCCCCTCTCCCACCTACTTCCTAACTCCCCTCCCCTCATTGAAGAGCCTCCCCAACTACCTACAACCCCCCTTAACTCTATCCCAACCCCAAGGTAGTCTCCACCACTCCCCATCCCACCCTCCAACCACCAACCACCAACCACCCACTTCCCTTCCCCAAGCATCTCTCCCTCTCCCTAAGGCTGAAAGAGAATCTCCCTAGGCCAAAAATTCAAATCTCCCTCCCTGCTGGCTGAGCCCTCTCACCTCCCCAACCCACCTCCCAGATCTGTGCGCCCAGACCCTCACCCCATAGCCCCTTGGCCAGCCCTCCTTCCTCTCCCATTTCCCCCCTCTCTTGTGCACCCCATTCTGCAGTGGCCATCCCTCTCCCCCTGCACCATCCCAGCCCCGCCCCCCCACACCTCTCCCCAGCCCCCCCACGTCCCTACATCCTCCAGCAACTCCCTTTCCCTTCCCACAGCCCCCAGCCCCCATTCCCTTACCTATCCATCACCCATTCCCCTCCCCCTCTATTAGACCTAGTTCTGGGTCGCAGGCAGCAGAGAACCCGCAGTTCACAAAGGTAGCCACTTCATCACCGTGAAGCTTCAGGAGGTGTATCTTATACCGATGGATTCCTTGTCCAGTCAGCTTCGCATCCGAGGTGGTTTTGTCTTCATCTGACATTGGAGTGGTCCAGAGGAGCTGATCTCGCCCGGCTGCGCATCCTGCCCCTGGCAGACAACCAGATTGACAGTGCAGAAGCTCCCCCGGTTGCGCATCCTACCCCTGGCAGACAACCAGAGAGACATTGCAGAAGCTCCCCCGGTCACCACTTCACATTTCCTAAAGAGATATTTGGCTGAGGCGTACTCCTACAAGTCCCCTACCACCTTCAGGAAGAAGGAGTCCATTCGCCCGTCCGAGTGCCCAATTTTGGCCATCCTCGTCAAAGTGCGCAAACGGGCCCTATCTGTGCCAGGTTGGACCGACCCCCACTCTTCAGCTCAGAGTTTTCTTCTCAGACCTCTGTTTGTGGTCCCGTCAATTTTTGTTCGAATCTACTTCATCCACGGTCACGTCTCGCCCAGACTCGCCTCCATCGGAGTTCAGAAGCACCCGGGGCAGCTTTTACCATCCCCCCTGCGGTTCTGCACCAAACGGAGACCAGTCAGACCAGCCCTGTACTCCAAGCTACAGCGACCGCCGTCGTCCACCAAGCGGCGCCGAACTCGTACGGTCTGTTCCCTAGTCAGTCCCGGTCGTCTCAACGCTGGTCTCACCCCCGGCAACCTCCGGACGAGCCCGTGGCTGTCCTGACACCGACACTCTGTCCTGCAGTCCCAGACAGGGCAGAACCGAACAACTTGGGAAGACGAAGGCACAACACCTCGGCTCGGCCTCCGGACGACCACCAGCTCTAGCGATCGACTGCTACCTTGCCCCTAGGTGACTTAGCATTGGTCCCACCTTCCTGCAACACCGTGAGACACCCGCAGCAGCCCAACTACTAGTCTCTGCTTCTGCTTGGCCGGCTGAAGGCCCCTCCCTGCAAAATCGGACTCTTCGGTTTTTCCCCTTCCCTCGCTTGGCCGACTGAAGGCCCCTCCCTGCGTGGAGGTAGTTTTGGCTGTAACTACTTAACCCCCACCCCGAGAACCCCCCTTCTACGTGAGGCATAGTGCTATAACTATTTTATTTTTCAGGTCAAGCACCAACGACGCAGCATGCGGACACGTACCCACGCTTCCCCGCTCGCCTCGTCTCCTGCCGGGATCGGTGTCTTCACACTGATCTGGTGAGCACTTGGTTACACCCTTCCTGGTTTACCTTTGCTTAGTTTAGTATCGCTACTAAGTTGCCTTTTGGACGGTGAGGCGAGTGCCTGGTCCTGAATTTTCATCAAATTGAGCAACCACGATGGAGTAAGTTGAGAGAGCGACCCTACAACCCACGCCCTCGGCGTGCTGGCCGCCCATGGAAATTGGGCATCCCAGGTCTTAGGGGTTCAGCCCCAGCTAAGCCAAACCCCTGGAAAGGCAAGGTCCCACCTCGGACCCTCTCCACCATCACCGACTTGCCTACGAGTAATAGTGAGCGCTACGCAAGTGAGCTCGCCAAGTGAGTCCGGTACTCGATCTTTGCTTGCTTACAGGTATAGGTCTTAGGATCATTGTGTCATCCCGTGGCATTCTTGCCCATTCCACGTCACAAAGGCCCATCAAGTCATGGTGCCAAATGAAGGATGAGCTTAGAAGGATTTACCTGCCCCGCCCAGTCACCTCCAACCAGCCCCACCCAGTCACCTCCCACTAGGAAGGTCATAGTCGGAGGCAAAGAGTCCCGCATGTAGAAGAGCCTAGGTCCAAGACTAGGCCGAGTGATTATGAGCGAATCCACCATGATGCCCCTACTCCAAACCCCACCTTTAACAAACTCTTGAAAATCTTTTCTGATCGGTTGGATAGGATGTGTTCTCATATTGACGAACTCCTACTCGAACCTGAGGAGGTCGTAGCCGGTAGTCTCAACCCGGCGCCATCTACGGAGTCCCAGGGTCCTCTCCCCCTCTTAGAGGACATCCTGTCCCCACAAGTAGGAGATGTTTTACCACAGCCTTCACCCTTCGAACTTCATCCGAAGTCACCCTTCTGAAGGGCTTGGTCCATAAAGCACCATGCTATCCATCCATGGACCCCGCACTACAAATTGTGCCCGCCAACTCGTTCCACACAACCTTCCAGTCATTTGACTTTGTCGATACCTTGGAAGATCTTATCAGAGGATTAGGTTGGCAGTTGACATGGAGGTACATGTTGGCCCTGTTAGGGTGCAAGCCCTGGATACAGAGGGGGGGTGAATGTATCCTGCTAGGAATATCAATCAATTTAAACCTCGGAAGCTAAACACAATACCAGAATAGAAACTAATTCAATTGAACAAATGAAGAGACACTTGGAGCGCTCCTAATCAATCATCTAGCGGAAGCAAACACACAAATAAACCACTGCTCAAGAGACTTTTAGGTGGTTCGGTCCAAGGACCTACGTCCACCCCTTACTCCCAACCGGAGTGAGGCTTCCACTAGTAACACTAGCACATCAGACTCAGTCTGCAACAACTGCTGCCAAACAGCTTGACTAGGGGAACAACCTCCCCTCTTCCTCCCAACCGGAGGGACACCCCATGTGACTCCCAGCCACTTGGAAACCAGAGACACACGGTCTCTCTTCCTCCAGACCCGGAGGGAACCCCTGGACTTGCTACCCACAAGCCCAGAACCGGAGGACCAAACCTCCCTTCCTCTAAACTGGAGGGTAACCTACCAATGACACCCTGTCAAAGGCAACCTAGAGGTCTCGGACCTCCCTTCCTCCCAACCGAGGGAACCAACCACAAGTAGCACCCAGCTACTTGCAAACCGAAGACACAAGATCTCCCTTCTTCTGAGTCCACAGGAGGAACCCGATCCCCAACAGGGCAATCGGAAGAACAACAAGTGACTGTTTAAAAAGGAAAAACAAAAACCGCAGCAACAGAAAGCTAGAAGAATAAAATGCACAAAGGCTCTCGCAGGAGCTGGCTGGCCTGGATTTGATCCACGGTCCAGCAGGAACTGATCTTCAGTTGAAGCTTCCTTTGCTCTAGCTCTCTCTTCTTCTCACTCTTCTTTTTCTTCTCTTTCGCAGGCTCTCTCTCTGTCTCTTCTTTCTTCTTCTTCTTTCTTCTTCTTCTGCTCACTGCCTTTCTGCAACTCTATCTCGATCACTCTCTTCCTCTTTCTTATCTGATCTTCCTTTCTTATCTTCTCCTTTCATACATCTTCAGATGGAGGCGGCTTAGTATTTATAGCTGTAATATTTAGGGCGCTATCCTCGGATCACGTGCCAGGTGCCAACCTCGGATCACGTGCACTTCATAGGCTTCACGAGCAGTACCTGTCACACAGTCATAAGAAGATATCAGATGATGTATAGACTTGGTTCAGGCTGTTTAACAAAGTGTGTACAGCCACGATGCAGCTTGAGTGTATAGACTTGAAGCTTGATATCGAGTGTGTAGAGTTGAGGCTTTGGAAACGAGTGAATAGACTTCGTTTTGAAGGGGATGAACATGTGCTGAAGTGTGTACAGTCTACAAGGATGGATGTTCAGACTTAACCTCTGAAGAGTATATACTCTGCTGAAGAACGTTCAGTCGATGTACAAGCCACAGGCTGTATAGACTTCATATGCAATGCAACATTGTATAGACTTAATAGAGACGCTGAATGAGACACAGATGCTGTATAGACTTTACATGTGAATGCATATGCCAATGTATATACTCGAAAGCATGAGACGCTGACTGAGACGATCGGATGTACAGACTTTGAATCAAGGCTTGAATAGTAAATCAATGTCTAGACTTGGATGCCCAATCGCCAATGTATAGACTTGCAGCTTGAACCAGTGTATAGACTCTGATGCAAATGAGAAGCCAATGTGCAGACTTCACAAAGTATAGACTTTCCAAACGACTGTACAGACTTTAGCCCAATCAGCGATGTATAGACTTTGATAACTGATGCATGAACAGTACGCCAATGTAGAGACTTGGAACATCTGAGGACCAGTGTACAGACTTGCAGAGCCGAACCCAATGTATAGGCTTGGCGGAGCACAGTCCAATGTATAGACTTTGTGAAACAGAGTCCAATGTATAGACTTGGAACTCAAGGGCAGTGTACAGACTTGGTAAGTCTGAGCCAATGTACAGACATCAAGTGAAGACCAGTGTATAGACTTCACGTGAAAACCAGTGTACAGACTTTGAGGCGATTGAGGGATGTATCTACTTAGCCTTTGAGGAACGATGTACAGAGTCTGAACGTGAAGGAAGGCTGTATAGACTTGAAGCGCTTGAAGTGATGTACAGACTTGGTGGTTCAAGTAGTGTACAGACTTGTGAAGGCTTCAACGTTGTACAGACTTGGAAGTTCCACTGTGGATGTATGGACTTGATGATCCACTGTGGATGTATAGACTTGAATGAGTGAAGCCGATGTACAGACTTGGTGATGAGACACCAATGTACAGACTTGCAAAAGCGAAGCCAATGTACAGACTTTGAGAGACATGAACACTGTGATGTTCAGACTTTAGCAGTGTATAGACTTGGCCAAACGTAGGAAAAGTTATGAATGTATAGATTTGGCCAAACGTAGGAAAAGCCCCCAATGTGCAGACTTGATCATCCCAACACAGAACAACCGATGTAGACTTGAACGCTGTACAGACTTCTCGAAGTGATGCTTGATCAAAGAGACAGTGTATATACTTAGCCACCAATGTATAGACTTCAACACAAATGAGAAGATCGAATGAACAGGCTTTGAAGCTTAACATAGACGGTGGATGTATAGACTCCATGAACAAGATGCAATTCTGACTGATGTATACACTTGGCAAATAGAGTGATGCATGAACTACCTTGTACAGACTTTAAGACTTAATGAGCAACAAAAAGTGGACAAAGCAGCATGGCGTCAACCCAACTGTTCCACTGCGTCAACGCAGCAATTAAATCAGCAACTACTGCGTCAACGCAGTGTCCTTGTAGCGTCAACGCACTGCATGAACAATTAGCCACTACGTTCACCCAATCTAGCCATATTCATTGAATTAGCTATTGAAGCAACCAATCAGATATTTAAGCCTTCAAACAGTCATCTAAATTAATTAGCACACCTCAGTGTGACTCATGGTGTGTCAGCCATCATCAAAATCACACAGGGGCACAACAATCTCCCCCTTTTTGATGATGGCAACACTATGAGTTATACTGACTCAGATTAGATTCTTCTCCCCCTTTGCCTTCATCAAAAAAAATGAAATAGGGAAACAATTCAGTAAAGCACATGAATGTTATACTTCCCTTTGGAGTGTGACATCTATCTTCCAAATGTATCCTTTCAAGAGCTTCTCCCCCTGTAGATATGTCATATTTTCAATCACACAGGAGCACTGAAGTATGAAGAACTCAATCATGTAAAGAGTTAGGAGCTCAATAAAATGCATGAATCAAGTCTCCCCCATCGTCAACTAGAAAGATATTATGAATGCATTGCAATTAATTATATGAGTGCACAATCATTGACAATTCATGTAGGATATGAGAACTATGCATGAGTCAAAACCTGAAAGGCATGTTATGCAATTAGTTTGACTAGCTCCCCCTTAGTCATACAACTCTTATGCATCCAACATTCTTATGCAGGCCCAAGACATGAGTGGAAGTCAACAGTTGGAACCAATTGATAGAACTGAGTGCAAATGAAGCAGTCAGTTTGGTCTGAACGACTGGAGTCCAATATGAGAGAGTAAAAAGGAATTCAGAAAGAATGAGAAAGATTTTCAATGAAATATCAAATTTCATAAATCTGATTTAAACAGATGATTACAGACTTTTCCATCATAGAAACCTATGAATGAACCTATGTTGACAAACCAGTTCAGAATTTTATGTATGCAAGGTTTGAACATGAGCTATTTCTACTCATATCTGAAATCAGTTTTCTTAATAACAAGTGAACCAAGTTTTCATATTGAGAAACCTTTTTTAACCTTTTTCATTCTTACTCACTTAATTTCAAGGATTTCCTCAAGAAATGCAATCGATAGTATTGAGGATAAACAAACAAAAAACCATTTATTTCTGTCAAAGTTTCTATTGAAAGAAGATTCTTTTCCAAACAATCTCAGATGATATGCTAGATAGGCAACGAATTTTTAACAACAATATTCAAGAGTAATTAAGTTAAGTACATCCTTACAACTGGAGGATACACGTTGTTTAGACGCCAGTATCCCTAAGCGCTTGGAAGGACTAACTGTCATGCTTCTTAAGAACAGAGATAGCATTTACACCTCATGACACACTGAAACTCATTTCTTGATGAGGGACATGTATTTCTCAGTGTGCCTGCCATTGCTCTGTCAGATTTTTAATCAACATATTTAAGTAGAGTTAACTATGGCACTTCATGACATATCTCAATTCATTTCTTTGATGAATGAGATGTGTTTCTCAGTGACCAAAGACATTGCTCTGACAAGATTTGGTATTTGACATAATCCATATTCCCTGATGTTTAAAAACAATACATATTTTCATACAAATCAGTCAAGGAAAATCATGATTTCAGAATTTCAGATTTCAGAAGAGTTTAAAAGACACAACATGAAAGGGTTGGTTAAAATTTATTAAGACTAACTCAGATATTTCCAAGAAGAATTCATAAGCAAACACAAGAAATACATGAAACTTCAACCGGCTGAAATCTTCAGACATTCATAGTTCTATATGATAGAAATTTCCTTAAAAACAATGTTTTCGGATTTATGATCAAGATATGCGCAGAGAAATCTTTCTGGGACTTCAAGGAAGGCAAGAGCATTTTTCAGGTACAGCCACGTCAACAAATGCCAATGGATACCAATTGATAGTATGAGTGACAATGGCTGACAAGAATTGAAGCAAGAGGCTAAAATACAATGCATTTTACAATCACCAAGGAGTTTATCAAGATTGCAGTTCAAACAGGAAGGTGAGTATTAGTCATCAGACATGAGCTTTGATGAGAGGTCTGATGGTCACATGCACTTACATGAATGAATAATGAGAGATGCTCCCCCTCACTGAGTGCATAAACTGAAACCCTCCCTTTTCTTTTGAAAAATTTCATGATTAAATGATGCCACTCTAAGATGCAATTAGATGCATTAACTACCCATGAAAGGCATGAAGACCCTGAAGGGTATTAGACTAGTCAAATGTGCATGATATGCTGTGCAGCTCCCCCTGACGGTATGCATTCAAAACATTTGAAAATCATTCATGAGTAATGAATTCTAGATGTATGCAGTCACAGAATGAGCATATCCAGACACAACAACTATTGCATGGAAATGTAAACATGCATGTTTAAACCACTAATTAACAAATCTATCTATATTCCTAATGCCATCTAAGCAGACTCATTGAAGAGTCAAGAGACTTACCTGAGAAGTGCATGAGTGGGGTTTACCTTTTTAGGGTGTCTTGGTTTATTTGCCCCTTTTATTTCTCGTTCCCAAGACACACCTGCAAAAAGTTTCTCACTTGGCATATTTTGGTACCCAAGTTTCCTTGGGTCCTGCAGGGTTAGTGGTATTTTGATGGGATGTTTTCCAAAGCTTCTGAGCCATCATATCATCATGCTTTTTCATATAGCAACTAGACATGGAATGTCCAGACAGACCACAATAATCACATGAACCACTCGGTCTGAATTTCTTACAATGCATGTAAGCAGGTGTGCTAAATTCATGAGCATGAATGTTTCTATTTTTACCACCACTTTGTTTCAGATGGTCAGAAAACCAGCAATCAGTCACCTTGTGACCTTGCTTTCCACACTCAAGGCATGTGAGGGATTTTCTTATTTGAACAGATTTGTTCCTACCAAACACACTTTGTTTAACAAATTTAGAGTTGACCTTCTTTCTCTGAGAATGCCAGCAGTCTTTGACTGTATGGCCAGGTTTCTCACAGTGATAGCAGAAGATGAAATTTCTTCTACCAACATTAAGCCAGCAGTCAACCGCCCTATGGCTTGACTTGCTGCAGGTGGAACACACCATGTGTTGGCCCCTGGACCCATTTTTGTTCCTTTTAAAGACATGCTGATTTTCATACAAATTGACATGATTAGAATTTGAAAAATATTTGCCTTTACCTCTGGCAAACCAACATTGTTCACTAACATGACATGTTTTTCCACAATGATAACAATAACTTTTTCTCTTCTGTTCAACAGGACTGTTTTTGTTATTGTACTTCCTAGCATGCATTCTATCATCCTGTTCCATCAATTTACATTCATGCATCAAGTGACCAAACCTATGACAGTAATGGCATGAAATTTTCTTTTTATTTGCATGAATGTGTTTGTTCAATTTAGGCACATCATTCTCAGTTTTATCATGAGAGTTCCTTGAATCTTTGTTCTGAACATGAACAGTCTTTTTCTATTTTTGAACTTGTTTCTCAGACTTAGGGCTGTCAGTGGAATTTTGATTCTTCTTAGCACTAAATTCAAAAATAGGCACATTCGATGTGCTGCCTGACTTAGAGCTACTCACGAATGAAGTTTGAAGCTTACTTTCAAAGCTCTTTTTATTTATTGGTTTGTAGCCTAAACCCTCTCTTCGGAGATTCACTTTAGATCCAAGAATTCTATCAAGATTTTCTTTTCCACTGACAAATTTCTCAAGAGATTTCCTCAACTCTGTAACTTCTGATTCAAGCTTTGATACATGGATTTCATATTCATCAGCTTTCCTTTTATAGCACACAGCATCTTCTTTCAGCATTTGATTAACAGTCCTAAGACTTTCAATTTCCTGTTCAGCTTTCATTAGCTCATCAGAGCTATCCAGGCTAACACTCTTCCCTTTTTCAAGAGTGATAAGTCTCTCAGACATAGCTGTATTTAACTATTTTAGCTTGCAGATCTCCTGTCTCATTTTACCATTTTGTTCCAGGATTTCATCATCAAATTTCAAAACACTTAAGGAGGTCTGACATTCACTAAACACTTCTTGTTCATCTTCAGATTGAAGATTTTCAAGCCTTTTCTGAAGTTCTGAATTTTCTATTCTGACAGTCTCCAAGGTTTCAGAAATCAATCTATTTTCATTTTCAAGGCTCACTGATTTAGATGCAGATTCCTCAGTTTGTTTTTTGAGTCTAGCATTTTCAGATTTCAGATATTCCAGATCTGAAGTAATAGAATCAAGATCAGTCAGCTGTCTTCTAAATATCTGATTTTCAGTTTTCAGAGTATCACTGTCCTCACCAGTAAGTTTAGAATTCTCAAACCTATCTAGCTGTTTTTTCATAGATCTGTTTTTCTTGCTCAATTTATTGCTAGATCTTAACGGCTTAGAATAAGCATCTACCCAATCATCTAAGGTATAGTCCGCAAAGGGATTTACCTAAACTTCGTTCTCTTCTTTATCACTGTGGCTGCTGCTATGGTCGCTCCCATCAGCCATCATGCAGTTTTCCTTCCCTGTTCTGCAAGTTAGTTTCATCTTGTCTAGAATATCCCTAGCAGACCTGCAATCATGAAGGCAAAAGTGTAAGGCCTTGTTGATGGATGCTTTTATCAGATTTATAGCTTTCTGATTTTCTCTATGCATTGATCTATGACGATCAGTCCATTTGGACTCTTTTCGTGGTAACCTATGAGGACCATGAGTAATTAACTTCCACAAATCGGGATTATCTAGATTGACGTAGTTACACAAACTACTAAACCATGAATCAAAGTTAGACCCATTGAAAACCAGTGGAAGAGCCATTTGTAGGCTATGATCAATTAGACAAAGATCAAGGAGCAGCAAACCGGAATAAGCACCGAGAAGCACGGGGATCACTACAGATCGTTGGATCTTGAAGCAGTAACTGCTCTGATACCAATTGTTAGGGTGCAAGCCCTGGATACAGAGGGGGGGTGAATGTATCCTGCTAGGAATATCAATCAATTTAAACCTCGAAAGCTAAACACAATACCAGAATAGCAACTAATTCAATTGAACAAATGAAGAGACACTTGGAGCGCTCCTAATCAATCATCTAGCGGAAGCAAACACACAAATAAACCACTGCTCAAGAGACTTTTAGGTGGTTCGGTCCAAGGACCTACGTCCACCCCTCACTCCCAACCGGAGTGAGGCTTCCACTAGTAACACTAGCACATCAGACTCAGTCTGCAACAACTGCTGCCAAACAGCTTGACGAGGGGAACAACCTCCCCTCTTCCTCCCAACCGGAGGGACACCCCAAGTGACTCCCAGCCACTTGGAAACCAGAGACACACGGTCTCTCTTCCTCCAGACCCGGAGGGAACCCCTGGACTTGCTACCCACAAGCCCAGAACCGGAGGACCAAACCTCCCTTCCTCCAAACCGGAGGGTAACCTACCAATGACACCCTGTCAAAGGCAACCTAGAGGTCTCGGACCTCCCTTCCTCCCAACCGGAGGGAACCAACCACAAGTAGCACCCAGCTACTTGCAAACCGAAGACACAAGATCTCCCTTCTCCTGAGTCCACAGGAGGAACCCGATCCCCAACAGGGCAATCGGAAGAACAACAAGTGACTGTTTAAAAAGGAAAAACAAAAACCACAGCAACAGAAAGCTGGAAGAATAAAATGCACAAAGGCTCTCGCAGGAGCTGGCTGGCCTGGATTTGATCCACGGTCCATCAGGAATTGATCTTCAGTTGAAGCTTCCTTTGCTCTAGCTCTCTCTTCTTCTCACTCTTCTTTTTCTTCTCTTTCGCAGGCTCTCTCTCTGTCTCTTCTTTCTTCTTCTTCTTTCTTCTTCTTCTGCTCACTGCCTTTCTGCAACTCTATCTCGATCACTCTCTTCCTCTTTCTTATCTGATCTTCCTTTCTTATCTTCTCCTTTCATACATCTTCAGATGGAGGCGGCTTAGTATTTATAGCTGCAATATTTAGGGCGTTATCCTCGGATCACGTGCCAGGTGCCAACCTCGGATCACGTGCACTTCATAGGCTTCACGAGCAGTACCTGTCACACAGTCATAAGAAGATATCAGATGATGTATAGACTTGGTTCAGGCTGTTTAACAAAGTGTGTACAGCCACGATGCAGCTTGAGTGTATAGACTTGAAGCTTGATATCGAGTGTGTAGAGTTGAGGCTTTGGAAACGAGTGAATAGACTTCGTTTTGAAGGGGATGAACATGTGCTGAAGTGTGTACAGTCTACAAGGATGGATGTTCAGACTTAACCTCTGAAGAGTATATACTCTGCTGAAGAAGGTTCAGTCGATGTACAAGCCACAGGCTGTATAGACTTCATATGCAATGCAACATTGTATAGACTTGAGAGAGACGCTGAATGAGACACAGATGCTGTATAGACTTTACATGTGAATGCATATGCCAATGTATATACTTGAAAGCATGAGATGCTGACTGAGACGATCGGATGTACAGACTTCGAATCAAGGCTTGAATAGTAAATCAATGTCTAGACTTGGATGCCCAATCGCCAATGTATAGACTTGCAGCTTGAACCAGTGTATAGACTCTGATGCAAATGAGAAGCCAATGTGCAGACTTCACAAAGTATAGACTTTCCAAACGACTGTACAGACTTTAGCCTAATCAGCGATGTATAGACTTTGATAACTGATGCATGAACAATACGCCAATGTAGAGACTTGGAACATCTGAGGACCAGTGTACAGACTTGCAGAGCCGAACCCAATGTATAGACTTGGCGGAGCACAGTCCAATGTATAGACTTTGTGAAACAGAGTCCAATGTATAGACTTGGAACTCAAGGGCAGTGTACAGACTTGGTAAGTCTGAGCTAATGTACAGACATCAAGTGAAGACCAGTGTATAGACTTCACGTGAAAACCAGTGTACAGACTTTGAGGCGATTGAGGGATGTATCTACTTAGCCTTTGAGGAACGATGTACAGAGTCTGAACGTGAAGGAAGGCTGTATAGACTTGAAGCGCTTGAAGCGATGTACAGACTTGGTGGTTCAAGCAGTGTACAGACTTGTGAAGGCTTCAGCGTTGTACAGACTTGGAAGTTCCACTGTGGATGTATGGACTTGATGATCCACTGTGGATGTACAGACTTGAATGAGTGAAGCCGATGTACAGACTTGGTGATGAGACACCAATGTACAGACTTGCAAAAGCGAAGCCAATGTACAGACTTTGAGAGACATGAACACTGTGATGTTCAGACTTTAGCAGTGTATAGACTTGGCCAAACGTAGGAAAAGTTATGAATGTATAGACTTGGCCAAACGTAGGAAAAGCCCCCAATGTGTAGACTTGATCATCCCAACACAGAACAACCGATGTAGACTTGAACGCTGTACAGACTTCTCGAAGTGATGCTTGATCAAAGAGACAGTGTATATACTTAGCCACCAATGTATAGACTTCAACACAAATGAGAAGATCGGATGAATAGACTTTGAAGCTTAACATAGATGGTGGATGTATAGACTCCATGAACAAGATGCAATTCTGACTGATGTATACACTTGGCAAATAGAGTGATGCATGAACTACCCTGTACAGACTTTAAGACTTAATGAGCAACAAAAAGTAGACAAAGCAGCATGGCGTCAACCCAGCTGTTCCACTGCGTCAACGCAACAAGTAAATCAGCAACTACTGCGTCAACGCAGTGTCCTTGTAGCGTCAATGCACTGCATGAACAATTAGCCACTACGTTCACCCAATCTAGCCATATTCATTGAATTAGCTATTGAAGCAACCAATCAGATATTTAAGCCTTCAAACAGTCATCTAAATTAATTAGCACACCTCAGTGTGACTCATGGTGTGTCAGCCATCATCAAAATCACACAGGGGCACAACAGGCCCCAGGCTTCGACCAACCCAAAAGTCGTAGCTTCATGCACCCTGCATTGGGGTCCATTACCTCTGTGTGCACCGTGGGTCATATCACCACGGAGGTTCTTTTGTTCCTCCTCATGTCTGATGAGCTTAACTCCATTCCACTTATCCCGAGGGAGGAACCATGTCTTCCACATGAGACCACTGTCCTATCTACCACAATGAATGGAGGTGACCATCTACACCTTCAAGAATTCCGAACATGGGACTGTGTAGTAAGGGAACCCATCGCAAGGGGTCACACATTCTTTGATCCCTTCGATCCCTTCCCTAGTAAACCTCTTGACCCACCATCTCTACTCCACTTCTTCAAGGAAGTTCATTATCACACCCCTACCCCACGGGCCAGTCATCCCACATGTAGCAAGGAGCTCGTTCATTGGGGTAATGAAGAAGGTGACTTTGGCTCTCCTGGCCCTCCCAAACCGCTCCAGTCCAATAGGAAGGCATTGCATAAATGGTGCATATCAAGAAGTCTAGGATTCCATGATCCTACCAACATTTGTTTACGTCGTGTGTATGCAAGTCACACATATGGGTGTCCTGGACCACCACTGCATCATGTAGGGGTTTAGGGTCTAGTGTGAGTCTGCTTTTCTTTATTTATACAGTTTGTTAGAAGTCTGTACATGCATGTGTCGAGTGCATAGGGAGTTGCATAGTCGTGTCAAATGCCAGCAATGCACGATGCAATGAGTTGCTTTATGCTCAAGGCACCACCGTGAGTTTCGAGGGGATGAATATGTCATGATCAGGGTCAAACCTGAACGGTTACCCTCGGGAACCGTGAAGAAAATTGCAAACTCGTAGTTCCAGTCCCTTTCAAGTGTGAGGCAAGACAGGTCTAATGCGTACGTTGTAGACTTGCCGGAAGAATTTAGGATTAGCTCCATGATCAAACGTCTCGGATCTAGTTACCTATAGGGACCCAACGGTGATTCCCAGTGAGGCTTTCGAGCTGTCTCCTCCCTTTGAGAGTGACCCCGCATCTGAGTGTCCACCACTAGCCTCATTGCCACAGCAGTGTGAGCATATAGAATGATGCGGGACGACATGAGACTCGACTCGTACTAATTGTGAACCTGGGACTCTAGGTGACGACACGACCAAAAGACGACGCGACCGGTGACGACAAGAATGGCTCGGCACCTAACATGGTTCCTGAAGTGGAAAACGTGCCCCAAACAAGAAGTACTAGCTCATGATCCTCCCCAGCGAGGGAAACATGTCGATCTGCACGATTGAGAAACCTGCATTGAGTCTCGGGTGGTCAGATCACTCTCGTGCTCGGAATGAGTCACGGGACGGGTCTCGGACTCACAACTCATAGCGGTGACTAAATTTAACTAGCTAGGAAATAAACTACTCACATACATCGGCAAATAGAACTTATACTAAATAAGCAAATACGACAGAGAAGGTGGTGAGTGTACCTCCACGCTCGGGGCGTGGGGAAGACGTCCCAGCCAAGTTCCGTAACTCCCGGTACAGTAATAAACTTTAATTACAGCAGTGATTTTTATTTCCCACTCTACGCAGGGAGGTAAAGAGCTACACAATAATGCCGAGCGCACCAAACTTGGGTTGGCGGGCAGCAAGGCGGCTGGTTCCGGGTGGTTGCGACAACGGCTCCGGTTCTGCGATTTGCTAGCCGGTAGGACAGCGAACAAGGGCTTCCAAAGAGAAGATGACCCCCGGAGAGCTTCTGAAGGCGGCGGTTCACCGGAACGAAGGCGGAGGGTCCCTGGTCGACCCCTGGGAATGGCCGTTGCCGAATCTTCTCCGGCATATTTTTCGATGAATTTGTATGGTCGCCCTCCTTGCTGGCCTAGTTCGGGGCAGAACTGCGCGCTCCCACGAAAACGGCCGCCACAACCAGATCCGGTGTCGGATTGGGGTGAAAGTAGTGCCGTTGCAAAGAGCACTCAGAGGGCTTCAACATACTAGAAACTCAGGCCCAACCAACAGTTGGATTGAAAATGAAAACCTCTGCAACACGTCAACTATTTCTGGCTCGAAAGACAGTTCTCACAGGGTAGATCGGGTTCTGTCTGAGAATGAATTTTGACCGTGGGGGTGAAGGTGGATCTAGACCTTGGGAATTTTATGGATGATAGGGTGGGAAGTAGGGATCATGCATGAATTGTTTTGTAATTTTAGGAGATGACTAAGTGATGGGGACATCTCCGACCACTCCACATTTTTTTGAGGTTCTTGATGATCACCAGCAGTGCTACATCTTGTTCGCCACTTTATTTCGAGTCATATGATGTATTTTTAATTTTCTTATCATGTAATTTTCTTTTTATTTGAGTCCAGTACCTAGGTATAAGGATCATTTACCTGAGTCTTGAGTCATAGGGTCAATTAAGTAGGCTAATGGGCCCAATTCACTGGGCTTGGCCCATGGGCACCCCCCCTTCCCTTGGTTTCTTGTTATTAGTCCAAAAGTCAGGGACTTATGTTTAAATGTGGGATTCCTATAAATAGGACCCCATTCCCCCACTTGAGAACTATTGAATGAAAAATTGAGTTTGAGTTTCCACAAAAGAATGTGTGATTTCTTCTTCTAGGGTAAGATACCCTCTCTCTCCTCTCTCTCTCTCTCTAAAGGGGGCGACCCCATTCTCTCTCCTCCCCACCCCAGATTTCAAATTCCCTCTCTCTCTTCCCCATTCACTCCTCATTAAACCCCTCCCCCTCCCCCATACCTCCCATTTAATTCCCCTCCAACCCCTAGGTGGAATTCTCCTCTCCTAGACACCCATTCACTCCTCATCACACCCCTTCACCATCCCCAAGTGACTCTTCAATCTCCCAAGCACCCCTTTCCTTCCCCAACTCATCCCTTCCCCTTCCCAAGGCCACCATTGATCACCCCCCCATTAAGGGAAATTCAAATTCACATTCCCTCCACCCACTTGTGCCCCCTCACCTTCCCCCTCTCCCTCCCAGCCCCCAAATTCGCAGCCCCATTCCCACCCACTGCAAACTCCATCACCCAGCCCCATTCTCCCTCTCCTAGCCTGGTTCGACCCCCCATTGACCCCCTATCAGTCAAGGGATGCCCCAGTCCCTTCCCACTCCATTTCCCCCTCCTCATCTCCCCACTATCATCCCCTTTCACCACCATACCCTGTTCAGGTCGTAGGCAGCAGACTTGCTGCTGGTTGTAGAGCAAGCCATGTCATCATCACGTAGATTCAGGCTGCCTATCTTACACTTTTGGAAAGCTCTTCAAAACGGCTTCGCAGGCGAGGTGGTCTCGCATCCGTCCGAGCTCCGAGCTGCCCGAGAGAGCCATTCTCCCACGACTGCGTAAAACTACTCCGCCAGGGAACCAGAAGCCAATGACAGAAGCGACCACGGCTGATCCAGGATGAATTTGGATGTGATTTCTTAGCTGAAGTCTTCTCCTCCAAGTCCCCTAGCATCATCAAGAAGCAGGGCGTCATTTGAAGCCCGGAGCACAAAGTTCTGAATTTCTTACCCCGAGTGCGCAGGTCAGTCTGACTGTAGATAGATTCGACCCCCTTTCACTCTTATGGTCTTCACGGTCAGCTCCCACATCCGATGGTGGCCCCGTTGGTCCCGGCTCGAAGGGGACTTGGCCACGGACACAGTCGTTCTGGTTCCGCATCATTTGGAAATCGGGACCGTTCGTGGCACCTTCATCCTCCAGCAGCAGCAACCTGCGAGCAACCAGAACTAGCGTAGGCCAGCCCTGCTCCAGGCTCTGCCCGGCCAGTGGCATCATCACGAAATGCCAAGAAAATTCAGGCGGCCTCCTGGGTCAAGTCAGAGAATTTCAGCACCAGTTGCAGCTCATTCGGAGCTCGGTAGTGACCGTGGCGGTGCCATCTTCGATTGTCTATCTGGCAGTTCCAGAAGCTGATAGCACTGGCGGAGCGTGGCATAACGGCTTTCTAGCTTCACTCCCTCTCCCCGCCTGGCCGGCTTATAGCCCCTCCTTGCGTGGAGATAGTATTTTGGTTGTAAATCTCTTAACCCCACCCCGAGATCCCCCTCCTGTGTGAGGCGTAGTGATTGTAATTTGATTATTCAGGTTGAAGCTTCATCAGCACAGCGTGCGGGTAAGCCCACGCTTCCTCGCTCGCCCTCATCTCCGGCCGGGATCGGCGTCTTCATGCCGATCAGGTGAGCTCCTGATTGCACTTCTCTGCTTAAATAACTTTGATTGCTTAGTATTGCATCTTAGTGTCGTCGGTTGGTGAGTGAGTGCCTGATCTCAAATTATCATCGAATTGAGCGACCATCGCGGAGTGAGTTGAGAGAGAGACCCTACAACCCACGCCCTTGGCATGCTGGCCGCCCACGGAATTGGGCATCCTAGGCCGTTATGGGTTCAACCCAAGCTAGCCAAATCCCTGGAAAAGCAAGGTCCCACTTCGGACCCTCTCCACCATCGCTGGTCCGTCTACGGATCCGAGTGTGCGCTACACGGGTAAGTCCGCTAGAGTTGGTTCGCCAATTTATTGCTTGCTTACGAGTATAGGTCCAAGGTGCATTGGCCTTGTGGCTATCACCCAAGGTGGTGTCACATCAATTTGGTATCAGAGCAAGTTCTAGACTTGTCTCTACTAAGTCTTGTCCTAGGGCCATTGCATTTTTCCCCCCGCTCATCATGGCCACTTCCTACTTAGCCTACTCGCCACCCACAGACTTCATCCTGGATAGGGATATTACCTTTGACGGATCACGTTCTAATGACTATCTTAGGTGGGAGGCTACCATAGAAAGGTACTTTGAAAGGACTTGGGTTTATGGACCCGCGAGAGTCTGCAAGACCAAGGGATGACTTCAGGGTCAAGCCAAGAGTAAGTGGGAGCACATAGAGGGATTAAGAAGGGTTAGGAGGCAAGAGCCCATTAACTCATGGGATGATATGAAGGAGGAACTTATAAAAATTTATGCTCCCCAACATTCCCCTTCCTATCCGAGGAGCACTACCACTCCTCCATCCCCACCCGACCAACGTGAGACCACCCTTAGGTCTCCACCCCCACCACCCCCAACAAATTCCCTCTCAACCCACATCACTACACTTCGCCACCAACTCCTCTCCATTAAGACCCAAATGATCCCAGCATCCACCTATCCACCTAACCCCATGAGGGCCCCCACACCCCAACCAAAACCCCCTTCCACAACCCTCAATATCCAAACCAAATTGGCCCCCACTCCCACCCCTTCACAACCGATCGATCCCAAGGGCAAGAGACCCTTAACCGACCCGGCTTCCCCCATGATGACCACCACTCCCCGTCCAAAGTCACTCACCCAACCTTCACCATTCAAACCCAAGAGGACCCCATGTCCACTCCTCCACCTAGGCCCATGACAGCTACCACCCCCAAACCCACTCTCAGTTATCCAATTCACACCCACACCCAATTGACCTCCGCCCTTCCACCTTCCCCCATAAGGGATACCGCCACCGAGGCCCACCCAACCCATCTTCCACTTCCAACTCCAATCCTACCCCAACCTAGGCCTCCACTACTTCTCCTACCAATCCCAAACCAAGTTTCCCTTTACCCTCCACCTCGGATGCACCATACACCAACCCTCATCACCCCACCCTCAAAAGACCCTCTCACCTCCTGGTTAAAGGAACCCATACCCGACCCCATAGTGGTGAACACTCCGAACCCTATTCCCCCCATGGAGACCACCCATGTCCAAGTTGAAGAAGAAACCTCGCACGATGGTCATCACCTTACACCACCCTCTCTAGTTGGGGCCGAGATCATCTTAGGAGAGCCCCTTGTTATTTGGCTAAGGGAGAGCCCAATGAGAGAGATCACAACCCATGTTTGCCCTCCCATGGAGCTATACCTCCCCATAGTACCCTTCCCCTCCTATCGCACCACCATCCAATCATCCTATCAAGTGGAAACATTAGGGGATCTTCTTGAGGGCTTAGCATGGCAAATGGAGTTGACTAGCATGTTAACCACATTGGCCGACCAACCTAGGAGCCTTGACCTTCTACACCTATATATCGGGTCTATCACCTCGATTTACACTATGGGCTGCTACACTAGCGACCTCCTGTTATTCCTCCCCACACTCGATGAGCCCGACCATATCCTCAAATTGGAGTTCCTTATATCGGGTAAAAAACCAAACCATCCCCTCATGGCCGACCCACCCACCAAAGACTCCGGCCCAAATGTTTCATGGGAGAAGAATGACCCACCCCCTTTTGAGGACCTAGAAGACATGGAGTCCCTATCTCTAGGTGACCCCTTCCATTTGACCCCTTCCTTTGGGAGCTCGGGTACCCATGTGACCCACCCGCATCACCCACCACCCACCCTTTCCTACCCACACCTACCATGTTGGGCCAAGCCCACCTCATCCATGACCCAGGTTACACCATAGGGACCATGACCTTAGGCAACACCCACCTAGAGATCGAGGAAGTGTCTCACCCCATATCCACCTTCTTAGATCCCTTTGATCCATACAAATGGAAGCTCAAGGGCTACTCCACACCCACGCACATGGAAGTCATCTCTGGGATAGGAATGCATGTGCCTAGGCGTACCACACCACTTGGCATGATTAGTATGTTGGGTCCATTCATTCATATCACCCACATGTCAAGTAGGAAGCATGAGTGGTCCATATTCGGGTATAAAGGTCCTCCCACGTTCATCACTTGTCATATGCATGTTAGGGGAGTTCACGGATGTCCAGGACCCCCGATATTGGCTACGTCCATGCACACTAGGCTCACCTACGGATGCCCCGGCCCTCCCAATTCCATCAAAGTCTTCATGGCAGCAAAGCATGATTGGTCTACATATGGTTGTCCTGGTCCAACCTTGCATACCATACATTTCACCCCCACCCTGCATCGTAGTGCATGGCATGAGCGTCTAAGCAAGCACCAAGCAACGAGCAGTGAGGTTCATAAAAGGCGGGCAAAAACTTGTGAGCGCCACTTGGATTTCCTAGTAGGCAGTCTAGTGATGATGATATTGGAGTGGCTCTACCTTTAGGTCACATCCAAAGCAAGGGCACGAGGACTTGGACATTCCCAAGTTCTGAGTGGTTGTGACAACATACCTTACATGTTAGACTTACTAATGGGTTTGGGGATTCACCCCATTTCCCACGTGGCGGATCCGACACCCTATATGGGCACCGCGATGGATCCTAGTGAGTGCCTTGAGCGTATACCTTCCTTTGAGAGGGACACCACCGGAGAGCCACCACAAATCAGCTTGAGAGCCCGACGTGAGCACACGGAGGCAATACTGGGCAAGTAAGGTATCATCGTCAGCAAGAGGGTGTGTCCGAGCAACCTTGAGAAGCTAAGGCGTCGTCCCCGAGCTAGGACGAGGGGTCGAGTCAGAAGATCATGGTTCGCTTGGAGCTACTTGGGCATACCACTTCCCCGGTGGACCCATACTCGACGGATTCGAGTTCACCGCACCCCGGGGGTATGATGGGGACATCTCCGACCACTCCACATTTTTTTGAGGTTCCTGATGATCACCAGCAGTGCTACATCTTGTTCGCCACTTTATTTCAAGTCATATGATGTATTTTTCATTTTCTTATCATGTAATTTTCTTTTTATTTGAGTCCAGTACCTAGGTATAAGGATCATTTACCTGAGTCTTGAGTCATAGGGTCAATTAAGTAGGCTAATGGGCCCAATTCACTGGGCTAGGCCCATGGGCGCCCCCCTTCCCTTGGTTTCTTGTTATTAGTCCAAAAGTTAGGGACTTATGTTTAAATGTGGGATTTCTATAAATAGGACCCCATTCCCCCACTCGAGAACTATTGAATGAAAAATTGAGTTTGAGTTTCCACAAAAGAATTTGTGTGATTTCTTCTTCTAGGGTGAGATACCTCTCTCTCCTCTCTCTCTCTAAAGGGGGCGACCCCATTCTCTCTCCTCCCCACCCCAAATTTCAAATTCCCTCTCTCTCTTCTCCATTCACTCCTCATTAAACCCCTCCCCCTTCCCCATACCTCCCATTTAATTCCCCTCCAACCCCTAGGTGGAAATCCCCTCTCCTAGACACCCATTCACTCCTCATCACACCCCTTCACCATCCCCAAGTGACTCTTCAACCTCCCAAGCGCCCCTTCCCTTCCCCAACTCATCCCTTCCCCTTCCCAAGGCCACCATTTATCACCCCCCCATTAAGGGAAATTCAAATTCACATTCCCTCCACCCACTTGTGCCCCCTCACCTTCCCCCTCTCCCTCCCAGCCCCCAAATTCACAGCCCCACTCCCACCCACTGCAAACTCCATCACCCAGTCCCATTCTCCCCCTCTCCTAGCCTGGTTCGACCCCCCATTGACCCCCTATCAGTCAAGGGACGCCCCAGCCCCTTCCCACTCCATTTCCCCCTCCTCATCTCCCCACTATCATCCCCTTTCACCACCATACCCTATTCAGGTCGCAGGCAGTAGACTTACTGCTGGTTGCAGAGCAAGCCACGACATCATCACGTAGATTCAGGCTGCCCATTTTACACTTTTGGAAAGCTCTTCGAAGTGGCTTCGCAGGCGAGGTGGTCTCGCATCCGTCCGAGCTTCGAGCTGCCCGAGAGAGCCATTCTCCCACGACTGTGCAAAATTGCTCTGCCAGGGAACCAGAAGCCAAGGATAGAAGTGACCACGGCTGATCCAGGATGAATTTGGACGTGATTTCTTAGCTGAAGTCTTCTCCTCCAAGTCCCCTAGCATTGTCAAGAAGCGGGGCGTCGTTTGAAGCCCGAAGCACAAAGTTCTGAATTTCTTACCCCGAGTGAGCAGGTCAGTCTGACTGTAGACAGATTCGACCCCCTTCCACTCTTCTGGTCTTTGCGATCAGCTCCCACATCCGACGGCAGCCGCGTTGGTCCCGGCTCGAAGAAGACTTGGCCACGGACACATTGGTTCTGGTCCCGCATCATTTGGACACCGGGACCATTCGTGGCACCTTCATCCTCCAGTAGTAGCAACCTGGGAGCAACCAGAACCAGCGTAGGCCAGCCCTGCTCCAGGCTCTGCCTCGGCCAGCGGCGTCATCATGAAATTCCAAGAAAATTCAGGCGGCCTCCTGGGTCAAGTTAGAGAATTTTGGCACCGGTTGGAGCTCTTAGGAGCTCGGTAGTGACTGTGGCGGTGCCATCTTCGACTGTCTGTCCGGCAGTTCCAGAAGCTGAGAGCACCAGCAGAGCGCGGCATAACGGCTTTCTAGCTTCACTCCCTCTCCCCGCCTGGCCGGCTTACATCCCCTCCTTGCATGGAGATAGTATTTTGGTTGTAAATCTCTTAACCCCACCCCGAGATCCCCCTTCTGTGTGAGGCGTAGTGATTGTAATTTGATTATTCAGGTTGAAGCTTCATCGGCGCAGCGTACGGGTAAGCCCACGCTTCCTCGCTCGCCCTCGTCTCCGACCGGGATCGGCGTCTTCACGCCGATCAGGTGAGCTCTTGATTGCACTTCTCTGCTGGAATCACTTTACTTTCTTAGTATTGCATCTTAGTGCCGTCGGTCGGTGAGTGAGTGCCCGATCTCAAATTATCATCGAATTGAGCGACCACTGCAGAGTGAGTTGAGAGAGCAACCCTACAACCCACGCCCTTGGCGTGCTGGCCTCCACAGAATTGAGCATCCTAGGCTCTTAGGGGTTCAGCCCAAGCTAGCCAAATCTCCGGAAAGGCGAGGTCCCACTTCGGACCCTCTCCACCATCACCGATCCGTCTACGGATCCGAGTGTACGCTACATGGGTAAGTCCGCTAGAGTTGGTTCACCAATTTGTTGCTTGCTTGCGAGTATAGGTCTAAGGTGCATTGGCCCTGTGGCTATCACCCCAAGGTGGTGTCACATTAGTAAGGGGGTGGGAAAAATTAAACAACAGACTACTATCTCGTAGATCTAGCACATAGGCAGACTGTGAGAGGGGGAAACAAATGACTGGGAAGGGACTCAAATGGACTCTGATCTTCCTGAAATTTAAACTGGGAGTGAAGCAGAACTGGGGGAACCAACCCTCAAAAAATTAGCTCCATCTGACAGTCGGATATGGAGTTATAGCCTCTTCTTTACCCTTCAGATCTGCAGGTCGCAGCTCAGGACAGTAGCTCAGAAAGATGGCTGTGGTGGCTTGATGGCGGCACGAACAGAGGCGACGGCGGCGGTGATCGAACCTGGTACCTAGAGGAAGAGATAGAATTGGGAATCGCTCCCAAGAAAGGGCCTCACACCCTGGATCTTGCTGCTACAAGGGAAGAAGAAGATGAAGAACAAGAAGAACAAGAGAGAGAGAGGGGGTGCGCCCTTGGCCTTTTCACAATAAATTTCTTCATTAATTTTTGCAAAAAATGCCACAAGAGAGATCTTATACTAAACCCTAGACCTAGGATAATGACTTAAGATACCCTTGGTCAAGGGGGTATAATGGGGAAATGGGGGATAAGGTGGATTAAATTAATCCCACAAGGGGACAAGAGAGGGGGCGCCCCTCTCTCCAAGTCAGAAAAATGGGCTTGATTTATTTAATCGCCCTTGGACCATAATAAATCAAAAATACAAATACTTGGTCAATATTCTCCCATTGACCCAATATTAAACCCAAAACAATATAAGCCAAAATATAACCCAAGTACATACCAAATACACACCAAATACAATCAAATACGTATAAAATACAAATATGCACAAAAACACATACTAAAATATCAAAGCTCGGTGGGGTCTGTTAGCGCAGCAAGAGTGATATAGAAGGGGGGGGATGAATAGATCACTCCCAATTTGTAGAAACTTCGGCTAAAAATTAATTCTACTGTTTACACTCCTCCTGAACCCGCACAATGAGAATGCTAACGCAGTCAACAATCAAGACAGTATAAGTAGATGAGATTGAAGAGCTGATCACAAGGAAGCAAAGAGACAAGCATATGGAGAGCGCAGATAATAACAGCAAACCACAGAATAGGCAATCGGATTTTTAGGTGATTCGATTGTAGTCCGCAATCTACATCCACCCCTCACTCCAACTAGAGTGAGGATTCCACTAGTCACTGCTAGAACATGACAGACTCAGTCTGCGAACAACTTGCTGCCACACAGCTTGAATACCCAAGGGAAACAAATCCCTCAACCAAACTCTGCTACCCACAGAGCTTGAAACCTGTTCCAGCTACCAGCTAGAACAGAACCGGAGACAAGTCTCCCTTCCTCCAACCCGGAGGGAAACTACTAATGACAACCCATCACTAGCAACACTAGAGATCACCGATCTCTCTTCCTATGCAACCCAGAGGGAAACCGGAGTTACACTCCCTTCCTCCACACACTGGAGGGGAACAAATTCGAATCAGAAGAATGAACAAATAAAAAGAACACAAAATAGAAACAAGGACCAATGAAGAAGCAGTCGGTTCTGAAACCAATACAAATGTAGCTTCAAAGGAAGCAATTCATCAAACCGCAGACACTGGTCTCTCTCTCTCGAACATATTCCTCTCGGATCTGGACAATGTGGGACTCTCTACTTTCTCTCTTTTCTGGATCGTGCAGCCTCACTCGAATATCTTCTATTCTTTCTTTTCACGATCTATCTTTCACTGAAGGAGGATGCTCCATATATATAGCAGATGATGGGCATGTGGCTTTCAGGTTCCCGCCCAGAGAGCACCTCGGATCACGTGCCAGGGATCATCCTCAGATCACGTGCCCGATCATTAACCTGTGTTTATCTTCTGACAGAGACAGAAGACATGATTCGAATTAGGTAGTTTAGACTGTTAATCAGCAAATGTACATACTTTAAAGCAGAAAATGATCAAGTGTGTACAACGTGAGAGTGAGTGTATAGACTTAATGTATGAACGCATGTAAAAGACGGTGTACAGACTTGTGATGAAAGCATTTTCATAGCAAGATAGAATATGAAGACTTCTGTGAAATGCATGAGGGAATCGAGTGTATAGACTTAGGCCTAACAATTGAATGTATAGGGTTGAAGACCTAACAATCGAGTGTGTAGACTTGAAGCTTGGAAGGATGTATACACTTAGCCTTTGAGGAACGATGTATAGACTCTGATCGTGAAGGCAGGCTGTATAGACTTGAATCGCTTGAAGCGATGTACAGACTTGGTGAGGCTCAAGCAGTGTACAGACTTGTGAAGGCTTCAGCGTTGTACAGACTTGGAAGTTCCACTGTGGATGTATGGACTTGATGATCCACTGTGGATGTATAGACTTGACGAGTGAAGCTGATGTACAGACTTGCCGATTCGAAGCCACTTTACAGACTTTGAAGAACAGTTCAATGTATAGACTTGAAGCCCCTGAGCTAATGTATAGACTTCACGCTGTACAGACTTTAGGCTTTGATCATTTGAGCAGTATGCAATGTACAGACTTAGCGATGTATAGGCTTGGCCAGGAAAGCGTAGGGAAAGGTATGAGTGTATAGACTTGGCCAAGCGTAGGAAAAGATGTGGAGTGTACAGACTTGGTGAAACAAAGTCCAGTGTATAGACTTGGAGAAGCGAAACCGATGTACAGACTTAGAAGGATTTGAACGGGAGAGGGTATGGACTTGGTTCTTGTAGCAGTGTATAGAGTTGAAGGTCTGAAGGCGATGTATAGACTTGGTGAACACTGCAACAGTAATCGGATGTATAGAGTTGAAGTTAGACAAACCAGTGTATAGACTTCAGTTAAGTGCATTGGCTGTACAGACTTCAATTAGAAGATGCCCGGTGTACAGACTTGAAGAAGAGATGCCAATATACAGACTTAATGATATGAACACTAAGGCATGCTGTACAGACTTACTCGATCAAGCTGATGTACAGACTTTGATACCCAGATAGTCAGTGTTCTGATGGGTCGACGCATCAGCAAGGGTGGGTCGACCCACTACTGTTCATACTAACTAAGCAGAGTGTAGATAGATGAAATAATGAAACAACATATGAACTGTACTCACTTACATGATGAACCAGCATAAATCTAGAGATAGAGGATTGATTTATAGTGTGAGACATCATCAAACCGTAGGGATGCAACAATCTCCCCCTTTTTGATGATGGCAACACTATGAATCAAGTAATATCAAAGTTTAACAAGTAATTCTAATCAGCTTCAACAAACAGAGTAAATTCAAAGCATGCTCGTGCATATGAATTAAACATTCCCTACAACATACTCTCATCTCCCCCAAAGCTCAAAACAGATCATGACTCACTGATATTGCAGAACCTCTAACTCACTGATATTGCAGAACCTCTCTCCCCCTTTGACATCAGCAAAAGGAAATGCAGAATATATGACCGTGCTGGAAACATGAAGAAGAAGTGAGGTAACTTCTTAGTGCAGAAAGTCACGAGTAGGTCTTAAGAGAATAAGTGAGGTTCTAATTTCAAGAGAAGATTCTTTAAACTCCAGTACACAATAGAGAAATAGAATGATAGAAAAGTTTATCAGCATACATAGTGTATGATTTAGAGCAGGAGTTAACAAGTATGGCCAGATATGGCTGATCATTCAACTATCCCACAAGACAGCAAGAGACAAAATCAGAGAGGTGTTCTCAAGGTATTGAGGACAAGCAATCCATTAGTTGCATAACAACAAGGAATTTTTTCTTTTTGAGATGATTTTCAAGAAGATCAATGAGTAAGTTGGTAGTTCACTCCTTTGACATTAGGGAGACACCTTGATTAGAGGCCTGAATCCCCAGTTACTCAGAGTGAGTACCTCATTACTTCCTTTCCCTTTTTTTATATTAAGGAACAGAGTTAGTAACTGTGGCTTTTGACATGAGGAAACACCTTGATTAGAGGCCAGAGTCCCCAGTTACTCACCAGCAAGCCACCATTGCTCTGTCATGTCTTTTCATTCATTTTAAGCATTTGACACCTCATGACATGGAAGAAATATTCATTTCATTGATGCAGCTCCCATTTTCTCAGTGATCAAAACAGGACATGTTTGTTCAGTTAAGCCCTTGAGTTAAAGAGATAGAATGATTGAAAACAATACCAGAAGAACTATTTCTTGAATTGAGTCTTGACGTCTAGATTTCAAGCTGATTGGGTCAGATATCAAGACATACAGGTTTTGGCCTGAACCAGAATCAATGACAATGTAGGAAGATATACTTTATGCAATTAGTCCAGATCTCTGAAGGAGTACCAAAGGAAAGATTCTAACTGGATTTTAGAGTCACTGACTTATAGACTTAAGAAATAAGTGACACTCTACTGTCTGAGAGAACCACACTAGATCAGTCATGCAAAACCAGCAAAGTTACACATCTGGACAGTCCTTTTGAATCTGTCAAAGAACTTCTCCTCTCACACTACAACTCAGCTCCCCCTAAGACATAGCATTCCTCAATGAAACAATCTAGCAAATTTTCAAAGCTTCCCCTCACTCAAAGCATTCCTGAAAGCTAACCAGCAGACATTCAGAACTCCCCCTTAAACTAGCATGACATAAGGCTAAACATCAGACAAGCACAACTCCCCCTCACAACAAGAACATGCTTCATAATTAAGACAATTTGTATAAGCCTAATTCTCTTCTCAATGTGGTGAATTTTTCATTATCCAGAGGTTTTGTGAATATGTCAGCAATCTGATTATCTGTGCCTACATGAATCAGTTCAAAATTATTCTTAGACACCTCATCTCTTATAAAATGATGTCTTATCTCTATGTGTTTGGTTCGTGAATACAAAACAGGATTTTTAGCAATATTGATGGCACTAGTATTATCATAGTAGATTGGAGTGCACCCCAGGTCTACTTGGTAGTCCTGAAGCTGGTGTTTAATCCATATGACTTGTGTTCCACAACTCCCTGCAGCCACATATTCAGCTTCTGCAGTGGAGAGGGCCACAGAATGTTGTTTCTTGGAACCCCAAGACACTAAACACCCACCCAAAAATTCACAATGACCACTAGTGCTTTTCCTGTCTAGTTTACAGCCTGCATAATCAGCATCTGTGTATGCAACTAAGTTAAATGTGTGTGATGCAGGAAACTATAAACCAAGAGAATGAGTAGCTGACAAATATCTGAAAATTCTTTTAACTGCAGCTAAGTGTAATTCAGTAGGTCTAGACTGATACCTTGCACACATTCCTACACTGAATTGTATATCAGGTCTAGAGGCTGTCAAGTAAAGAAGTGATCCAATCATACCTCGATAAAGTTTGGCATTTACTTCTTTACCTGTCTCATCTGCATCCAGTGAGGTATTGGTGCCCATGGGTGTTGTAATGTGCTTTAAGTTTTCCATACCAAACCTCTTGAACAGTTCCATTGTGTATTTGGTTTGGTTGATGAAGCACCCGTCCTCTAGCTACTGTACCTGCAATCCAAGAAAATATATTAGTTCACCAACCAAGCTCATTTCAAATTCAGCAGACATCATGGTAGAAAATTCATCACATAGTTCATGCTTAGTTGATCCAAATACAATGTCATCTACATATACCTGAACTATGATGAGATCTCTATTTATGCCCTTGGTAAATAAAGTTTGATCAACTTTACCTCTTTTGTAGCCCTTGCTGATCAGAAATTCAGTCAATCTTTCATACCATGCTCTTGGAGCCTGCTTTAGACCATACAAGGCTTTGTTTAACCTGAAAACTTGGTTAGGTTGAGGAGAGAATTGAAATCCAGGAGGTTGGTCAACAAAAACTTCTTCTATAATGACTCCATTTAAAAAGGTACTTTTAACATCCATTTGTTGGAGTTTTATATTCTTTGAACAAGCAAAGGCAAGCAACAATCTTATAGCTTCCATCCTAGTAACAGGTGCATAGGATTCATCAAAGTCTACACCGAATTCCTGACAGTAGCCTTTGGCTATTAATCTGGCCTTATTCCTCGAGATGATTCCATCTTCATTCATATTATTTTTGAACACCCACTTGGTTCCTATGACATTGACACCATCTGGTCTTGGGACAAGCTCCCAGACATTATTTCTTTCGAACTGACCTAATTCCTCACACATTGCATTGACCCAAGCTTGATCAGCCAAGGCCTCTTCTACTGTTTTGGGTTCAATTTGTGAGACTAAAGCAATTAAGTCATCATTATTCACATTTCTAAAATGAGACCTAGTCCGAAGAGGATCTTCAGGATTGCCTATGACATTTTCTAATGGATGGTCTTTAAGAAATCTAACATTTGTTGAAGACTCACCTGTTTCTCTTGGCCCTTCCTGATTGGGGGAATTTGTTTCTCCACTCGGCTGAGTCTTCTCTTCTTCTTGTTGGTCTTCTAGGAAATCCCCATCATGATTGGAATCCCTGTCAAGATTTTCAACATTAGAAACATCTTTCTTTTCACTAAAAAGGATGTGTGGAGACTCTTCCACTTTCTGATCTGATATGTTAAATACCCTATATGCCCTTGACATTTCAGAGTAACCCAAGAATATTCCTGGGGAGCTTTTAGCTTCAAACTTATCTAAATCTTTCTTATCATTGTTATGAATAAAACATTTTGCTCCAAAAATTCTGAAATGAAACAAGTTTGGTTTCTTATCTTTCAGAAGCTCATAGGGTGTTTTCTTGTGAATGGGTCTTACCATGGCCCTATTGATTATGTAAGTTGCTGTATTGGCCGCTTCTGCCCAAAACCTTCTAGGTAATTTACTTTCAATCAACATGCTTCGGGCCATCTCCACCACAGTTCTATTTCTTCTCTCCACAATCCCATTCTGTTCAGGTGTCTTGGGAGAAGAAAACCTGTGAGTTAGTCCCTCTTTTTCACAAAGATCAGTAAACATGGAGTTTTCAAACTCACCTCCATGGTCAGATTGAATAGAACAGACCTTGTATTTCCCTTCTTGTTTGACCTTATTGAAAAACAGATTAAACTTTTAAAATGTATCACTCTTATTTGCTAAGAAAAATATCCATAAATATCTAGAGAAGTCATCTATGATGACATAGCCAAACCTGTTTCCATTAAGACTCTGAGTTCTAGTGGGACCGAAAAGGTCCATATGAAGAAGTTCCATTGGTCTAGAAGACAATGGCTCAGATCTTAATTTAAAGGAATTTCTGTTCTGTTTGCCTAGAGCACAAGCATCACATGCTTTTGATATCGAGTTGAATTTAATTCTAGGCATGCCTCTAACTAAATCGTGCTTGACCAATTTATTTAAAGTTGTAAAGCTAGGATGACCTAGACGTCTATCCCATTCAAAAGCATCATTTTCAGAGTTGGCAGATAAGCAAATAGTAGATTCAGATTCCTCATCTAAGTCTACAATGTAGACATTATTAATCCTGTTGGCTACAAATTTAACCACATCAGAATTTATTTCAAGGATTTTGCATGAACTATCATCAAATACAACCCTGTGACCCCTGTCACATAACTGACTAATGCTAATCAGGTTGTGTTGAAGCCCTTCCACAAGTAAGACTTTTTCAATGGAGTTTGTGGAAGACTTACCTACTGTACCAACTCCAATTATTTTACCTTTGTTCTTTTCTCCAAACTTGACCAGACCCCCTGGCTTCATCTCTATCTTGCTAAACTTGGATCGGTCTCCTGTCATATGCCTGGAGCAGCCACTGTCGAGGTACCACTTGTTGTCTTCAGCTGCCAGGCCGACCTACACAAATACATCAAGCAGAGTGATTTGGAACCTAAGATGAGTTGGGTCCAAAGACATTGTTTAACTCTCTGATCAAGTGTTTAGGTATCCAGATTTGCTTCAGCATGGTTTTCTCGGGCACCTTCCTTTCTGGTTTATTAAAGTTGAATCCAGCTGGTCTGGAGAAGTGAGTTCTATTCCATTCATTAGTCTTCCTATCCCTAGGATATTTCCTGTAAGCTTGTTGATTAACATGTTTTTGACTATGAAAGTAGTTCCTGTTTGGACTCATCTGATTGTTGTAATTCCAGCTCTTAATCTGATTCACTTTCTTGGTCCATCTACCATTAGTGTTCTGGTGAGTGAGCTTAGTGACATTCTTCATACAATTCATTCCCATCTTAAATGGTTGATCAGCACTGGTTTTTGTGTTTTCTTTAGGACTTTGAATTCCCTTAGTGCTGTTTGAGCTGGATGGTGTGTCCAGCTTCTCGTTTCCCTTCTCTGGGCAAAAGGTGATGGTCTTGAATTGCAAGGGTCTCTTGTTGGTTGGGTCATAGCCTAGACCCTCCTTATTGAAATTGACCATATTCCCTAGTATAGCATCTAAACTAGTTTTTCCTTGGACAAACTTTTCTAGGACTTTCTGTTTGTCTTCTAGCTCCTTTTGAAGGAACTCAGAATTTTTTAGAAGTTCAATATTTACTTTCTTCACAGCTTCATATTTCTCTGAGTTCACTCTAATTTCATGTTAGGGTGCTTGTCCCGGATACAGAGGGGGGTGAATGTATCCTTCTTTGAAAAATGGCCAAATTAAAACAAGGATGCAAGATAACGACTCAGGATGGGACTAATTCATTTCAACTCAAATACAAACTCATGGGCGAGCCTATCCAAGCATCTAGCGGAAGCAATCAATCAAACAAGCAAGCCACTGCACAAGATATTTTAGGTGGTTCGGTCCACAGACCTACATCCACCCCTCACTCCCAACCAGAGTGAGGCTTCACTAGCAAATGCTAGAATCAAGCAGACTCAGTCTGCAACAGTTGCTGCCACACAGCTTGACCAGGGAAACAGACTTCCCTCTTCCTCCCAACCGGAGGGACACCCAGGTGACTCCCAGCCACTTGGAAACTAGAGGTCGAAGACCTCTCTTCCTCCAGACCAGGAGGGACACCTGGACTTGCAACCACAAGCCCAGAACCGGAGGACCAGCCTCCCTTCCTCATACCAGAGGGTAACCCACAAGTGACAACCTATCACTTGCAACCTGGAGATGAGATCTCCCTTCTCCTGAATCAACAGGAGGAACCCGATCCCCAACAGGGCAATCGGAAGAACAAAGACTATCAGAAAACAAAGGAAAAACAATAAACGAAAAAATAAGCCAGCAATCCGAAAGCTGTAGTAGATGAAGACACAGATGTGGCTCTCAATGGAGCTGACTGGCCTGGATCTGATCCACGGTCCAGTGAAGACAGATCTTCAAGCAACTTCTTCTTTCTTCTTCACGAGCTCTCTCTCTCACTCTCTATCTCTCTTTCTTTCTCTTCTGCTCTTTTCCTTTCAATTTCTTTCTCTCTGCACTTCTCTATCTTTTTCTGGATCGAAGGACGTATATGCTCTCCAGGCTTCTTCTTCGATTGATCTTCATCTGAAGACGAAGGCTCCTTTATATATCTGGAGCAGCAGCAGGGCGCGTGTGGCCTCCACAGTTCCCGCCCTAGGAATTAGGACCACGTGGTAGCATCCAGCATGCTGTCAGAACACGTGTCTTCATCTGGGCATTCTCCTTATCCTCGGATCACGTGCCCATCACCTGTACGCTCAGCGACTGGAGGTATGTGGCGTCAACTCACTTGCTCCAAAGAGTTGACGCAGTCATCAGAATTCTTCAAACTCTTTAACCGCTGCGTCGACTCCATAATCCAATTGCGTTGACGCAACGGTATCGACAGTCCAGTGAACGGGTCTTCAACAGACAGGCATGCTGCGTTGACGTGTTGAAGGCAGCCAGTGATAAGACGTCCCTTTCTTGGACTACTGCGTCGACGCTGCCAGTTGGTGGCGTTGACGCACGAGCGTGTACACTTCTATACTGGCATCTCTTAAGCTACTGCGTCGACGCTGCTTGTTGATCGCGTTGACGCAGTGGATGATTTCGTGAAGGCTTCATCGCTTATAAGAGTTTCTGCTTTTGCTAACTGCTACGTCGACGCTGCTTCCCTGTGGCGTTGACGCAATAGAAGACGACGTGTAAGCTTCGTCTACTGATGCGTCCACGCTCTAAGCTTCAGGCGTCGACCCTGTACCCTTCTGCAAAAGGTAAAGTGTATAGACTTAGTGTTAACTTGCCAGAAGGACCAATGTACATACTTCATCAAATGAAGAGCTTCCAGTGTATGGACTTGCAATGCAAACTACAATGTATATACTTAGAGAACAGAAGTCTAGTGTTTAGACTTAGTCCAAACACGATGTATGGACTTTAAGAGTGAAGACATTTTAAGTGCAATGTACATACTTCACAGAACAGGATGTGCAGATTTTGTGAGTGCCAAGTGATGTACAGACTTGGATGACCAATGCCAATGTATAGACTTCCAACGTGAGTGATGCGCTGTATAGACTTATAGAAAGGAGGTCTAGTGTATAGACTTGGAGAACTGTTCAATGTGTTGGGTTGGCGTTGTATAGACTTTAAATGATACTGACAGTGTATACACTTTAGCCAATGCAATGCACTGTATGGACTTCTAAGAGACGCTCAATGTACAGAGTTGAAGAAGATATTCTTATGTTCATACTAAATGGATCCAGTTGATGTATAGACTTTGTGCCCAAGCTATCCATGCTCTGATGCGTCCACTCCACTTGAACGTTGCGTTGACGCACACATTCAGCCAGGGGCTTCTTTCTTGAATTTGCACTGTTGCGTCGACGCTTCCACTTGATGGCGTTGACGTAATGAGCACCCTGCAACCCCCTTTGAACCATTAAACAGTTATTAGATGGTTAAGTGTCTATAACCAAAATCTTACTGTTGTCATCATCAAAACCAGGAGTACAACAATCTCCCCCTTTTTTATGATGACAACCCCCAAACAGTTTTAATGACTTCTGCGGTCACACAAGGTTAGCATCAACCAATCGCATGGTTACTTGTCAGTGGAACAAAAAATTATGAGACACAAAAATGAAAAAATATGCTATCATTCATTAAAGAGACTCAGCATTCATTAGCAAAATTCAACACAAAAACTCAGCAAAAACTCAGCATTCATTAGCAAATTCAGCAGTCCATTAAGCTCTCCCCCTTTGTCATCATCATGAACGGGGGTGCATGTAGAAAACATAGATTAAGAAGGGAAGAAGCGATTGTAACGCCTGGTAGAAGATGGTTGCTGTTGCGGACGAGAGGATTGTCCTTGAGTGCCTGGAGGTGTCTGGCGAGATGTCTGTCCTGAAGTAGAATGGTCCCTGGTTAGAAGGTCTCTGATCTCTTGAGAAAGTTCGCTTAACTGATGACTTAGAGAGGTGCGAACATTGCCAATTTCAGTGACTGAATCTGTATCGTGGATGTTGGCTATTACTTTGTCAATCTTCTCGAGCACAACTTTGAGGACTTGCGGGATTGCACTGACAGGACCTTTGATTGTTTCTAGCCCTATCTTCAGATCATAGCACAAATCAATAACTTTGGCAAAAGAGGAAACGGTTGAACCTTCTTGATTGTGCAGCTCTTGTACCAAAGTGGCAAGTTTGTCAAGGAGCGATGATATCTGTTTCAAGACTGCCCTTGTTGCTTGGTCAGACACCATTTTGGTGAGTAAGAAGTTTCGCCACTCACATAAGACTGAAGTTTCAAAATTCACAATCCGAGCAGTCAACTTGTTAAAGTGAAAGGTTGTGAACTCCACCAACTTGTCCATCTTGGCCTCCTGACGCTGCATCATCATAGTCATGTTCACCAACATCTCTTCAACAGTTGCTGGAGGTGGAACTGCATCAGAATTTGGAGAGGTTCTTCTATAAACTTTAATGGCTCCTGACGTAGATGGTTCGACTGTAGGTACAGAGCCACTCGGCTCCTCAGAAGCCGCAAACGATTGCTCTTGCCTAATGGAGTTGTCCTCTGGCATGACTGCACTCATCATAGGTGGAATCGGTATGTCTGCTCTGTGTGCTTGATCTTCATCCTCAGCGGCTGTTTTTGACGCCTGACCGATCTCTGATGGGGCTGATTTCTGACTAGGAAGGGTTCGGACAGCCTTACCATCAATGACCTCAAAACCCATAAACTTTTGGATATAAGACAGTGTGTATACATTCCCTCGAGGGATGGTAAGTTTCTTCTCAGAGGCAAAGTCTACACCAACTTTTCGAAAAACAGCCGTTAATGGGGCGGCATAAGGAAGGGTTCTGGACTGAGATAGATAGGACCCCATTGTTTGAATAGCTACATCCGGCAGGGAGATCTGTATTTTCTTCAGCATACAGTAGAGAAGAAATCTCTGCATCTCTGTCACTCTTTCTCTTCCACTACTTTGTGGTGTGATCATGGAGGTGCAAATGTGGTGGAGCAGTCTATTTAGCGAAGGGAAATGATTGGCTTTTAGACTGCCTAGGTATGTTTCCCTGACATCGGAGAGATTACTGGGTTTCTCAGTCAAAAGCTCATATGCCTCATGCGCATCATACTCAAAATCGTGCAGCTGAACTCCTACTTTCGGAACCTTCCAAGCTATGGCAAGCAACTTATCTGTTATTTCGAATCGTACACCTCTAACTCTAGATGTGAGTTTTGGAACAGAGGGTTCATATTTTAAATTCTGGTAGAACTCCCTGACCAGGGTGGGGTAGTAAGTCTTGTGTGTTGAGACAAATGACCACCAGCCCTGATGATCCAGTATAGGGAATAGCTGAGGAAAAACTTCGAGCATGTGATGATCAGTAGCATCAACGTACCGGGAAATAAGAACCTTCAGAGGTTCTTCCATGGTGACTGTACGTGAGCTACCAGCATCCTTCTGACGGGTTGCAGAACCTGAAGATAAGCTCTTCCGTTTCTCTTTTCTGACTGCGGATGACTTTAACCTTTTGGTTGGCGGACTGGGATCCCGTGGACCCGTCTCCTTCCTTCTTCCCCTTTCGCTAGCTGCTAGATAGTGGGACTCCATTGTACCTCCTGCTGGTTCTGAGCCTCTTGTTTGTTCCTCTGCCCTCTGCTTCCCTTTTTGAGTGGATGCTGGAGAATCCATGGCACGGAGAAGAAACGAGCAGGAGAGAGAGAGAGCTAAGAGGATTCTTGGGGGACACGAGAGGTCGAATGATAGAAAGGGTTGTGAAAAGAAATGAAGAGGAGCAGCGGTCTCATTTCGCTTTTAAAGAAACTCCGAGAACCCTTTAAGTGAACGGTTCAGCCGGTTCAAGTGGGTGAACCGGGTTAAGAAGATATGAATAAGAAGCGATGCGTGGACGCAGAGAGGGACATTGCGTCTACGCAGTGAGGCAAGTGAACCGAAAAACACGAGATAAAAAAGCCAGTGAGGCATGACGCGTTGACGCCAATGAAACATTGCGTCTACGCAGTGATGCAGTTAGGAATGAGATACTCCTCCTTATGCAGCATGATGCATATAATAATGAAACTCCCCCTTACTAAATGGAGCCTATGAAAAGAATATGAAGGGAAATTCAATTAGATTCTCAAAGGGATATTATTCTCATAAATCCAAAACATGTTTTCAAAGTCTTCCATTATAAGAGCTTATGACTGAACTTTATTAACAGCGTGGTTTAAGTATGATGTATGTAGAGTTCATCAGTAAAATTCTGTATTGATATCTAAAACCATGGTTTAATAAAGATGAACCAAGCTCTCATAATTATCTTGATTAATCTCTCTTCCTCTTACACAATCAAATCTATTGACTTCTTTCAGATTTACATGCACTAGTATTGAAGTCAAGTAATTACGAAGTCATATGATTTTGTCTAGGGTTGAAGCAATTTGATTTTAGCATCAATATTCAGGTATTTCAATTTGTTCAACAATTTTCTTGCTCCAAATTTTACGAGCACTCTAGTTCAGTGCACACATTGTAACTAGAGGATATACCTTGATTAGAGGCCAATATCCCTAAGCCCTTAGTATGACTAACTGTCATGCTTTATGTGAACAGAGTTAGCATTTACACATCATGACACACTATAAATCATTTTCTAATGAGTGAGATGTATTTCTGAGTGTGCATGCCATTGCTCTGCCTGAGTTTCAATGAATTTTATCAGAGTTAACAAAGGCACCTCATGACACAGTCCTTTGGACTTGTGTTTCTCAGTGGCCAATGTCATTGCTCTGACAGAATTAACCCTTTAGACATTTCAGAGACATTCATTTACTTCAAATCAATAATAGTTTCATGTACTTAACCAATTAAAGTCATGTATTCAACAGTGCAGATTTCAGAAATTTTTCACAAGACACAGCATGAAACAAATGGTTTAAGGTTTATTAAACATGCTTTAGATATTTTTAAGAGATTTTAAAGTCAAACTCCATGAACATTAAACTTAAACCACATGAGTTATTTCAGACATTCATAAACCTTTATAATAGAAGTTTTCTAGCTCAAAATTTTCAGATTTATGATCAAGATAGCCCATTGGAATCTTCATGAGGGACTGATAGATTTCTGAAGCCAAACGATACCAAATGATAGGAGAAATACCAATTGTTAAGAGAGATTTTGAAGCTCAAGGTTTTTCAGAATATGATCAAGGTTTGTTAACTAAGTCAATAAGAAAGGATATGCTATGAAATCTGACAAATGTATGCATTTGACAACCTATTTGCAATGCATTGACTCCCCCTTACAATATGCATTCAGACTCTCTTTTTGACATTTTCAATATAAGGGAGTACAATGCACTATATGTATGTAGGGACATGCAAGGACTCGAAATTGAATTGCTATGCAAGGATATGCAACTAACTCCCCCTGAAAATATGCAACGTTTGCACTGAGAACTGAACATATGTTACCAAATGATTCATGCACATTCAGACTGTCCTAACCAGCAAGATGACCCATGGTACTAGGCGGAGCACTTGGTCTAAAAGACCACCTCACACATAGTAAGAACCTCCAGACAGATCTCCCTGCCCTTTGGTACCTTACCATTTATATACCATTGAGATCATGCAAGATTATTCAACATGCAGTCCTATATGCAATTCAGAATTTCAGTGAGCCATTGCAACACACATGGTTCAAGTCACACTCATAAGCAGTTCAGATTTTTCAGACAATTCGAAAGGTAATTTGTTTTCAGAGTCTATGCATAACACAATTATCAAGCAATTGCAATTAGCCTATGTATGCTCAGAAAATAATGCAATAAGTCTAAAAGCAAGGACAGCAGAAGTTTACCTGAAAGAAAAATCAGCATGGGGTTTGTAGCAACCCTGATAAAATATTAATAACAATAAAGATTTTAAAATAAATCAAATAAATAGATAAATAAAACAATATAAAATAACACCTCGGATAAAGGCGCTATTCAAATTAGAAACGCCTCTAGATAAGGCGTTATTCAATAAGTGATGCCCTGACCACACGGCGTCAAATTCCAACGTCAAAAATGGTAAGGCCAAGAAACGCCCCTATCTTGGGCGTGTTTTAAACAAAGGAACGCCCTAACGAAAGGCGCTTCTTAAGAAACGACCTGCACCAGGTCGTCAATTCAAGAATTGACGACCTGACCAAAGTCGTTAATTCCATTCGAGTTCCGTTCGACACGGGAGCTTATCCAGGGAAGGATTATGTTAATCTAGTAAGTGTTTACTAGGGCAAGGACTCTATTAGGGATATATTACTCCCAACAAAACTCTAGCCCTAATAGGATTTCCCAAAATCCTATAAAGACTCTTGACAGCCGAACCCTAAACCTATTTGGACGATCGAACTGCACAGGTACGTGAGAGAGGAATAGTTCCTCTGATTTATTTCTCTACGTCTGTTACATGAAGAACTAACAGTTCTTCATCTTCTTCTGTTATAGGTTAAGAAGGCGGCGTACGTAAAGAACAAAGGTATTGTTCTTTTTCCCTTTTTACTTTCGGTCAGGGAGTATGAAGAAATACTAATGTTTCTTCTTCTGTTCTTGTAGGAGTTACAAACCGGAGAACAGGGGTTCTTCAGCAAAAACCTTCTCTTCCTCCTACTGTGGATATTCGTTGCTGTTAAAGCAACAGAACTTCTATTCTCATAGCCTTCACGATTCAAATTTCAAGTCTTCGATCAAGGTAGGTTTTCTCAAGTCACTGTAGCCCAAATAAAATAATTTAAGATATATGTATATTAGCATGACATGCATACGGTTTATTATAGTTTTAATGCATTTTTCTGCAGTAGTTTGAAAGAGACGCCCCTGTCAAGGGCGCTATTTTACAAGACACGACCCTGATCAGGTCGTCAATTCTAGATTTGACGCCCTGAACACAGGCGTTAATTCCATGAAATTACCTGAAATTAATAATCGTTCACGGTTTAAAAATTCATTTTATATGGAATATCAAAACTAATATACTGCATGACTCTACCTGTGAATTCCTGCCAATTTTCCTGTCATGATGATATGATTGTTATCCTGAAATTTATTTCTTCCTGTTCACGATAATTTCTGAAATTTCTTGAATTTACGACCTAGACTAGGTCATCTCCCACTAGACTAACGCCTGACACTGAGGCGTAAAATGAAAAGTCACGCCCCTTCATAGGGCGCGTTTCTGTTAAATTCCTGAAAAATATATTCTGTAAAAATAAATAATTAAAGAGTAACGCCCCTTCCTAGGGCGCGTTTTTGATAATTCCTGAAATTATTGATATTCTGTCAAACAGTGACAAGAAAAGGACGCCTTCTGGTGTAGTCGTCAAAACTTAAAGAAACGCCCCTGATCAGGGTGCGTTTTTGGCAAATTTCTGAAAAATGAAAATCTACAAAAATGGAAAATAGATAAACGCCCTTATCTTAGGCGTTAATTACTTGAGAAACGACTATACCTAAGTCGTTATTTTCTGTAAACTGATTTTTTATCCTGATTCTGTTAACCGATGGTTTCATATGTTATATAATATATATATCGGCACTATTCTCCACTCCGTGAGTATAGTCCCACGTTTCACGATTGTTTTATTGATCACACTCAATTTTCATTGACATACAAGCTCTCCATTGGACATTCCGTTCCTTTGGACTAGCGAGTTAGTCATAGAGACCTCCGTAAGACTCCTCGTAGCCTTAGATTCCCTCAAGGCCGACTGAGCTGGTTGTACCCTAAAAACCCATTACACGATCTTTGCCATGTCAATCTAAAGAAACATGGTATACCGGCCCTTATGATTATACAAAGAGAATATCATAAGAAATTCTTAATGGGATGATGATATCATGCCATATCATGTCATTCTTGTAAACCTCAATTCTATGATAAGAATGAGGGTATCTTATCTTTGATATACTGTTCATGTGGACCTCAATTCTATATAAAGAATGTCCATATTGATTTGTCATGGTACCCAAGTTAAGGGAACCATATTCTACCTAGTTTTATCGATATCGTGATTATACCGTTATTATCGCCATTCTATGTCCCTTGTCATATTTTTAGACTCCATTCTGTCAAAGTTGTCATACATGTCTACAAGCTTGATTATTGAAATTCTATGTTGGCTATAAACAAGAGTGGATGTCAAAACACATGATAAATGCCTGCGCATATAGGGCCCGATCTGGTCCTGGGAGGAGCACCCGAAAGTACTTGTGCCCATGGGAGTTAAAATGATAAGGTATCTGGCATTATACCGAGTGCATGACTAGCTTGATTGGACATTCCACACAAAATCTTGTACTTGAATCGTACTTGACTTGACATGAAATGCGTGGCCCGAAAAAGGGTAATTTACTTGCTTGTTACATGATAGCCAAAGTTCTTGACATGACTTGTTAAATGTACTTGCTTGAATATCTCAAATGTCTTGTTATCTTATTGAAAGTTCATGATTTGTCCATCTTAATTCCTTGATATTACAGTCTCTCTATCTTGTCGTTTTATGCGAGCATGCATAGCCTTATTGCATTCATGAAAGATGTAATTACTTAAACCCCTTGCTAGTACTTGAGATATAATTTCCTACTGAGCGTTCGCTCATTCCGTTTGTCCCTTTTTACTTTTCAGGTAAGTCCGACGACGATGGAAGTCAATCGGATGGGAATGGTCAAGAGTGAAAGAGCTAGAGCTTTTCCAAGTGTCAATTAGTCTTTTTCCTATTTTTCTTGAGTCAACTATGTACTTTTCCTTTTTATTAAACAGAGTATTGGATTTGTAATAGTCTATTATGAAATAAAGGATTGGGTTATCTTGCTATTTTGCGCATCTCTGTCTTTGTGTCGAATACACGACCACTCTGATTGACATGATTGATATAAACTCGTCACGCGTCTCCGGGTATCTTCCGCGCTCGGGGCGTGACAGTTTTTATGGTATCAGAGCCTAAGGTATTCAATTCCTAGGAAAAACCCAAGTCCATGGATAAGTTGAACGTTTAACAAAGTGAGATTGGGTAGAACCAAGGGTTAAGAGTCAATGAGTCTTTTAATAAGATCACAGTGATATAATACTAACGTAGCTATTATAATTGTAGGATAATGGCTGCCGAACGTGCTCAATGGCGCAACATGCAGCGTACCCTCCAAGGGATGACTCAAGTGCTACAACAGGTAGCACAGGGTGGTACTCCACGAGCTGGAAACTTACACCAAGCCTTTAAGAGCATGAATCCCTCGAAGTTTATGGGATCGACCGATCCGGACGATGCCGAGCATTGGGTTCGGGAGACTGAACGTATATTCCGTGTTATGCAATGCACGGATCAGGACAAAGTCTTATTAGCTACTTTCCAGTTAGAAAAGGATGCTAGATGCTGGTGGGAGTCTATTGAAGCAACCATCGATCCTACTCAAGTAACATGGGAAGAATTTGTGGAATACTTCAATGCTAAATATTTCTCGGACCGAGTCCAAGAAAAGAAGGCTGCAGAATTCGCTGCATTAAAGCAACGATCTTTATCATTAGCAGATTATGAAGCTCAGTTCTCCAGGTTGTCTAGATATGCTAAGCATCTTATTAGCACGGAGAAGATGAAAGCCCGTAGATTTCTTAATGGGCTTAGGCCCCACTATATTACTCAACTGGCGCCTATGGATATCCAAGTTTATTCTGAAATAGTGCGCCGAGCTCAATTACTTGAAGATGCCACAGAACTATCTGATAGGATCCGTGGGAAAGACAAGAAGGAGCAAGTCACAGGTTCGGGTTCTTTTAAACCCAACTTTAAGAAGAGGCCCAATAATGGAGGTTCATCCTCTCAAGATTCCAAGTTCAAGAAATCCAAGCCCTTCTCTATCGCCACTACACCTTCAAACGTAGTATGCAAGCATTATGACAAGGCTGGTCACAAGACAGAAGAATGCTGGAGGAAGTTAGGAGCATGTCTCCGTTGTGGAAGCCGTGAGCATCGGATTCCCGAGTGTCCATTAATGAATGACCAAGCCGGTGATGGTAAACGCCCGGTGACAAAGAACGCTCGACTTCATGCAATAAAGGAGACCGAGCAAGAAGAAGGTGGACTGGTAGAAGGTACATTAACAGTTTGTTCCAAAAGTGCTTATGTCTTATTTGATACGGGTGCATCGCATTCCATTATTTCTAAGAAGTTTGCCGACCCGTTACCGTTAGAACCAGAATGGATAAAAATAGTTATAACTACTCCTCTTGGAAGTGAAAATGATATTACTCATCACTACCAAAACTGTGAGGTAATGGTTCAAGGTAGGAATTTACCTATAGATCTCATATGCCTCGATCTAAAGGAGTATGATGTTATACTAGGAGCGGACTGGTTATCCAAATACCAGGCAACGGTTGATTGCCGCAATAGCCAAATTGCTTTCAAAGATATTCCAGATTTAGTCTTTACTCGCCCCAAGAGTCGGAGCAATTCCCCTCTTATTTCGGCCCTCCGAGCTAGCAAGCTCATCAGGAAAGGATGTACATCTTTCCTTGCCTTTGTCACAATTAAAGAAGCTAAGGAAACCAAGCTAGAAGACATTCCAGTAGTGCAGGAATTCCCGGACGTGTTTCCGGAAGATTTGCCAGGATTACCCCCACAAAGAGAAGTGGCCTTCACCATCGACTTAGTCCCTGGTGCTGGTCCGGTTTCAAAGGCACCCTATAGAATGTCCCCTGCTGAACTCAAGGAGTTAAAAGAGCAATTAATGGAACTAATTCAAAAAGGGTTCATTAGACCAAGTACTTCCCCGTGGGGAGCACCTGTACTGTTTGTAAAGAAGAAAGATGGATCCATGAGATTGTGCATCAACTATCGACAGTTGAATCATCTCACTATCAAGAACAAGTATCCACTGCCGAGAATCGATGAGTTATTTGATCAGATTTCAGGATCCAAATATTTTTCCAAGATTGATCTCAGGTCGGGATATCATCAGTTAAGAATCAAGGATGATGACATTCATAAGACTACATTCAGAAGCAGGTATGGCCATTACGAATTTGTTGTTATGCCTTTTGGACTAACAAATGCCCCTGCTGCCTTTATGCAGTTAATGAATAGTATATACAGGCCTTACTTGGATCAATTCATAGTAGTCTTCATTGATGACATATTGATATATTCCAAGACTAAGGAAGAGCATGAGGAACATTTAAGGATCGCATTGCAAGTATTGAGGGAAAATCAATTATATGCAAAGCTCAGCAAGTGCGAGTTCTGGCTTGAAGAAGTGGCTTTTCTCGGACATGTGATATCCAAGGATGGTCTATCTGTTGATCCATCAAAGGTTGAAGCTGTTAGAAACTGGGAAAAACCAACCAATGCTAGTGAGATCAGAAGTTTCTTAGGTCTTGCAGGCTATTATCGGCGATTCATCAAAGATTTCTCTAAGATCGCCGTACCACTTACAAGATTAACTCGTAAGGAGATCCGATATGAATGGAGTGAGGAATGTGAAAGAAGTTTCCAAACTCTCAAGGATCATCTCACTACAGCTCCGGTGTTAGCCCTACCAATAGAAGGAGAGAAATTCGAGGTCTACACAGATGCTTCTGGCATTGGCCTCGGATGTGTCCTAATGCAACAAGGAAATGTCATAGCATACTCTTCATGTCAACTGAAGAAGCATGAGGAGAATTACCCCGTCCATGACTTAGAACTGGCTGCGGTGGTATTTGCCCTAAAGATATGGAGACACTACTTATATGGAGTGCAGTTTACTGTATACTCTGATCACAAAAGTCTCAAATATCTATTTTCACAAAAGGAGCTAAACATGAGACAAAGACGCTGGCTAGAATATCTCAAGGACTTCGACTTCAATATACAATACCATCCCGGAAAGGGTAATTATGTTGCTGATGCCCTTAGTCGAAAGCCGAGAGCAATGATAGCCAATTGTATGATACAAGAATGGAGGTTGCTAGAACAATTCTCTGAGCTCAATATAAGCTTGGACAAGGAAGCCAAATTTGTCACATTATCTCATGTAAGCATACAGTCAGATTTATTATCTGAGATACAAGCACTTCAGGATGATGATCCTATATTAGTGGAAATCAAAGGCAGATTAGAAGGACAATCTGATTTTCAACTAACTTCTGATGGAAAATTATTATTCAAAGGTAGAACTTGTATACCCGACTGTCCGGAATTAAAGAAGAAGATCTTAGATGAAGCTCACCGATCAAGGTACACTATTCATCCAGGATCAACCAAAATGTACCAAGATGTAAAGAGGAACTTTTGGTGGCCTAATATGAAAAGAGAAATAGCAGATTATGTATCACGCTGTCTCACATGCCAACAGGTCAAGGCAGAACACCAAAAGCCTGCTGGAAAACTACATCCTCTAGATATTCCAAAGTGGAAGTGGGAGGATATTGGTATGGACTTCATCATGGGTTTGTCTAAATCTAAAGGAGGACATGATGGAATCTGGGTTATCATTGACCGATTAACTAAATCGGCGCATTTCTTACCAATAAAAAGCCGATGGTCAATTGATGTACTAGCTGCACTATACATCAAGGAAATAGTCAGGTTACATGGAATTCCTGTCTCAATCGTGTCTGACAGAGATCCCCGTTTCACTTCTTATTTTTGGAAGGGATTACAACATTCGTTGGGAACAAGGCTCAACTTTAGTACTGCTTTCCACCCACAAACGGATGGTCAGACCGAGAGATCTAATCAAGTTGTTGAGGATATACTAAGAGCTTGCATCATTGACTTTGGTGGAAGCTGGCATGAACATTTGCCACTAGTGGAATTTGCATATAATAATAGCTACCAAGCTAGTATCCAAATGGCACCTTTCGAAGCTTTATATGGAAGGAGTTGCCGATCACCCTTATGCTGGAACGAAGTTGGAGAGAAACAACTGTTAGGTCCAGACATGGTAAGGGATACAACTGAGAAGATACAAGTAATCAGAGAAAGATTGCAAATTGCTCAGACAAGGCAAAAGGCTTATGCTGACACAAGAAGGAGAGATCTTGAATTCTAAATAGGAGATCATGTATTTCTCAAGATATCACCTGGACGTGGCATACGAAGATTTGGTGTTAAGGGCAAGCTTACGCCAAGATTCATCGGACCATTTGAGATACTCGAAAGAGTTGGCGAGGTTGCTTATCGCATCGCGTTGCCTCCTCAATTGTCCGAAGTACATAATGTATTTCACATATCTATGTTGAAGAAGTATGTACACGATCCATCTCATATTATTGAACATAGAGATTTGGTGATCCAGAAAGATCTCACATATGAACAGAAGCCTATGAAGATCTTAGATCGTGAAATACGAGCTCTAAGGAATAAGGTTATTCCCATGCTTAAGGTGCAATGTAATAAGAATACTGAACACGAAGCCACATGGGAGACCGAGGAATCTAACGATTTCCCGAGTTATTCTAAGAGGTATATACCCTACACTCTCCGCGTATATACATATTATGCAATTGAATTTGGGGACCAAATTCTTTTAAGTGGGGGAGGGTGTAGCAACCCTGATAAAATATTAATAACAATAAAGATTTTAAAATAAATCAAATAAATAGATAAATAAAACAATATAAAATAACGCCTCGGATAAAGGCGCTATTCAAATTAGAAACGCCTCTAGATAAGGCGTTATTCAATAAGTGACGCCCTGACCACACGGCGTCAAATTCCAACGTCAAAAATGGTAAGGCCAAGAAACGCCCCTATCTTGGGCGTGTTTTAAACAAAGGAACGCCCTAACGAAAGGCGCTTCTTAAGAAACGACCTGCACCAGGTCGTCAATTCAAGAATTGACGACCTGACCAAAGTCGTTAATTCCATTCGAGTTCCGTTCGACACGGGAGCTTATCCAGGGAAGGATTATGTTAATCTAGTAAGTGTTTACTAGGGCAAGGACTCTATTAGGGATATATTACTCCCAACAAAACTCTAGCCCTAATAGGATTTCCCAAAATCCTATAAAGACTCTTGACAGCCGAACCCTAAACCTATTTGGACGATCGAACTGCACAGGTACGTGAGAGAGGAATAGTTCCTCTGATTTATTTCTCTACGTCTGTTACATGAAGAACTAACAGTTCTTCATCTTCTTCTGTTATAGGTTAAGAAGGCGGCGTACGTAAAGAACAAAGGTATTGTTCTTTTTCCCTTTTTACTTTCGGTCAGGGAGTATGAAGAAATACTAATGTTTCTTCTTCTGTTCTTGTAGGAGTTACAGAACCGGAGAACAAGGGTTCTTCAGCAAAAACCTTCTCTTCCTCCTACTGTGGATATTCGTTGCTGTTAAAGCAACAGAACTTCTATTCTCATAGCCTTCACGATTCAAATTTCAAGTCTTCGATCAAGGTAGGTTTTCTCAAGTCACTGTAGCCCAAATAAAATAATTTAAGATATATGTATATTAGCATGACATGCATACAGTTTATTATAGTTTTAATGCGTTTTTCTGCAATATTTTGAAAGAGACGCCCCTGTCAAGGGCGCTATTTTACAAGACACGACCCTGATCAGGTCGTCAATTCTAGATTTGACGCCCTGAACACAGGCGTTAATTCCATGAAATTACCTGAAATTAATAATCGTTCACGGTTTAAAAATTCATTTTATATGGAATATCAAAACTAATATACTGCATGACTCTACCTGTGAATTCCTGCCAATTTTCCTGTCATGATGATATGATTGTTATCCTGAAATTTATTTCTTCCTGTTCACGATAATTTCTGAAATTTCTTAAATTCACGACCTAGACTAGGTCATCTCCCACTAGACTAACGCCTAACACTAAGGCGTAAAATGAAAAGTCACACCCCTTCATAGGGCGCGTTTCTGTTAAATTCCTGAAAAATATATTCTTTAAAAATAAAGAATTAAAGAGTAACGCCCCTTCTTAGGGCGCGTTTTTGATAATTCCTGAAATTATTGATATTCTGTCAAACAGTGACAAGAAAAGGACGCCTTCTGGTGTAGTCGTCAAAACTTAAAGAAACGCCCCTGATCAGGGCGCGTTTTTGGCAAATTTCTGAAAAATGGAAAATCTGCAAAAATGGAAAATAGATAAACGCCCTTATCTTAGGCGTTAATTACTTGAGAAACGACTATACCTAAGTCGTTATTTTCTGTAAACTGATTTTTTATCCTGATTCTATTAACCGATGGTTTCATATGTTATATAATATATATATCGGCACTATTCTCCACTCCGTGAGTATAGTCCCACGTTTCACGATTGTTTTATCGATCACACTCAATTCTCATTGACATACAAGCTCTCCATTGGACATTCCGTTCCTTTGGACTAGCGAGTTAGTCATAGAGACCTCCGTAAGACTCCTCGTAGCCTTGGATTCCCTCAAGGCCGACTGAGCTGGTTGTACCCTAAAAACCCATTACACGATCTTTGCCATGTCAATCTAAAGAAACATGGTATACCGGCCCTTATGATTATACAAAGAGTATATCATAAGAAATTCTTAATGGGATGATGATATCATGCCATATCATGTCATTCTTGTAAACCTCAATTCTATGATAAGAATGAGGGTATCTTATCTTTGATATACTGTTCATGTGGACCTCAATTCTATATAAAGAATGTCCATATTGATTTGTCATGGTACCCAAGTTAAGGGAACCATATTCTACCTAGTTTTATCGATATCGTGATTATACCGTTATTATCGCCATTCTATGTCCCTTGTCATATTTTTAGACTCCATTCTGTCAAAGTTGTCATACATGTCTACAAGCTTGATTATTGAAATTCTATGTTGGCTATAAACAAGAGTGGATGTCAAAACACATGATAAATGCCTGCGCATATAGGGCCCGATCTGGTCCTGGGAGGAGCACCCGAAAGTACTTGTGCCCATGGGAGTTAAAATGATAAGGTATCTGGCATTATACCGAGTGCATGACTAGCTTGATTGGACATTCCACACAAAATCTTGTACTTGAATCGTACTTGACTTGACATGAAATGCGTGGCCCGAAAAAGGGTAATTTACTTGCTTGCTACATGATAGCCAAAGTTCTTGACATGACTTGTTAAATGTACTTGCTTGAATATCTCAAATGTCTTGTTATCTTATTGAAAGTTCATGATTTGTCCATCTTAATTCCTTGATATTACAGTCTCTCTATCTTGTCGTTTTATGCGAGCATGCATAGCCTTATTGCATTCATGAAAGATATAATTACTTAAACCCCTTGCTAGTACTTGAGATATAATTTCCTACTGAGCGTTCGCTCATTCCGTTTGTCCCTTTTTACTTTTCAGGAAAGTCCGACGACGATGGAAGTCAATCGGATGGGAATGGTCAAGAGTGAAAGAGCTAGAGCTTTTCCAAGTGTCAATTAGTCTTTTCCTATTTTTCTTGAGTCAACTATGTACTTTTCCTTTTTATTAAACAGAGTATTGGATTTGTAATAGTCTATTATGAAATAAAGGATTGGGTTATCTTGCTATTTTGTGCATCTCTGTCTTTGTGTCGAATACACGACCACTCTGATTGACATGATTGATATAAACTCGTCACGCGTCTCCGGGTATCTTCCGCGCTCGGGGCGTGATAGGGTTTTTCTTCTTGAGTGCCTTGGATCATTACCTCTTTTTATTCCAGTCCCAAGGCACACCTGCATAGCAATGTTATTTTGCACAAACAGGTACCCAAGAGGTCTTGGGTCCTGATAAGACAGTATTACTCCTAGCATGTTTTCTTGGCACATTTCTAGGAGCAATTTTCAGATCTGATTTATGCACATTCTTGTTAGCATGTCTCCTATGTGCATACACATGAGATTTTCTGTTAACAGAATAAAAATTCTGTTTACCAAAACCAGTTTGGTTTTGATATCCTGCCAGCCAACAGGTTGCAGCCCTGTGACCTGGCTTCCCACAATGATGACATGTAAATTTCGCAACATGGAGTTTAGCAGGGTTATTTTGAACATGCCAACAATTTTCAGCTCTGTGGCCTGGCTTTCCACAATTATAACATGAAGGTTTTTCAAATTGTCTTACAGGGAGTTTAAACTTTCCAGAAATGAAATTTTTCCCTTGAGCATGCCAACAGTTTTTGACTATGTGGCCATGCTTCCCACAGTGAGAGCAATTCAGAGAATTTCTTCTAAAAGAACCTGACCAGCATTCAGAGGCCTTGTGACCAATTTTGTTGCAATTAAGACATATAATATGCTGGTTCTTCTTAAAGACATGCTGATTTGCAAAGTGTTTTGTATGATATGAACATGATTTTTCCTTACTACTTGCTAACCAGCAATGAGCAGTAGTGTGTCCTACTTTATCACAATTAGAACATGTGACATTCTTTTTCTGACCAGACACAGATTTTCTAGCATGCTTGTTGTCATCTTTTTCCATCACAAAACAGTTACTCATAAGATGTCCATACTTCCCACAATAATGACATGAGCCATTTGATTTCTTTAAAACATGGCATTTATCTGATGAGTTTTTAGCATGCGGATTGTTCCTTTAAATTTTTGATGTTTTATGATTTTTATTTTGTTTTTCTGTTTTCTTAGCCTTGTACTGAGGTGGAGATGAGATAGAAGGCTTTTCCTGTTCAGAAGATTTGACAAAGACAGTTTTCAGGTTGGCTCCATCACTCTTCCTCATGACTGGACTGTAACCCAGTCCTCCCTTGTTAAAGTTAGTCTTTGTTCCCAGTATTTTCTGAACAGTGGGCTGTTTATCTTTTGATGTAGTGGCTACATTTGAAGTATTTACAAAGGATGTCATTACTTTGTTCTGCAAAGCTTTCTTATTTAGATTATTGTAGCCCAAACCTTCCTTTTTGACATTGACTTTTACACCTAACAGCTTGTCTAGGTTTTTCTGCCCATCAACAAATTTAGACAAGGAAACTTTCAAATCCTGAATTTCATTTTCAAGAGATGCAATGTGTATTTCATAACTAGCGATCTCTTGTTCACTACAATTGACAGCTTCATTCAAAACCTTGTTAGCTGTTTTGTATTCTTCAATTTCCTTTCTCAGCTCATCTACCTCTTCAGTCTCGTTTGTACAGATAGCTTTTCCTTTTTCCAATGTGAGAAGTCTTTCAGACATGACACTGTTTAACAATTTTAACTTTTCAACTTCTTCTTTAAGCTTATCATTTTGAATTAACTCATTTATTAGAAGCTGATCTTCTGAGTTAACCATGCTTTCTCTCCTAGCTTCAAACTCCCTCAATTCCTTTTGTTGTTTTTCAAAATCTTTCCGTAATTCTATGTTTACAGATTTTATGGCATTAAAATTTTCAAACAGCAACTCATTCTCTCGTTTAAGTTTCTCTAATTGTTCTTCATTTTCTTTAGAAAACTTTCTGAGAGAGCCATCTTCAGATTTTAGAATGTTCAGTTCAGAGTAAACACATTCAAGTTCCTTCTTCAGTTTTGCATTCTGGTTTTTATACATATGATTATCAGACAGACATGCATCATGAGATTGCTTAGTACTTGAACAATTTTTACATGGGGATCTAGAACTATCTACCCGAGCACTCTTCTTCAACTTTTTATACTATTTTCTTAACAGTTCATGAGATTCAAATAACTCAGCATATGCATTCTCCCAATCTTCTAGAGAGAAATTCTCGAAGAGATTTACCTCATCATCATCATCTCCTTCAGTTTGATTGCTGCCTTGATCGCTGGCACTTTGATTTCTTCTGTTGGCCATCATGCAGCTGTCCACATTTATCTCCTGAGTTCGCTTTAGTGTATCCAGAATATCTTTAGCAGAACTGCAGTCAAAGAAACATGAATGAAACGCTCTATCAGTAGCTGCCTTCATTAGATTTATTGCTATCTGATTTTCTTCATGCATGGATTTGTGACTGTCAGTCCATTTGGACTTTTTCCTTGGTAGTTCATGAGGACCATATGAAATTACTTTCCAGAGGTCTGGATTCACAGATTTAACACAATTCTTCAAACTAGCGAACCATGCTTCAAAATGCGTACCACTGAAGATAGGTGGATGGGCCATGAGAACACACAGATTAACGCAACAAGAATATTGATGCACTAAAAACAAATAAGCACCTAAGATTGCAAGATCGATCTGCAGGTCGCTGGACCTTGTAAGCAGATACCCGCTCTGATACCAACTGTTAGGGTGCTTGGCCCGGATACAGAGGGGGGTGAATGTATCATTCTTTGGAAAATGGCCAAATTAAAACAAGGATGCAAGATAACGACTCAGGATGGGACTAATTCATTTCAACTCAAATACAAACTCATGGGTGAGCCTATCCAAGCATCTAGCGGAAGCAATCAATCAAACAAGCAAGCCACTGCACAAGATATTTTAGGTGGTTCGGTCCACAGACCTACATCCACCCCTCACTCCCAACCGGAGTGAGGCTTCACTAGCAAATGCTAGAATCAAGCAGACTTAGTCTGCAACAGTTGCTGCCACACAGCTTGACCAGGGAAACAGACTTCCCTCTTCCTCCCAACCGGAGGGACACCCAGGTGACTCCCAGCCACTTGGAAACTAGAGGTCGAAGACCTCTCTTCCTCCAGACCAGGAGGGACACCTGGACTTGCAACCACAAGCCCAGAACCGGAGGACCAGCCTCCCTTCCTCTAACCAGAGGGTAACCCACAAGTGACAACCTGTCACTTGCAACCTGGAGATGAGATCTCCCTTCTCCTGAATCAACAGGAGGAACCTGATCCCCAACAGGGCAATCGGAAGAACAAAGACTATCAGAAAACAAAGGAAAAATAATAAACGAAAAAATAACCCAGCAATCCGAAAGCTATAGTAGATGAAGACACAGATGTGGCTCTCAATGGAGCTGACTGGCCTGGATCTGATCCACGGTCTAGTGAAGACAGATCTTCAAGCAGCTTCTTCTTTCTTCTTCACGAGCTCTCTCTCTCACTCTCTATCTCTCTTTCTTTCTCTTCTGCTCTTTTCCTTTCAATTTCTTTCTCTCTGCACTTCTCTATCTTTTTCTGGATCGAAGGACGTATATGCTCTCCAGGCTTCTTCTTCGATTGATCTTCATCTGAAGACGAAGGCTCCTTTATATATCTGGAGCAGCAGCAGGGCGCGTGTGGCCTCCACAGTTCTCGCCCTAGGAATTCGGACCACGTGGCAGCATCCAGCATGCTGTCAGAACACGTGTCTTCATCTGGGCATTCTCCTTATCCTCGGATCACGTGCCCATCACCTGTACGCTCAGCGACTGGAGGTATGTGGCGTCAACTCACTTGCTCCAAAGAGTTGACGCAGTCATCAGAATTCTTCAAACTCTTTAACCGCTGCGTCGACTCCATAATCCAATTGCGTTGACGCAACGGTATCGGCAGTCCAGTGAACGGGTCTTCAACAGACAGGCATGCTGCGTTGACGTGTTGAAGGCAGCCAGTGATAAGACGTCCCTTTCTTGGACTACTGCGTCGACGCTGCCAGTTGGTGGCGTTGACGCACGAGCGTGTACACTTCTATACTGGCATCTCTTAAGCTGCTGCGTCGACGCTGCTTGTTGATGGCGTTGACGCAGTGGATGATTTCGTGAAGGCTTCATCGCTTATAAGAGTTTCTGCTTTTGCTAACTGCTACGTCGACGCTGCTTCCCTATGGCGTTGACGCAATGGAAGACGACGTGTAAGCTTCGTCTACTGATGCGTCCACGCTCTAAGCTTCAGGCGTCGACCCTGTACCCTTCTGCAAAAGGTAAAGTGTATAGACTTAGTGTTAACTTGCCAGAAGGACCAATGTACATACTTCATCAAATGAAGAGCTTCCAGTGTATGGACTTGCAATGCAAACTACAATGTATATACTTAGAGAACAGAAGTCTAGTGTTTAGACTTAGTCCAAACACGATGTATGGACTTTAAGAGTGAAGACATTTTAAGTGCAATGTACATACTTCACAGAACAGGATGTGCAGATTTTGTGAGTGCCAAGTGATGTACAGACTTGGATGACCAATGCCAATGTATAGACTTCCAACGTGAGTGATGCACTGTATAGACTTATAGAAAGGAGGTCTAGTGTATAGACTTGGAGAACTGTTCAATGTGTTGGGTTGGCGTTGTATAGACTTTAAATGATACTGATAGTGTATACACTTTAGCCAATGCAATGCACTGTATGGACTTCTAAGAGACGCTCAATGTACAGAGTTGAAGAAGATATGCTTATGTTCAGACTAAATGGATCCAGTTGATGTATAGACTTTGTGCCCAAGCTATCCATGCTCTGATGCGTCCACTCCACTTGAACGTTGCGTTGACGCACACATTCAGCCAGGGGCTTCTTTCTTGAATTTGCACTGCTGCGTCGACGCTTCCACTTGATGGCGTTGACGCAATGAGCACCCTGCAACCCCCTTTGAACCATTAAACATTTATTAGATGGTTAAGTGTCTATAACCAAAATCTTACTGTTGTCATCATCAAAACCAGGAGTACAACATTTCATTCCTGCTTTCTTCAATTTTAATGTTGAGTTCATTGAGCTGATTTTGACTTTCTTGAACTTCTCCCTTGAGCTTATCATTTTCTTTTCTTAGTGAGGTCATTTCTCCTAATTGCTCTTTTAGCTTCTGATTTTCCTCACAGACTAGAGTTTGTTCTTCAACATTTGTGTTAAATTTTCTTTTCAGAACTCTGTGCTCTTTACTAAGAGAATTAAATTTATCTAACAATTCACCATAAGCATCCTCCCAGTCATCAATTGAGTAATTTTCAAAAACATTTATTACCTCCTCTTCACTATTTGCCATAAGGCAAATTCCATCTTCATATTCTTCTGAGGAAGTGTCTTCGAGATCTTCTTCTTCCTCGCTCCATGTGCAGACCATCGCCTGTGGCTTCTTCTTCTTCTGCACCTTTGTGTTCTTCTTCTGAAGATAGGGACCATTCTTCTGGAGGTCTGGGCATTCGCCTTTCATGTGTCCCTGTTTGTTACAATTAAAACAAGTCAGTCTCTTAGGATTTCTATCCTTGTAACTAGTAAATTCAGCATTCTTGTTAAAAGAGTGTGGCTTCTTCTTCCTAAAGGTCTTTCCCTTTTTCTTCAAAAATTTTCTGAACTGTCTATTGAGCATTGCCTGCTCCTCCTGGTCGAGATTTGAAAAACCTTCAAGCTCAGACTCGGACTCGGGGCTGCTGCTGCTGTTCCCGCTGTTGCTACCCATGTTGCGGGATGCCCTTAGAGCCACATTCTTAGCCTTCCTATCACTTCCTTCTCCACCTCCTTGGAAATTCATGTCATAGGTCATAAGGGATCCTATGAGTTCATTCACAGTCAAGATAGTCAGATCTTTTGACTCCTCAATCACAATGGCCTTAGTGTGCCATGCCGGGGATAAAGATCTAAGAATTTTCCTGACTATATCTGCCTCAGCAAGATCCTTCCCTAGCCCTTTAAGTGTGTTTGTGATCAAGGACAACCTGACATACATTTCAGTTATATTCTCCTCAGCATTCATCCTAAACATTTCATACTTAGAAGTGTAGAGGTTTACCTTCGAGGCTTTCACTTGAGCTCTACCTTCATAGATCAATTGCAGCTCATCCCACATTCGCTTGGCAGTCTTGTAGGCAGATATACGGGCATATTCCTCTGGATGAACAACACACTGGATGATGTTCAGCGCCGTCCAGTTGAGTGAAGAGAGCTTGACATGGTCATCTGTCCAAGCGTCCTCGTTTGGTGGCAGATCATATGGCCCAACAGTAATTACTCTCCACAGTTTATGGCTCTGAGCCCTGATAAACACTTCCATCCTGTTCTTCCAAAACAGATAGTTACTACCATCAAAAAATGGAGGGCGACTAATGGATTGACCTTCGGCCATGAAGGTTCTAGGACCATTGGCATTTCCTTGACCGTTCGTCCACATGGCGTAAACCTGCTCTGATACCAAATGTTAGCGCAGCAAGAGAGATATAGAAGGGGGGGGGGGATGAATAGATCACTCCCAATTTGTAGAAACTTCGGCTAAAAATTAATTCTACTGTTTACACTCCTCCTGAACCCGCACAATGAGAATGCTAACGCAGTCAACAATCAAGACAGTATAAGTAGATGAGATTGAAGAGCTGATCACAAGGAAGCAAAGAGACAAGCATATGGAGAGCGTAGATAATAACAGCAAACCACAGAATAGGCAATCGGATTTTTAGGTGGTTCGATTGCAGTTCGCAATCTACATCCACCCCTCACTCCAACTAGAGTGAGGATTCCACTAGTCACTGCTAGAACACGGCAGACTCAGTCTGCGAACAACTTGCTGCCACACAGCTTGAATACCCAAGGGAAACAAATCCCTCAACCAAACTCTACTACCCACAGAGCTTGAAACCTGTTCCAGCTACCAGCTAGAACAGAACCGGAGACAAGTCTCCCTTCCTCCAACCCGGAGGGAAACTACTAATGACAACCCGTCACTAGCAACACCAGAGATCACCGATCTCTCTTCCTCTGCAACCCAGAGGGAAACTGGAGTTACACTCCCTTCCTCCACACACTAGAGGGGAACAAATTCGAATCAGAAGAATGAACAAATAAAAAGAACACAAAATAGAAACAAGGACCAACGAAGAAGCAGTCGGTTCTGAAACCAATACAAATGTAGCTTCAAAGGAAGCAATTCATCAAATCGCAGACACTACTCTCTCTCTCTCGAACATATTCCTCTCGGATCTGGACAATGTGGGACTCTCTGCTCTCTCTCTTTTCTGGATCGTGCAGCCTCACTCGAATATCTTCTATTCTTTCTTTTCACGATCTATCTTTCACTGAAGGACGATGCTCCATATATATAGCAGATGATGGGTGTGTGGCTTTCAGGTTCCCGCCCAGAGAGCACCTCGGATCACGTGCCCGATCATTAACCTGTGTTTATCTTCTGACAGAGACAGAAGACATGATTCGAATTAGGTAGTTCAGACTGTTAATCAGCAAATGTACATACTTTAAAGCAGCAAATGATCAAGTGTGTACAACGTGAGAGTGAGTGTATAGACTTAATGTATGAACGCATGTAAAAGACGGTGTACAGACTTGTTGTAAGACCCCAAATTATTTAATTGAGCCCAATATTTCTTATTAAGCTTTTATTAATTGAGAATAGAATTTTATTGAATTAATAATTGAATTTCGGATTTATTAATATTTAATTCGTTAGAAATAGTATAAGTGAAAATCCGACTACCTTATAAAAATCCATAAAAATAGTAAACAGGTTAAGGTCGATGTAGATAATAACTTTTCCTTCTGGCATTAAGCCATTGTAAATCCGTGGTAAGATCTATTTGGAGATTAAGCCCAAAAGTACACACTTTTTGACCCTTACCTAACCTTGGATTAAAACGTGAAATTCGACCTTAATACTCAACCAAATGATCTCAAATCAGTGGCAAATGGAAGGCCACAATGTAAGGAACATTTACCCTCAATCAATTTGAGGTAAACCTAGCCTTAAAACGTGCTGCCGACATAGCTTGGGTCGAGTCAAGGATTCCGGCGCCGTTTCTAAACACGTAACTTGCAGCACCGAATACTCCCAACTCCGAAGGATCCAGAAGCTCCATGACCTATAGAAACGTAGCTCTTCGACTCTAGTTTCATTTGGTAGTTGGGTCAGCCGACGAGGAGTCCAGATCTGGGAGTATTCATTGTTTTGGTGGAGGGTGTTGGTAGTTCGTTGTTCTTCATCTCCAGCCCTTTAATCCGTCGATTAAGGTAGGTACCCTTAACCAAATGAGACTTGTAAATACAGTATCTTGATCAGCTCAACGAGATCTATCCAATGGGACTGAAAGCCCCAAATTTTATTAGGTATCCGTGAAGATATCAAGCTTTTTGTGAGCTACTGTCAAGCTTGTTCTTCATTCTAGGGTTTCGAATTCTTTCTCCGATTTGAGGTAGGTTTAACAGGCCAAACTCTAATTAACTTATATGATGTAATCAGCATGTTATTAGCTTTTATTTAACATAGAAAGCCCCAATTTTAATTGAGCATGCTTAGAGAATTTTGATTTTTAGTGAGAGCATGTCTAGAACTTAATTTATTTTGTGACCCTTAGAGTTAGAGCTTGATTACGGGCTGATTTCGAGTTAGATAACTTGATCCACATATAGCTTATAATATATGGTTGGATTCAACATCAAGTCAGCTTTCTTTTGACACCAAAAGCCCCAAATTCCGTTGTGTATGTTGAGAGAATTTTAAGATTTAGTAACAACATGTCAAGGATTAGGTCTTCATGTGATCTTCATAGAATAGGTTAAGATTTAATTGATTTCTGTTGGAATTAGTGTTTCAAATCGCTTGTTTAATGACCCTAGTATGCATATTAATCACCCTAGATCATGTGGTTAAGGTCCCAACTCAATTGGACCTCAATTGGGTGAGTTCATGCGTTTTCCGGGGCAAAAATCCGTTTCTATTCTTGCAGGGGTCGACCCCTGGGGTCGACCCGTTTTCTGGGTTGTCTGGCAGGCCCGAGGGTCGACCCCTGGGGTCGACCCATCCTGCCCCTGCAAGGGGTCGACCCCTGGGGTCGACCCATCTGCAGAAAGTGTAGGGGTCGACCCTTGGGGTCGACCCATCTTCAGAAATTGTGGGGGGTCGACCCCAGGGGTCGACCCATCCAGTAGGCAGACCCCGGTTTTGCAGGGGTCGACCCCAGGGGTCGACCCATGCACCAGAAACCCGGTTTTCATCGTTTTGCGACCCGTGGATCGATTCGGATCATTAGGGGATCGACATAATTAACTTAGACCTATTGAAAAGTATATTCTGGAAGAACCAGTGACCTATTCATGCACCTTATGATTTCAAATTGCTTTGGTTCCTATGTTCTATCATGATGTAAAAACATGCCATTCATCATCTTAATTACAATATATACAATGGTTAAATAGAAACCCACATAATTAGTGGTTAATGGTGTAACTAAATCTCTGTTAATACATGCTATTTCCTTCCTGTACAAGCTTGTTCCTTTACCTTATCACCTTGAATTAGGTTTTTGGCAATTGTCTTAATGCAAATGATAATGGATAATCTTTGATATATTAACTTGATGATTAGAATTAAATGGATTGTTAAGTTGCTGTTTTAGTCACTATTACTCTAGTAGAATGTATTACTTACACACTTGAACGGTATACTGTCAGCCGTTCTTTCTTGACCCCACGGACCAAGCTTTGGTCCAGTTCTTGTAATACGGCACCGGAGTGACCGTATCAACCGAGTTTTTGTTTGGAATCCAAGGACATGTTAGTCCTTAAATCTCATACTCTTGACAGAAATTCCTCTGATTGATTGGCCATTAAATTTGACTGAATGTCTGGACGTGTGGGACTTTGGGCCCATAAAAATAAATACCATCGCATCATAAGGGCCCGGTCTGGTCCTGGGGAGAGCGCCCGAAAAAATACTGAGCCCATGTGATGCAAATGACATGGTGGGGCATTACACCGAAATACTTGCTTGCTTGTTGCGTCTATGACAAACATCACTTGTTACTTGTTACTTGTTACTTGTTACTTGATCGCGAATGAACCTTTATTACGTGCTTGTGGCCAATTCCTTACTATTGTCTCTTGTTATATCTCCTGTTGTAAATTCTTGTATCTATTATCCTTGTTAATCATTATCAATGGTATATTTCTTGACCTTGCAAGATCTTTAATTTTGTTTCATTATATCGTCATTATCCTTTTATTGTATTATCCTTTATAGCATGACGTTTTAAAAATGTAATTTAACTGTTAATCACTTATACATGTCTGTTATTTCCTACTGAGCGTCAGCTCATAGTTGTGTTTCCCCCCTTTCCAGGCTTTTCAAGTGACGCGCTTACCGATGGGGAAGGGTAGGAGTGATGTCATGAGTGTGTTAGTTCTAGTGTGTTAGCAGTGTGTTATCTTACTTTCAGTTGTGTTTTGGAGAGCATTTAGTTTCAGTTATGATTATTGAGTTTTAGTGGTTGTTATTCCAGTTGTAATAAGTTGTATTTGAGGTTATTGTATCAGTTGTGGTTGGTTATTGATCATTTAGTATTTCCATCTTGTAGCACTTGTGTATTGTTTTAGATAGATCTCTCTCTTGTCAGCTCGTTCCCGACTGTACGTCCTGATATTCCGCGTCGGGGCGTGACACTTGTGATGAAAGCATTTTCATAGCAAGATAGAATATGAAGACTTCTGTGAAATGCATGAGGGAATCGAGTGTATAGACTTAGGCATAACAATTGAATGTATAGGGTTGAAGACCTAACAATCGAGTGTGTAGACTTGAAGCTTGGAAGGATGTATACACTTAGCCTTTGAGGAACGATGTATAGACTCTGATCGTGAAGGCAGGCTGTATAGACTTGAATCGCTTGAAGCGATGTACAGACTTGGTGAGGCTCAAGCAGTGTACAGACTTGTGAAGGCTTCAGCGTTGTACAGACTTGGAAGTTCCACTGTGGATGTATGGACTTGATGATCCACTGTGGATGTATAGACTTGACGAGTGAAGCCGATGTACAGACTTGTCGATTCGAAGCCACTTTACAGACTTTGAAGAACAGTTCAATGTATAGACTTGAAGCCCCTGAGCTAATGTATAGACTTCACGCTGTACAGACTTTAGGCTTTGATCGTTTGAGCAGTATGCAATGTACAGACTTAGCGATGTATAGACTTGGCCAGGAAAGCGTAGGGAAAGGTATGAGTGTATAGACTTGGCCAAGCGTAGGAAAAGATGTGGAGTGTATAGACTTGGTGAAACAAAGTCCAGTGTATAGACTTGGAGAAGCGAAACCGATGTACAGACTTAGAAGGATTTGAACGGGAGAGGGTATGGACTTGGTTCCTGTAGCAGTGTATAGAGTTGAAGGTCTGAAGGCGATGTATAGACTTGGTGAACACTGCAACAGTAATCAGATGTATAGAGTTGAAGTTAGACAAACCAGTGTATAGACTTCAGTTAAGTGCATTGGCTGTACAGACTTCAATTAGAAGATGCCCGGTGTACAGACTTGAAGAAGAGATGCGAATGTACAGACTTAATGGTATGAACACTAAGGCATGCTGTACAGACTTACTCGATCAAGCTGATGTACAGACTTTGATACCCAGACAGTCAGTGTTCTGATGGGTCGACGCATCAACAAGGGTGGGTCGACCCACTACTGTTCATACTAACTAAGCATAGTGTAGATAGATGAAATAATGAAACAGCATATGAACTGTACTCACTTACATGATGAACCAGCATAAATCTAGAGATAGAGGATTGATTTATAGTCTGAGACATCATCAAAACCGTAGGGATGCAACAGGGTCTCCAAACTATCCCCCAGCCAAAAGGATGTCGGCATCGATCGAGTCGTGCTGCGTGTCCGGTACCGGCGACTCGCTGAGTTCAGCCGTACTCTGGCTCTGGTGTCCTCACCAATTCTCCCTGGGTGGAAGAAGCTTGACCCCATCGAGTAGGGATCCTAGTCGCTCTGGTATCGATCCAGCAGATCTGGATCTATCCTCTGTAACTCGGCCCGGGTGATCCAAGTGTCATCGAACGCGGGCTGTCCCCTCCATCGCACCAAATAGCGCTGGTACACCCCACCTCAAGTAGTCGTTACCTACTCATCCAGTATATTCTCTATCTGCTCACGTTGCTGAGGTAACAAGGCTGGAGGTGGACGCTCTGGGGTGGTGTCACTCACAAGGGGTGGAGACGGCTCAAATGGCTCACTAGGTATCATCGCTGGGTCCCTATAAGCGACTAGGTCTGAGATGTTGAAAGTGGAGCTGATCCCGTAGCTCTCTGGCAAATCTACAACATATGCATGAGACCCAACTCGCTTCACTACTCAGAAAGGATCGGCACCACGAGCTTGTAACTTCTTCACGGTTCCCGAAGGAAACCGTTCAGGCCTGACCCTGATCATGACATACTCGCCCTCCCTAAACTCACGATGGTGCATGTGGGCATCAGCCAACTCTTTGTACCGTGCGTTGCTGGTCTCAATATGACGATGTACATGCTCATTCAACTGCCTAATATGATCTACGAAGGACTCTGTCGACTCTAACACACGAGACTGGATGGGAGATGGGACCAAGTCTATGGGCTTCCTAGGTCTACGGCCAGTAACAATCTCAAAAGGACTCATGCCTGTAGACCTATTGACCGAATCATTATACACAAACTCTGCTAGAGGTAGAACCAAGTCCCAATCCCTGACACGATCACGGACTAGACACCTAAGAAGATCCCCCAAAGTCCTATTGACTACCTCAGTTTGACCATCGGTCTGGGGCTGATATGTAGTGGAAAATTTCAGCTGGGTGCCCATCATGTGCCATAGGGTTTTCCAAAAATAGCTAGTAAATCGCACATCCCTATCTGACACTATAGTACGAGGGAGGCCAAACCTGGAGACACAATGAGCAAAGAATAGACAGACAACTCTAGAGGCATCAGAAGTCTTGGAGCATGGGATGAATAATGCCATCTTGGAGAACCTGTCTACGACCACAAAGATAGAGTCATGCTTTCGGAGGGTGCGGGGCAATCCCAACATAAAGTCCATGCTAATGTCCTGCCATGGACTATCCGGGATGGGGAGGGGAGTATAGAGGCCAGTATTCTGCTTCCTCTATTTGGCCATAGCGCAAGTGCGACACTGGGCCACGATAGGAGCGACATCCCTCTTTAGGCTAGGCCAATAAAATCTATGCTCAACCGCCTCTATGGTTTTGTTCCGGTCGAAGTGGCCAGTAAGACCTCCCGCGTGCATCTCCCACGTAAGAAAGTCACGAACAGAAGTCAGTGGGATGAACAACTTGTCACCCCAGAATAGGTGACCCTCCTGAAGCACAAACTCGCTATAATCACACGAGGGACCTACTTGAAGGATGGCGTCGATCGGACCAAAGTCCGGGCAATCAACATAGGCATCCTTCAGCCTCTCTAAGCCTACCACCTCAACACTCATGGTGGTCAACATCATCATCCACCGACTCAGCGCATCGGCTACCTTGTTCTCCGCCCCCGCTTTGTGCTTAAGCACAAGAGTATACTCTTGGAGATACTCCACCCAACGATTATGGTGAGTGTTCAACTTCTTCTGGGTATGGAGGAATTGTAAGACCTCATGATCAGAAAAGAGGATAAACTCCTGGTGCAGTAGATAGTGCCTCCAATACCGCAATGCCTGGATGGCTGCGTAGAATTCCTTAACATAAGTAGAATATCACAGTTTGACATCATTCAGCTTCTCGCTAAAGAATGCGATGGGGTGGGACTCCTGGCTCAACACTCCACCTGTTGTGCCCCGGCGTGTTTTGACGAAGACAATATGTGACGAAGTCTCATATCTTATTCTGTGTGATTTGCAAGTCAAAGTTTTTGCTGAGTTTGGATCTGGCATTTGGAGTGAACATATTGAGTTCAATTTGATTTCAACTGAATTTGGTGTTTGGGGTGAACTGTGGTTGATATGCTTAAACTTAGCCTTACATGCTTCGACCTGTCCTTTGTGGTTTTCACAATGTGCGTCGACCCGTCTCAATATGTGCATCGACCTGTGCTAGGTTGATTAGTCATATGCACCGACCTGCTTCAAACATGCACCGACACTGTCCCTACACATGCACTGACCTCGTCTTCACATGCATCGACCTGTGTAAGCTGGTTTGAATATATGCGTAGACCTTGGCTACCTTGCACCGACCCCCTCCATGTGCATGCATCGACCTTATTTCACATATGCTTAGACTTGACCCTTATATGCATAGACTTATCTTTTGAATGTGGATTGACATCTAAATATTGCAGGTTCATTCAGGTTTTAAATCCTTTGGATCCATGGTAAGAATCTTTGATTGAATGAGTCTTAATGTGCCTTGATTGGGGGTTAATTCACTTATAGCTTTTCTGGGCTTAAATTGACTGCCTTTGGCAGTTTATCTTTTCCCCACTGCAAGTGTCGACCCCTGGGGTGGACACCCAGTCTCTGGGGGTTCATTTTGGGCTGGACAGAACTCTGCCCAGGAGGTGTCGACTCTAATAGTCGACACCCAGCTCCCTGGGGGGTCAGTTTCAAAGGGACAGAACCCAGTGAAACTGGTGTCGACACCTGTTGTCGACACCATTACCCTGGGTGTGTTTTTTAGTTAAGGGGCAGAACACCTGAAAATAGGTGTCAACACCAGGTGTCGACACCCATTCAAGCGCGTCCAGATCGTGGCTCACGGGTTTGGCTTCGAACCCATTATTTCTTGATCTGATTGGCTTCCCCTTTTACCCCATTACCCCTAGGGTTTCTACCCTTGTTTGGGTGTGGTTCTAAGAGGTTTTCCCATGGGCCTTCATGTCTTTAGTCATCTCTTTCTCTTGAGTATATGAAGGCTGCGATTCTCCCATGATGGATATCTTTTGGGCTAAAGTTTTTCATCTTTGCAGGAAAAGGAGAAGAGGGTGACGCATACTTGCTGGAGGAAGGAAGAAGAGGCTGCTGGAGATCGCTTCTCATGCACCTGAGCTCAGATCTGGAGGTGGCTGCGGCTGCTCTCCACCATCTGCTACCTTGGGCATCCGAATCTACAAGGGGCGGCTGCTTCCACTCCCTGGTTTAACATTTCTAGTGCACCCTTCCATCTATCTCTAAGATTGGTTAAAGATTTAAAGGGGAATATCTTGTTCTATCTCTTCTACTCTTCTATTTGAGCATAAGTTTATCATATCTAAACTAGGCTTTGTATTTCCATATATCTTTTCTTCATAGACGATTTGGAGCGTCGTCTCTGTGTGCGTGGCTTCTCGTCATTGTGCGAGAACGCACGTGTGTGGGTTCGTTGACCCTGTGTGTCTTTGTTTTGCTACCGTTGTGTAGTGGGTTTTAGTGAAATCCTCACGGGTTGAGAGGGGTGGACATAGGACGGCACTCGGGTGCATCCAAACCACCTAAAAATTCCTTGTGTCGTGGTTTGCTGTTTGTGAGATTGTTGTTCTATTCTATCCGTTCTATTTTACGAGTGTGATGCGGTGAGCTCATAATTTATACAATCTGTCCGCACTTTACGTTTTATCCGAGTGATTCATCAAACTGCGCTGGAGAGTTGTGAGAGCTTGCTTGTCCTTCATCATATTTAAATCCTTTTCTTCAGCTATCTAGATATCTTCTGTCATCTCTGTTTTTAGTTTTAAAAAGGGGGGGCGCAATCAATTCACCCCCCTCTCGATTTCTTTCCTAACCGGGCCAACAATTGGTATCAGAGCCTCGGCTCTGTTTTTTAATTAGAAACCTTGCGGTTTAGTGTGATCTGTTAGTAATGGCTAACAAGGGGTTGATGCTCGAAGGGCATTCAATACATAGACCTCCCTACTTTGATGGGAATAACTATAGTTATTGAAAAAATAGAATGATGGTTTTCCTCCGTGCTCAAAGCCATGAAATATGGACTGTAATTAAGAATGGTCCATGCACTTTACCTCCAGATGAGGAGATGTGGAATGATGATCATATTAAGAAAGCCACTGTGAACTTCAATGCTTTAAATATTATTCAGTGTGCTATTAATTCGAATGAATATGCTCGTGTTTCTATGTGCAGCAGTGCGAAGGAAATGTGGGATAAGGTGAAGTTGATCTATGAAGGAACCCGAGAGGTCAAGGAGAGGAAGGCTAATATGCTTATCCAGGATTATGAGTTGTTTCATATGAAGGACAAGGAGATGATCTCCGAGATGTTTGCACATCTCATGGAGATAACCAATGGACTGAAGTCACTCGGAAAGGATTTCAAGGATACCGACTTGGTGAGGAAGGTGCTGAGGTCGTTGTCACCCAGTTGGCACACCAAGGCAACTGTGATAGAGGACTCGAAGGATCTATCAACGCATATAGTGGATGCAGTCATAGGGTCTCTAATGGCCTATGAGATAAATATCAAGAGAACGGAAGAGGACACCAAGAAGAAGAAGTCGATCGCATTAAAGCAAACCCAGAGTCTACCTCAAGCCAGGCGGATTCCATGGACAATACTGAAGAGGCGTGATCTCGTGCTTGTCCCGAGCTGGGGAGATGATCACCGGATAGTGAATTGCAAGGAAGGGAAACAGATCAGGGGGCCCAGGGATGGTTCCCTAGGGTAGACCCTCCGATGCCTAAGTCAGTAGAGCAATGGTGGAAGCTATGAAGGGAGGAGGAAAAAGAGGCATGAGATCCCTTTACACCAAGGTGGTGAAGTGGTTCCTGCTCAGGGAGTTTTAGGCGTGTGTTGGCCTTACCTTTCGCTGGAGGGAGTCCCAGGTTTAAATAGTTCACCGGCCTCATGAGTCCCGTAAGCTGAGGAGTTTCAGGCGGGAGTTACGTCCTCAACGTGGGCTATTTACATCCTCAGCGTGGGTTCTTTATAGCCTTGAGGGGTCATGGGTCCCTTATCCTAATAAACTCTTGCTCATAAAGGTCTCTCAACGGCAGTGTGGATAAGCAAATCGTCGGTCAACCTAAGCATGAAGAGTGCCAACCCTATCGGGAGATAGGCATAGCTCGGATGAAGATCGGTCGGAGTGGGGGCTGAGCACTAGCCTTTATCCCGGTGAGAGGATAGATCGGGCGTGGGTCTTCCTCCGACCTGACCGATGCTCGGGCCTTCCGAGCCTAAGGGCCACCCAGGAAGGGTTTGATCCCGAGTGATCTTATTGGGCTTTTTAGTCTAAGTGGGCCCTGCGGGGCTGTCACTTAGATGAGCTGGGTCTCGTTTAGTCCTAGTGGACCTAGTTCGGCTGCTCTTAGATGGGCTACAGAAATCCCCCTCTCCAAATACAGACGATGAAGAAGTTGCCATGATTACAAGAAGAGTCAGGCAGTTTTTGCACCAAAGAAGAAAGTTTGGTGGAAAGTTTAGGAAAGGAAAAAGGCAATTCAAGTAGAAAGATGAGTCATCCAAGCCTAATGAAATCATGTGCTATGAATGTAAGAAGCTGGGGCATATGAGAGGTGAATGTCCCAAATTGAAGAAAAAGGCTAAAAAAGACAAGGGCAAAAAGCAAGGGCCATGAAGGCCACTTGGAGTGACGAAGATGAGGACGAGCCTACATCTGAAGAAGAAGAAGATATTGAAGAGCTAGTCAAGAGTTTGTGTCTCATGGCACAGGAAGATAATGAACAGGTAACTTCTGATTCTGACACTATTACAAATGATCAATGACAGTTAGCATATGAAGATCTGTATCAGAAATACAAAGGGTGATGCGGGACGGGACGCGACTCGACGTCAATTTGAATGTGAACCTTGGACTCTAGGCAAACTCGCGACTCGTCCCTGGCGAGGGAAGCGTGCGGACGTGTGCGGTTGAGAAACCGGCAATGAGTCTGAGTGGTCAACTCTCTTTCGTGTCCGGATCGGGTCACGGGATGGGTCTCGCTCTCTCACTCTTGCGGCGGTGATAAAAATATATCGAGCTAATTTTCTATCACTCTAGCAGCGACATATGAATATATATGAAGTAAGCAAAATGTCAAGTGGGGAGCGGACACGATACCTCCATGCTTCGGGCTTGGGAAGATGACCCCAGCCGAAACTCGTACTCCCGGTGTACAGTAATTAATTAATTATAACAGTTATTTCTATTGCCCACTCCACCCCAGGAGGTAAAGGGCTACACGTGGGACCCGGGAGTAGTGAACTGGGGTTGACGGGCAGCAAGCCGGAAGGCTCTCGGGCCGGCGACGGGCTACTGGTCCGGCTCAGTTCTACGGGGCCCGCGGGACAGCAGGTGGGTCCGACTATTGGGACGGCGGTGCCCGGGCATCTCCTTGCTGCAGCGACCGGCTGGGACACTGTTGAGGGGTTGCTGATCGATCTCCGAGAGCGGCGGTCACCGAATGTGAGCCAGCATATTTTACCGGGATTAACCGGCGGACTGCTCTGCTGGCCTGTTCACGGATCAGATCTGCGCGCCTCCACAAAAACAATTGTTGTGCCTACATCCGGAGGCGGATCGAGGTGAGATCAGCGCCGTTGGACAGAGGACTCAAGGGGCTACAACATAAATTAATTTCACATCCATCCAGTAAACGGATTGGAAATGAAAATCACTGTTTCCCATGTATTTGTGCTAGCTCAGATTACAGACAGTCAGGATAGAACAAGATCTGCCTGAAAATGAATTTTGACCGACATGGGAATGGTAGAACTGGATCTTGATAGTTTTATGGTGGGTAGAGGGGGATGTGTGGGACGTGCTCAAATTGTTTGGGATTTTTTGAAGATGGTTAAGGGGGCGGAAAAAATATAAGAACAAGACATTATCCCGCAGATCTGCTGATTGGCAGACTATCAGGGGTGGAACTAAAAGACTAGGAAAAATAGCAAACGCCGTCTGATTGACACGAAATTTAAACTGGGAAGAGGTAACAACAAGGGGGATGATCTAACAAGGGGGATGACCTTTGGGAGGACCAACCTTTTCTTTGAGCTTCTGTCCTGGACCTCGGAATCCTGGACAACACTTCAAAGAACGGGCTGTGGCGGCTCGACGGTGGCACGAACGGAGGCGGCGGCGACTGGAAGTTGCATCCAGCAGAGGTGGTAGATCTTGGAGTCGCACTAAGATTAGGGCTTCACACCCTAGAAAGGGGCAGCAATCATTGTTGCAAGGAGAGAGGAGAGAGGGGCGGCCTTGGGCTCTCTTAGAGAAATTCCAAATTTTCTTTGCATTAATCTATCAAAATATGGAAAATACATGGATTTTATATGAAATGTAAATGACCTAAACTAACCTCAGATCTAGGGTTAGGGAGGGGTAATTAGGGGAGAGAAGAATTTTCTCCCATGTGGTCAAATAACAAAAATAATAAACAACTTAAAGGGGGGGAATTATTTAATCCCACATGGGGACAAAGGAGGGGGCTCCCCCCCTCTTGGAGTCAACAAGGGGGGCTTGGTCAAGAGTCCCCCTTGGACCATGGACCAGCCCCACATGGCCCAATGGGAGAGAGGGTGGGGGGCCCACCGGGCCTACGTGGCCTTTTTGCAAAGAAACTCATTGACTTAGCCCAAGTAACCCATTGGCTTATACTTGCCATACAATTGTAAACCCAATTGACATAAGGATATAAATGTAAATAAAAAAGTTAGTGGCCTTACTTTTATGTCCCCATCAAAAGGATTAGATCTGAAAATAAAAATTTGAAGAAGAAAATTTATGAGATAGTTCATTCATCCAATCCTTGTGAGAAGTGTAGCTTGTTGGAAATTCAAGCTCAGAAATTCAAAAATGCTAATGAATCACTTGAATCAAAACTGACATTGTTTGAAGATAAAATTTCATGCTTAGAGGTAGAAAATAGAATGCACTCAAAACCAAAGAAGAAATTCAAGAGAAGAATGATATGTTGAAAAAGGAACTGGATGAACTGAATGTGAAAGTGAATGAGTGTGAGAAAGCCAAGGTTGAGGTATAAAACGAAGTTGAATCTCTCACCACCAAATTGAATGAGATGAAAATAGTTCATGAAAACCTTTTAAAGACAAAAGGAAACCAGATTGAGAAAAGTTCAAATCTCATTCATGGCAAGAAAAAGTAAGTTCATTGCAGAGTCATAAATACACAAGATCATGGAGAATGTTCACACACACACTCAAAAACACAAAATGTTTATTCTCGATTCCCCTCTACTTCTAGGAATATAAATAGAGGAAACAATTTTGGTAGGAAAAGACCCACCTATTTTTATTGTGGGAGAATAGGTCATGATATATATATATGCCTACTGATAAAGTATGATGATGACTTGTTTTTGAGTAAGTATAGTCATACTGTGATGAATGCTAACACTAAGGAACCCAAGCTTGCTTGGGTACCTAAATCAAAATGAGATTTGATGGTTGTTCTTGCAGGTTTGCATGAAAGCATTGGAAAATAAATGGTACCTGGACAGCGGATGCTCTAGGCACATGACTGGAAATAAAAAATTTTTTGCAGACCTAGCAGAGAAAGATGGAGGAACGGTAATTTTTGGTGGACAGGATAGAGGTAGGATAATTGACTTGGGGAGAATTGGTAGGGATATTAAACACTGCATTAAGGATGTTTTGCTAGTTAAAGGTTTGAATCATAATTTGCTTAGCATTAGTCAACTTTGTGACAAAGGTCACAAGGTTGTTTTTGAGTCTTTCTCACTGTTCAATAATTGATGCAAGTACTAATGAAATTAAGTTCATAGGATTGAGAAGTAATAACACCTATCATGTTGATTTCAATGAAATTGCCTCTGAAAATTTGTGTTTGGTTGCTAACAAGAATGATCATGTTTGGTTGTGGCATCGCTGTCTTGGGCATGCCAGTTTTAATGTCATTAGGAAATTGTCAAGAAATAACTTAGTTAGAGGTCTTCCATGCTTGAATTTTGAAACTTCAAAAATTTGTGAAGCATGCAATAAAGGAAAACAAACCACTATTTCATTCAAATGCAAAAATATCGTTTCAACTGAAAAACCCCTACAATTGTTGCACTTGGATTTGTTTGGTCCTACCAGGACTCAGTCTTGGAGGGAAACTATATGGCTTCGTGATTGTTGACGATTTCTCTAGATATGCATGGGTATTGTTCCTAGCTAACAAAAGTGATGCTTTCAAAGAATTTGTTGATTTTTGTGTAAGAGTTCAGAATGAAAAAAGATATGCTATTCAGAAGATTCAGAGTGACCACGGAAAGGAGTTTGAAAAATCTGATTTTGATGAATTTTACAGGAAGCAGGGGTATGAGCACCAGTTTTCAGCACCAAGGACCCCGCAACAAAATGGAGTGGTCGAAAGAAAGAATCAAAAGCTCGTGGAGATGGCACGCACCATGTTGGCAGAAAATGGTCTACCACGGTACCTTTGGGCTGAAGCAGTCAACACTGCCTGCTGTATAACAAACCGAGCTATGGTAAGACTGATCCTTAAGTAAACTCCATACGAGCTATATAAAGGTAAGAAACCGAACATATCTCATTTCAAGCCATTTGGATCCACTTGCTATATCTTAAACAATGGTAAGGATAATTTGGAAAAATTTGATGATAAAAGTGACAGAGGTATTTTCCTTGGGTATTCACTGACATCTAGGGCCTACCGAGTGTATAACTCTAGATCACTAGTAATCGAGGAAAGTCCTCATGTTGTGATAGATGAGTCTACCGTGAGAAAGCCAAATGATGATATACAATTTCTTGATTCAGGTGAAGGTGAGTTTGAAAAAGGAGAATCTAGCAAACAAGGTGAGGCAAAAGGTCAAGAAAAGGAAGAAGAGAAAGAACAAGAAGAGGAGCAAGTACAACCGACCCTTCCACGCCAATGGACCACACTTAAAGATCATCCCTTGGAGAATGTGATTAGTGGTGTAGATGAAGGGCTAAGAACTCGGGCTTCAATCAGGGAAGTTGAACTTCATGATAATTTAGCTTTACTTTCCAATATTTAGCCTAAATTTTTAGATGATGCACTTAATGATAATTCTTGGGTTCTCGCCATGCAAGAAGAACTGCACCAATTCCAAAGGAATCGGGTGTGGTTCCTCGTGCCCCGGCCTGATGATCATCCCATAATCGGAACTAAGTGTGTTTTTTGAAACAAACTTAGCGAAGACGGGGTGGTTGTGAGGAATAAGGCAAGATTAGTAGCCAAGGGCTACTCTTAAGAATTCGGCATTGATTTTGATGAATCTTTCACTCCTGTGGCTATATTAGAGGTAGTAAGGATTCTTCTTGCTTATGCTTGTCATAGGAACATCAAGCTTTTCCAAATGGACGTGAAAAGTGCCTTCCTCAATGGAGTCATCAAGGAAGAAGTATACGTTGAGCAACCACCGGGCTTCGAGGATGAAAAATTTTCGGACCACGTCTTCAAATTGGATAAGGCACTATATGGGTTAAAAGAAGCTCCCTGGGCATGGTATGATCGTTTAAGTTCATTTTTAATTGATAATGGCTTCATACGAGGTAATATAGACCAAACATTGTTTATAACGACTTGTGATGAACATGCCTTAATTGTACAAGTTTATGTAGACGATATAATTTTTGGAGCCACGGATCTTAAAATGAATGATGATTTTGCCCAACTTATGTAGGGAGAATTCGAGATGAGCTTGATGGGTGAGTTAAACTTCTTCATGGGGCTTCAAATAAAGCAACTAGACGATAGTATCTTTATCAACCAGAAGAAGTACACACAAGAGATTGTGAAAAAGTATCAACTAGAGAATGCCAAACCGTTTGTTACACCAATGTCCACCTCACTCAAATTGGAAGATGAAAAAGGTAACATCATTGATCAAAAACTTTTTAGGGGTATAATAGGTGTTGATGTTTTTGTTATGATTGTGATGATAGTGATGTGTGTGGATGAATATAATGTGAGCGATATGAAAAATGTGTGAACAAGTGGTGCACTAACTCAAGCAATCAATATGAAACTCGTGGGCATGTCATCTCAATACTGCAGAAATAAAGGAAAACACACGTCGGGGCGTGGAGCAAAGGGATAAAAGGAAAACACACACCGTAGGTATGGAGCAACTAAAAGTAATAAAGAGAAAAGAAAGTAATCAAGATGATGAACAATGCCCAAATAAGGGAAGGTGTGATCGCCACCAAGGTAAATAACAAAGTAAAATCACAATATGTACCTTGGAAAGAGCCGAGTGAAGTCACCCGCCCACGGGAGAAAGAAACCAGGCACTACGGAAGACAAATGGTCTTCCGGATGACTGCCAGACAACGCCAAACGGTCCTGTGATAGACCACCTGAGATCAGCAAACGGTCTTCCAAACGGCCGTAAGAGCACCCAGAACAGCAACGTGGAACTTTGAATCTCCACCTCTCCTGGCCGGCCAAAAAAGCTGGGCCTCGTGCAATGAGTCCTGTAAACCTGCAAAAGAATGTAGACACAAAGAAACACAACCCAATAAGCCCTTGGACTAGCGTAGTATCTATAATGCAATTAAACTAAAGTGCATAAAAGGAAGGGTGAATACCTGGGGTTGGTGATTTTTTAACCTCTGTGGGGCGTGGAAAAGATAGGAGGATGTTTGAAAATGTGATGTAAGTGCAGAGAACGTGGAAGAGGAAGAGGGAACATGCTATGAAGATGCAAAGGGGGAATAGAGAAAACTAAGAGAAAAGACTCAAAGTAAACCAATGGAACTCAATACTCCCTGGACCAGAAGCCTTAAGGATGTAGAAAGGACTTCTCCCTAGTTGGTACTCGCTCCAGAACGTAGCAGCACTTCGTGGTAGCTCCAAAAAATCTTCTCTCTTAGGCCATGAAGTCAAGGGTTCTATTTATACACCCCCCAAACCCCAGGTCGAGTTGGAGAGAAAATGACATGAAAATAGACCTGAGCTTAGATAAATCTCGAAGATAATACTCCTAAGATTCCATAGAAACAAACAGAAGCTTATGAGAGTCTCTATCTAGAGAGAAACCAACAAATCAAGGGCTCTAGTTCGACCACAGCCGAAGAGAGAAAGAGCAGACAGAGTAGGACTCTCTGTCTCCCCAAATGGTCTTGCGATAGACCGCAAGGCTTCATAAACGGTCGACCGATAGACCGCATGGCTCAGTCGTCCACAAAGAGATAAGACCAAAGAGACCTAACGGGACTCTTTGTATGCCTAGCGGTCTAGCAAAGGACCGCCAACGCCCACCATACGGTCGTGCGATAGACCGCATGGACAAGAGTCGTGGCAAAAGAGATAAAGGCAGATAAATCTTTGAGTTAATCCACAACAAAACCCTTATTAGCCCTTATCCAGGCCCAATAAGCTCAAATGTCGAAAGATAAATGGAACCAGGCCCAACCACGGAGAATGACCCATAAAATAAGCCCAAAAAATGACCAAAAAATGGCCCAATAACTGGTGAACAACGCAGGACATCATAAAAATTGATAAGGAGATGACCCAACTTATCGATCATGAAACAGATGTCAACACATGCCCCTCCTTAACGTCCTCTTTGCAGGGGAGCGAGAGGAGGTGAAGCGAAAGCGAAATGAAACATGGAGGTGAAGCAAAAATGCAGCGGAGTGGACTAAAAAGTGGGCGTTAAAGTAAACCGACACCCGTCCTCAACCAACAAGCGATAGGAACTAATAACTAAAGGAAATAAAAACACGACCAACCTCCTCACTGGAACACACAGCTGGTAGGCAGTCGGAGCAGCGAAAAGAGACGAACAACTAAACTCCAGACAGGAATCCTCAGCTTACCAAACCGAGCAAATAGACCGAAGGAAACCTTCCAACTCAGAGTGGAATAATCCTCCTTACTCAAGACCATGGATACATAGTTATCCACCATTATTGAGACACTTTAGACAGATAAGGGCACATGAATCCTCAAAGATGGGCATGATGCATGCTGGGCTAAAATAAAAGAAATCATCAAAAACGAATGCAAAGAAAGGATAAAATAGAAAGATACTCGAGAATAATATTGCTTGACTGGACAAATCAGGGTCAAGACACTATCTGTAACCACGGCGTGCAAGATAGAACTATCATCCCCCAACTCTTCCAACCTAACGGCCTATCCAACGATTAAATATGTGCACCTAGATCATCATCATTTTTGTTAAAGGGGGACATCAGATCCCAGAACACATGAATGACCAGCCGGTTCTCGAGGTAATATATCATAGATACCATATAGTAAATGCATTAAGGGACTAAGAATCTAGATACTTACCTGACTTACCTACCTGGCGAGATAACAACGGTATGCGATGGCGCTTATGATTATGACAATAAGAGAGGTTAGCCATCAACAATTATAGAATGAGCATGAAGTATAAATAAGACATGAAAACCACTCAGAAATGGAACCAAAAACCAAGCATTTCAAACCGTCAATATGTAGCAACTCAAACGGTCTAGTCAAGGACCGCAAAGAGACTCCTAACGGTCTAGCGATAGACCGCTAGACGAATGGCGGTTCACATTCTTCAATGAGGGTGACTCAAATGACAAACGGTCCGCATGAAGATCGCCATGTAGGACCTAACGGTCTGGCGATAGACCGCATGGCTCTGAGAGATTTCAAAAATAGAACTGGCCGTTCATTCTCTCCCACTCTCACATTCACTCAACCTCATTCACAACCCCCACTCCGGCAACCGACCACCACACCACCGACCACCGTAAGCCTACGCCCACCCATCCCCTAAGATGGTGAAAAGGAGGACTATTCGATGATTCCGACAGCGGATAGAGGCGGAGGAGACACCTCCGGCGAACCAACCGGAGGGAGAAGAGGTCTCGTCGGGTCAACCGACGGTGGAGGAGTTTTCTACGGCGGAGGAAGGACCTGGGGATGCCACAGGGGAGGGCGATGATGAGGCCGCGGCCGAGGAAGCACCGGCGGCGCTGGTCGGGAGACAGTCATCGGAGGTAGACCAACCTCCTTAAAAACTCAATTTTTAATTTTTCTAGATGATGCATGGGGGTAGGATAGCAAGGGAATGGGTCTGGGGACCCAAAAAAATGATGTAACGGCCTTTTGGGCCATTTCTAACACTCGGGGAAACGGGGCGAACACGGCCCTCACGTTGAGTGCCTAGCGGTCCTTCCAGCGACCGCTAGGGATCCAAACGGTCTAAGGATGACCGTTAGGGAAGAAGAAACGGTCTAGAGATGACCGTTTGGAAACTAGAGTGATTTTTTTTGTTATTTATTTTAAATTCAATGCAATGCATGACTCATGAACTATATGAATGACTGATTTTGATCTTTTAAAATGTATGTAGGGGAAGAGACGGACCAGGATCTTCTGGCTGCAGGTCCGAGAAGTATACCTGGTGTTGCCGGACTACCAGAGAGAGAGATTGGCGACGATGGGGTTCGGCGAGCTACTGAGCATCGAGGTGATGAGGATAGACCCGGCATTGCTGTACGCGCTGCACGAGAGATGGGATCCGATCAGCAGAGCTTTTCTATTCTCGTGGGGTCATATGATCCCGACGCTGGAGGACGTGACACGGATCACGGTAGTTCGAGTACACGGAGCGCCAGTGACGGGGACCACACATGCCGACTATCGAGAGTTGGCGCAGGAGCTACTCGGGCTAGAGCTGATGAGACCAGGATGCCACTCATCGATGCTAGGACGAGCGACGCTCCAGGAGAGCCTGGGGCTGAGGGAAGCGACGATGGCCGTAGGAGAGCTACCCGAGGAGCACCTCGGACGCTTGACAGACAGAGCCAGAGAGAGAGTGGCGGTGGGATCGGGGCCAGAGGGAGATGTCGTCCTTCGTCGCTTCCTGATGCTGATGTTCAGGAAGCTGCACTTCGCGACGAGGGCGGACGGAGTGAGCTGTAGGCTCCTCCCACTACTGAGGGACCTGGACGGAGTCGGAGGGTATGCCTGGGGCATTGCTGTGTTGGCGTTCCTATTTGACACACTCAGCACCACCGACTGGCAGACGATGCTGGGCGACTTCTTGCCTTTACTTCAGGTAAGATGCTTGACTCTAAATGCTTGTGCTCATAATTATGATTATGATTGCTATATGCTGACATTTGACTAATGCAGATATTGAGCTACCTATACCTCCCTGGCCTAGGGCGGGGAAAGGAGGTACATCCGGACCGGATCCCCATCGCGAGGCGATGGATGGCGGTTCGAGACACGGGGTCGCTGCGACTCTTAGCACGGGTGATCCAGGATGACATGGACACGTTCCCCTATGCATCGATAAGCTTCTAGACTTAATCTTATTAAATGCACTTAAATGCTCTTATAAATGCTGACACTTGACTCGATTGCCCTTTCAGGTGCGTTGGACACCATACCGTGATGAGGGTCACGAGGGATAGCCTTGGGTAGAGGCAGCCCAGGCGTATGCGGGATGAGAGGTGTGGCTTCATTGCATTAACATCATCAAGCCACTACACTACCTCCTGATTATGAGGACCAGGGGCGTCCATCAGCTGGAGGTGGAGTTCCCGACGAGGGATGATGAACGGGTTGGACGGTCCTCGAAGGGACGGAGTGGCGAGATCGACTGGGTGACTTGGGCGATCGACCAGATTTGAGACTGGACGCGGAGGGGTCGGGTGGTACGAGCCTGAGCTACCAGCGATGAGGCCTACCTGAAGGCCTACGCCAGGAGGTACGTAGATCAGGTTTTTCACGCCGCCCGACGATCGGTACGACTCTCTAAACTTATGCTTCTTAATGACTTCTAATGCACTGACATCTTGACTCGCTATATGCAGCTAGACCCCCAGGGACGGATAGCGGAGCTCCAGGGTCTCCTCTACTCCACTGTGCAGTAGAGGGATGAGTTCCAGCGTGCGCTGGAGCTTCTGGTGATTTTCAAACCTTAGACTTAATATGCAGATGCTTATGCACTTGACTAACTCTGATTTCTAAAATGTAGCGAGCCGAGGGAGCACAACGGCAGGGACCGGACGCTCCATCCTTTTCTTCCCAGCCTACGGGAGGTCGAGCTGAGCTAGATGCCGACTTTGCACGGGCGGTTGCTCGGGCCGAGGAGGCCAAGACCACTCTCGCAGAGAGGGTAAGCAAACCATCCGACTTCCTTTAACTAATGCTTATGATAATGCAAATGACTGACCACGATGAATGCTTATGCAGATGAGGGAGTTGACCGCCGCACTTGGCGAGGCAAAGCGCGTTTGGGCGGAGGCAGAGTGACTCCGAGGCGAGACGGCTGAGGTGGCCCATCTTCACGCAGAGGTGGAGAGACTTAGAGCTGGAGCTGCAGCGGCGATGGATTCTCAGCTAGACGTGAGAGAGTTGAGAGTTGAGATCGAGGCGATGGAGAGAGCACTCCGGCTAGTGGGCGGACGGTCCTCCCACAGTGTGTCACAGAGCGGCGCGCGTAGTGGACATCGGGACTACTTTATGGGTTCCTCTGGCCAGCGGAGGAACGAGGAGGACGAGCGGCGCCGATGTCACCGCGAGGAGAGGAGCTCAACCATGGGCCCACCGGCGAAGAGGCATGAGGGTACCGGGGACAGCGGAGGTCCAAGAGGGGGACCCGCTGGAGAGTGACTTTGTACTTTTGCATGTATGTTCATGATATTTTGATTAGTAAAATGTGATATCTTTTTTACCTTTTTCAAAAATGCAAAAATGTGTGAATACGATGCTGACTCACTAGCAACGACCTCTAGGATTAACAAAGAGAGTAGGAGAGCAAGAGAGAGAGAGAGAGCGAATGTTTAAGATGAGAAAAAATAATCAAAATAGAACAGGAAGCCTGAAAACGGTCTAATGAAAGACCGCATGAAGGGACAAACGGTCGCAACATGACCATTTGGAGAAGGGAGAGAAGGCGGTGAAGGAAGGAAAGAAACAGTCGTCTGACGATCGCTTATGGGAGCTTAGCGGTCGTGCTATAGACCGTAAGGGCGAAGACTCAGTTAAATCCGAGCGGGACTCTCCGTGGGAGTCCTAACCCGTGGATAGAGGTTCCTAATTTGTACTAAGACTTATCCTAACTTAAATTGAAGCTAACTAGCCTCAATCCTAATGCATTATGACTATAATTAGAGCCCTATAATTAGAAATACACCCAGAATGCGTAGCTCATAGAAATCTTTGCTTTGAACCTTGAAAACTCTCTCAAAATCACCCAAATCATCATGAAGAGGAGCTTTGAAGCTAACACCATGGGAGAGGTGGCCTACACCGGGCCAAAGGTGGCTAGAAGGGAGCATGGAGAGCTGCAGCGATTGACTTCCATCCCCAAGCACCTGAGCACAAGCCCTTCAAGAGAGGTGAGTTCAAATCAATCTCAAAAATTAATGAATTTCCTTAATTTTCTTCTCATGGCATTCTTCTCTTCTTTTCTTCTCTTCTTTTCCTTCCTTTTTTAGCTCCTTCCCGGTCCAAGGTGCTACTCTAGCTTGACGTGGGTGGCTCCCATGATAAGAGAACTACCTTTAGAAGTTACCTCAATCCTAAGGGCATGGCACCTACACCCCTTATTAGTTCTAGCCAAGAATTTTCAGAAAATTTCTTATGATTGGCCTAGCATTTCAGCTTTAGTGGAATTGTGGCATCCCCAAACACACACTTTCATGTTCCCAACTTTTGAAGCTACTGTCCTTATAGAAGAGGTAGGGACCTACCTAGCCCTTCCTAAGACTAAGGTGGGGGATGAAGACTTGATATGCCAAACGGTTGAACCTATAGACCCATCACTCATCTTAGGGGATTTCATACACAACCCAAAGTATGTGAAAACCATGATCAGCCCTCGCCATATTCATTTGATACCCATGGCCCAATGGATCACTTCTCATTACAAAAATAAGTGGGGGAGGTATGAAGCCATTGCCAAAGCTACTTCTATTTGCTTGTGCGGGGTCTTACTTTTCTCTACCACCGACCATCTCTTAGACATTTAAAACCTCAGCATCATTAGTGGGTTATGGCGGGGTTTATCCATCTCCCAAGATGTCCTTTCTTATCTCTATGAAGGCCTTAGTTTAGCTTCTCTAGGGGGTCCCCTCTTTCGGTCAATGATCATCCTTGAGTGTTGGATGGGAATTAGACTCAAATTTCTACCCAAGGTGGATGTTGCATCAGCTAGCCGCTTATTCGGGAGCCACCCACTCTTCTATATAGGAGGTGCATTTGGATTCTTTTCACAGGTTGAATGCCAGACCGCGGACAAGAAAATACGGGACGATTGGCGCCTCTACCTTAACACCTTGCCAATTGACAAGTTCGTGATGCGACCCTGGGCTCTTCAAGGCACTAATCTCAAATTACGCCGGCGATTGGGCCTAGACCTGCAGCTAGTAGAGAATACTACATTGGCGATCTTCAACCCGCACTGGTGCTACCTACAAATTGGGCTTCCCCGTACTATGGTTCAAGCACTATCTCACTACCCTCCCCTTCAAGCTAGGAAGATCGGGACTGAGGAGGACGAGCAGGCAGTCCGGAGTGCTCTGACCATGTGGGAGATCAGTCGCGTCCGTGCCTTGCAAGCAGAAGTGAAAGAAAGCGACGAGGTGTACCGAGCTTATGTGAAGGAATCACGCAAGATCCGGCCCCATGTGGATAAGAAATTGAATGTAACTTGAATTCCATGATCATGAATTTTGAATTTTATTGATAGAATGATGTATCATGAGTTTGGATGAATGGAATAAAAGATTGGTTTGAAAGATGTGCAATGAAATCACACTTTTAGCTTGATTGATCAAAAAAGGACAGAGTTCTCTTTTTGCCAAACAGTCTAACAAAAGCCCTCTAGGAAGGACAAACGGTCTAGTGATAGACCGTGAGGAAAAAAGACCCAAAAAACTCAGAGTTTTCAGGTTCTCAGGAATGGCATACGGTCGCCACTAGACCGCTAGTGGACTATAAATAGTCTATCGTAGGACCGCTAGAGAGGAGAAGCAGAGAAACCTGAGAATTCTGGTTCTCGGGTGAGGGTAGCAGTCTCTTCATGACCGCTAGGGTAAATTAAGTGGTCTAACAATAGACCGCAAGGGATAGGAGATAGAGAAACCTGAGAACTTGAATCCTGGGAAATGGAACATGCGTCTGCACATACTTAAAACAAGTTAGCTCTGCTCTTAGACTCAATCCCTTGCCTGCAACAAGTTAGAAAATGACCAATCCTCGATATTTGGTCAAGGGGTGGAGCCTTATCAAATAGGCAAAAAATGCAATGAAAAATATGAATGCAAATGCATGTTATGAATATGCGAGAATGATGGTATTTTGAGTTTTTCAAAGATATTTGATTTTTGTGGATTTTGAAATGTCTGATTTTTTTGATTTAAAATATCTAATTTTTTTTGGGATTTTGAAATATCTGATTTTTTGGGTTTTAAAATATTTGATTTTTTTGGATTTTGAAATATTTAATTTTTTTAGAGTTTTGAAAGCTAACTTCGTCCCGACAACGAGAGCCCTACCTGTCCCACTAAGCTGAGGTCGGCGTGCTTTTGAGGTGACAATCCCCGGCCGGGGCCAATCTGTATGACGGCGCTTCTACCGAGGCCATACTCAGGGTACAATTCTAGTTCTAAAAAGAAAAAAAGAGTTCGAGAGGTAAGCCTAAACCAGGTATAGAGGTTTTTAGGGCTTGAATCCTTCTCATGACGACCCCTTCAGAGATTCAGTCTATTGCGCCGGGACTTTGTGTCTGTCATCGAACCTTTATCCACACTAGGCACGCACACGACCAGGCTCATGACGTCCCGTGGGGAAAATGTACTGTCACTCTTGTCATGCCCAGTTCTATACTTTTGGAGCTTTTCTGGACTTTAAGCTTTTGAAATGAGCTTTTGGCTTTGCCTAGATTTTTGCTCCTCTTTTTTTTCTTGATGTTACTGTTGCTTTTCTTTTCTTGTGGAATCAGGTCATAACGGACTGCCCCTATTTGAGACCTCCTTTCATCAGATGTTTAGATCAGTCATCTCCCCCTTTATTTGCCTCTTGCTCCTAGATTCAGCCAAAGAAAGAAATGGACAGGGACTTTCACTTCCCCCAAGCATGGCCAGGGAGAAACGGTGTTTACACAAAATCGGGGAACCCAACCAAGGATGTCCTGAAGTGTGTGATTGCCAGACTCAGAATCTTCCTTTGTGTTTTGAGGAAAGGAACACCTTGCTACCAGGCCTTCATTAGCCGGACTCTAAGAAAAAAAATGCTTAAGATACAACTGTGGACGTCAAAAAATGACGGTGACGATCATACGGCATTTGTGTCTACGTGCGAGTCGAAGACGGGAAAGCCGAATAAACCTCATGCCTCGCCCGATCAGGACGAGAACCCGCTTGGTGGTCCGCTACCCGTTAAGGAAGCCCCCAAGGCGGAAGATACAGCTACAATTCTCCGACCGGCCATGTCGAAAGCTGAATCAGAGAAAAGTCAGGAACTCCGACATAGTCTCGACATGCATCGAAAGTCACGCAAAGTCCGGGACTGAGCCCCAGAGGCTGCAAACAGAATATTATGAAGGCCATACGTTGAAACTAGAACACTCCAGGAGTGCCAACATTCGAATAAATGGTTGCGACTTTGAAAAGAATCCATTTGATGCTTAAAACGGCGCGGAAGGGCCTTAAACCGGCGCGCTCTAAATCGGCGCGCCCCTTCAACATCCTAATCCGGCGCCCCTAAAACCGGCGCACCCTCTTTACCATTCGCCCTCCAATAGGCCTTAAACCGGCGTGCCCTCTTTACTATGGTTATCCGGCACGCCCCCTGGCCGCGCCGGTTTAACCCCATTCTGTCCCATCTGCCCCCCGATACTCTGTTCTCCTATCAGATTTGGGGCAGGTTCTAGGGGGCAAAGCATTCAATGCTATCGAGCTCTGTCTCCACATCCGTTCGACAGCGCATCGGCATCAACGGTGAAGGCATGCATCCACGGTGGAGAAGCGGCAGCAGATCTCCCGGTAGACCTGCGAACATCCCGTCCTAGGATGAGCGCCAGTGCATGGCACGAATCAGCATCATCCAGCAAAACAACAACGTTGTTGCGAACAAGGCAGAGGTGGCGGGAGTTTTCTCCCCCACTGTCCGTTCCATATATACTCTACCTGCTCCACTGGAGAAAGAGGAGAGAGGGGAGAACCAACCCCCAGAGGGCGACAAAAAAAGAGAAGAGAGGGCCCTCGGCTGTGTGGTGTGAGGAGAAGAAGAGAGAAGGAGCTTGGTCCCCCGGCACCGGCAAGGTGAAGAAGGAAGAGAGAAAAGAGTGAGGGTGAGAGGTGAGTCGGAGGGGAAAGAGCATGTGCTCTCTTCCCCTCCTCCGTCAATGTATTCTCCACCCTCCCCATCGATGCATTTCTTCCTTTCTGTCTGATGTAATCCCCCCCTTTTTTTCTTGTATTTTGGTTTTTTCCCCCTTTCGGTGGGTGAATAAACAGAGGGTCTTTCTCAAGCTCGGTGCTCTTCGTGTAGCCTCTGCTCTCCTCTTCTTGTCTCTTGATCATCCAGGGTCCTCGAAGCCTGCCTCTCTGTGGCATGGCCTTCTAAGGAACCCGTTGAAGGGATGAACACTCATAGCCTCCCATGGCGTACATTCGTCCACCCTTACGAAGCAATCACCCGTGAGCTATGGGAGTTCTTGAAGGCTAGTCCTCGAACTTCATACACTCACTTATGGGTTATCGGACCGCCGTGAGGTCTGGATTTTGAGGTTCGCCCCAGAGCAATTTGTTTGGCGTTCCTCTATTTTCTCTGGCAAGCTTCAGTCCGGGGGAAGTGCTGCCCGATTTTTGCCAGGGCCAAGAACAAGAGGAACAAAGAACAAGAACACATAAGAACAAGTAAGTGAAGCTTCTTCAGGCTAAATCAACCCCACTCAGAAAGCCCCCTCCTGAAACCAAACACAAACTGAACTACCCTGCACAACAAACACCTCTAATAAAACACTCGAATCCTCATGATAATTCACCCTAACAAACAACTAAAACACTTAAACTCCCTCTCCACAAACTTAATCCGCCAATTCGGTGAACAAACCAATCAACAAATTAACGTACAGTTGAAAGAAAGAAGAAACAGAGCCAACAAGAATGAGAGGAAACCTCCTTGAAGCTTTCCCGGTGTGCTCCTAATCCGGCGTGGGCTAATCCGGCGCGGTCCCCCCCCGCGCCGGCTTAGCTTCACACTCCAAACCATTTTTGAATTCCTGGAGTGAATAGTGTCCTAATCCGGCGCGCCATCCTTCTTGGGCTTATTCCGACGCGCCCTTTGCTCCCCCTAATTCGGTGCGCCCTCCTCTTGCCCTAATCCGGTGCACCCCTCTTCTGGGCTTTATTCCGGCGCGCCCCTATGTGCCACCCTATTCCGGCGCCCCCCCCTTTGGCTCCATTAACTGGCGCGCACCCCCTTTGCTCATTAAACTAGCGCTCCCCCCCTTGCTCTCCCTTAACCGGCGCGCCCATCCCTTGGCTTCTCCCTTAAACCGGCGTGCCTAAAAGAGAAAGAATGATTAACCAACAGGAGAAAAGACTTGAAGCTAATGAATAAAACTAATAAAAAGTTTCCCCTTTCCATAATCCAAATTTTGTTCCGGGGGCGCTGCCCCCGGAAACCCCCGCAAGGGGCGTTGCCCCCTTGACCCCCACGACCTGACCGGGAAGGTCAAACCCCGTGACCTAACCGCGCAGGTCGATCCGCATGCGAGGGCGCACGATGGCGAGTTCGGGCTCCACACTTAACAATTCACTCCCCCGGACTCGGTGCAAAGAGAAAATCAATGATGCCTTGTGGTATCGGACGTGGACCTCGGAACCCCCAACATGGTCATGATCTGAACACAGTCTGGGCCAATAGTTCGTTAACTCGACCCGCTTCTCCCGGGATCTAATCCCACAACGCCACATTAAACTTGTCGTGTCTACGACAGACATTTGCACGGTTTTATCGTCGTCTTCGATGCTTCAAACGTGGACTCGCGTCCGAACAATGAATGGTCCGACCGTGACCGACATGCACGCATACCTTGGAACCTTCGTTTCCCCAGACTGTGTGTGAAGAGAAAAGCAATGACACCCCATGGCATCGGACTTGGATCTCGGGAGCCCTCGCCCGGACGTGACCATGATCCGAACTTATCACGGGCCGATAGTTCGTTAGCTCTACCTGTCTTTATCGGGATCCGATCCCGCATCCACATTAAACTTGTCGTACCTACGACAGACATCCGTACGGTTTTATCGTCGTCCTTGACGCTACTAATACGGACTTCCGTTCGAATAATGAATGGTCCGTTAGTGACCGACGTATAGACCGGGATCCAATCCCGTACCCACAGGAAACGTACCGTACCTACGGCAGACATCCGTATGTCTTTGTCATGGTCTTCGATGCTTCGAATATGGACTTTCGTCCGAATACTGAATGGTCCGTTAGTGACCGACATACATACACCGGGATCTGATCCCGCATTTACATTAAACTTGCCGTACTCACGGTAGGTATTTGTACGATTTGTCACCGTCTCTTATGCTACAAACACGGACCTTGTCCGAACATAAAGCGGTCCATGCGTGACAACCAAAATCTGAATGGGACGATGATGGGAATCGACGCCGAGCATGTACAATTTCTTTTACATTTATGTCCTTTTAGTTCATGTTTATATCCTTGGGAAAGTATGTACGCAAATGTCAGGCTTTATAAGCCAATGAGTCATTCCCATGGATTGTGTGGGTTTTTGTGCAATTGTGTAGTAGGTCCAGCTAGGGGGCCCTTAGCCCTTTCCCATTGGTCCATGTCACCTTGTGGGGCTGGTCAACTATCCTAGGTGGACATCTAGAAGGTTGGACTTGTCATATGGACACATGGGAGACAAATGGGTCAACATTCCAAAGGTAGGCCACCTACCCCTTCCACCCCTTTCATATAGTCAATAGGCCGCCCCCTTCTTGTTTATTTAATTTTATTTTTTTGTGTGTTGTTCACACTTCATCCCAGCCCTTCATTCCCCATCCCTAGATCCAAGGGTCTACATTAGATTTGATACCTAGCATATAAAAGGTTGTATTTTCCATTTGTTGGCATTAATGAAGAGAAAATTGTTGGAAAATCCAAGGAGCTTCTTGCGCCCCCAGCCTCTCCCCCCTGGTTTCATCTCCTCCAATCCCCAATTCTAGAGTGGTTTCATCTCTATCCCCTCCCCTCAATCTCTGGTTGTGATCTGTGCCGCCGCCGCCGCCGTTCGTGCCGCCATCGGACCGCCATCGAGCCACCGTCGAAGTTCTATCTTTAGCCCACAACAGCCCCTTCCACAAAATTCTGAAGTCTGCCCCGAGTTTTTCTTGATCTGAAAATTTTATGGTGTGTTCCTATCTTCAATCCCCACGACCAAAAAATAAATTCCATCCAAATTCCATCATTTACTATTTTTCAAATTTCGTGTGTTTCTGTTTCCCAGTTCTGTCCAGTTTCAGATCTGTGTGACAGCACCCCTGTAATCCCCCCCTCCGACCATCTTGTTGATTTTTCCAAACCATCCCAATTTTACTGGGAGTTTTATCCACTGTCTTCTCACTCCATGAATTTGCCTGATTTTTGATAAGCCATCTATCCATTTTTCAAAATTCATTTTCAGAGCCATCTATAGTGCTGTCAGCCAGTTTCCAGATCCGACTCACTGCTAGTATACAAATCATAACAATTCGTAGCCACCTCCAAACCTGTCACAAAAAATATTTTCATCTTCCTTGTTCAATTTCCTACAACTTTGATGAAGAACACAACTTATGAATCAGAGGTCTACCTATCAGTCAACGCCAGTTCTCAGACAAGTTCCCTGTTGATCTAAGAATTCAGGCACTGTACAATAGCAGCTATCAAAATTCGCCAACAAGAAGTACAGAGCTGTTTATTTTTTGTAATCCCATATGGTTGAAGCCCTTCGAAGCAGCTTTCTAACGGCACTAGTTTCGTGTCTATCCGATATCGGGGCTGATCGCAGCGTCTGTTCTCACCGGAGTGCCCGCCTGAAAACAGAACCGGCAGATCCGTGGCCGATTATTCCGACCGGTGCCGATCGGAGCCGCCCGGCCTCCAGCCGGCGAACCAGCGTGCCGCCATCCCGGGGAGCGCTTCCCCAAGTGTCCCCACTACAGCAGTGCCACCGGGTCCCACACGGCCCCTCCAGATAGCACGTGGGCCCCACGGTTGCGAGTACGGGTGCGGCCGAAGCTACGCGTGAAGCCGCCCGTCAACCCGAATTCGGTCCTCCCGGGTCCATTTGTGTAGCCCTATACCTCCCTGCGTGGAGTGGGCAGTGAGTCATTGCTGTCATTATTGTGTATTAATTGTTCCGGGAGCATGGTTTTCGACTGGGTCCGTCTTCCCCACGCCGGGAGCGTGGAGGTATCGTAGTCGCTCTTTGCTTGGCATTTCACTTATTTCCATATATGCTTTATATGCCGCTGCTAGAGAGCATATTTTAGGACCTAGCTTGCTATATATTTTCATATCACCGTTGCTGCGAGAGAGAGCGAAGCCGTCCCGTGACCCGATCCGGGCACGAAAGTGCGAATTGACCACCCTAGCTCTTGCCGGTTTCTCAACCGTGCACGTCCGACGCTCCCCTCGTTAAGGGACAATCACGAGCTCACCTAGAGTCTGAGGACTGCATTCCTCATTCGAGTCGTGTCCGTGATCCGTCCCGCATCAATTTGGTATCAGAGCGCCAGTTGAGTCTAGGGTGTCAAAAAAAGTGTCATTTACGTCTAGTCTTTAGTCATTGTCTAAGTCGTGTTTAAGGTCATCATTGTTTTAAAACAAAAAAAGTGTCTTTTGGGTCGCATTTGCATACCATTAGTTGGTATATAAAAATGTGTTGTCCGAACGTTAGGCTACGCCTATCGGGAAGGTCACACCCTTGCGCGAGTGATCTTCGGATCGATTAACTCCGCCCCGTACCGAGTCTTGGTGTCTTGTCCTTAGTGTGCATGCATCCCAACCTTGCATAGTCGGTCTAGTGTCATGTCCAAATGGCCTTGCCTATCCATTCCTAGAGATCCATTCCCACATTTTGGCAAATATGGCCAACCCATGCCGACCCGTCCAAGGCGATAGGTCCGTGTCCGAGTACATTCGGGACTATCATAAGTATTGGTTGGAATATGGCTTGGGAGAAGAGAGCACCACGACCGCATTTCAGTTTCGGAAAGGTTTGCGGCTTTACTTTCGAATCCAATGTCTTGTCCGTGATGCATTCTCTCTGGCGCAGTCCTATAAGGTCGCTCTGGAGGTCGAGCCATTTGAGTCTCCATTTAATGACGACCTACAGCGAGCCGATGCTGCCCTGGCTGCCCTTCGACAAACATCTAACTCCCAACCGAGTCCCGAGCCGATCGGACTGCCTACCTCAAAACATCTAATGAACTTGGCCTTATGTAGTTTGTCAACTTCTTCCTTCATCCTCAAGGCCATGTAGGGGTGAAATATTCTTAGCCTTTCCTTTACGGGTGTTGCCCCTAGCTTAAGAACTAGTCGATGTTCCACCAAGGAGGGGTCAAGACCCGGCATGTCCACGTAAGACTAGGCGAAAGAATCGCGATACTCCCTTAGAACCTTGACTAAATCTTCTTCAACTTCTGGAGGGAGATTAGTGGCAATAATAACGGGCCTGGGGTCCTCTTCAGTTCTCAAATTTATTTCCTTCATAAGTTCATCCACTACGGACAATGGCTAGTCAAATCTTTTTAAGCCTTGCGCATACAAATCGACAGTGTCATCTACATCGCTGTCTTCAAGATTAACCGGGTCCTTTTCATCCATGACTTCATAGACTCCTAATCTGTCGTCACTCGACACCCCACCTTGCTCCTCGTCTTCTTCGATCACAATCGCCGTAGCTATGAACTCCGAGCACTTAAGAAGAGCACGGCATCGCTGTGCTAGATCTTGCAAGAACCTATCAGGAATGGATTTAGAATGTCGCGCCAGCGGATGCTGCTTAAGAAGGGATGAGTTGGATGACCTAGAACCAGACCCTACTTCTCTAGACTTAATAGACTCTACTTCCCTAGACTCGACAGACCCTACGCCTAACCTAGGAGAGAGAAAATCTAGTGGAAGGGAACTAGCATGGGCCTCATGCCCCTGGGAGGATGATGGAGAGAAGATAGCGTAATCTTCCACTGAGACCTCCGTTTCAAATTTGACATTTTTTTTGGGATCAGTGGATATTATGCAACAAGATGGAGAAGAAGGCGGAGGAGGGAGCCTGAGGGGATACATGGACGGACAGAAGAGATCGAGAAAAGGATCAGAGGAGGAGAAGAAAGGAGTGGATAGATCAACTGGCGGACAACAAGTGCATGTCCTGACAATGCAAAAATCAGTGGGAATCTCCAATAGCAATGGATTGATCAAGATGGGAGGTGAGCGGGGTATGGGTGCCAGCTTTTGAAAGAATGAGAACAAGCGGGAAGGAGACCGAGCAAAAATGACGGGTGAGCTCCCCCCTTCCTGCGGGCAGACGGCTGGCTTCTTTGGCTCATAATGCGCAAGCCGCACCTCCTGGTTTCTTCGGCAACTGTCTTCTTCATGAAACAACTTTGCAAATGCCTGGCTAAAGTCGATCATATCATCAACAGGCCTCTTTGGAAGCAATGGCGGGCTGTTAATTGTATAAGCTGTATCTTCTTTCTTAGGCTAACTAGGCGATGCCTTCAATGTGCCTGGCTGGAGAGGACCTTTGACAAAATGTTGGCGGTAGTCCCAGGTTAATGGCCCAGAGTCACCGAAAATTGAGAGTGATGATTCTCGATAATCGAGGCCCCTCCTGTTCATTTTCCTGCCCTTAGGGACTGGTTTGGTACACCCCTATAATTGTGCGCCGAGACCTCTCCCCGGCTGATAACCCAGCTTCAGTATCATGTTCTAACCCTTTGAATCCCGTATTTGGGGCTTTACTTTGATGTTGACTGGCATAGTGGTGGGCTTGCGTGGCGCATAGGCCCATGGAAAATCCAGGTTTAAAATTGAAATGACAGGCCGATTACTGGGCCATAGTGTTGGCAAAATCTTTTCGGAGACAGCTTTGACGGATTGGACCGTGGATATGCTTTTTACCTTGGCCACCCTCCCTTGAAAAGGGAATTTGAGGCACTGGTGGGCAGTGGATGGTACGACTTTAAGAATGTCAATCCACGATCGACCAAAGATAGCTTTGAACATAGGGTCGATGTCTAGCACATAAAACTCAATTGGCATGGTAAGAGGCCCAAGCTCTACTTGAATGGTGACTACCCCATGACATGCCCTTTTGGAATTGTCATATGCGGCAATAGTAGTTGAGGTCGGCCTTAGCGAATCTTCTGACAAGTTGTAGGCCCTTAAAGTGCTGAGAGGATAAACATTGATAGAGGCCCCTGTGTCTACCAACGCTGTGTCTATGCTTACTTTGTTTAGAATGATGGAAATACATAGTGGCATCTGTCGTGCTTCCGGCGGTGCTGGTTTAGTCTCAGAAAATGTGATTGTCGGCCCTTTAGAGATGGTAGCTAGGGCTGTCGGTAAGCTGTCCACTGCCATGTCCTCGTTTACTATAACTTTTTACAGAAAATTGTGAAGTGCATCTTCGTGAAGCGTGGACCTCTTGATCAATTCTAGCACAGAAATTTTAGTAGGCACCCTGTCCAGATCATGGAGCAAATCATATTGTGTACCTAGCAGCAGATCTGCCTCCTCTTGATCAGCAGCCCATTGCGAAGACTGGGGATTGGGTGCAGGTGCACCGGTGGAAGGTAATGGGGGTGATAGGAGTAGTGGTGGAAATAACAGGCCGCAGAGGGAGTATGACTGGTGAAGGGTTAAGTGGAGGCGAGGTAATGACAGGGGTAGGCGTTTGCGGTGGAGTGGAGATAGGCGGAATAATAGGGGAAGCGGATGGTAGGATGAAGGGTTTGGCGATCGTGGAGGGTGAAGGGGTTTGATGGTCAAGCGGGAGGATGATGGGGGTAGAAGATGGAGAAGAGTTGCGGTTGTTGTGGTGAAGGGCCATGAGCCGCTGTACTGAAGCTTCATCATCATAGGACCACCCACGTCAGGAGCTGGGGGTTGGACAAGGTTGACCTGAGCCGGTGCTGGTGGCTGAGGTTGTGAAGCGGGCGGATGATTTGGCATGGGGTTCTGGTGGATCCCCAAGTCCTGAATGGGCTGTTGCTGCTGCTGCGGCTGTGGCTGCGGCTGCAACTGCGGTGCTTGTTGCTGCACTTACTGCCTCGATGCTTGCCTTTTTTTCTCTTTTATCTCAACGATGGCCTTGTGCATCTCGGCCCAATCAATGCGCTGCCCTTCATGTAGGTCATATACCAGATCTCGGAATTGAAAACATCCTTCAATAGTGTGCCCGAGCTGCCTATGGAACATGCAATATTTCGATTGCTCAACAGTTGGGTTCCAATTAGGCCGTTTCGGAGGGAGCTGGATTGCACTTATCGACATGAGAGCAGAGAGGATGTCCGTGAGGGACTCGGGCATGGGAGGATATTGCACCCTTTTCGGAGCCGGGCGTTTATTGGTGTAGCCGTTGGGTGGAGGAACATTGTGATATTGTGGAGGTTGTTGCGGCTATTGTGGAGCGGGGAAAACATTTTGTGGAGCAGGGAAGGTATGCTGGGTGTTTGGTGAAGCAGGGAAAACAGGTTGGACATTTTGTGACATGGAAAATTGGGCATTACGGGGAGTTTGTGGAAAGCAGAGCGGAGCGTACTGGTTAGGAATGGGGAATGCAACGGCTTGCACCTGTTCATTGGTCTGGACTCCTTCGGTAACGCCCCCCTGAGATTTCTTATTGTATTTGGGCTTTTGGCCCTCGAAGAGAGAATGGATGGGGGAGTCCTTGAACTGGGTTTCCATAAATCTTGCCCGACTATAGAGCTGGTGCATGTTGGCAATATCGTTCATGGCCAATATGTTGCGAAAAGTGGGTGTAGCATTAGATATGAGCAACTTGACCATCTCCTCCTCCGGAATATGACCCGGCACACGGGCGGCCATCTGCCTCCATCTGTCAGCGTATGTGGCAAAGTCTTCGTCTACCTTCATTTTCTCTTCCACAAGATCTGTAAATGAATATTCTGGGCCGACCCGGTCCTGGAACCTTTGAATAAATTTTTCCTTCACAACTTTGAAACTCTCGGCATCTTCTAGTGGCAGGGCATAAAACCACTCCAGTGCAACTCCATCTAGTGACTGATGGAATAAATACGCCATAAGGCGATCATCATACTGAAATTGCGCCGACTCATACATGAAATCCCTCACATGGCTTGCGCATTATGAGCCAAAGAAGCCTGGCTAAAGTCGATCATATCATCAACAGGCCTCTTTGGAAGCAATGGCGGGCTGTTAATTGTATAAGCTATATCTTCTTTCTTAGGCTAACTAGGCGATGCCTTCAATGTGCCTGGCTGGAGAGGACCTTTGACAAAATGTTGGCGGTAGTCCCAGGTTAATGGCCCAGAGTCACCGAAAATTGAGAGTGATGATTCTCGATAATCGAGGCCCCTCCTGTTCATTTTCCTGCCCTTAGGGACTGGTTTGGTACACCCCTATAATTGTGCGCCGAGACCTCTCCCCGGCTGATAACCCAGCTTCAGTATCATGTTCTAACCCTTTGAATCCCGTATTTGGGGCTTTACTTTGATGTTGACTGGCATAGTGGTGGGCTTGCGTGGCGCATAGGCCCATGGAAAATCCAGGTTTAAAATTGAAATGACAGGCCGATTACTGGGCCATAGTGTTGGCAAAATCTTTTCGGAGACAGCTTTGACGGATTGGACCGTGGATATGCTTTTTACCTTGGCCACCCTCCCTTGAAAAGGGAATTTGAGGCACTGGTGGGCAGTGGATGGTACGACTTTAAGAATGTCAATCCACGATCGACCAAAGATAGCTTTGAACATAGGGTCGATGTCTAGCACATAAAACTCAATTGGCATGGTAAGAGGCCCAAGCTCTACTTGAATGGTGACTACCCCATGACATGCCCTTTTGGAATTGTCATATGCGGCAATAGTAGTTGAGGTCGGCCTTAGCGAATCTTCTGACAAGTTGTAGGCCCTTAAAGTGCTGAGAGGATAAACATTGATAGAGGCCCCTGTGTCTACCAACGCTGTGTCTATGCTTACTTTGTTTAGAATGATGGAAATACATAGTGGCATCTGTCGTGCTTCCGGCGGTGCTGGTTTAGTCTCAGAAAATGTGATTGTCGGCCCTTTAGAGATGGTAGCTAGGGCTGTCGGTAAGCTGTCCACTGCCATGTCCTCGTTTACTATAACTTTTTACAGAAAATTGTGAAGTGCATCTTCGTGAAGCGTGGACCTCTTGATCAATTCTAGCACAGAAATTTTAGTAGGCACCCTGTCCAGATCATGGAGCAAATCATATTGTGTACCTAGCAGCAGATCTGCCTCCTCTTGATCAGCAGCCCATTGCGAAGACTGGGGATTGGGTGCAGGTGCACCGGTGGAAGGTAATGGGGGTGATAGGAGTAGTGGTGGAAATAACAGGCCGCAGAGGGAGTATGACTGGTGAAGGGTTAAGTGGAGGCGAGGTAATGACAGGGGTAGGCGTTTGCGGTGGAGTGGAGATAGGCGGAATAATAGGGGAAGCGGATGGTAGGATGAAGGGTTTGGCGATCGTGGAGGGTGAAGGGGTTTGATGGTCAAGCGGGAGGATGATGGGGGTAGAAGATGGAGAAGAGTTGCGGTTGTTGTGGTGAAGGGCCATGAGCCGCTGTACTGAAGCTTCATCATCATAGGACCACCCACGTCAGGAGCTGGGGGTTGGACAAGGTTGACCTGAGCCGGTGCTGGTGGCTGAGGTTGTGGAGCGGGCGGATGATTTGGCATGGGGTTCTGGTGGATCCCCAAGTCCTGAATGGGCTGTTGCTGCTACTGCGGCTGTGGCTGCGGCTGCAACTGCGGTGCTTGTTGCTGCACTTACTACCTCGATGCTTGCCTTTTTTTCTCTTTTATCTCAACGATGGCCTTGTGCATCTCGGCCCAATCAATGCGCTGCCCTTCATGTAGGTCATATACCAGATCTCGGAATTGAAAACATCCTTCAATAGTGTGCCCGAGCTGCCTATGGAACATGCAATATTTCGATTGCTCAACAGTTGGGTTCCAATTAGGCCGTTTCGGAGGGAGCTGGATTGCACTTATCGACATGAGAGCAGAGAGGATGTCCGTGAGGGACTCGGGCATGGGAGGATATTGCACCCTTTTCGGAGCCGGGCGTTTATTGGTGTAGCCGTTGGGTGGAGGAACATTGTGATATTGTGGAGGTTGTTGCGGCTATTGTGGAGCGGGGAAAACATTTTGTGGAGCAGGGAAGGTATGCTGGGTGTTTGGTGAAGCAGGGAAAACAGGTTGGACATTTTGTGACATGGAAAATTGGGCATTACGGGGAGTTTGTGGAAAGCAGAGCGGAGCGTACTGGTTAGGAATGGGGAATGCAACGGCTTGCACCTGTTCATTGGTCTGGACTCCTTCGGTAACGCCCCCCTGAGATTTCTTATTGTATTTGGGCTTTTGGCCCTCGAAGAGAGAATGGATGGGGGAGTCCTTGAACTGGGTTTCCATAAATCTTGCCCGGCTATAGAGCTGGTGCATGTTGGCAATATCGTTCATGGCCAATATGTTGCGAAAAGTGGGTGTAGCATTAGATATGAGCAACTTGACCATCTCCTCCTCCGGAATATGACCTGGCACACGGGCGGCCATCTGCCTCCATCTGTCAGCGTATGTGGCAAAGTCTTCGTCTACCTTCATTTTCTCTTCCACAAGATCTGTAAATGAATATTCTGGGCCGACCCGGTCCTGGAACCTTTGAATAAATTTTTCCTTCACAACTTTGAAACTCTCGGCATCTTCTAGTGGCAGGGCATAAAACCACTCCAGTGCAACTCCATCTAGTGACTGATGGAATAAATACGCCATAAGGCGATCATCATACTGAAATTGCGCCGACTCATACATGAAATCCCTCACATGAATAAAAGGGTTGCTGTTCCCGTCATACTTGCGGTATGTAGGGAGCTCAGATTGAGGAGGGAATCGAATATTGTGGAAACTGGGAACTGGAACATCTGCTAAAGATTGTGGGCCAACTCGCTTTTGAAGGAAGTCGAGTTGTTGTTGCATAGCGGCCCATTTATCGAGGAGTTCTTGCTCTCGAGATGGAGTAGGTGGAGTGAAAGGAGTAAGCTCGAGACGAGGTGCCGAAGGGTAGATGGAAGAGGGGGAGGCCCAAAAGAGTGATATTGGACCGAAGGATGACCCAAATTGGAGTGAACATGGGCCGCCCCTTGTCGAGGGTGAGTAAAATTGGCCGGGCCAGCAAGGACTTGTGGCGCCGATGGAACAGACCTATAAGAATCAGTCTGGGTGGATGAGGGAAGAATGGTCTTCCCTTTATCGAGGATTTGAGAAGCCGAGCCAGAGGGCTGGCCTGCCTCCAAACTGGAGAATCAAAGGATCCTAGGCTGAACCGAGGTAAGATCAATAGGAATGGGTGGAACCCCAGGCCCATCAACCCTAGATTGAAAGACGGAGGTGGTGGACAGACCCTGTTCAATCGTGGGAGATGGGGAGCTGGACCCCTGCAAGGTCTGATAAATGGCCTGAAGTTGGACCGGATCCAACTGGGCCATCATTTGCAAGATGTGACCAGTGGGATTATTGGTGGAAGGGGAGGGTTGCGCACCCTCCATGGAGATAGAGGATGGAGGAGGGACGGACCCTTCTCCGGATGGAAGTTGAATGACCCTGGGCGGGTCCTCTAAGAGACCCTGGGGAAGAGATTCCTCATGGGAATGAGGAAGGTCGTAGGAAGACATTGGATTCGAATGAAGGATTAGAGTAAGAAGTGAAAGATGAATTATGTTGCGGGACGGATGACGAGACCGGGCTAAGACGTACGACAGACTTGGATTGCGGCCAGCACTAGCACGCTAAAGGTAAGTTGGGCGGCTGACCACCGTGGCGTTCTCCGGGTGGACTCGTCACTCAACAGAAACACTAGGTAGCCCGACGATTGTCCCTTGCGAGGGAAACGTGGGGATCGTAGCAGTTAAGGAACCACTGTCGCCTAGGGTGGTGCAGCCCGAGGTCAGTGCTCGACTGGAGCTAAGGAATGGTTCTCACTCACACACAATCGCGGTAATTGAAACTAGCTAATGACCCTAATCTCACAAACGCAGCATATATGACAATATACTAAACTAGCAATGTGAGAGAGGAACGAGCACGTACCTCCACGAATAGGTGTGGGGAAGAATTCTCGGCCGAATCCAAACAACCCCAATACACACAATTGTTAAATTTACAATTTCAGAACCGGATGCCCACTCCACGTAGGGAGGTAATGGGATACAAACATCAATTTTGGGGTTGCTGAAGTCCGGGTTGACGGGCCGCACTCGCAGGAGGCGAGGGAAGCGAGTTGGAGCCGATCGGGTAAGCCGATTGGAAGCCGAGTTGGTTCTGCCCGTGCTGGTCACCTTGCGCAGCGAACTTGCGAAGGCTGGTGCACCAAGATCTGATGCCCGATCGGAGTTCCGTTTGTTGGAGAACGTCGGAGACAGGACGAAGATCGTCTGCTCCGAAGGGCGCAATCAGATCTTTTCAGATCTGGGCGCAGCAGCAACTCTTCTCAGCTTCTGGTTTTGTGCACTCAGAACTGCACAGGAAGACAAATAATTATGGGAAAATTGGTTGCTGATGTCGGAACGAGGCGCCGTTTGTGGGAGCTCGTCGGTGACGTCTAGAGGAAGATGTAGATTGAAGAGCTTGCATAGATCTACAAGGGAGGAGGCAGGGAAGCTTTGGGAAGTCGGCTCTGGTGCTGAGTCAGGTCTGCACATATCAGCTTGCGCGATCCCACGAAAATTGTTGCCGCGATCAGCACAGATTTCGGATCTAGACGAGATCAGCATCAGCGCGAAGAGGACTGAAAGTCCTTCAATCACTCTGGAAATCAGGTCTAGAAGGCTTGTGAGGCGATTTAGAGAATTTCGGGATCAATAAACTCCAGATCTGGATAGCAAGCTCGGGCAGATCTGCGCGCTGTCACGAGATGAATTGTCTCCGGCGATCCAGAACCCCGATCGACGCGAAACCACCTCTGAAATCTTCCTGACTCGTAGAAGCTTCTCTGAGAATTTTGGTGGAGCTAGTTGCGAAGGGGATGGGGAGGATAGAGGGGCGAGTCACACGCCCAAGGTAAATCCCGTCACAAGATTTGGCAGGGCATCACACCCAAGGGGAAAAGAAGAGAATCACTCTCTTAATGTAAATTTCTCTCACAAATCTTTCATTAACTTCATTAACCTTTGCACTAACATTATACAAGTTTTTAAATAGGGGTTTGGCAAGGGGAGGGGGCTGGGAGTTTTGATGGAACAAGGGGGGAGGGAGAGGGGTGCGCCCCTTTGACAATGAGAGGGAGAGAGGGGGGGACAAGGAGACATAGACTCACCTACTTTCACCTACCTTTGAAATTCAAAGGGGAGGGGGGGGGGTAGGTGGCAGCCATTCTTTTGGACCAGCAGCCTTCTCCATATTCCCTTGTGGTAAATGAGGGAGAGAAGAAAAGAAAATAAAAAAAACTAGCCTAATACATCCAAAGAAGGGGGCGTCCCCTTCATGGGCCAAGCTTGGGCCAAGTTTGGTCCAAGGTCACCCTTAAGCCCATTCACCCATGCATGGCTTATGGCCCTTCCAACCTAGGTGGACCATGAAAGAAGGAAGCCCAATTGGGCCTTAAGTGGCTTATGGATCCATCATGAAGCCTAATGGCCACTCCCCCTTAATGGACTCTAAAGGGCTTTAAACCAAATGGCTTATTAAGAGCCTTACAATCAGCCCAAAATGAAAACCCAAGTAGAAATACACATTACAAGCCCAAATTCAATGCAAAAAAGGCTAAAAGTACTCAAACTCAAGCCAAACCGTCTCCATTTCAAAGGGAAGCCGATGTAGCCCGATTGGTGCTCTGCGTATGGTACCGTCGGCTGGCCGGTTCGTGCTACTCGCTCGCTCTGGTGTCCACACCAATTCTCCCTGGGTGGGAGGAACTTGACCCCGTCGAGTAAGGGTCCTGTGGCTTGAACTCTCCGCATGTGATCAAGGCGTTGCTCATCGTGGGGCATCCTCGCCAACGCACTAAGAAGTGTTGGTAGGCTCCATTCCTTGTGATGATCACCTGCTCATCAAGTATACAATCTATATGCTTATGTTGCGGCTGGAAGAGGTGGACTCTCGAGTGATGTGTCACTTACAATAGAAGGATAAAGACCGAAACTCACTAGGGATCACCGCGAGTTTTTTTGATATGCTACCAGATCATAAACATTGAACGTCGAACTGACACCATAGTCATCCGGTAGTTCAATAACGTACGCATTCGAACCCACTTGTTTCGTGACTCGGGAAGGGCGGGTATCATAGACCTAGAGTTGCTTCACAGCCCCAAGAGGAAACCGTTCAGGTATGACCCTGATCATGACGTACTCTCCCTTTTGAACTCACGGACGTGTAGCATGCATCAGCTAACTCCTTATACGTGCATGGCTGGCCTTTGATTGGGACACACTTAATGCAAACCATATGCGTGAAAGAAAACAAACTGTAGAAACAAACAGACACACACATGACCTTAGACAAACCTAGACACCAAACAAACAATGCAACCCAAAGTTGGGGAACTCTTAGGCACCTAACATGAACCTACTGACTTCTAAATGGGGGTTGAGAGGTTCGGGAGGATCACACCCAAGTGCACATCGCCCTGGGTACCCGGGTCGGCAGCATGCTCTTTTAAAAACGCATCAAAATACTCCTTCTCAAGTTCGGGGTCCGCCTCATAGATGACCTCCACTAGCTCCGGTGGGGAGTCGCGGACTGGAGTGTCCGAAATAGCCAATGATTCCCGAGTGGGACACTTGGCCGCAAAGTGGCCAATTCCATCACACCTATAGCACTGGTCACGTGGCCCTGTGCTAGAAGATGCTCCACCGGTCATCGGTCCCTTTCCCTTGTCTTCTCGTCGGGCCGGGGGTGATGGGAGCTGAGGACAGGTAGGCAATGTGGTCTGCTGGGGGTGTGGGGTGGGGGTTGGTGCCTGCGGGAGAGGGAGAGGGTCCCTTGGAGGGAGAGGCCGAGGCCTAAGAGCAAAGGGGTCCTGGCGAGGGGGTTCCGGAGGATGAACCACCAGAAATTGGCTGTAGGAACTAGGTGTGGTTCATGAGTCGGACCCACGCTGAGGGATGGTTCCCGGTCGTTGGACGGGAGCAAAATCTGACTCAAACTACTCAAATTCGAGAGCAACTTGATAGGCGGCCTCTAGGGTGGTCACATTGCGGCGAAAGAGTTCGTACTGATAGTGGGGCCGCAGACCACGACGGAAGTGAGAAACATGCATCGTGCTCTCTTCCGAGATGTCACATCGCAAAAAATATTCATCAAACTCTGTGATGTACTCGGACACAGACCTATCAACTTGGGTGAGGTTCTGCCACAGATCAATGAGTTGTTGACGGTACGAGGTGGGAAGATACTTAGTTCTAAGTCTATCCTTCATCTCATCCCAAGACTCAACCGGGGGCTCTCGACGCTGATAGAGCAAGCTCTCCACATTGTGCCAATAAGTTTGCGCTTGCCCTAACAACTTCATTTTTGCAAACCTGACTCTCCGGAGGTTCGTCATTTCGAACCACTCGAAGTAACGATCCATGCCGGCCTCCCAATCGAGATAGGCCTTTGGGTCCAAAGACCCGTTGAAAGTGGGAGGGTCTGCTCGCACGGTCCTAAGGACTCTATTGTCGTCCTCATCTCTTGGCTGATGAAAGCCATGACGGCGTCGGCCATTACCCCCATACGCATTATCGGACCCATAGTCTTCTAGACCAAGGTCACGATGTTGTGGTTCGATGGCCCGTTGTCGGGCGTTTTGAGGAGCGGGTGGGGGCTGATTTTGGGCCGCGGGGGGCGGCCTGGACTTGGGCCATGGGAGCGGGTTGGCCTTGGGCCACCACGGGAGGAGGTGCGGGTGGGCCCTGAGCCGTTCCAGGGGGGTCCCCGTGTGACATTCTATCTAACCGTCCAACTAGATCTTGGACAGAATTGTCGGATGTCTCCATGCGTTCCTCCATGGCTCGAAGGTGACCATCCATATTTTCGGAAAAGTTCTGAAAGGTGGCTTCGGACCAGTCCATCCGAGCCATAATGGCCATCATTGCCTCATGTAAGGAGTGGAAGTCTCCCGAGGCGGCATCTCGTGGGTTAGCCATAGAAGCGGGGCGATGGTATTGGGTACCACGCCGGGTGGGCATGCAAAGACACGAAGGTTGGAATGAACTAACTAGGAACCTAGACTTAAACCGATATCCGGTACGAGGCGGAGGTTCGATCTGAAGAACTCCTCACGCGAGTGAATCACCTTCCCAATAGGCGTAACCTAACGATCGGACGACACCTTTTAATATACCAAATATTGGAATGCAAATGCAACCTTGGACTTAAATGACCCTAGACTTTAACTTGTCTCTGATACCAGTTTGATGCGGGACGGATGACGCGACTGGGCTAAGACGTACGACATACTTGGATTGCGGCCAGCACTAGCACGCTAAAGGCAAGCCGGGCGGCTGACCACCGTGGCATTATCTGGGTGGAGACGTCTCTCAACAGCAACACTAGGTAGCCCGACGATCATCCCTTGCAAGAGAAACGTGGGGATTGTTGTACTCCTGGTTTTGATGATGACAACAGTAAGATATTGGATATAGACACTTAACCTCCTAATAGATGTTTAATAGGATCTAAGGGGTTGCAGGGTGCTCATTGCGTCAACGCCATCAAATGGAAGCGTCGACGCAGCAGTGCAAACTCAAGAAAGAAGCCCCTGGGTTAATTGGTGCGTCAACGCAACGTTCAAGTGGAGTGGACGCATCAGAGCATTGACAGCTTGGGCACAAAGTCTATACACCAGCTGGATCCATTTAGTCTGTACATTGGAATATCTTCTTCAAGTCTGTACATCGGGCACCTTCTTAACAAGTCTATACATTGTTGTTTGCATTGCAAAGTCCATACACTGGAAGCTCTTCATTTGATGAAGTCTGTACACTGGTTTCTCTGGCACGTTAACACCAAGTCTATACACTAGACTTCATTTCTCTAAGTATATACATTGTTGTTTGCATTGCAAAGTCCATACACTGGAAGCTCTTCATTTGATGAAGTCTGTACACTGGTTTCTCTGGCACGTTAACACTAAGTCTATACACTTCATTTTTTGTTGCTGAAGGGAACAGGGTCGACGCCTGAAGCTTAAAGCGTCCACGCATCAGTAGATGAAGCTTTCACGATGTCTTCTATTGTGTTAACGCCACAAGCAAGCAGCGCCGACGCAGCAGTTAAAGAAGCAGAGACTCTTACAAGCGACGAAGCTTTCACGATATCTTCTAATGCGTCAACGCCATCAACAAGCAGCGTCGACGCAGCGGCTTAAGAGACGCCAGTATACAAATGTACAGTCAACGCCACCAACTGGCAGCGTCGACGCAGCAGTTCAAGAAAGGGGCGACTTATCTCTGGCTATCTTCATTGCGTCAACGCAACATGCTGATAACGTCGACGCAGCACACCCATCTGTTGAAGACTTGATCACTGGACTGCCGATACTATTGCATCAACGCAGCAGGCTGATGGAGTCGACGCAGCGGTTAAAAAGGTTGAAGATCTCTGATGGGTGCGTCAACTCTTTGGAGTAAGTGAGTTGACGCCATCTAACTCAAGTTGCTGAGCGTACTGGTGCTGGGCACGCGATCCGAGGATAAGGAGAATGCCCAGATGAGGACACGTGTTCTGATAGCCTGCTGGATACTGCCACGTGGTCTGAATTCTTAGGGCGGGAACTGTGGAAGCCACACGCGCCCTGCTGCTGCTGCTGCTGCTCCAAGTATATAATGGAGCCTTCGTCTTCAGATGAAGATGGATTGATGATCGAAGCAGAAGCCTGAAGAGCAGAAAGCCCTTCGATCCAGAAAAAGAGAAAAAGAAGGAAAAGAGAGGAAGAAGAGATAGAAGAGAGAAGCCGTGAAGAGAGAGCAGAGAGTGAGAGATTTGGAGAGTAGAAGAGAAAGAAAGAGAGAAAGAGAGTGAGCGAGAGAGCTCGTGGAGAAGAAGGAAGAAGCTGCTTGAAGATCTGTCTTCACTGGACCGTGGATCAGATCCAGGCCAGTCAGCTCCGTTGAGAGCCACATTGTGCATTTCATTTTTCAGCTTTCTGGTTGCTGAAGTTATTTTTATTTCGTGTTTTTGTTTTTCCGTTTTCATCTGGTTATCTTGTTCTTCCGATTGCCCTGCTGGGGATCGGGTCCCTCCTGTGGATTCAGGAGAAGGGAGACTTGTCTCCGGTGCTGGGCTTGTGGCTTGCAAGTCCAGGGGTCCCTCCTGTTGGAGGAGAAAAGACTTCGGTCTCTGGTTGTTGGTGACTGGGTGTCACTGGTGTTCCCTCCTGTTGGGAGGAAGAGGGGAGGATGTTCCCCTGGTCAAGCTGTTTGGCAGGGTGTGTTCGCAGACTGAGTCTGCAGGTTACTAGCTTGTGCTAGTGGAAGCCTCACTCCGGTTGGGAGTGAGGGGTGGATGTAGGTCTGGAGGACCGAACCACCTAAAAAATCTATTGTGCAGTGGTTTGATTGTTTGCTCTGCTTCCGCTAGATGCTTGAATAGGCACGCTCCTAGTGTTTGTATTTGAGTTGAATCGAATTGGTTCTATTCTGTGTCTATCTCTAGCATCCAAGTTTTTATTTGGCCATTATACATAGAAGGATACATTCACCCCCCTCTGTATCTGGGCCTAGCACCCTAACAGTTGGTATCAGAGCGGGTGTCTGCATACAAGGTCCAGCGACCTACAGATTCGATCTTGCGGTCTTAGGTGCTAATTTGCTTTTAGTGCATCAATATTCCTATTGCATTGAATTTATCTGCTATCTGCTTCAATGGCTTGTCAACCCGTCTTCAGTGGTGTTGATTTCAACTAGTGGCACAGTGCTTTACGTGCTTATACTAAATCTGTTGATCCAGACCTGTGGAAAGTGATTTCACATGGTCCTCATAAATTACCAAAGAAAAGGTCCAAATGGACTGACAGTCACGAATCAATGTATGAGGAGAATCAGACAGCTATAAATCTGATGAAAGCAGCCACTGACAAAGCCTTTCACTCATGTTTCCTTGATTGCAGATCTGCAAGGGATATGTTGGAAATGATGAAGAGAGCCGGGAAAGGAAATCAAACTAGCTGCATGATGGCTGACAGAAGCAATCAAAGCAGCAGCCAAAATGAAGATGATGATGATGAGGTAAATCTCTTCGAGAATTTTTCTCTTGATGATTGGGAGAATGCATATGCTGAATTGTTAGAGTCACATGAGAGCTTAAGAAAACAATATAAAAAGTTGAAGAAAGGTACTCGGGTAGATAGTTCTAGCTCTCCATGTGAAAATTGTTCAAGTACGAAGCAACTTCTTGATACCTGTCTATCTGATATTCATAGGTATAAAAATCAGAACGAAAACTTGATGAAGGAATGTGAATGTCTAAAATATGATCTAAATAAGCTGAAATCTGAAGATAATTCTCTTAGAAAGTTCTCCAAAGAAAATGAAGAAAGTTTAGAGAAACTAAAAAAGGAGAAACTCTGATGATTGAGAAAATTGAAGCCATAAAATTTGTGAATGTGGAATTACAGAAAGATATTGAAGAGAAGGAAAAAGATTTGAAGAAATTTATGGCTGGAAGAAAACTTGAAACTAACTCAGAAGACCAGATTTTAATAAATGAGTTAATTCAGAATGACAAGCTTAAGGAAGAAAATGAGAAGTTAAAAGTGCTGAACTCCATTATGTCTGAGAGGCTTTTAGCTTTAGAAAAAGGAAAATCTGTTTACTTTGAAGAATCTGAAAAAATGAAAAATATGGAACAAGAAGTTGAGGATTGCAAAATTGCAAACAAAGTGCTAAGTGAATGTGTAAATTGCAATGAACAAGAAATTGCCAGTTATGAAATACACATCGTTTATCTGGAAAATGAAATTGAAGATTTGAATAAATCCCTGTCAAAATTTGTGAAAGGATAAGAAAATCTGGACAGGTTGTTAGGAGTTAAGGTCAATACTCAAAGGGAAGGGTTAGGCTACAACAATGTCAATAAAAAGGCTTTTGAAAATAAGCTAACAACATCCTTTATCAAAGCATCTGATGTAGCCACCACCTCAGAAAATAAACAACCAAATGTTCTGAAGAATCAGAAACAAACTGAAAAGTTGAAAAAGGTTGATGGATCCAAGCTGAAAACCATTTTCATTAAAACCTCTGAACAGGAAAAGCTTTCTACTTCATCTCCAATTCAGTACAAGGCTAAGAAAACAAGAAAACAGGATAAAAATTAGAAAAGGACTGTAAATCAGGAAATAAATGAAAAGGCTTCATCAGTGCATGCTGATCACAGTCCTCACACACACTCACATGCATCTAAAAAGAAGATTATCTGTCATTACTGTCATAAAGTTGGACATCTGATGCATGAGTGTAAGTTGATGGAGAAGGATAATAAGAATGCTAGGAGATATCATGATAAAAATGCTTCATCTTAGAAAAGGAGAATTGAGTGCTTTCATTGTGGTAAACTAGGACACAAAAGTTCACAGTGTTGGTTTGTTAGTGATAAGAATGAATTTCATGCAAACGATCATGCTCTTAACAAGAACAAATCTGTTCCAATAAACCAGCATATGACATGCTTTAATTGTGAAAAATTGGGTCATAAGGGATTTGAATGCTGGCTGAATGCTGGTAAGAAAAGTCCTAATTCATGCTTTCACTATGGCAAGATGGGCCACATTACAGCCCACTGTAGGCATGCTCAGGGTAGACAACTCAATTCTAAAACTGTTAAACTCCCTGCAAATGGAAATGTGTTTGGAAGTAATGTTTTTAGAGGCAAGCACAATGAGTGCTTCAAATGTGGGAAGTATGGCCATACAGTCAAGGACTGTTGGCATATTCAGGGTAGAAATGTGAATCTCAAACATGCTAAATTCCCTGTAAGACAATTTGTAAAACTTTCATGTTATAACTGTGGGAAGCCAGGTCACAGGGCTGCAACCTGTTGGCTGGCAGGATATCAAAACCAAACTTGTTTTGGCAAACAGAATTTTTATTCTGTTAATAAGAAATCTCATGCTTATGCACATAGAATTCATGCTAACAAGAATGTGCATAAATCAGATCTGAAAACTGCTCCTAGAAATATGCTAAGAAAACCTGCTAGGAGTAATACTGTTTTGTCAGGACCCAAGACTTCTTGGGTACCTGTTTGTGCAAAATAACATTGCTATGCAGGTGTGCCTTGGGACTTAAATAAAAAGGGGTAATGATCCAAGGCACTCAAGAAGAAAAACCCCATACTGAACTTTTCAGGTAAACTTCCTGCTCTTCTTGTTTTTAGTTTTATTGCATGGCAAGTTAAATTTATTTTTGCATTTTCATTCATCAGTTGTCATGTGCATATTTTCTGATCATGCATTTGCTGAGAGTTCTGTGCAAACATCAGATTAAGAAGGGTTGTCTGTATTTGATGCATACATAGGCTAATTACAATTGCTTGATAATTGTGTTATGCATAGACTCTGAAAACAAATTGCATTTCGAATTTTCTGAAAAATCTGAACTGCCTATGAGTGTGACTTGAAACTTGTGTGTTGCAATAGCTCACTGAAAGTCTGAATGTGCATGAATCATTTGGTATCATATGTTCAGTTTTCAGTGCAAACATTGCATGTTTTCAGGGGGAGTTAGTTGCATATTCTTGCATAGCAATTCAATGTTGAGTCTTTGCATGTTCCTGCATACATATAGTGCATTGCATCTCCTTATATTGAAAATGCCAAAAAGAGAGTTTGAATGCATATTGTAAGGGGGAGTCATTGCATTGCATATAGGTTGTCAAATGCATACATGTGTCAGAACTCATTGCATATTCTCTCTTACTGATTTTGTTGACAAACCTTAATCATATTCTGAAAACCTTGAGCTTCACAATTTCTCTTAACAATTGGTATTCCTCCTTTCAAGTGGTATAATTTGGGTTCAGAATTCAATCAGTCCTTCATGAAGATTTCAATGGGCTATCTAGATCATAAATCTGAAAAATTTTGAACTAGAAATCTTCTATTATACAGTTTTATGAATGTCTGAAATGACTCATGTGGTTTAAGTTTAATGTTCATGGAGTTTGACTTCAAAACCTCTTAAAAATATCTGAAGCATGTTTAATAAACTTTAACCATTTGTTTCATGCTGTGTCTTGTAAAAAACTTCTGAAATCTGCACTTTTGAATACATGACTTTAATTGGTTAAGTACATGAAACTATTATTGATTTGAAGCAAATGAATGTCTCTGAAATGTCTAAAGGGTAACTTCTGTCAGAGCAATGACTTTGGTCACTGAGAAACACATGTCCAAAGGACTGTGTCATGAGACACCTAGTTAACTCTGCAAAATAAAAAAAAAATTGATTGCTAAATCAGGTAGAGCAATGGCATGCACACTGAGAAATACAACTCATACATCCAGAAATGACTTGGAGTGTGTCATGATGTGTAAATGCTAACTCTGTTCACATAAAGCATGACAGTTAGTCATACTAAGGACTTAGGGATATTGGCCTCTAATCAAGGTATATCCTCTAGTTACAATGTGTGCACTGAACTAGAGTGCTCGTAAAATTTGTAGCAAGAAAATTGTTGAACAAATTGAAATACCTGAATATTGATGCTAAAATCAAATTGCTACAACCCTAGACAAAATCATATGACTTCATAATTGCTTGATTTCAATTCTGATGCATGTAATTCTAAAAGAAGTCAATAAATTCGATTGTGTAAGAGAAAGGGTGTTTAAGCAAGATAAGTATGAGGGATTGGTTCACTTTTATTAAACCATGGGTTTAGATATTTATACAGAATTTTATTGATGAACTTTACATACATCATAATTAAACCACGCTGTTAATAAAGTTCATTCATAAGTTCTTATAATGGAAGACTTTGAAGACATGTCTTGGATTTATGTTTTGGATTTATATCCCCTTGAGAATCCAATTGAATTTCTTCCATGTGAAGCCGATCTGAAATATTTGTGCTCACTGTTCTTGACTTCTCTGAACAGAATTTTTTCCTTGATTGTCTCTATGATTCCCTTCTTATTCTTTTCATAGGCTCCATTTAGTAAGGGGGAGTTTCATTATTAGACGCATCATGCTGCATAAGGGGGAGTAGTGGTATCTCATTCCTATCTGCATCACTGCGTAGACGCAATGCTACATTGGCGTCAACGCATTATACCTCTCTGGCTATTTATCTTGTGTTTTCGGTTCACTTATGCCTCACTACGTAGACGCAATGCCCCCCCTTTGCGTCCACGCATTGCCTCTTATTCAAATCTTCGTTACCCGGTTCACCCACTTGAACCGGCTGAACCGTTCACTAAAAGGGTCCTCGGAGTCTCTTTAAAAGCGAAATGAGACCGCTGCTCTTCTTCACTTTTTCCAAAACCCTCTTTTTGTCATTCGACCTCTCGTGTCCCCCAAGAATCCTCTCAGCTCTCTCTCTCCTGTTCGATTCATCTCCGTGCCATGGATTCTCCAGCATCCACTCAAAAAGGGAAGCAGAGGGCAGAGGAACAACCAGAGGATCAGAACCAGCAAGAGGCACAATGGAGTCCCACTCTCAAGTAGCTCGCAAAAGGGGAAGAAGGAAGGAGACGGGTCCACGGGATCCAAGTCCGCCAACCAAAAGGTTAAAGGCATCCGCAGTCAGAAAAGAGAAGCGGAAGGATTTATCTTCAGGTTCTCTAAAGGGTCAGAAAGATGCTGGTAGCTCGCGTACAGTCACCGTGGAAGAACCTCTGAAGGTTCTTATTTCCCGGTACGTTGATGCTACTGATCATAATATGCTCGAAGTTTTTCCTCAGTTGTTTCCTACACTGGACCATCAGGGCTGGTGGTCGTTTGTCTCAACACACAAGACTTACTACCCCACCTTGGTCAGAGAGTTCTACCAGAACTTAAAGTATGAACCTACTGTTCCAAAACTCACATCCAGTGTTAGAGGTGTCAGGTTCGAAATCACAGATAAGCTGCTTGCCAGAGCATGGAAGGTTCCTAAAGTAGGAGTTCAACTGCATGATTTTGAATATGATGCGCACGAAGCGTATGAGCTCTTGACTGAGAAACCCAGTAATCACTCCGATGTCAGGGAAACCTACCTAGGTAGTCTCAAAGCCAATCATTTCCCTTCGCTAAATAGACTGCTCCACCACATTTGCACCTCCATGATCACACCACAGAGCAGTGGAAGAGAAAGGGTAACAGAGATGCAAAGATTTCTTCTCTACTGTATGCTGAAGAGAATACAGATTTCCCTGCCGGATGTAGCTATTCAAACAATGAGGTCATGTCTATCTCAGTCCAGAACCCTTCCTTATGCTGCCCCATTAACTGCTATTTTTCAAAAAGTTGGTGTAGACTTTGGCTCTGAGAAGAAACTTATCATCCCTCGAGGGAATGTGTACACACTTTCTTATATTCAAAAGTTTATGGGTTTTGAGGTCATTGATGGTAAGGCTGTCAGAACCCTTCCTAGTCAGAAATCAGCTCCATCAGAGATCGGTCAGGCATCAAGAACAGCCACTAATGATGATGGTCAAGCGCACAGAGCAGAAATACCGATTCCACCTATGGTGAGTGAAGACATGCCAGAGGACAACTCCATAAGAGGAGAGCAGTCTTGTGAGGCTTCTGAGGAACCGAGTGGCTCTGTACCTACAGTAGAACCATCTACGTCTGGAGCCATTAAAGTTTATAGAAGAACCTCTCCAAATTCTGATGCAGCTCCACCCCCAGCAACTATTGAAGATATGTTAGTGAACATGACTATGATGATGAAGCGTCAGGAGGCCAAGATGGACAAGTTGGTGGAGTTCACAACCCTTCATTTTAACAAGCTGACTGCTCGGATTGTTCATTTTGAAACTTCTGTTTTATGCGAGTGGCGAAATTTCTTACTCACCAAAATGGTGTCTGACCAAGCAACAAGGCAAGTCTTGAAACAAATATCATCCCTCCTTGACAAACTTGCCACTCTGGTACAAGAGATGCACAATCAACAAGGTTCAACCCTTTCCTCTTTTGCCAAGATTATTGATCTGTGTTATGATCTGAAGATAGGGCTAGAAACAATCAAAGGTCATGTCAATGCAATCCCTCCATTCCTCAAAGTTGTGCTAGAGAAGATTGACAAAGTAATAGCCAACATCCAGTCACTTGAGAACAAACTCCATGATAAAGATTCTGTCACTGAAATTGGCAATGTTCGCAACACTCTAAGTCATCAGCTAAGCGAACTCTCTCAAGAGATCAGAGACCTTCTAACCAGGGATCAATCTACTTCAGGACAGCAATCTCGTCAGACACCTCCAGGCACTCAAGGACAATCTTCTCGTCAACAACAACAACCATCTTCTGCCAGACGTTTCAATCGCTTCTTCCCATCTTAACCTATGTTTTCTACATGCACCCCCTTTCCTGATGATGACAAAGGGGGAGAGCAGAATGAGCGTACTGCTAAGTTTTGTTAATGAATGCTGAGTTTTGTTAATGAATGATAGCATATGTTTTCATTTTTATGACTCATAATTTTGTTCTCATAATTTTGTTCAACTGACAAGTAACCATGCGTTTGGTTGATGCTAACCTTGTGTGATCGCAAATATCATTAAAACAGCTTGGGGGTTGTCATCATCAAAAAGGGGGAGATTGTTGTACTCCTGGTTTTGATGATGACAACAGTAAGATATTGGATATAGACACTTAACCTCCTAATAACTGTTTAATAGGATCTAAGGGGTTGCAGGGTGCTCATTGCGTCAACGCCATCAAATGGAAGCGTCGACGCAGCAATGCAAACTCAAGAAAGAAGCCCCTGGGTTAATTGGTGCGTCAACATAACGTTCAAGTGGAGTGGACGCATCAGAGCATTGACAGCTTGGGCACAAAGTCTATACACCAGCTGGATCCATTTAGTATGTACATTGGAATATCTTCTTCAAGTCTGTACATCGGGCACCTTCTTAACAAGTCTATACATTGTTGTTTGCATTGCAAAGTCCATACACTGGAAGCTCTTCATTTGATGAAGTCTGTACACTGGTTTCTCTGGCACGTTAACACCAAGTCTATACACTAGACTTCATTTCTCTAAGTATATACATTGTTGTTTGCATTGCAAAGTCCATACACTGGAAGCTCTTCATTTGATGAAGTCTGTACACTGGTTTCTCTGGCACGTTAACACTAAGTCTATACACTTCATTTTTTGTTGCTGAAGGGAACAGGGTCGACGCCTGAAGCTTAAAGCGTCCACGCATCAGTAGACGAAGCTTTCACGATGTCTTCTATTGCGTTAACGCCACAAGCAAGCAGCGTCGACGCAGCAGTTAAAGAAGTAGAGACTCTTACAAGCGACGAAGCTTTCACGATATCTTCTAATGCGTCAACGCCATCAACAAGCAGCGTCGACGCAGCGGCTTAAGAGACGCCAGTATACAAATGTACATATTCGTGCATCAACGCCACCAACTGGCAGCGTTGACGCAGTAGTTCAAGAAAGGGGCGACTTATCTCTGGCTGTCTTCATTGCGTCAACGCAACATGCTGATAACATCGACGCAGCACGCCCATCTGTTGAAGACTTGATCACTAGACTGCCGATACTGTTGCGTCAACGCAGCAGGCAGATGGAGTCGACGCAGCGGTTAAAAAGGTTGAAGATCTCTGATGGGTGATTCAACTCTTTGGAGCAAGTGAGTTGACGCCATCTAACTCAAGTTGCTGAGCGTACTGGTGCTGGGCACGTGATCCGAGGATAAGGAGAATGCCCAGATGAGGACACGTGTTCTGACAGCCTGCTGGATGCTGCCACATGGTCCGAATTCTTAGGGCGGGAACTGTGGAAGCCACACGCGCCCTGCTGCTGCTGCTGCTACTGCTCCAGGTATATAATGGAGCCTTCGTCTTCAGATGAAGATGGATTGATGATCAAAGCAGAAGCCTGAAGAGCAGAAAGCCCTTCGATCCAGAAAAAGAGAAAAAGAAGGAAACGAGAGGAAGAAGAGATAGAAGAGAGAAGCCGTGAAGAGAGAGCAGAGAGTGAGAGATTTGGAGAGTAGAAGAGAAAGAAAGAGAGAAAGAGAGTGAGCGAGAGAGCTCGTGGAGAAGAAGGAAGAAGCTGCTTGAAGATCTGTCTTCACTGGACCGTGGATCAGATCCAGGCCAGTCAGCTCCATTGAGAGCCACATTGTGCATTTCGTTTTTCCGCTTTCTGGTTGCTGAAGTTATTTTCATTTCGTGTTTTTGTTTTTCCGTTTTCATCTGGTTATCTTGTTCTTCCGATTGCCCTGCTGGGGATCGGGTCCCTCCTGTGGATTTAGGAGAAGGGAGACTTGTCTCCGGTGCTGGGCTTGTGGCTTGCAAGTCCAGGGGTCCCTCCTGTTGGAGGAAGAGAGACTTGGGTCTCTGGTTGTTGGTGACTGGGTGTCACTGGTGTTCCCTCCTGTTGGGAGGAAGAGGGGAGGATGTTCCCCTGGTCAAGCTGTTTGGCAGCGTGTGTTCGCAGACTGAGTCTGCAGGTTACTAGCTTGTGCTAGTGGAAGCCTCACTCCGGTTGGGAGTGAGGGGTGGATGTAGGTCTGGAGGACCGAACCACCTAAAAAATCTATTATGCAGTGGTTTGATTATTTGCTCTGCTTCCGCTAGATGCTTGAATAGGCACGCTCCTAGTGTTTGTATTTGAGTTGAATCGAATTGGTTCTATTCTGTGTCTATCTCTAGCATCCAAGTTTTTATTTGGCCATTATACATAGAAGGATACATTCACCCCCCTCTGTATCCGGGCCTAGCACCCTAACAGGGATCGCAGCGGTTGTGGAACCACTGTCGCCTAGGGTGGTGCAGTCCGAGGTCGGTGCTCGAGTGGAGCTAAGGAACGGTTCTCACTCACACACAATCGCGGTAATTGAAACTAGCTAACGGCCCTAATCTCACAAACGCAGCATATATGACAATATACTAAACCAGTAATGTGAGAGAGGAACGAGCACGTACCTCCACGACTAGGTGTGAGGAAGAATTCCCGGCCGAATCCAAACAACCCCAATACACACAATTGTTAAATTTACAATTTCAGAACCTGATGTCCACTCCACGTAGGGAGGTAACGGGCTACAAACATCAATTTTGGGGTTGCTGAAGTCTGGGTTGATGGGCCGCACTCGCAGGAGGCGAGTGAAGCGAGTCGGAGCCGATCGGGTAAGCCGATTGGAAGCCGAGTTGGTTCTGCGCGTACTGGTCACCTTGCGCAGTGAACTTGCAAAGGCCGGTGCGCCAAGATTCGATGCCCGATCGGAGTTCCGTTTGTTGGAGAACGTCGGCGATAGGACGGAGATCATCTGCTCCGAAGGGCGCAATCAGATCTTTTCAGATCTAGGTGCAGTAGTAACTCTTCTCAACTTCTGGTTTTGTGCACTCAGAACTGCACAGGAAGACAAATAATTATGAGAAAATTGGTTGCCGATGTCGGAACGAGGCGCCGTTTGTGGGAGCTCGTCGGTGACGTCTAGAGGAAGACGCAGACTGAAGAGCTTGCACAGATCTGCAAGGGAGGAGGCGAGGCAGCTTCGGGAAGTCAGCTCTGGTGCTGAGTCGGGTCTGCACAGATCAGCTTGCGTGATCCCACGAAAATTGTTGCTGCGATCAGCACAGATCTCGGATCGAGATGAGATCAGCGGCAGCGTGAAGAGGACTGAAAATCCTTCAATCACGTTGGAAATCATTTCCAGAAGGCTTGTGAGGCGATCTGGAGAATTTCGGGATCATGAAACTCCAGATCTGGACAGCAAGCTCGGGCAGATCTGTGCGCCGTCACGAGATGAATTGTTTCCGGCGATCCAGAACCCCGATCGACGCAAAACCACCTCTGAAATCTTTCTGACTTGTAGAAGCTTCTCTGAGAATTTTGGTGGAGCTAGATGCGAAGGGGATGGGGAGGATAGAGGGGCGAGTCACACGCCCAAGGTAAATCTCGTCATAGGATTTGGCAGGGCATCACACCCAAGGGGAAAAGAAGAGAATCACTCTCTTAATGTAAATTTCTCTCACAAATCTTTCATTAACTTCATTAACCTTTGCACTAACATTAGACAAGTGTTTAAATAGAGGTTTGGCAAGGGGAGGGGGCTGGGAGTTTCGATGGAACAAGGGGGGAGGGAGAGGGGTGCGCTCCTTTGACAATGAGAGGGAGAGAGGGGGGGACAAGGAGACATAGACTCACCTACTTTCACCTACCTTTGAAATTCAAAGGGGAGGGGGGGTAGGTGGCAGCCATTCTTTTGGACCAGCAGCCTTCTCCATATTCCCTTGTGGTAAATGAGGGAGGGAAGAAAAGAAAATAAAAAAAACTAGCCTAATACATCCAAAGAAGGGGGCGCCCCCTTCATGGGCCAAGCTTGGGCCAAGTTTGGTCCAAGGTCACCCTTAAGCCCATTCACCCATGCATGGCTTATGGCCCTTCCAACCTAGGTGGCCCATGAAAGAAGGAAGCCCAATTGGGCCTTAAGTGGCTTATGGATCCATCATGAAGCCTAATGGCCACTCCCCCTTAATGGACTCTAAAGGGCTTTAAACCAAATGGATTATTAAGAGCCTTACAATCAGCCCAAAATGAAAACCCAAGTAGAAATACATATTACAAGCCCAAATTCAATGCAAACAAAGGCTAAAAGTACCCAAACTCAAGCCAAACTGTCTCCATTTCAAAGGGAAGCTGATGTAGCCCGATTGGTGCTCCGCGTATGGTACCGTCGGCTCGCCGGTTCGTGCTACTCGCTCTCTCTGGTGTCCGCACCAAATTGCCCCTAGGAGATGAATCTAAGGATCGAAAGCAACTCCACATGTAATGTAGTATTTAAGACATGATGCAAACAACACAAACAACCACAGATAAGTAACTAGACAAGATGACTTCAAACTTATGAAAATAAGAAAGGGATGAGAGACAACAAAACCAACCAAGTTATGATGATGCACAAATTTTATTTGTTTCACCCTTTAGAACCTTAGTGATTTGAATTAAAATATTCTCTCTAACAATAGGTCCTTAATGGGAAGGATATCGGGAACATGGTTAACTCTAGGTGTAAACTCTCCCTTACTTATGTAACCTAGACACGGGATGGTGAAGGTACAACCGACCCGACGTCCGTGTGGGAATCCACGGCTCGCGGGGACCTATGGAGGTCCCTGATACGGTCACCTAGTCGACCCCAAGGAATATGGAGGCGAGAGGATCACACACCAAGGTGGGAATGCAACTATGATATGGAAAATGAAGGATCCTATGTGCACCAGAGTGCATGCAATTTCTAGCCTATGAACTAGCAAACAATATGCAAACAATGATATATATGCATGTCACAACAGAGGAGGAGACCAGATAGCACCCAGGAATAATAAACACAGCCAAAAACTATAGAAATAATAGCAACCTCGGTGTGTGTACCTGTAGTTGGAGAAACGGTCGTATGGGAGACCGCTAACAGATAAGATGGTCTATCGCTAGACCGCTTTTAAGCCAGAAATGGCCAGGGAGGAGACCGCCAGGGAACCAGAGAGCAGAAAACAACAGAGAATGAACGGGAAAATCGGGAAAAACACAAGGGCAATTGAGAACAACTAAGAACAACAGGTCAGACAGAAACTCAGCACGATTGGCACTAGATGTCCCACCGTGATCGCCAAAAAATAGGGGTTGTTGATGTTTTTGTTGTGATGGTGATGATAGTAATGTGTGTGGATGAATACAATGTGAGAGATATGAAAGATGTGTGAGCAAGTGGTGTACTAACTCAAGCAATCAACATGAAACTCGTGGGCATGTCATCTTAACAATGTAGAAATGAAGAAAAACACACGCCGGGGAGTGGAGCAAGGAAATAGAAGGAAAACACACACCGTAGGTGTGGAGCAACTAAAAGTAATAAAGAGATAGAAGAAATGATGAACTAGATGACAAATACCCAAAGAAGAAAGTGTGTTCGCCACCAAGGTAAATAATGCAGTAAAACCACATTACGTACCTTGGAAAGAGCCGAGTGAAGTCACCCGCCCACGGGAGAGAAACCAGGCGCTGCGGAAGAAAACGGTCCTCATAGCGACCACCAAACGATGTCAAACGGTCCTACGATAGACTGCCTGAGATATGCAAACGGTCTTCCAAACGGCCGCAAGTGCACCTAGAACAGTAACGTGGAACTTGAATCTCCACCCCTCCTGGCCGACCAGAAGAGCTGGGCCTCGTGCTATGAGTCCTGTAAACCTGCAAAAGAATGTAGACACAAAGAAACACAACCCAATAAGCCCTTGGAGTAGTGTAGTATCTATAATGCAATTAAACTAAAGTGCATAAAAGGAAGGGTGAATACCTGGGGTTGGTGGTTTTTTAACCCCTATGGGGCATGGAGAAGATAGGAGGATGTTTGAAAACGTGATGCAAGTGTAGAAAATGTGGAAGAGGAAGAGGGAATATGCTATGAAGATGCAAAGGGGGAATAGAGAAAACTAAGAGAAAAACTCAAACTAAACCAATGGAACTCAATACTCCCCGGACCAGAAGCCTTAAGGACGTAGAAAGGACTTCTCCCTAGTTGGTGCTCGCTCCAGAATACAGCAGCACTTCGTGGTAGCTCCAAAAAATCCCTCTCCTAGGCCATGAAGTTGTAGACACGCTAAAATCGAAGCTATGTTGAGTAAATCTCATGTCACCATGTGACGCCCCAAAGTGGACTTCAATATTAGTTTAATATGAAGCTTTTCTATTTTCTATGTGTTAATTGTGGTTTCTTGACATTTTTCTTTGATAAATGGAAATTAACGCCTTGAAGCGGGGCGTCATTTAATTGACGGCCAAGCTAGGGGCGTGTTTTAATAGATGGACGACTGCTCCGAGAGGCGTTGTTTTCTGGATTTTTACGAATCCTACCCAAAATGAAAAATCAAAGAATTGACGTCCCAATGAAGGGCGCTTATTATTTAACGCCCATATCAGAAGGCGTCATTTCAGAATTTTTAATAAGGAAAGTCATTTGTTGCCATAATTAAAATCCAGGAATTGACGGCTGAATGCACGTCGTCATTTTAATTAACGCCTTTGGTGATGTCGTCATTTTTAATTGACGCCCTTTGAGAGGTCGTCATTTCTATGTCCGTCTCCCTTTCGCCTGTTTATTTCCTGTAATGATCCTTCCCCCATTTTACTCCTTGTGTTTGATTGGGAAGAGGGTTTCTTATTGGAGGTCCATTACCTTGTTTTAATCCTATTATTACAAGGATTTTTGGGCTATAAATACCCCTAATGTTCTTCTCTCGCGCGGGTGTGAGAGGGCAGTGCAAGAACAATACGATAACAGAGAAGAACCACTGTGAGTTTTAACAGAGAGGATAGTTTTGTGTTTTGCAGGTTCTATCTTCAAGTGATTTCTTCTTCCTCCTGGTGGTTGATTCTTCTTCAACAAACGGTCTTCTGCTGCTGTTAAACTACTTCTTATTTTCTCTCCCAGTACTGCTGCACGCACAGCAGAGAAGAGATCTTGCCTTCAATTTCTCTTATTAACATTAGCATCATCATACTTCTTTCTAGCTATCCTATTAGAAAACGTTGCCACTTTCACATCATATCTTACTTTCATATTTCATTACATTCATATTCTTTGTACCCTTGTTACTCCTCCTAAGGGGTTTAAAAACCAAAACACACAAGGTGTGTTCATGCTTCATTTGATTGATTTCATACTTTTAGAGCATTGATACTACACCTTTTGGCTAATCCATTCTTTTCACTTATTTTGTGTGTTTTTACAAGGGTAATCAAGCTAAGAACCCCCTTTATCGGTCGGTCGGTAGAAGGAGGAAGGAAAAGTCCACAATCTCACCCGCTCAATACAAGGTACATGCGATCACTTTTATTTTTCTTGAGGTAACCCCTCTGGCGATCACCTTTCCCCTTAGCATCCTCGCATGCTCCCCTTTTCTCCCTCTTTTCCCATTCTTCTTTCCTTTTTTTTCCTTTTAATTGTTCTAAGTGGATTTCTTAGAATCTACAAATTGGCGATCACGGTGTGACTCCTTTTGTTTTTAGTTTGATTACCACTCCCTTTGGCACCCTCGCGTGCCCCTCCTATTGGCGCGCTCGCGTGCCCCTCCTTTGGTACCCTCGCGTACCCCTCCATTGTGCTCCACGTAGCACACTCCCTTTGACACCCTCGCGTGCCCCACTTGTTGGCGCCCTCGCGTGCCCCTCCTTTAGTACCCTCGCGTACCCCTCCATTGTGCTCCACGTAGCACACTCCCTTTGGCACCCTCGCGTGCCCCTCTTATTGGCGCCCTCGCGTGCCCCTCCTTTGGTACCCTCGCGTACCCCTCCATTGTGCTCCACGTAGCACCCTCACCTTGTGCACCACGTGCACACCTCCCATTGATTAGCCAGTTTTGAAGTATCCATATCTTTTTTTAGTAAGAAAATTTGATTTCTATTCTCTGAACTGAATAGCGCTCTCCCCGCTGCCATCATTTCTTCATACAGCGACCGTGGACAGAGGCGCTGTTTCAATTTTTTTCCCAGCATTTTTGTCATAATTTGCGCCCCTTACAGAGGCGTCATTTCATTATTCAACGCCTTACACCAAGGCGTCATTTTCGTTGATTATTGTCGATTTGGCCTTCGCCTGGTCACTGTTCACTGCTATTTGATGCCCCTTCGCGGAGGCGTCATTTCGTTATTTAACGCCTCACATCAAGGCGTCTTTTCTGCTTGCTGTTACTTACTGCACGATTTGACGCCTTCCACAGAAGCATCTTTGACTGATTCGGCGCCTTATCACAAGGCGTCATTTTATTATCATCTTTTTTATTTTTACTGCAAGCACTGTTCACTGCCGTTTGACGCCCCTTCTAAGAGGCGTCATTTCATTATTTAACGCCTCACTCCAAGGCGCCATTTCATTTCCGTTGCTCCCTGTTTGCACTGTTCACAGCGATTAGCGACTGCCACTCAAACGCTGCTTGTTGATAAAGCGACCTTGTCTGGGTTGTCATTTTGTTCTGTGCCCACAGAACTACTGTGTGTTTCTGTTTGTTTGTGCTGATCTATTTTGATATCACCTGCTTGATATTGCCTGTATTAGATTACATCCAGGGCATTCGGTTTGGGAGACCTCCTCTCCCCACATTTTTTAGGAGCTACACCCCTCTTGGTGAAGGAAGGACCCTCCTTTGAGCATTCCGTCTCATTGGACATCTGGAAATTCCTAAGCCAAGCCTCCGTAAGTCCTCGCACCCGTGGATTCCCTCACGGACGCCAGACAGGTTGTACCATTGAAGTACTCGGAGTATAGTTGACCCATACGTTGGAAAGGAGAGAGAAAAATCTAGATACCCGGAGATTATACCCAAGATTTCAACCAGGATCCACCTTCAAAAGAGAGAATCTAATATTGGACCCACCCTAATCTCCAAGAAAAACCTTCAAAATTTGGGCTCATTACAACTTGTGTGTTTCTTTTGCTTGAGAAAGTGATATCTCTTGGTTATATCTCATTGTCGAAAATTCATTTCTTTCTCCTTAAGCATGAAATTGTGTTCAGGTAAAATCATCAATATGGCCAACTACGGGTATACTTATGATGGTTATGAGGAGGGTCACTCTTACCCATTCTATGAGATTCCCTCTCAGGATTCTGTCTACTATGAGGGAAACTACACTTCTTCTCCCACTCAAGTCCACATGGTGGACACCACTTCTTTGGAGGTTGAGCCTTCTTCTCAAGCTCAACCTACCACTCAAAATACTTCAGGGGACACTTCCCCTTCTTTCAACTTCAACGAATTTCTTAAAGCTCTTGCTCAGCTGGATGACTCCCAGCGACAGGCGGCTCAAGCCCTCTTAAAGGGAAAGTCTATCCCGTCATCTTCTAACCCCCCCCAGGCCATGGGTGGCCACTCTGCTAGTTCTCCCAACGACCCGGCGGTCGCACCTAGGGTGCCCTCGCGCCCGTCAACTCCTGTTATGACTATGCCGGCCCAACCGGCAAGTCACTCCATTGCTAGGCCTCAACAACCTCCTGTTTCTCAAATTTTGAGGAGGCCTATGACAAACCAACACTCCTTTCGTCCGGCCCCAACCGAGTCTGATAATCATGCTTTACTCCTCCAAAGGCTGGCTAGTATGGAGGAGCAGCTCAGAAAGGTCACCGCATCCAAGGTCGCTCCCGAAATTATGCTCCCCCCTATGCCAGTTTTTCACCTACCCCCGTCTGAAATGCCAAATTTCCGGCGGTACAATGGTACAGGCAATCCACACATCCACTTGAAGGACTTTTTGTATGAAGCATCATTCTGGCAGGATAATAAGACCTCATTGGCTTATCTCTTAAGGCGGTCTTTGGATGGCCCAGCACTGGAATGGTTTTATTCTTTGAAGCCAGCTAATGCCAGTGATTTTGATATAGTTCAACGGAAGTTCTTGCAGAAATATAAGGACCGTGTGGGTCCCTCCTTGTCTGTTACTGATTTGGTTGCTGAAAAGATGAAGCCCGAGGAGGACTTCGTTTTATTTGCTTATAGGTGGAGAGCTATGGCCGAAAAATTAAAAGACACACTGTCGGAAATGGAGCAAGTAAAAAATGATAATATCAAACTCCACTCCACAATTCCGTCATATTTTGGCCATGAACAAATTAAGCACTATGGAGGAGCTCTATGAAAGAGCTAGATACATACATACTCAAATGAAAGACTCGCCCATTACGGGCATGTTCGAGCCAAGGCCAAAGGTGATTAGGAAGAATGTTAATATCGGTAATACTGGCCCAACTACTGAAGGCACTGTCATCAATGAGCAGGTGAGCGCATTCGGCAATTCCACTCCCTTTCGCCACCCTCCAAACCCAAGGCCACCACAACAGCAAGCCTTCCAAAATCAAGTCCACCAGCCAAATAACGATCCTCCTCAGACCTTAAGACCTCCTCCACCTCTTCAACAACAACAACTCCCCTTTGCTCCACAAAACCAATATCACCAAGTGCCCCCCCGGCTAATTATCCACCACAACAACCGCAACAACCAAGAAGGCCGATGGGTCCACGAAGAGCCCAATACCCTCCGCTACCAGAGAGTTTGTCAGACATTTTTAACGCCCTCATGGCTGCTAACCTGCTCACATTGCCTAAAGAAAGGGCAGTATGGCCGCAAAATGTGGACACCTCCCGGTATTGCGTCTTCCATCGGCAGCCGGGGCACAGCATTGATCATTGCTTTCACTTTAAGGATTACATACATGACATGAATGATCAAGGTGATATTAATTGGGATGAGATGAGGAGGGTCATTGCTACTTTAAAGGCTCGAAGGCCTCCCCGACAACCACCAATTCAGCAACCACAACAAGGTCAGCAACAAGTCCCCCAGCAACAGCAGGCTACTGCACCCCCGCCGAATATGGGGATTGTCAATAATCTGCTACCGGAGCACCCGGTTCAAAATCAACAAGTGAACCTTGTCACATCGATCCATGAAGTGGAAAGGGGGTAGGGTTGGCATAAGGAAAATGCCTCTGTCGCGGCTATTAATCAAAACTCCAGTCAACCGCAACCACCACAATTGCTAAGAAGGCTTCAGCCTGTCCCTCTTTCCCAACCACCACGTCCCCTTATACGTTCCAATAATCCAGGGCCATTCAACCCTAACCCTACTTCTTCACGGCCCCTTCTTTTACGCCAACCCACGAATTCTCCTGCACCCCAAAACCCTCCACCAAATAGGCCTCCCCTTATCCGCCCCTCGCCAGCAATCATCACACCTCCTGTTTCACCACAATCTACCTCATCCACCATCATGCTTCCAAGGCCTCTCCTTGTCACTCGACCCCCGTCGCCACATTCTTATAACCCCCAGCCGGCAAGGCCTCTTATAAGAACCCCTCCCCCTGCCAATCCTACACCAGCACCCAACGCGCCACATACCATTCCCTCTACCTCCTCTGTCCCTTCGCCTACCCTAACCCCGACAGAGGCTCCAAAAACAATGGTGCTCCGTAGTGGACAGATGTTTCATTGAGTGTTTCCCCAGCGGGAGTAGGAACCAATACAAGAACAAGGAGAACAGGAACAAGAATCTGCATCGGGCACGGAATATGATTTATTGAAGCATTTGGACAGAACGCCGGCCCGAATTTCTATTTTGGAATTGATTAAGAGATCGACCACACATCAGCTGTCTCTGAAACAATACTTGCAAAAAGTAATGGTCAATGAAGATATTCCTGCTGAACAAGTTACTGCAGTTTTGAATCCGGCCAGCAATCAACCGGCTATTACTTTTTATGAACATGAATTAGCTCCGCAGCCAGCCAGAAAAATATGCATTGTGTATCACCATTGACATTAACAAGATAGCTGTAAAGCAATGTTTGGTTGATATTGGGGCATCCATTAATGTTCTGCCGCCAAGCACCTTGAAGATGTGCGGCATTCCAGAAAGTCAAATCCGGCCATCTACAATTACCGTCACAGCTTACGATAATACCAAGAAGCCGCCTCTGGGGATGATTACTCTAAGAGTTGGTCTGGGTCCAGTGACAATCACAGCAGATTTCCACATTTTAGACATGGATCCGACATTCAACGGCATCTTGGGCCGTCCCTATATTCAAGAACTTGATGCTGTACCCTCCACAAACCATCAATGCATAAAGTTTCCACACAAAGGGTGCATTATCAAAGTTACTAGCATGCCCATCTTGCCGGCAGAAGACATACATTCAGCAACTTCAGTGCCTTCCATGTGGCCTTCCAATAGGCCTTTACTTTCAGTCTTGGATGTTGCCGACCCGCGGCGAGATTTGTTAAGACCCCCAATCACTAAACCAGCTTCACCTTTAATGACACCCCTGCCTCCCCAAGGAAATAAAAAGAAGAACATGATGAACACGCCAAGATGGAATATCTTATTAAAGATGGGGTATAAAACTGGTAAGGGCTTGGGGGTCAATCTCCAAGGCCGGGTTAAGCCAATCAGGCACCAAAAGATGATTCCCCGAGGAGGCCTAGGATACAAAGGGCCAAGTAAAGATAAGGATGAAGATCAGCCATGGGTTGTCATGACTTCCACACTTAAAACGGATCACCAACCTCTTACATGGACTTTGCAAACACACTTCATCAAGGGTGGCATCCAAAATGGCCAGCAAACTACATTAATTACTTCGATACTTGATTATCAAGACATACACGCAAGACAGTTTGCTCGTCACATAGCCCCACTGGCTACTTACAAGGCCCTGGAATCCTTGCGGCCAGATAAAAGAAGAAAGATGGATGACCCCGAATGTGACTGGTACAGATGGTTCGACATGAATGACATTACCATTACTTTGAGCCGACTGTTTATGCCGACTGATCCGGAATGGCCGCCGTTGATTCATGAGTTAATTGAGAAGCCAGCAGTAATTACAGACAAGAGGCAGTTGTTAAGTGATTATACAGATACTGGAGTGCCTGATGTCCCATTTGAGGAGGGCTTCAACATAGACAGGTTGTGGGCCAGCCTCTTCTTTGTCAAGACCATTCATCCAACGGCTTTGGTCCGTTTGTTTAATAAAATGTTTTGCTCAGACATCCCTAGACCGCCCGCGGTCTTAATAACTTTTTCTCCACATTCATCTCCGGCTTCTCCATTAATTCCTCCCTTGCTCCTCGAGCAATTTTCCACACTCCCCATCACGCCCCCGTGCGGGCCATCATTGATCCAATCTTTCGCCAATATTTCAATTTCAACTCCACCCCCTATTCCTCCCTCTCATTGTCTTCTTCTTGAAAACAAAAACGATGAAAAAAAATGCCAAAATTCAAATTTTCCAATCTTTTATCTCCATTGAGGAAACCTCCTATCTTCTTCCTGAGTGTGTCTCGACCCAGGGGCCGCTCTTCCCTGATTCATTAGGGGACCTTCCCTACCCCTCTGGGGTCTTCATCTGTATCTCATTCTGTACCCATCTTTTCCCCACCTCCATCATCTTTGTCAAATTCTAGTGATCAGGCTAGTTGTTCTTATTCGTCTAGTTTTAAGATTCACGAGGTAGCTTCACATAAGAGATCCAAGGGTAAGCAGATTCCCCGTAGATTCTTATTGGAATTAGGTAGAAGGTGCCGGGCATGCTTAGCTCTTCCCGAATTTCTGGAGAATCCGATTATCCTGCCGGAAGTAGAATATGAGTATATTTGTGTTTTTAATGAGGGTTTTTGTGTTTATGAGATCATGAATGATGAAGACCCTATTGAAGAGGGGGATGAAAGCTACGAAGAATATGAGGACGAGGCTGATGCTTTTGCTAGTGGCATGAGAAGATTTGATGAGCCATCAGCCTCAGTAGAAGAGCCTACCAAAGAAATAGATCTGGGTACTGAAGAAGACCCTAGGATTATCCTCATTAGCCAGAACTTGCCGCCCTCCGAAGAGGAGGCGCTTATTTTGGTTCTTCAAGAATATAAGGACACGTTCGCGTGGAGTTATGAAGATATGCCTGGACTAGACCCTGCGCTCGTTGAACATCGACTTACACTTAAGCCAGGGTCCGCTCCGGTCAAACAGCGGTTGAGACGTTTCTACCCTAATATGGCATTAAAAATGAAAGAAGAGGTCAATAAGCTCCATAAGGCTAGATTCGTCAGAGCTGTCCTCTATCCCAATTGGGTGGCTAACATCGTCCCAGTCATGAAGAAAGATGGAAAGGTGCGGATCTGTATAGACTTTCGGGACCTCAACCGCGCGTGTCCTAAAGATGACTTCCCCCTCCCTCATATTGATGTCTTAATTGACAATACGGCAGGATATGAGACTCTCTCCTTTATGGATGGCTTTTCAGGTTATAATCAGATTCGCCTGGCTGAGGAGGATCAAGAGAAAATATCATTCACTACACCATGGGGAACTTATTGCTATGTGGTCATGCCCTTTGGACTTAAGAATGCTGGAGCCACCTGTTAGAGGGCTATGATGGCAATTTTTCATGATATGATCCACATTTACATTGAGGTGTATGTTGATGACCTGGTAGTGAAATCAAGGACAAGGATTGAGCATCCTGGGGTTCTAGCTAAGGTTTTGCAAAGAGCACGGGAGTATCAATTAAACATGAATCCTAAGAAATGCGTATTTGGTGTTTCATCAGGGAAGTTGCTTAGATTCATCGTAAGTAAGAGGGGTATTGAGATTGATCCCAATAAGGCAAAGGCTATAAGGGAAATGCCTCCTCCCCGGAATTTGAAAGAAGTTTGAGGATTGATCGGGAGGTTGCAATTTATTCGCCGGTTTGTTTCCCAGCATTCACAAAGATGTAGGCCGTTCTACGAGCTTACTAAGCTGGGAGTCAAGTTTCTTTGGGATGACAAATGTCAGGCCGCTTTTGACGGATTGAAGGATTATCTCTCAAATCCTCCTGTCCTGAGGCCGCCAGTTCCAGGCAAACCGCTGGTTCTTTATATTTCCATCCTGGATGACTCTGTAGGCACTGTCTTAGCCCAAGTTGATGAGGAAGGAAAAGAAAGGGCAGCCTACTATTTGTCAAAACTTTTCAACCCCCGTGAGCAGAGGTACTCAGCTATAGAAAAGACTTGTGCTGCTTTAGTCTGGGTAGTTCAGAAACTTAAGCATTATTTCTTAGCTCACGAAGTTCATCTCATCGCCCGTATGAATCCAATCAAATTCTTTCTTGAAAAATCCGTTCTCACCGACCGATTAGCATGATGGCAAAGCTTCCTTTCTCAATTCGATATCATCTACATTCAATAAAAAGTGATTAAAGGCTATGCCATAGCAGAACATCTTGCTCACCACCCTCTCCCTAGATTTGACCCTGTTCGCTCAGAGTTTCCAGATGAGGAACTAATGTCCGTCAATCAGACCGATTTGATGTGGACGTTATATTTTGATGGAACTTTGAATTCGAAAGGAAAAGGGATTGGCATTGTTCTTCTATCACCAGAGGGTATCACTATTCCACTCGCCTCTCAGCTTGCATTTCCAGTTACAAATAATATAGCTGAGTATGAGGCTCTTCTAGCCGGACTGGAGGCTGCTCCTCAATTCGGTGTTACCCATTTGCGAATTGTAGGTGATAGTCAGCTTATTCTTTGCCAAGTGCTCACCAAGTGCCGCACGCTCAATCCTAAGCTCAAACCCTACCAGGAATTGACCTCCGCTTATACCAAGCTTTTCACTAAATTAATCTTCGTTCACGTTCCTCGCGAACATAACATTTTAGCTGATGCCCTCGCTTCTCTTGCATCCTCCTTGGCTTTCCCTCCCGAAAGGGATTCCCATTCTATTATTATTCACAAGCGGCTCACTCCAGCTATCAAGGATCCAGCTTTCCTTAGTGTTAAGGAGGAGATGCTCAGGAAGGTTAAGCAAGGTGGAATCATTGAGAATAAGGAGGTCATGCTATTGGATTTAGAGAAAGAATTGGACGATGAAGAAAAGCCATGGTATTACGAGATTGCTAAGTATTGCCAAGATCAATCTTATCCCGAAGAGGCCACGGCTGAAGAAAAGAAAGCCATTCGAAAAGTTGCTCAGCGATACACCCTAGTTGGAGGTGTGCTCTACAGAAGAGGTCTTACCGGTATTTTGTTAAGATGCCTAGATGATGATGAATCTTGGAAGGTCGTGGAAGAGGCGCATTCCGGAGTGTGTGGTGGTCATGTCAACAGCCAGATGCTTGCTAAGAAGATCCTTAGGCTAGGTTTCTATTGGCCCACTCTAGAAGAGGACTACTCTATCTATGTTCGAAGGTGTGTTAAGTGCCAATTGGACGCCGATAAAATTCACTCTCCTACTTCTTCACTCCATCCTATATCCTCCCAATGGCCTTTCTCCATGTGGGCTTTCGATATCATTAGACCTCTCGGTGATCCGACCCTCCTCACAAAACCAAAGTCATTTATACTCACGGCCACGGAGTACTTCACCAAGTGGGCGGAAGCGGAAGCTTACGTGGAGATAAAAGCGTCAATCGTCTGTAAATTTATAATGAAGAACATCATCGCAAGGTTCGGCATTCCGAGTACCATCGTCACCGACAATGGATCGCAATTCATCTCTCAGGAGCTTCAGGACCTCTGCAACAGGTATAACATTGCATTGCATCATTCATCTCCTTACTATCTGCAAGGCAATGGTCAAGCAGAAGCAACTAATAAAACTTTGATTAAAATTATCAAGAAAACGTGTGAGGCTACTAAATTTGTGGATTGGCCAGAAAAGCTAGTTGAAGCTCTTTGGGCCTACGCACTTCCATTCGTACCCCTACTGGGCAAACCCCTTTCGCCCTCACTTATGGAATGGAGGCGGTAGTTCCTTATGAGATTCTTATCCCTTCTCTACGAGTACAATTGGACAAGGAGCTCCCCATTGATGAGCGTCGCGAATCTCTCCTTGCTCAGTTGGAGCTCCTAGACGAGAAGCGTTTGGCCGCCGCCGAGTATGCGCGTATTTATCAAACAGGCTTTCACGTTTTTACCAAAAGAAAGTAATTGAGATAAAATTTAAAGTCGGTGAGATGGTAATTAAAAGAATTTTCGTAAAACCAGGTGGACCTCGTTCAAAATTTCAACCAAACTGGGAAGGTCCTTTTGTCGTAAAAGATGTTTATCCTGGCAACATTTACAAATTAATTAATGCTGAAGGTGAAGAGCTAACTCATCATTGGAATGGTCTCTATTTAAAGAAATACTACCCCTAAAAACTAAAAACTAAAATAAAAAAAAACAAAACAAACAAAACAAACAAAAAGAAGAAAAGCAAAATAAAACAAAACAAAAAAAATTGAAAATTACAGGCAGACATGGTACATGGGCCACGAGCCCAAAAAATCAAAATCCTTAATTCATTCTTCAGTCTCGACGGTTTAACTTTGGGGTTAACTCCCGCACACACTACACGCTCTACTCTTAAACTCAAGCAGCCCGGAATTCGAGGAAAGTCTGACTCAAACTGAGAGTGTAAAAACCTTACCTATTCTCTTTTCTTCGGCTCACGAGAGGGAGTACGAGTCAAGGGTTACTGACCAAACCTGCCCGCCGCCCTAGTAGGTGGAAGTCAGGAGCCAAAAGGGAATAAAATACTTAAAGTCAAAGTACAATTAGGTCTCTATTTTTGAAAAAAAAAGAAAATAAAAAGGAAGTTATGATAAAAGAAAGCATGTCAAGAGGGCAAAGTCCCCGCAGGGAAAACCCTGGTCGTAAGCATGCATGAATAAGGGCAAAAAGAGCAACAAATTTCTCTAAGCCAAAGACCGAATCCCAACAGGCATTAGGGCAGGGGAGGAGCGTTCCCCATTCTGGAAAATCTCTCATGAGCTTCCTCAAATTATTCTTCTTTTCCCTCTCCATGGTGGGTTGTAAACTCGAAGAATGGTAAAGACTGACTAAGAAGGATGGGCTGCGAGAGAATATGAGTAGAAGCATAAGTCATTGAGCACGTTGACCCCTTCGTTAAGTTTTTCGAAAAAGATTAATAAATTTAAGATCATGATGGTGTAAGGTTTAAAGCCCGGTACTATGATTGCTTTAAAAAAAAAAACAACAAAAATGGAAAATAAAATTCACGCCTCTTCATATAGGCGTCATTCTCAAAATTAACGTCCCTAATTAAGTCGTTATTTTCAAAAAAAAGAGATGGAAAATAAGAATTAACGCCTCTTCCGACAAGTGTCTTTTTAAAAATTAACGACTTTCATCAAGTCCTCATTTTCAAATCAAGTAAAAAAATGTGTGCCATTTAAATAAACGCCTACCATGAAGGCGTCAATTTCTCAATAAGAGCCCGTTGGCGAGGGCGTCATTTTAAAAATTAAAAATAAAAAATATAAAATAAAGAGAAAATATTTTTTTGAAGTTTTAAGCCGTTATTGTGCATATGCCTGGTTGCATTTTTTGTGTGGGCATCCTTATTTTTTTTAGTTAACATTTGCTTGCTTGCATGTCACATTTTCCTTATATTTGTTTATCATTTGCCTTCATTGATTAAAGGCTTGGCCCCTTAACCCGTTATCAAGGTCAAAGTAAAGACATCCCCTTGCTTATTGAGCAAGGGGCCAAGTCAAACAGATGGATTAACCTGTTTGATCAAGTGTGAACTACAGCTACAGGCGCAGGGCAAAAGCAAAAAAGAAAGCGAGAAAGTGAAAGAAAACACAAGTCCACAAGTGCTCAGGTAACCAAAATAAAATAAAATCTCAATCTCATATATATATATATATATCATAAATATCTGAGTACAGGTGTGAGGATGGAGGAGTACAAGTAAAGTCTCTCTCAGCTCTCACCTCCACCCTCCTCTCTCCTACTCTCGGCCTCACTCTTGTCCTCCCGACGAGGCACTCGTGGAGGGGGCATAGACCCCCGAGAAGTAGCTGGAGCTCGAACCTGCTCCTCTGCCTCGCTCCTCTGTCGAAGAGATGAACCCGCCACAAAGGTGGAACTGGTGAAGGCGTACCCTGCAGCCCGCGCTTGCTCGCGACCTCGCTGAAGCCGCTCCTCGATCGCCTGCAGTCGCTCCTGGGTAACGGCTAGCTGGGCCCTCAAAGTCGCAAGCTCCGAACGGTCTGCCTGGTGCTCCTCGCGCTCCCGAGCACGCTCCCTCCTCTCCATCTTAAGGGCAACCCGCAGCTCTGTCACGTCCTGAGGTAGCTCCTCTCGCCGCCTTAAGGCCCTCTCGAGCTTCGTGACGCGTTGCTCGTGGATGGCCAACTCCGCCCCGGCTAAAGCGGTCTGGGTAAGCGCCGCCTGTAGCTCCGAAGTCTGCAAACATTTAAACAAATCATCAATTCCATATATATAATTCAATAATTCATTAAATAAGCAATTAACAATTGAAAATAAATAACTCACCCGGGTGGCCATTTTCCGCTGTCCCTCCTCGATGCAGGTAAGAGAGGCCCGGAGCTCCCCAGTCTGTAAAAACCATTTTTTCATGAACATATTATAAATAATTGAATGAGAGTTTAAAGTTTAAGGCATACCCGTGTGGTGAGGTCGCGCTCTGCTGCCTCAGCCCGTGTCACTACTCCAGCCAGCTGCTCCGCTAGTGCAGTCATCTCCGCACTAGGTCCTCTCGAGCTAGAGGCCTCCCCTGTCTCTCTCCTCGCTGCTCCCTGCTGGGCACGCTGCATTCATTGAGATTGTCAGTGGCTAATCATCAATAATTCAGGAATTCATTTGCATGTAAATAATTTAAAAAACTCACCAGGGTCTCAAGGTCTGCCCGTGTGGTAGCCAGCTGGGCCTCTAGGCTGTGGAGGTGGGTCTGCAAGTCCATCGCCACTATGTCCCCCGCATCCTGCATTCATCACCCATTAGTCGCATAATAGATATACATAAGCATTTGCATTTAATATTAAATGAAAGTGCATGCATACGTACCCCCGAGACCCTCATCTGGGGTCGACCGACGTAAACCTCCCAGTAGCGTCGGAGGTACTCGGAGCTGTCTGTCGCCTGTGAGGTGACTCGGGTCTCGCCGCACTGCCAGTCGGCGTACTGATCTGAGAACCGGACTCTCCAGTCGATCGCCTTCATGCGACCGCGCGTCTTCTTGCCTATTCCCCGGGGCTCTCCTACCTCGACCCACTCCTGGTGTAGGCCGAGGGTCCTCATCACCAGCCTAAGCTGTAACGGCTCGATCTCGTTCAGACAATGAACCCAAAGCTCATGCCCGAAGCGAGGTCGGCCCGCTACGACCCACGGCTGGCCCTCGTCGGTCATCCCCTCATAGGGTCTCCACCTCACTCACATTCACAATCATCCATCATATCATATCACATTCTATAAAATAAAAAAAATCTTTGCATAACATTAAGCATACGTACCAGTGAGGCGGGGAAGTCGCGGAACTCCCGTCGTAACACTCGCAGCTCGTATGCGAGTGGGGCCCCAGTCACCACTGGTAGCCAACAACGTGCTAGAGGGAAGCATCCCTCATCTCCAGGTCGTGGGTCAGCACGCCCCATCGGCATGTATAAATGGCTCCATATCTGCATCCATGCATTGCATTAATAAAGCATTCGTATACATTTAGGAAAAAAGAAAAGAAAAAAATGAAAATGAAGATGCATACTTGAAGAAAAGGTGAGAAGCCACTGACAGTCGTCTCTCGACCTGTCCCGGTGGACAAGTCGGCCATCAAGTGCGCCAGCAGCGCTGCTCCCCAAGCATATCTGCCGACACCCTCTAGATCCTCGAGTATCCCTAGGAATCGGCAGTTGATGATGTCGCCCTTCGTGTCAAGCAGCAACCTCCCGAGCATCAGGAATAGGAATCTCCTCAAGTCTCGATCTGCTCTCTCTCTCTCAGCCGGGTCCTGGCAATAGGCAGCCCTAGCACCGTCTATCAGCCTCTGTGAGAACTGCTCCAGAGACTCCCTCGACCTCTGCCTAGAGTCACCTAAGCCCATAGCCATGGTAAGGTCGGTACGGTAGATGGTCCTACACTCGCTAGGCGTCTCGTAGACTGTCTCTAGCCCTAGCAATCTCTATGTCAGCTCACTATAATCGGGTAGGGTGATCCCGCTCACCGCCTCTCCATCTACCCTCAACCCGGTGATCCTAGTGACGTCCTCTAGGGTAGGAACCATATGACCCCACGGCATCAGAAATGCCCTGCTAGTCCTATCCCATCTCTCTCTAAGCACTTGGATCAAGGGTAAGTCTGGTCTCACAGACTCTATACTAAGGAAAGATCCAAATCCCATAGCATCTACTCTAGCCCTCTGGAACTCGGGGAGTCCGTAATAAGCTGCTCGGACTTGGACCCAGGAGATCCGCGTCCTCATCAACCCCTGCATGCAACAAAAAAAATAAAAATTTTCTTACTTAAGTTTTCACGTGGATCTTTGTTTAAGTTCTCCATTTTACGACCTACCCTAGGTCGTGGTTTAATCAATTGACGCCCCTGAGGGAGGCGTTATTCTAAAAAGTGTTTCTGATAATTTCATGTGCAAATTGAGTTGACGACCCACCCTGGGTCGTTGTTTACTTAAATGACGCCCCTATGGGGAGCGTTGTTTTGAAAGTAATTTCCTAAATTCTGAGAAATTTCGAATTGACGCCCAGCCCTGAGTCGTCATTTGTTTAAGTAATGCCACTATGGAAGACGCTGTTTAAAAGTCAATTTTCTATCCTAAATTACAATTCTGGAAAATGATAAATTGACGACCATCATTGTGGTCGTTGCTTAATGAATTGACGCCCCGGTTGGGGGCGTTGTTTTTCTGGGGTTTCAAAGTAATTAACATGCGAAATAAAATAAACAGAGACACATATATTGAAAATAAATGAAACGGCATGGAAATTAACAGCATGATGATAAACATGATAAATTTTAAAATGACGACATGCTACAGGGCGTGATTTCATGCATTCATTATTTTTCAGAAAATAAATTAATTGGAATTGACGACTCAGGTTGGGTCGCGGTTTTGATTGACGACACCCTTGGGGGCGTCATTTGTCTGAGTCACTATTTTTCCAACCGAGGGCTATGGAAATGATGGAAAATGGAAATAAAATAAAAATAAAATTAAAAATGGAGGGTTTGGGGGCCTACCTTGCGTCGTTCGGGCACGATCAACCCTCCCTGGATGATTTGTCTCGGTTGGCGTGGTCGCCGGGGTTGGCCGGGTCGTAGGGCAACCGCCGCCGCCACCGGCGGTTGTTCTCCTTCTCCTTCTTCTCCTCCTTATTCTTCTTCCCCTCCTTCCTCATCTCCTTCGTCTTCTTCATCGTCGTCCTCGTCTTCGTCATCATCACCATCATCTTCGTCTTCTTCTTCTCCACCTTCCCTTTCTTCTTCATTGGTTTCCTCTTCGTGCTCCGCCACCGGTGCTTCCTCGGCCGTCGGTGCTTCCTCGGCCGCCGCGGGAGGAAGCTCCTCCACGGCGTGTTCGTCTTCCAAGTCCACCACGTCGGGGGTTGTGACCCTTTGACGCTTGAGAGCACCGCCCGCCATGGGATCAAGAGAGAGTAGGGAGAATAGAGTGAGAATGAGAGAGATAGAATGGAGGGAGAATGGGGGTTCGGTTAGGGTTTACAGAAGAGAAAGGGGAAGAAAGAGGACGAGGGAAGGGGAAGAAGGAGAGGAAAAGGGTTTAACGGTCGAAAAGAAATGACGCCCTAATGGAAGTCGTCATTATATAAATTGACGGTCTAAGGAGAGGCGTGGTTTCAAGATATGGCGACATGAGCTGAGGCGTCATTTAATCTTGCATGGGAACTTGTAACCGGCGTCAGGCGCATTAATGGGCAAGTGATTGATGTGATTGATCGTCATCATTACTTTTGAAATTGACGATGGTGTTGGCAGGCGTCCGTTTATTAATACACGACATACATGAAGGCGTTATGTATATAAGATTAAGGAATTATTTTGAAAATAATTTGAAGAATTTGAACCGCTTAACGCCGTATTTGGAGACGCGAATTAAGAGACGCCTATTGCTGAGGGCGTCAATTGTGATTTTTGAATGGTTTTAAGGAATTGATTTAATGACAATTGACGACATCATCTGAGGCGTTATTTAACCAATTGACACCCTTTATGAAGGCGCTGCTCAGGACAGAGAACCCGAAGCTCATTTTATCAGATAGAATCACATGAGTTATAAGATATAATCATATAAGCTCATTGTTTTGGCTCAAATAAAAAGAGAATCTTTACTTCATTAAGCAAAAATCATGATTACATTTATTGAGCCATCATAGGCCTTATCTTCCTAAGTGCTAATACATAAGGTTTGCATTTGTCTTCTTCTTCTTCTACATGTGTTTTGGACTTTTGGAGTAGTCCAACCTTCCATTGAGCCATTATGGTCTTGACTTCTTCTTGGTCTCCACTTGAGCATAGTTCCCTTCTCTTGAGTGGAGGTAGATGAGAAGGTTCTTCAAAGAGGTGCCGAGGAAGCCCGAGCTGTGGGAGGCACCGGTGTGCATTGTAGAGGAAGAAGTCGCTCCCACCGATCAACCAAAGCTCTATGCCGGAGGAGAGCCTTGAACGGAGTTCTTGGGTCTTGAGAAACCCCGGTGTGCAAGTAAAACCACTCTTAGGCATGGTCTTGAAGTAGTCTCTCCAATCTCCTCTTTTCTTTAGCTTGGGAACCCGATTGGTTACTCTCTCACATAAGCCCAAAGAATCCGTCATGTATCGGAGGGGGCTCTTGGAAAAATTTTTGGAGGCCACTTGGGTTGCTTGGCAAGGATCAAATTTGAAGCGGAGATCTACCCAACAAGATAGAAGAAGCATAGACCCGTAGAGGGGCCGTCCCATTGAAGCCGAGGTAAGCCCATTGTATAGGTTGGCTAGTACCACTGGACCTATTCTTTTTCCCTCCCACATGCTAGCAATGGCACTTAGGTGGTGTTCTTCTAGATGGTCTTCCATTGAAGAGAAGAGTAGAGCTCCCGCTATGCATATAACAAACCCCTTCATTACTCTCTCCAATAAGCCCTCATCTTCTTGGGCCTTGTCCATGTTCTTGAACACCCATGAGGCTATGATTCCTTTATGGGCTTTAATTTGATTCACTAAATTTGGGCTTTGAATAAGGCTAGTAAGTATGTCATGAGCTTTTATTGGTTTGGTCATGTGAGCCGTCTTTGACTCTTCTCCTTGTTTCATTTTTCTTAGCCCTAGGAGCATCTCTACTTCCTCTAGGAGTATGGTAGCTTCAAAGGTTGGAAAGAGGAAAGTGTAGGTATGGGGGTGCCATAGTTCTATGAGAGCTCCAATTGAGGCCCAATCTAGGTGAATATCATTGTAATGAGTAGCATGGGTTATAAGGCCAAGAAGGTGCCATCTAGAGAGAAAAGATTTCATGTCTAAGGAGAGTTTAGAAAGGAGTAAAGGAAGCCATTTACTCTTCAAAAATCTCCTTGGTCCTGGGATATTTGGGTAATCCTGAAAACAAAGAAAAGACAAGAAAGGAAGAAAGAAGAAGAATGTAATCGGAATTTTTGAAATAAAAAAAAAGAGAAGAAAGAAAGGAAGAAAAGAAATGAAAATTTTTAACAAATACTTACTTGGCCTTTGGCAATTCTCCCACTGATATGGCTGGGAACTTCACAGATCCTTGGAAAACTCATTTTAGGCTTTTTAGAAAGCCTTTGCATCTGCATCATCGTGTTCATCTTTCTCTCGCTAATTCTGTCTGCTCTGTTAGTCTTCTTCGGTTCTCTGTCTGCTTGATAGTTCTGATGTGCTTAGAGGACAAACAGTTGCCCTTTTTATAATGTTTTGAACGCTAACAAGTATGACGGTTTGTGTCTGAATAGAACGAGTTGCTGGAAGCTCAATTTCGAGCAGGAAACAAAAAACAGTTAATTGACGACGCGACCATTGGCGTCATTTCTGTAATTAACGACATACTCAGGGTCGTCATTTAAGTAACGCATCTATGGAGGGTGTCATTTATGTTCCAATTACTAATCAAATGCTTATTATATTTAACGCCCCAACGACCGTCGTCATTTCTTGTTTTGACGCCACTTCTCAGGGTCGTCATTTCTACAGCATTTTGCTTATTCATGAACTTAAGTGCGATTGTATCTTGATGCAATTATTTATATTTGAGCACTTATGATCATATTTTGAGCTATCTTGAGCTGATAATTCTTTTAATGAGTAAATGAGCTTTGAAGTGCAGAAGTGCAGGTTATGCAAGTCTGGAAATGTTCAGATTATTCTATTGGCAACATCACTTCACTCTTGTATCTCTCCTGTATGCATTGTTACTATATGATATCTACGCTATTATAACATATCAAGGACCTTGTGGTTCTGATAAAGCTGGAATTTGAGTTCCCCTTTATCAAAAACAGTGATAATTCCAGGAGAGTCTTGATCACACGGATAGGCCGTTGAGTCATCTAAGGTTTGGGACGATGGTTCCACTTTCTGAGTTGATGCGAGGACAAACGGATTCGGTTTAGTGTCAACTTAGAGATCTGGATTCTTGACCAAATCTAGATGGTTTAGCAATATTATCCTTGATTATTTTCTATATTTTTAGTTTGTTTTAATTTTTCTTTTAGCCCAGCATGCATCATGTAGGACTTTGAGCTTAATGTTGAAGAATCTTCATATTATGCCAATAATGAAGGTCGCTCGCTCTTAATTGAGTTGACATGAGATATTCCAGTCCAAATCAAGTACTTTATTCTCCTTGAAGCCGCTCAGGCTGGTTCCTTGAAAAGCATTCATTTGCTGGGTCTTTATCTCAATTCACTTTATTTCCCTGCAAATTCACCTTGGTTGTAGCACGTCCACATTGGCTGGTAACCGCTCTCCAATGGTATCTTCCCTTTCGTGCCCTCGCGCACATTTTTAGTTTAGTCCCTTTTATCCAACTGATTAATGCTTTCTTGTAATCATCCGGAGTTGTTTCATTCAGAGTTTTGGAAAGATTTCCAACGCTTAGTGTCGAAGGCGTGTCACATCACACCTTGGCATCTACTTATCAGTTCGTTCCACTTCATTTCACTTGTTTCACTTTCGTTTCATTCCGTCTCACTCCCTTGCAAAGCAGACGCCAAGGTGGGGCAGCTGTAGACACGCTAAAATCGATGCTATGTTGAGTAAATCTCATGTCACCATGTGACGCCCCAAAGTGGACTTCAATATTAGTTTAATATGAAGCTTTTCTATTTTCTATGTGTTAATTGTGGTTTCTTGGCATTTTTCTTTGATAAATGGAAATTAACGCCTTGAAGCGGGGCGTCATTTAATTGATGGCCAAGCTAGGGGCGTGTTTTAATAGATGGACGACTGCTCCGAGAGGCGTTGTTTTCTGGATTTTTACGAATCCTACCCAAAATGAAAAATCAAAGAATTGACGTCCCAATGAAGGGTGCTTATTATTTAACGCCCATATCAGAAGGCGTCATTTAAGAATTTTTAATAAGGAAAGTCATTTGTTGCCATAATTAAAATCCAGGAATTGACGGCTGAATGCACGTCGTCATTTTAATTTACGCCTTTGGTGATGTCGTCATTTTTAATTGACGCCCTTTGAGAGGTCGTCATTTCTATGTCCGTCTCCCTTTCGCCTGTTTATTTCCTGTAATGATCCTTCCCCCATTTTACTCCTTGTGTTTGATTGGGAAGAGGGTTTCTTATTGGAGGTCCATTACCTTATTTTAATCCTATTATTACAAGGATTTTTGGGCTATAAATACCCCTAATGTTCTTCTCTCGCGCGAGCGTGAGAGGGCAGTGCAAGAACAATACGATAACAGAGAAGAACCACTGTGAGTTTTAACAGAGAGGAGAGTTTTATGTTTTGCAGGTTCTATCTTCAAGTGATTTCTTCTTCCTCCTGGTGGTTGATTCTTCTTCCACAAACAGTCTTCTACTGCTGTTAAACTACTTCTTGTTTTCTCTCCCAGTACTGTTGCACGTACAGCAGAGAGGAGATCTTGCGTTCAATTTCTTATTAACATTAGCATCATCATACTTCTTTCTAGCTATCCTGTTAGAAAACGTTGCCACTTTTACATCATATCTTACTTTCATATTTCATTACATTCATATTCTCTGTACCCTTGTTACTCCTCCTAAGGGGTTTAAAAACCAAAACACACAAGGTGTGTTCATCCTTCATTTGATTGATTTCATACTTTTAGAGCATTGATACTACACCTTTTGGCTAATCCATTCTTTTCACTTGTTTTGTGTGTTTTTACAAGGGTAATCAAGCTAAGAACCCCCTTTATCGGCCAGCCGGTAGAAGGAGGAAGGAAAAGTCCACAATCTCACCCACTCAATACAAGGTACATGCGATCACTTTTATTTTTCTTGAGGTAACCCCTCTGGCGATCACCTTTCCCCTTAGCATCCTCGCATGCTCCCATTTTCTCTCTCTTTTCCCATTCTTCTTTCCTTTTTTTTCCTTTTAATTGTTCTAAGTGGATTTCTTAGAATCTACAGAAGTCAAGGGTTCTATTTATAGAGCCCTAAACCCTCTGGTCAAGTTGGAGAGATAATGACACGAAAATAGACCTAAGCTTAGATAAATCTCAAAGATAATACTCCCAAAAGTCCATAGAAACAAACATAAGCTTATGAGAGTCTCTATCTAGAGAGAAATCAACAAATCAAGGACTCTAGTTCGACCACGGCCGAAGAGAGAAAGAGCAGACAGAGCATGACTCTCTGTCTCCCCAAACGGTCTTGCGATAGACCGCAAGGCTTCAGAAATGGTCGACCGATAGACCGCATGGCTCAGTCGTCCACAAAGAGATAAGACCAAAGAGACCTAACGAGACTCTATGTATGCCTAGCGATCTAGCAAAGGACTGCCAACGCCCACCATACGATCGTGCGATAGACCGCATTGACAAGAGTCGTGGCAAAAGAGATAAAGGCAGATAAATCTTCGAGTTAATCCACAACAAAACCCTTATTAGCCCTTATCCAGGCCCAATAAGCTCAAATGTCGAAAGATAAATGGAACCAGGTGGTGACACATTGAAAATATTTCTTGCACCTTCTGAGGGAGGCGGTTCGTGTTGTCCCACCGGGCGTGCCACTTTGGTGACACATTGAAAATATTTATTTAAAAATGTTTTAGGCGTGCCAGTCGCCAGAAGTGACAAAATTATTCGTGCTCTCGATCTGACTTGGTCAGTCGATTGTGAAGTTCGTGTCGGGACTCAAAACCCGCCGTACCGTAAAGGCTACGACGTTAATTACGTCCCTCCGAGAGAGGGACAACCCTTGATTAATCGCCAAAATAAAAGGACCATGGGACCCGTAGAATATATGAAAGATGTATTTGCATGCAAGCACGCAACATGGTAGTATTTATTCATTAAACCGGCTTCCGGTACAAGGCAGAGAACTTAGGTCCGAAGACTATCATCACGCATAGTGAAAGCCTCTGGTCGGGCATAACCCGACTTTCTACTAATCACTATTTGATATACCGAAGAAGCGGCTCATGCAAGCATAAAATGTAATAGTATTTAGTTTTATTGTTTATTATTTATTTGATCATCTATTCATAATTTTAAAAGAGATTTCAGCAACGTCTCTCTGGCTTCGAGAGTTATCAGAGCCTTTTTATTTTGAGGCTGTGCATGGCATTACGGTGCACACATATGGACCCATGAGGTGGGTCAAGCATGCCCGTGTTCGGGCAGACTCACATACCATCGGGACAATGTATGCCGGGGTACGGCAACTTTGATATTTGAAACATGAGGGAATCCGGTTGAAACCCAGTCGGGACGAATTGAAGACATCAGATTATTGGCCCGGAGTGAAGTTATGGCATGACCATAATGGGGTGAATCCCGAGGTCTAGGCACGACTTGTCGGGCACCTTTAATATTCCCCATACTCGGGTCTAGAGGAGGTGAGAGCCTCGAAGCGGGTACAACCGAGTTCATTGTTTGTTATTTATTCTTGTTGTTATTTTAGATGTGTGAATGCGCCTCTTCTTTTCATTCTTTGTTCTTATTTCGTTTATGTTATCCCCCTTTGTATTGTTTATTTGTTTATTTTCACATTGCATATATATATATTTTCTTTTTCTTTATTACCCTTTGTTTGATTATTATTTATTTATCATTCCTTTTATTCAGTTACCATTTTTTATTCTCTTTGCTTATTTATTATTATTTATTATTATTATTTTATCCTTTATTTGGCCATTATTTGGTTAGCATGGTTCTACCTTCTTTTCATTATTATTATTTATTTATTTGTTTATTCTAACCATTTTTATTTCCCCGATTTTGAATGAGTGTGTTTATTTGTTTTATTGTTTAATTTCCTTTCTTTTCATTATTATTATTATTATTTTGTGATATATTTATCATATTTATTCCCTAATGATTCCTATCATTATTATCATTGTCGTTATGTTTTTTTTCGTTTGGCCATTATTGGTTTATTATATATATATATTTCCTCTTTCTTTTATGTGTTTAAGTGTCTAATATTAACATGAGCCTCAATGGGTCTTTAACGGAGAGAGGAAACGTAGGTAATGGGCAGGTCAGTGCAGGTGAGTGTAAGGGAGATAGGGTCGGTTCAGGGTATGCACCGAGGCTAGGGGTGGTGCCAGAGTAATAGGAGGGACAAAGGGGGGGTGGGTGGTGCAATGTGCACCAATGCAGCAGGGTGAGAGGGAGGTCGGTGCAAGTCAGCAGAGGAGGCACTAGGGTCGGTGCATGGGCAGAAAGGGTCGGTGCAAGGTGAAGGTCAGTGCAGGGTTTGAACAGAAGTCGGTGCAAGGCTTGAATGGGGGTCGGTGCAGGGCCAGACATGGGGGTCGGTGCAAGGTGAAGGTCGATGCAGGGCTTGAATGGGAGTTGGCACAGGGCCTGAATGGAGGTCGGTGCAATGCTGGTCGATTCAGGGTTTGAACAGAAGTCGGTGCAAGGCTCAAATGGGGGTCGGTGCATGGGGAGGCTTGAGAAGGTCGGTGCAATATGCACCGACGCAACAACCGAGGAGGGTGATGGCCAAGTCTGTGCTGATGAAGAGGGAGGCGGTCCAGGGTCAGTGTAGTGGAGAAGAAGGTGAGGGCTGAGTCGGTGGCGGTCAAAGAAGGAGGTGGTTTGGTATGGGTTGAGACGGTGGCGTCGCCACCGGCTTTGATGGATGCACAAGCTGAGACGGTGGCGTCGCTACCGGCTCGAGCTCGCGGGTAGCGGAGTCAGTGGCATTGTCACCAACTCACAGAGACTTTCCTTGGTTCAGAAGCCCATGAGGTTTTATTTGTTCATGTTTGTTTTATTTGTTCGTGTTTATTTTATTTTGTTGTTCAATCTAGAGGTCCCACAAAAATTGGGCAGCATCTCCCCTAGACCCGGAGTGTTCGGGGAGCAATGGGACATATACAAGGGGGAAGCCGGTGTCAGTCCATAAATCAGCTGAGAAGCTCAATGGGCCTATCTCAGAACCCGGAATCAACACTTACTGAATCTTGAGGGCTGGCCTACTAAGGATTCGTGATGATCCAGAGAAGCTGCGAAGGGTCAGAATGTAGCCAAGTGAATGGCATTTCATGTCTCACCTTGTGCAAGGGGCTTCAAGGGGAACATGTGACAGAGCGACAGATCCCCTAGAACCCATGGTGAGTAGAGAGTGACTGAATATAAATCAATAATCGAGGTTGTTCCCTTCCCCGGTAATGGATCCGCAGACATAATTGAGAAACAATCACTGCAATTGGATAAAATCGGGAACAAGTATAAACAATGCAACTATCCACACGACAGCCTGGGGGTCCCCTCCGGAGGCCAAAGTAGACGATCCTGGCCAAACAAATGGGCTAGCGTCTGTATTTGGGAACACAGTAAAGGGTAGACTCAGGGGGATAAAGGCCCTTGGGGTAAACCATTGAACACCCAAGGTGCGTATACAGTTTTGAACATAGACAATACAGATGATGAAGCCATCGGATCCCAGGAAAGAGATATTACTGTCGTCCTGGTGGGCATGGCCAGTGGCCATTTTCAAAGGCTCATATGCCCGATCAATCCCAGGATTTCAAGGTAGATGTAGCCCCTAGGGGCCTCCTCACGACCGGGATGAAACTGAGAAGAATCAGAAATTTGAAATGAACTGTAGTAATTAGCAACACACTTGGAGCACAAACACACAGATAGAAAAGATAGCAGACGAGTGGGACTCAATCTTATTATTTCATTCACCAAGTTGCAGAGAGTACAGAGAGATATCCACGAAAGGAAAAGAAATCTGGAACAAAAAAGATAAGTAGAACACAAGGCGCTATTGGCCCCCCCCTCCTCGAGGGCTTCAAGACCCACCTCATCTTCCACTGATTCAATGCTCTCTTTCTCTCTTTTTGGTTTCTGCTGGCCTCTCCTTCTAAGTCTATCCTCTCCTTTTTCTTCTCTTCTCCGAATGCTCCCCTCTCTTTTTCTTCTTCGGTCTCTTTCTTTTGAGGGCTCTGGTCTCTCGAATGCTCCCCCCTTTTCTGCGGTGCTGGAAGTGGAGTATTTATAGACGAAAGCAGGGGATCGGAGGGCGGATGGGACCCTAGGGCAGCGGCACCGACTCGTGCTTGAGAGTACTACCATCGACTCAATGGCACAAGCAAAGGTGCCACCGATTCACCTTGCAAACATGGGCCACCGATTCACCTTAAAGGTCGCAAAAAGGTGCCATCGACTCATTTTAAAAAGGTGCCAAAGGTGCCCCCGACTCAGCACTTTTTTCTTTTTGCCAATTCATTTTTGAATAAAATGTGCCACCGACTCAATGGATGGCATTTTCGTAGTTTTTGCCATTTCACCTCAGAACTGGCCCAAACGGAGGCCCGCCGTCCGGTGCAACCTTGGATTTGATGCAGTGGCCACAGAGTATAGATTTCATCATTTTTGGGCCCCGACTTGCAGTTTCCGGTGATTCCGGCATGTGCCGACCTGTACCGATTTTCTCGGGTTTTGTCCTGATTTGGCCTTCGACACTATAATTCATGAGACCAACTCAACTTAGAATATATGTGGGGCATCCTTATCGAGTGGACTACCCGTGGAAGTATTTTCGTCCTGACTGGGCATCCTTTCGGCCACTTATGGACCTTTCCGGTGCGATGTGTACCCGAATTGGGTAACCCAGATTTTCTCCTGATTTGGTGTTCGGCACGTTGATTCGTGCCGCCAACTCCATGCTGTGGACACGTGGGGTGTCTTTATTAGGAGGGCCATTCCTCGAAGCATTTCTACCCTGATCGGATGACTTTTTGGCCACTTACGAACCGTTCCGGCATTCCGTGTGTGTTGAGCGGATTTCCTTGGTTTTCTTCTGATTTAGCCTTCGGCTCAGCAGTCTATGCCGTCAACTCCACGCTGTGGACACGTGGGGTGTCTTCATTAGGAGGGCCACCCCTCGAAATATTTCTGCCCTGATCGGACGTCCTTCTGGCCACTTATGGACCACTTCGGCGTTCCGAGTGTCTTGATCGGGTCACTCAGGTTTTCCGCTGATTGAGCCTTCAGCTTCCCATTTTGGCGGTGTAGGGGCACTCGGCCAGCGTTTATGACCTTCCAAAACAAAGGTCAAGAAAATTTAGAAATATTTTCAGTGTCAACAAATGCCCCCCACCCGCGGGTGTCGCGAGTGAGAGACAAAAGAGCGGGACATGTGGGTGTAGCCCATAGCCCATTTGAAAGTATCTTTTGTCAGTCTTCTATTATTCCGAGACTATCCTTATTTTTTTATTCATTATTATCATCATTTTCATTCATTTCACTTTCATCATTTTTTATTTATCATCCTTTTTATTCTATTTATTATTATTATTATTATTATTATTTTGTTATCATTTTTACTTCACTTATTTCTCAATCATCATCATTTTTACTCTCACGCAAACACGCAAGCACTCATCACTAGCACGCATAGCATATATATAGTGTAGTTCTCTTATATCAGGGATAGGATAAGGACAACGCCCAAAATTCACGGACGGAGTGCAACTCATAAGGCACAACTAAGGGAGACGTGCATACGTGAAGAGGAAACTGCGTAGGATATATGCATAGCATAAGCCACGATCCGCACCCAAGACTATTCCTCCATAGAGTGAAAGTGCAATTATATGGGTAGCGAACCCTAAACATAGGGACGGGCAGACGTTCTAAGTAACACTAGAGGATTACTTTATCGCCTACACATACATTTGGGGTTCTCGACTGTTGGTAGCTTCGCACATCCCCCTTATTTATTCTTAATTCAGGATTTCACCGTTTGACGCGAGTCTCCTCATGCATCTCAATGGGGATTCCTGGCTACTAAGATTCATCCCTTTATTCGAAGTGCTATTATGGACTTCACCGTTCGGCGCGAGTCTCCTCATGTGTCTCAATGAAGATTCCTGGCTATTAGGATTCATCTTTTTTCTTTTTTTTATTGTAATTATAGACTTCACCGTTCGACGCGAGTCTCCTCATATGTCTCAATGGGGATTCCTGGCTTCTAGGAATCATCCTTTTATTCATAGTGCTATTATGGACTTCACCGTTCGACGCGAGTGTCCTCATGTATCTCAATGGGGATTCCCAGCTACTAGAGTTCATCCTTTTATTCATATTTTATTATTCTCTCTTTTTTTTAAAGGGGGTAGACAGCTTTTTCCTTCACGATTACCTTTCATGTGAGTGTAGAGATTTAGGGCTCCATGAAGTGTTAAGAAGAGTTTATGACGTCCCTATGGCTAGGGGGCACTGCTCATATTGTGTGCGAAGTGTGGGAGTTTCGTCTAGGGTGTATCATGCGAGTTGTGCTAGCAATATAGCTACGACTCTTCCCCTTGCCGTATGCACTCACTGAGAATTGACTTTTCATCTCTTAGTGTGTGTCGTGTCACACGCAGACGTAGAATCTGGGCAGTGTTATTTAGCAAAGAAGCAAGTGGTCTTAGGAATTTTGAAGGAAGCGTATTAATGCTATGCTACAAGCAAACGTGCGCGCGAAACATGCAAGCAAGCAAACCATGTTATGCTCCCCTTTTATCTTTTTCTTTTCTTTTCTTTTCTCTTTTCTTTTCTTTCTTTTTCTCTTTCTTTTTCTTCTTTTTCTTTTTTTTTTATATGGGGCTTAATAGGCACACCCGCAGGACAACTGTTTGAGAGGTAAGTGGCTGATGCCGTGACAATGGAGAGAAGATGTTATATGTTGTTGCGAATCCCGAGAGGGGTCAGGAGTTGGTGTGAAACCAAGGGAGGGGCCTTTTCGTTCATTGGTTCGGATGGCAATTCCGGGCCAATAGTAGGGTGGTGGTCAGCCTCGACTGAAGGTCATGACGCCGAAAGACTTGACTTGACTGTAAGGCCATAATGCCAAGGTAGAAGGGTCTTTTTGTTCATTGGGTTGAATGATAGTTCCTGAGCCAATGATAAGATGACTGTCGGCTTAGACAGAAGGCCATGACGCCGAATGACTTGGCTTAGGCGTAAGGCCATGATGCCAAGAGAGAGCATTCGCCGGCTTAGGCAAGGAGCCATGACGCCGGACCACTTGGCCTAGACGGAAGGTCATGATGCCAAGGGAGAAATATTTACTGGCTTAGGCACAGAGTCATGACGCCAGAAAACTTGGCCTAGACGGTGTGTCATGTTGCCAAGGAAGAATGTTTACCGGCTTAGGCAGAAAACCATGCCACCGGATAGCTTGGCTTAGGCGGAAGGCCATGACGCCAAGATATAATACTTACCGACTTAGGCTGAAGGAGCCATGACACCGGGTAGCTTGGCTTAGGTGGAAAACCATGACGCCAAGATATGATATTCACCAGCTTAGGCAGAAGAAGCCATGACACCGGATAAGGGTGTTTAACGACTTAGACGTAAAGTCATGACGCCGTGCAGCTTGGCTTAGGCGGAAGGCCATGACGGCAAGATATAATATTTACCAGCTTAGGCGGAAGGCCATGACGCCGGGTAGCTTGGCTTAGGTGGAAAACTATGATGCCAAGGTATAATATTCACCAGCTTAGGCGGAAGAAGCCATGACGCCGGGCAAGGGTGTTTAACGGCTTAGACTTAAAGTCATGACGCCGTGCAGCTTGGCTTAGGCAGAAGGCCATGACGCCAAGATATAATATTTATCGAATTAGGCGGAAGGCAATGATGCCGGGTAGCTTGGCTTAGGTGGAAAACCATGACGCCAAGATATAATATTCACTGGCTTAGGCGGAAGAAGCTATGACGCCGGACAAGGGTGTTTAACGGCTTAGACGCAAAGTCAGGAAGCCGTGTAGCTTGGCTTAGGCGGAAGGCCATGACGCCAAGATATAATATTTATCAGCTTAGGCGGAAGGCAATGACGCCGGGTAGCTTGGCTTAGGTGGAAAACCATGATGCCAAGATATAATATTCACCGGCTTAGGCAGAAGAAGTCATGGCACCGGGCAAGGGTGTTTAACGGCTTAGACGCAAAGTCATGACACCGTGCAGCTTGGTTTAGGCGGAAGGCCATGACGCCAAGATATAATATTTACCGGCTTAGGCGGAAGGCCATGACGCCGGGTAGCTTGGCTTAGGTAGAAAACTATGACGCCAAGATATAATATTCACCGGCTTAGGCAGAAGAAGCCATGACGCCGGACAATGATATTTAATGGCTTAGACATAAAGTCATGACGCCGTACAGCTTGGCTTAGGTGGAAGGTCATGACGCCAACATAAAATATTTACCGGCTTAGGCGTAGAGCCATGACGCCGGACAAGGATATTTAACGGCTTAGACATACAGTCATGACGCCGTACAGCTTGGCTTAGGCGGAAGGCCATGACGCCGGGTAGCATGGCTTAGGTGGAAAACCATGACGCCAAGATATAATATTCACCGGCTTAGGTGGAAGAAGCCATGACGCCGGACAAGGGTGTTTAACGCCTTAGATGCAAAGTCATGATGCCGTGCAGGTTGGCTTAGGTGGATGTCCATGACGCCAAGATATAATATTTACCAGCTTAGGCGGAAGACCATGACGTCGGGTGCTTGGCTTAGGTGGAAAACCATGACGCCAAGATATAATATTCACCGGCTTAGGCGGAAGAAGCCATGACGCCGGACAAGGGTGTTTATCGGCTTAGACGCAAAGTCATGACGCCGTGCAGCTTGGCTTAAGCGGAAGGCCATGACGCCAAGATATAATATTTACCGGCTTAGGCGGAAGGCCATGACGCCGGGTAGCTTGGCTTAGGTGGAAAACCATGACGCCAAGATATAATATTCACCGGCTTAGGCGAAAGAAGCCATGACGGCGGGCAAAGATATTTAACGGCTTAGACGTAAAGTCATGATGGCGTGCAGCTTGGCTTAGGCGGGAGGCCATGACGCCAATATATAATATTTACCGGCTTAGGCGGAAGGCCATGACGCCAGGTAGCTTGGCTTAGGTGGAAAACCATGACGCTAAGATGTAATATTCACCTGCTTAGGCGGAAGAAGCCACGACACTGGACAAGGATGTTTTTTGTTAATTTATGTGCCAGCCTAGACAAAAGGTCATGATGCTGGCGGTAGAAGGGTTCTTTTGTTCTCTAATTGGATGGAAGGGCATAGCCAAGGTAGAAATGGTCTTTTTGTTCTTGACTGGGCGAGAGGCCCGAGCCGAAGATGAAGGGGTCCTTTTGTTCTTTAACTAGATGGAAGGGGCAGAGCCACAGGTAAAATGGTCTTTTTGTTCTATGGTCGGACGGGAGGTCCGAGCCAAAGGTGAAAGAGTCTTTTTATTCTATGGTCGGACGAAAGGTCCGAGCCAAAGGTAAAGAGTCTTTTTGTTCTATGGTCGGACGGAAGGTCCGAGCCAAAGGTGAAAGGGTCTTTTTGTTCTATGGTCGGACGGAAGGTCCGAGCTAAAGGTGAAAGGGTCTTTTTGTTCTATGGTCGGACGGAAGGTCCGAGCTAAAGGTGAAAGAGTCTTTTTATTCTATGGTCGGATGGAAGGTCCGAGCCAAAGGTGAAAGAGTCCTTTTATTCTATGGTCGGACGGAAGGTTCGAGCCAAAGGTGAAAGGGTCTTTTTGTTCTATGGTCGGACGGAAGGTCTGAGCCAAAGGTGAAAGAGTCTTTTTTTGTTCTATGGTCGGACGGAAGGTCCGAGCCAAAGGTGAAAGGGTCTTTTTGTTCTATGGTCGGACGGAAGGTCCGAGACAAAGGTAGAAGAAGGGTCTTTTTATTCTTTGACCGGACAGAAGGTCCGAACCAAAGGTGAAATATGGACGTTGACCCAACGGGATGTCGAAGTCAACAAACCTTGCTTAGACGGTATGTCCGAGACAAGGGCAGACATAAAACACTGTTGTTGTCTCGAAGTCATGTCGAAAATGACCAGCCTGGGAGAGACACATGGTCTGGGCCAGGGTAGAAAATGGTTGTTGACTTGACAGACTGCCAAATTCAACTAACTTGGCGACGACGTGGGGTCTAAGCCAAGGAAGGAATATAGGATATAAATGTTGACCCGACGTTATGTCAAAGCCAACGAACTTGGCAGAGGCGTGAGGCCTAAGCCAAGGGCAGAATATAGGATAGGTCTTGACTCGACGTCTTGTCAAAGCCAACGAACTTGGCAGAGGCGTGAGGCCTAAGCCAAGGGTAGAATATAGAATAGGTGTTGACTCGACGTCCTATCGAAGCCAAGAACTTGGCAGAGGCGTGAGGCCTAAGCCAAGGGCAGAATATAGAATAGGTGTTGACTCAATGTCATGTCGAAGTCAACGGGCCCTGTCCCGATAGAAGGTCTGGGGTGAGAGCAGACCAGATGGTAAACGGATGAGAGCCCAGACCCAGGGCTAAATATTGGTGTTAATCCGATGAAATATCGGAGTCAACGAAGCTTGCTCAGACGGAAAGTCTAAAATAAGGATAGAATGGGCAGATGAGGATGTCAGCTCGACGTCATGTCAAAGTTGACCAACCTAGCAGAGACGTGAGGTTTAAGCCAGGATAGAATATGGACGTTGACCCGTGGAGATGACGGGATCAACAAACCTTGCCCAGACAGAAGGTCTGAGACAAAGCGAAGAGATCTTTTTGTTAGTTTATTAGTTTTTATTGATTGAATTTGTTTAATTGGTTGAGTTCATCGAGTTTGTTAAGTTTATTGGGTTTATTGGGTTTATTGGGTTTTTTGAACTTGTTGGGTTTATTGAGTTTGTTGGTTTAGTTCGTTGAGTTTATCGGGTTTGTTGAATTTGTTAAGTTCATTGAATTCATTGGTTGAGTTTATTAAGGTTTATTTGGTTTATTCAGTTTGTTGATTCATTGAGTCTGTTGAGCTTATTGGGTTTGTTGAACATTTTGTCAATTCCATTGAGTCTCTCGGTTTTATAAGGTTTATTGAGTTCATTGATTTATTGGGTTTATTGAATTCTGTTGTTTCAATTGAGTTTATTGATTTTATTGGGTTTATTGGGCTCGTTGGGTTTATTAGTTCCCCTGAGTTTATTTGGCTTGTTTGATTTATTGAATTAATTAAGTTTATCGTGGTTTATTTAGTTCACCGGATTGATTGATTTATTTTGGTGATTAATTTTGTTCTATTTATTGGGTTTATTGAGTTTGCTAAATCTATTGAATTTATTGGTTTTGTTGAATTTGTTGAGTGTGTTGACTCATTAAGTTTATTTTAAATCATCATTTTCATTTCTTCATCCTTTTTATTTATTTCTTTCTTCTTTTGTTTTGTTTTTTATTGTTGTGCTTTTTTTGTTTTGTTTTTGGTCTCCCTGGCACAGACTCGTTTGAGGTGCGGGACATTTTATTTGGTGGGACTATTGGTGACTTTCATTATTTATTACGCCGGTGGGACTAGGGATTAATGTCCAAGAGTTCGGCCAAGACGGGGTGTCTCGAGCTGCGAAGGAAAGGGGTTTAAGAGCCCAGTTCCATGAGGCTAGGGACAATTTTCAAGCTCGGCGAGGGCGGAGCGCCTCAAGCCGAGAAAAGGGCTTTATGAACCAAGCCTAGTGGGACAGAGGGTAATTTTAGGGCTTGGCGAGGGCAGAGCGTCTCAGGCCAAGGATAAGGTTTTGCGAACCCAGCCCTGATGGGACAAAAGGTTATTTTCGAGCTCGACGAGGGCGGAGCGCCTCAAGCCAAGGAAAAAGATTTTGTGGACCCGGCCCGACGGGACTGATGGGCAAAGTGTTGAGTTCAACAAAGGCATAGTGCCTTATGCCAAGAAAAGGGAGATTTTATTGGGTCGACATTGGGCAAAGGGGTCCGAACCGGTAGTGGTGGGAAAGTCCTGTGAGACAAATATGGCATCTCTTGGTGTATCTGAATCATTGTTGGCCGAACGCTCAAAAACAACGAGAATGCATTGGCCAGGGACGTAGGTCCCAAATCAAGGGTAGAGGTTCAATCCCGGTGGGACGAGTGGGGAGTACCCCTGTAGGATGAGGCGTATGGGGGAGCCCTATTGACCTCATAACTTCCTTTCTTCTTTTCTCTTGCATTCATTCTTCTTCTTCTTCTTCTTCTTATTTTGGAATGGACAACTCTGATGGCGCTGACAGTGTAGTATAGAGTCGTTACCCTTCATTTAACAGACCAAGGCGGGTGTATAGGAGAGTGCTCACCTCCTCATAGAGGAGATGAGTGGTTCGCTCCACCATATCGATCCCATAATGGTAGTTTCTTATTGGGCATGGGCCAAGTTGTGAGGGGAGTGATATTTCCCCTAGCAGATGCAGCCATCAAGGCCTCCTTCATTCATCATCATTTATCATTTTTTTTTGGTGTTTGCCCCCAGAATAGGCCATTTCCTTCCTTTCTTTCTTTTTTCTTTTTTTTTGCAAACAGTCGCATTCGAGCTGCGAGATGATACTAAATGCTGGCTTCAGCCAAATCTGCGAGGAGCAGCTAGGGGAGTGATGGTGCGTGGGGCTGCTCTTTTGAAGATAGGCATTTGATGAGGGCACGGTGGGTCCACCTTGTATTCGCCCATCTGTAATTCACCTTTCTTGATCAGGCGTTCGATAATGTCCTTGAACACATAGCAATCCTTAATGGGATGCCCCACCGTTTGGTGATAAGGACAAAAGCATGGATCATCTTCTATTACGGAATCCCCTGGTTTCTTCAGCTGCGGGAGCACCACTTTACCGCATGCACAGGTCCACTAAAAAAGTGCCCGAGTCTTATCCTTCAAAAAGGAGTATGGTTTCATCATTCTGTCCCTTAATGAGGACCCTTGCTTTGCTGACTCGGCGGAAGAAAGGCTGGCTGCCTCTTTCATTTTCTTCTTCTGTTGCTCGAAGGCTTCAAAAGTTGTGGCATAAATTTCTTCTTGCACCTGGCATTTGTCGGTTGATTTATTCTTCTGGCTCGAGGCTGCAGAAGCCGGACAAAGCTTCACCAGAACTTCTTCAACATCGGCCACGATGTCACTTAACTGTTCAAAGGTGGTGACTTTAATGTCAATGACCCATCGTAGAATATTCATTCTCAAATTCTCTTTGCAGATTTGAACAGAGTCCCCGTAGCTTGGCGGATGTTGACACTTTTCATGGAGATTCCTCCACCTTCTTATGTAGTCCATGGCAGACTCATTCTCCTTTTGTTTGGTTGCTTGCAATTCGGCCCCAGTGACTTCTTCTTTGGCCATCTTCATATTCATTGTTTGTTCTGTCCTTGGCTTGCCCATTGTCACTAGACTTGTTAGACTTTGATGTAGGGCAGTTGGCTACATATGTGGCTCTATTGGCACCATCGCTTGAGATGCTTCGATTGCCCCCTGACATGCCTGGGGGACTGGATATTGGAATGGTTGAGGGGAAATGCCCCCTATGTGTTTAGGCATCATTCGGAGCATGGTTGGCCGTGTTGAGGCTTCGGGTGAGCCAGTATCAACTTGTGCTGCTTCCCGTAGCTGTCCTGCCGATTGAGGCATGGGTGGACTTACATACATTTCATCTAGTTGCCTCTGTAGCATTTCGATCTCCTGATGTTTTTGGTGTAGTAGCGCCACCAAGGCGAAATCTTGTAAGAAGGGGCCGGGAGTACTGCTGCCTTCCGCCTCCGGTTTGCATAAGATGTGTGGCATCCTGCCATCATTATTGACTGTAGGTAGCTCTTTCGAGATGAACTCCTTATGTTTTATGCCTCTGGGTGTTGGAGGAATGTGGTATTGAGCCCCCTTATTAGGTGACGTATGTTGCTTTGACATTTTCCCGGACCCAGTAGATGAGTGGGAGGCAGAAGTTTCAGCCTGAGTTATTCTCTTCGGCATGAGGCATATTTCTTCCTCTTCCTCATCAGCGGTTTGCGCCCTACCAGATGGGGCTGACAAGGTGTTGCATGAGAGCGCCATATGTCTCCTTTCAGCTTTTGGTTGCTTCTTTTCCTTCCCCTCTATGGTCGGCATCTGCCCCCACAGTGGATTGCTTGGTGCATTCAGCATCTTTGCCTTTTCTTTAGTTGTTTTTGTTAGCCGATGGGATTCATTGCATCTTTGAGTGGGATGCCTCTTGAGCTGCATAGGCTGGTCCTCGGGCTGCTCATGTTCGTCTGACCCGTTTACTACGGTTTGAAGCCGCTGCCCGACTGAGTTGATTTCTTCATGCACCTCAAGAGCCAGGCGAGGTACTGGCCTTGTTCTTTTTCTTGTTGGCATTACTCACCGATTCCTTTGTTCTTCTTTAGGAGCTGTAACACAGTCCTTATTGGTGCGCCGGTTGTAGGCCTCTGGCACTTGTTCGGGTAGCTGCTGGCATATGGATATCATATTGATTGATGCCCTTAGAGTAGGCAATTCATGCGGGCATGGAGGATTGACTTTGTGCTCCCCCATCTGTAGTTCCTCTCTTTTTATTAGGCCATGGGCGATGTCCTTGAATATTTGGCAATACTCAATGGGGTGCCCGAGGATTCTATAGTAGAGGCAGAAGCAAGGATCATCTCTTCGCCCGAGATCATCATGCCTTTTCGACTTCGGAAGAGTAATCTTGTTATACTTGACAGCCCATTCGAACAATGCTCGAGTCCTGTCCCTGGGGAAGGCATAGAGCTTCTTTTCTTTATTCTATCGGAGAGGCCTTTCTCGACATTCAGCAAGCTCATTTGGGGGAGGATTGTGCACCCAATTGTGACTTTTTGCCTTGTGGCTAACAGCATGGACTGCTTTCAGCATCGGTCACTTATTAACCTTCCTGGCTTGGTGACTTGAGTCGGCAGGAAGTGAGGGATATCTCTCGAAGAAGTCTTCCACTTCTGTGGCAACATCAATTAATCGGTCAAAAGATCGAATTTCTTTTCCGATTATCTTTTCCAAGATTCTTCCTTCAGATTTTGTTTGCACATTTGTATTGCATCTTCTGGATGCGGAGGATGCCGGGACCTCATGCTGAGATCCCTCCATCTGTTAATATATTCTGCAGCCGGCTCATCATCTTTTTGTTTGGTTGCCAATAACTCGGCCACGGTCACCTCTGCTTCGGCAGCGTGAAATCTCTCATTAAATTTATGCTGCATGTCTGGACAGTCTTTAATAAATCCAGCTGACAGGGTAGAATACCATTCAAAGACGGGTCATGTCAGAGAAGACCCGAAAAACTTCAGTAGGTACGACTCATCAGCCGCCAAGTCGCCCATGACTGTTATATAGTCTGCAATATGTTTTTTCGGGGAGCCTTGCCCGTTGAATTGGTTAAATTTAGGTAGTTTGTTGACGTCGGGTGGCAATCTTTTGGCAGCATGATAGGCTGGGTATGGCACTTCATGTATGTCAAAGGGGGCATGATCTACACTTCCCCTCTTTGCCAGCCTTGCTTCGATCAATTGCTCCATCATCAGCTCATTCACCATAACTGGCTCCGCTGGTTGAGGGCGGAGATGGGCGGGCTGCATTAATTGCAAGGCCGAAGCTGCAACATGTGGTGGCAGAAGCTCTCATAGTGGATCTTGCTGCTGCATTTGAGGAGGCATTGGCCATGCCGGCTGAAGCCACTAGGAACAATGCTGGGGAGTAGCCCAGTTCTGATCATCAGTTTGTAAAATAGCCGGTGAAGGAGTACCCGTGGGGTCAGAACCTTCCCGTGATAGCTCGGCTCGTGCCCTCGGTTGCTCGGGTGACATAGCATGCTCAGTCTTTTCATTTAATCATTTCTTCAGCAGTTCCATCTCCTGCCGGTACTTTTGCAACATCATCAGGACGGCGGGGTCGATAGCTGTTTCGTTACTGGTGCCTTCGAATGTGCTACTGGAGGCACACTTGAATAGAGGAGACGGGACTACTCCTTCTTGTTCAGAAGCCATTGTTCTGGCAATGAAGGTTGTGATGTCTTCATCAACAACATGTTTGCCCTCAGCGGCTTGCTGTAGTTCAATGGTAATTTCGCCCTGTCTTATCATTGGGTCTTTCCTTCCAGTGATCTCTGCCGGCTCCTCTTGTTCATTCAGCATGGCACCATGCCCACTCATCACCCCTGTCATATTACAGGTGAGGATTTGCATTCTTCTATTGTATGTTCCGACTCCCTTTCGGGCCTGATAGGAGAAAGTCGACTCTTTATGTAGGGAAATTCTTTTCATTTTGTGGAGGCCTTTCATGGGTTCTAGCTTCGGCTCGCCTCCCCTCTTAATTCACCTCCACCGGTGACATCTTTCTTTTTTCTTCTTCTTCGACTTTGACAGCATGAAGCGACCTTTGCTGGCCCATGATGGGACTTCCAAAGCTGTGGAAATATTCCCGGACCATCTGAATCATATCTTCTTGGCTGCGCTTCACAGGGATGGCAGAAGGCAGCGCTTGGATTCGGGCCGATGGCATGTGTGAAAGCCATGTTAGTTTGGCCACTTGATTGAGACCCCTTAAATATTTGGAAATGTTGGCAGGCCTTACACAGGCCCTGACAGTGGATGTAAGAGTTGTAGCTGCGGCTCCTTCTGCATACATAATTTTGTTGCCCCCTCTCCTAGGGACATCAGTAGAATTATTGAAGTTCTGCCGGGCTGGTGCAGCATCTCGGGTCCTCTTCAGAACCCACATTTGCTTAATTTTCATTAATTTTGGAAGAAGCCTCCATTGCTTGTTCTCATCAAAATTCTCTAGCTTGCTAGCACTTGGAAGGTGTTATGGGTGGGAACGGTTGAGATGACCCGATCTGGCAAAACTTCGACATTGCGGCCGCTGAAGTAGACTCAGACGCCCCCAATCAACATAGATTTCCTGGATGTTGACAATCGGCCCGAGGAAGCAGCAGTAATTCTCACTCTGGAGCTCTTCTGGTTGCCCCCAGCGGGCTTCTTTTCGGGTGCCCCAGTTGGGCAAGCGGTAGTATGGTGAACATGGTATCTCACAATTACTGGACTCTTCAGTAGAGTTTTGTTAATTCGGCCCTCACTTTGGCGGGTCGCAGCTTCTTCATTCTTCAGCTTCGCAGGTTCTGAGCCCTCCACATGCAAAAGACTCACAAATGCAACTCCTAGGAAGTTGGGGAAGCCAACAGCCGGGGGAAAGCTGCCGAAGGTAGTTGGTACGGCAAGGTAGCCATATGCAGCATGGTCGACCACGATTGCGGGGCCGAAGGCAAGTCCAAACAGTCCGCTTGTCATCGCTCCAACCTACAAAGGGGAGAAACAAGACGAACGAATGGTTGATATATATAAAATATTTGAGTGGGGCCCCATGGTCCCTCTATTTTGGTGAAAAGATGAAGGGAGGTTGAGTCCCACCGGGCGTGCCACTTTGGTGACACATTGAAAATATTTCTTGCAGCTTCTGAGGGAGGCGGTTCGTGTTGTCCCACCGGGTGTGCCACTTTGGTGACACATTGAAAATATTTATTTAAAAATGTTTTAGGCGTGCCAGTCACCAGAAGTGACAAAATTATTCGTGCGCTCGATCTGACTTGGTCAATCGATTGTGAAGTTCGTGTCGGGACTCAAAACCCGCCGTACCGTAAAGGCTACGCCGTTAATTACGTCCCTCCGAGAGACGGACAACCCTTGATTAATCACCAAAATAGAAGGACCATGGGGCCCGTAGAATATATGAAAGATGTATTTGCATGCAAGCACGCAACATGGTAGTATTTATTCATTAAATTGGCTTCCGGTACAAGGCAGAGAACTTAGGTCCGAAGACCATCATCACGCATAGTGAAAGCCTCCGGTCGGGCATATCCTGACTTTCTGCTAATCACTATTTGATATACCGAAGAAGCGGCTCATGCAAGCATACAAGGTAATAGTATTTAGTTTTATTGTTTAGTATTTATTTGATCGTCTATTCATAATTTTAAAAGAGATTTCGGCAATGTCTCTCTGGCTTCGAGAGTTATCGAGGCCTTTTTATTTTGAGGCTGTGCATGGCATTCTGGTGCACACATATGGACCCATGAGGTGGGTCGAGCGTGACCGTGTTCGAGCAGACTCGCATACCGTCAGGATAATGTATGCCGGGGTACGGCAACTTTGATATTTGAAACATGAGGGAATCCAGTTGAAACCCGGTCGGGACGAATTGAAGACAGTGGATTATTGACCCGGAGCGAAGCTATGGCATGACCATAATGGGGTGAATCCCGAGGTCTAGGCATGACTTGTCGGGCACCTTTAATATTCCCCATACGCGGGTCTAGAGGAGGTGAGAGCCCCGAAGCGGGTACAACCGAGTTCATTGTTTGTTATTTATTCTTGTTGTTATTTTAGATGCGTGAGTGCGCCTCTTCTTTTCATTCTTTGTTCTTATTTCGTTTATGTTATCCCCCTTTGTATTGTTTATTTGTTTATTTTCACATTACAAATATATATATTCTTTTTCTTTATTACCCTTTGTTTGATTATTATTTATTTAACATTCCTTTTATTCAGTTACCATTTTTATTCTCTTTACTTATTTATTATTATTTTTTATCCTTTATTTGGCCATTATTTGGTTAGCATGGTTCTATCTTCTTTTCATTATTATTATTTATTTATTGGTTTATTCTAACCATTTTTATTTCCCCGATTTTTAATGAGTGTCTTTATTTGTTTTATTACTTATTTTACTTTCTTTTTATTATTATTATTATTTTTTGTGATTTACTTATCATATTTATTCCCCAATGATTCCTATCATTATTATCATTGTCGTTATGTTTTTTTTCGTTTGGCCATTATTGGTTTATTATATATATATTTCCTCTTTCTTTTATGTGTTTAAGTGTCTAATATTAACATGAGCCTCAATTGGTCTTTAACGGAGAGAGGAAACGTAGGTAATGGGCAGGTCGGTGCAGGTGAGTGTAAGGGAGATAGGGTCGGTTCAGGGTATGCACCGACGCTAGGGGTGGTGCGAGAGTAATAGGAGGGAAAAAGGGGGGGCCGGTGCAATGTGCACCGATGTAGCTGGGTGAGAGGGAGGTCGGTGCAGGTCAGCAGAAGAGGCACTAGGGTCGGTGCATGGGCAGAAAGGGTCAGTGCGCGGTGCAGCGTTTGAACAGAAGTCAGTGCAAGGCTCGAATGGGGGTCGGTGTAGGGCCAGACATGGGGGTCGGTGCAAGGTGAAGGTCGATGCAGGGCTTGAATGGGAGTCGGCGTAGGGCCTGAATGGAGGTCGGTGCAATGCTGGGTCGATGCAGGGTTTGAACAGAAGTCAGTGCAAGGCTCGAATGGGGGTCGGTGCAGGGTTTGAACAGAAGTCGGTGCAAGGCTCGAATGGGGGTCGGTGCATGAGGAGGCTTGAGAGGGTCAGTGCAATATGCACCGACGCAACAACTGAGGAGGGCGATGGCCAAGTCTGTGCTGATGAAGAGGGAGGCGGTCCAGGGTTAGTGTAGTGGAGAAGAAGGCGAGGGCTGAGTCGGTGGCAGTTAAAGAAGGAGGTGGTTTGGTATGGGTTGAGACGGTGGCGTCGCCACCGGCTTGGATAGATGCACAGGCTGAGACGGTGGCATCGCTACCGGGTCGAGCTCGCGGGTAGCAGAGTCAGTGGCATCGTCACCAACTCACAGAGACTTTCCTTGGTTCAGAAGCCCATAAGGTTTTATTTGTTCACGTTTGTTTTATTTGTTCGTGTTTGTTTTATTTTGTTCAATCCAGAGGTCCGACAAAAATTGGGCAACATCTCCCCTAGTCCCGGAGTGTTCGGGGAGCAATGGGACAGACACACGGGGGAAGCCGATGTAAGTCCATAAATCAGCTGAGAAGCCCAATGGGCCTATCTCAGAACCCAGAATCAACACTTACTGAATCCTGAAGGCTGGCCTACTAAGGATTCGTGATGATCCGGAGAAGCTGCGAAGGGTCAGAATGTAGCCAAGTGAATGCCATTTCATGTCTCACCTTGTGCAAGGGGCTTCCAGGGGAACATGTGACAGATCCCCTGGAACCCATAGTGAGTAGAGAGTGACTGAATAGAAATCAATAATTGAGGTTGTTCCCTTCCCCGATAATGGATTCGCAGACATAATTGAGAAACAATCACTGCGATCGGATAAAACCGGGAACAAGTATAAACAATGCAACTATCCACACGACAGCCTGAGGGTCCCCTCCGGAGGCCAAAGCAGACGATCCTGGACAAACAAATGGGCTAGTGTTTGTATTTGGGAACACAGTAAAGGGTAGACTCAGGGGGATAAAGACCCTTGGGGGTAAACCATCGAACACCCAAGGTGCGTATACGGTTTCGAACATAGACATTACAGATGATGAAGCCATCGGATCTCGGAGAGGGGATATTACTATCGCCCAGGTGGGCGTGGCCAGTGGCCATTTTCAAAGGCTCATATGCCCGATCGATCGCAGGATTTCAAGGTAGATGTAGCTCCTAGGGGCCTCCTCACGATCAGGATGAAACTGAGAAGAATCAGAAATGTGAAATGAACTGTAGTAATTAGCAACACACTTGGAGCACAAACACACAGATAGAAAAGATAGCAGACGAGTGGGACTCAATCTTATTATTTCATTCACCAAGTTGCAGAGAGTATAGAGGGATATCCATGAAAGGAAAAGAAAATTGGAACCAAAAAGATAAGAAGAACACAAGGCGCTATTGGCCCCCCCTGCTCGAGGGCTTCAAGACCCACCTCATCTTCCACTGCTTCAATGCTCTCTTTCTCTCTTTTTGGTTTCTGCTGGCCTCTCCTTCTGAGTCTATCCTGTCCGTTTTCTTCTCTTCTCCGAATGCTCCCCTCTCCTTTTCTTCTTCGGTCTCTTTCTTTTGAGGGCTCTGGTATCTCGAATGCTCCCCCCTTTTCTGCGGCGCTGGAAGTGGAGTATTTATAGATGAAAGTAGGGGATCAGAGGGCGGACGGGACCCGAGGGTAGCGGCACCGACTCATGCTTGAGAGGACCGCCGTTGACTCAATGGCACAAGCAAAGGTGCCACCGATTCACCTTGCAAACATGGGCCACCGATTCACCTTAAAAGGTCCCAAAAAGGTGCCACTGACTCATTTGAAAAAGGTGCCAAAGGTGCCACCGACTCATCACTTTTTTCTTTTTGCCAATTCATTTTTGAATTAAGTGTGCCACCGACTCAATGGATGGCATTTTCGTAGTTTTTGTCATTTCACCTCAGAACTGGCCCAAACGGAGGCCCGACGTCCGGTGCAACCTTGGATTTGTTGCAGTGTCCACAAAGTATAGATTTCATCATTTTCGGGCCCCGATTTGTAGGTTCCGATGATTCCGGCATGTGCCGACCCGTACCGATTTTCTCGGGTTTTGTCCTGATTTGGCCTTCGACACTATAATTCAAGAGACCAACTCAACTTAGAATATATGTGGGGCATCCTTATCGAGTGGACTACCCGTGGAAGTATTTTCGTCCTAATTAGGCATCCTTTCGGCCACTTACGGACCTTTCCGGTGCGATGTGTACCCGAATCGGGTAACCCGGGTTTTCTCCTGATTTGGTGTTCGGCATGTTGATTCGTGCCGTCAACTCCACACTGTGGACACGTGGGGTGTCTTCATTAGGAGGGCCATCCCTCGAAGCAGTTCTACCCTGATCGGACAGCTTTCTGGCCACTTACGGACCGTTCCGGCATTCTGTGTGTGTTGAGCGGATTTCCCAGGTTTTCTTCTGATTTAGCCTTCGGCTCAGCAGTCTGTGCTGCCAACTCCACGCTGTGGACACGTGGGGTGTCTTCATTAGGAGGGCCACCCCTCGAAGTATTTCTGCCCTAATCAGATGTCCTTCTGGCCACTTACGGACCACTTTGGCGTTCCGCGTGTCTTGATCGGGTCACTCGGGTTTTCCGCTGATTGAGCCTTCGACTTCTCATTTTGGGGGTGTAGGGGCACTCGCCCAGCGTTTATGACCTGCCAAAACAAAGGTCAAGAAAAATTAGAAATATTTTCAGTGTCAACACCAGGCCCAACCAGGGAGAATGACCCATGAAATAAGCCCAAACAATGACCAAAAAATGGCCCAATAACCGGTGAATAACCCAGGACATCATAAAAATTAAGAAGGAGATGACCCAACTTATCGGTCATAAAACGGGTGTCAACAACGACCAACGATGACACGAGAAACTCGACACCAAAGAGCTCCAGAGAGGTGATTTAGTCCTCAACAAGAAGCACATGCTCACAATTCGTCCCAAGTGAGGGAAACACGAGATTTATGCGGTTTAGAAACCGGCGTAGAGTCAAGGGTGGTCGGCTCTTTTCACGTGCTGGGGTCGAGTCACAGGACGGGTCACAGTCTCTTTCTCATAGCGGTGATCAAATAATATATCAAGCTAGAATCCTATCACTCAAGCAGCGGCATTCGAACATATACAAAATAAGCATCGCGACAAAGAGAGGAGCGAGAACGTACCTCCACGCTAGGGCGTGGGGAAGACTTCCCGACCAAGATCCGTAACTCCCGGTATAGTAAATATAAATAATTACAACACTGAATTTACGGCCCACTCCACGTAGGGAGGTAAAGGGCTACTACAGTAATCCAGGAACGCCGATCTTGGGTTGACGGGCAGCAAGCCGGAGGGGCTCTTCGGGCGGAGACGGGCTACTGGTCCGGATCTGTACTGTTCCGATCTGCTGGACAGGAAGCACGAGCGGCACGTGGGACGGTGGCTTCCGATTGACTTCTGGAAACTACGGTTGTCTGGGATGTTGGTGGGAGGTCCCTCTTCGATCCCTGAGGTCGGCGGTGTCTGGATCGCAGCCGAAGGACCGATGGGGATTTTAGATCCCAGAGCTGTCCCGCACTCCAGTAACCGAGCAGATCTGCGCGACCTGACAAAAATGCTTGATGTGCTCAATTCCGGAGGCGGATCGGAGCGAAAGCAAAGCCTTTGCAAAGTAGACTTAAAGTGCTACAACATATGTGAATTCCACAACCATCCAACAATTGAATTTCAAATGAAAAACTCTGCAACATGGGATCTTGATCTGCTAGGGGTGTAGGGAAGACTGTGACAGACTGTGATCTGCTTGATTATGGCGTTTGACTGAAGGGGAAATGATGGATCTGGGTGATGGGATTAATATGGGTTAAAAAGGGGGATGTGGGGGATGTGCACAAATTTTTTTGTGATTTTCTGAGATGGTTTAGGGGGTGGGAAAAATGATAGTGAAGGATACTATCTCGCAGATCTGTAAACAGGCAGATTGCGCGGGTGGAAAGAAATAACTGGAAGGCAGGGCAAACGGCGGCGGATCGATGAGAAATGTTAACTAAGAAGAGGTAACAACGTGGGTAATGATCAATCAAAATTTTATGATCATCAGATGGCTGGATCGGGAGTACCAACCTTTTTTTTGAGGTTCTGTCCTGGATCTTAGAATCCTGGACAGCAGGGTGAAGATAGGATTGTGGCGGCTCGACGGTGGCACGGATGGCGGCGACGGTGGCGGTGGCTGAGAGTCACACTCAGTAGAGGTGGTAGGACTTGGAATCGCTCCAAGGAACAGGGCGTCGCACCTTGGATCTACAACCGTTGCAGCTGCAAGGGGAGAGGGAGAGAGGGGCGCCCTTGGGCTCTTGCTCAATTTTGCACAAAAAATGATTTTCTTCATTAATTCTCATGAAAATAATTGAATACGAGAGTTTTATATGAAAGGGAAACCCTAGCTAAATGACCTTAACTATCCTTAGATTTAGGGTTAGGGAGGGGCACTTAGGGGATGAGAATTCTAATTTCTTCTCCCATGGTCAAAAGAATAACAAAAATGCAAAAAGTGGGTAAATGGGGGGCGCCCTCCTTAAGAAGCCAATTTTGAATTTTCCACTTGGTCCAAGTCCACCATGGACCATGGACCAGCCCATATGGGCCCTAGAAGCTAGGAAGCCCAATGAGAGAGAGGGTGGCCCAAGTGGGCCTAAGTGGCCTTTGAGGCCCAATATGAGAATAAACTCCTATTGGACTCTTTTAAGGAAAGAAACCCACTAATTCCTAATGACTAGCCCATTGACTTATAATTGCCTTACAAATGAACCCAAATGACTCAATAAAAATGAAAATTAAAAATGTTAGATGCCTGGATTTGATGTCCCCATCAATTCTCCTCGGGTGGGAAGAACTAGACCCCGTCGAGTAAAGGGTACGGCCGCTCATGTATCGCTCCTGCGGGCCTGGATCCATCCTCTGTAGCTCTGCTCGGGTGATCCACGTGTCATCAAATGTGGACCGTGCTCTCCACCATACCAGATAGTGCGGGTATGCTACACTCCTAGTAATCGTCACCTGCTCATCCCGTATATGTTCTATGGTGAGGACACTAGAGCCAGAGTACGGCTCGACTCAGCGAGCCACCGGTACCGGACACGCAGCATGACTCGGTCGACGCTGACATCCTTGTGGCTAGGGGACAGTCTAGAGACCCCACCTGAGCTTTGATATTTTAGTACGTATTTGTATTTGATATGTATTTGGTTGTATTTGGTGTGTATTTGGTATGTATTTGGGTTGTATTTTGGTTTGTATTATTTTGGATTTAATATTGGGTCAATGGGAGAATATTGACCAAGTATTTGTATTTTTGATTTATTATGGTCCAAGGGGGGAATAATATGGTCCAAAGGGGATTAAATAAACCAAGCGCATTTTGTTGACTTGGAGAGAGGGGCGCCCCCTCTCTTGTCCCCTTGTGGGATTAATTTAATCCACCTTGTCCCCCATTTCCCCATTATACCCCCTTGACCAAGGGTATCTTAGGTCATTGGCCTAGGTCTAGGGTTTAGTATAAGATCTCTCTTGTGACATTTTATGCAAAAATTAATGAAGAAAATTATTATGAAAAGGCCAAGGGCGCACCGCCTCTCTCTCTTGTTCTTCTTGTTCTTCATCTTCTTCTTCCCTTGTAGCAGCAAGATCCAGGGTGTGAGGCCCTTTCTTGGGAGCGATTCCCAATTCTATCTCTTCCTCTCGATACCAGGTTCGATCACCGCCGCCGCCACCTCTGTTCGTGCCGCCATCAAGCCACCACAGCCATCTTTCCGAGCTGCTATCCTGAGCTGCGACCTACAGATCAGAAGGGTAAAGAAGAGGCTATAACTCCAGATCTGACCGTCAGATGGAGCTGATTTTTTGAGGGTTCGTTCCCCCAGTTCTTCTTCACTCTTAGTTTAAATTTCACGCACATCGGAGTCCATTTGAATCCCTTCCTAGTTATTTGTTTCCCCCTCTCATAGTCTGCCTGTGTGCAGATCTGCGAGATAGTGGTCTGTTGTTTAATTTTTCCCACCCCCTTAGCCATCTCCTAAAATTACAAAACAATTCATGCGTGATCCCTGTGAGCGACGTCACGTGGAATTAATTTGCCGGAGGAGGCGAAGCGGAGCGCGCGAGGGGCTCGTTTTGCTGCAACACAGAAAGAAGAGAGAAGAGGAGAGAGACCACCACGGGAGATTGCTCCGGCGGGGCGTGCGGGACAGATGCAATATAATAAGATATGGGGATTAAACGGCCATAGTGGGAAATGACTCTCCGCGACATCGGGGGATGGGAAAAGTGTAGAATTTAAGTGACAGAAATTTAAACGGCCATTGCGGGAAATGACTCGCCACGGCCTCGAGAATATGAGCAGATATGAGAAGAGTACAAAATACAAGCAACGGGAATTTAAACGGCCATTGCGGGAAGTGACTCGCCGCGGCCTCGAGAATATGAGCAGATATAACCACAGCACATAATATCAATGACGGAAATTCAAACGGCCATTGCGGGAAATGACTCGCCGCGACCTCGAGAATATAACAGATATAAGGAACAGAATATAATAGACAGAAATTTAAACGGCCATTGCGGGAAATGACTCACCGCGGCCTCAAGAATATAACAGATATAAGAAACAGATATAAGAACAATGCAGAATATAAGTGACAGAAATTTAAACGGCCATTGCGGGAAATGACTCTCCGCGACCTCGAGAATATGATGTGATCGCCAGGGGCCGAAGACCCCAAGATAAAGAAAGTGATCGCGCCTACCTCAAAAGCGGGAGATGGCGGGTTGCTTCTTCCTCTCTCTTCGACCGGCCGATGGAGAGGGCTTTCCTTGGTTACCCTTGCAAAAAGAGAAACAAACACAAAACAATTGGATCAGCAAAGATGGTAGTGTAGTATTAGTCCCTTAGTGAAGAATAATAAAATCGTGGCACGACACACACCTGGTTGGTGTTGTTTTTAAACCCCTCTCAGACACGTGTAGGAGGAAAATGCTATGATGAATGGGGGATCGTGCAAACATATATAAAGGAAGACTCTCTTATGAAGGGAGACGGAGCATGCGAGATGATGAATGCAAAAGAACTACGGAGAAAAGGGGAGAGAATTGGCTTATTGAGTGTGCCGATGGCGGGATCCGGCGGAGCTGGGGTAGCGTAGGGACGACGTGGAAGCACGGTGGACGAAGGCGGCCTTCCTTTCGCGAGCGCGGGCACCCGAGAAGCCAGCAGAACCTCCTTCTACAAAAGAACCACGGGTTAGAAATGGAATCCGGCAGAGTCTCTCCTTCCTCTGTCGGATCTGAAGCCCCTTCCCTTCGAGGGAGGGGGTCTTCTATTTATAGAGGGCGAGTGTCTTGAGGTGTCCAGGGGACTGGATGCCTCAAGATGGGGGCGTCCAGGACCTTGGACGCCTCCAACAATAAATTAAATATTTTTTATTTTTTTATTTTTAATATTTTCATGAAGGCATCCACTAGACTGGACGCCTCCATTTCCGCCCACCGGAATCCCGCCGAAAGCCGTAGACGGTGGGTAGAGCGGGTGGTTTTGGTGGGTACCCGTGACTCACGAGTGGGCGCGTCTAGCTGGCAAGACGTCCCTATATTTTGGATTTTTGCACAACGTCAAATCGGACGGCAGTTCGGTTTGTCCGGGTGTCGAAAATTGAAGGCGTCCAGGCACCTGGACGCCTCAAAGTTTTGGATTTTTCCGAAGCGTCAGATCGAGCGGCGTGATGGGATTGTCCGGATGCTGAGTGTGGAGGCGTCCAGGCCCCTGGACGCCTCAATACTGAGGCGTCCAGGTCCTTGGACGCCTTCAGATATATATTTTTTATATTATTTTTTTATTTTTTATTTTTCATGATAAAGGCGTCCAGTCTCCTAGACGCCTCCTTGAGAATCTGTCGGACCCCCTCGAAAGGCCGTCGGCAGCCATCCGCCAGACATCTCCTGATTTTGGAATCTTCCGGTACGTCCGATTGGTGGCGATGCCGTCCGTATGCTGCATGATTTTCGCAACGAGGCGGTTTTCGGATGCCAAAGAAGCGTCACGTTACCCACTCAAAAGGTGAAAGAAGACCCAAGAATGGGAAACACTCAAGCGATTCAGAATGCGAAAGCCACTGCGGGGCGTCATATAGTAATATGAGATTTTCTCAGGGTGATGTCAGGAATAGCGTGTCTACAGCTGCCCCGCCTTGGCGTCTGCTTTGCAAGGGAGTGACATGTAATGGAATGATATCGAAGTGAAGTGAAATGGAGTGGGAATGGACTGAAAAGTTGATGCCAAGGTGCGATGGGACACGCTTTTGACATTATTGTTTGGAATTTTTCCTGGATTTTCAATGAGGCAGCCTTGAAGAAGGTCTTCAAATTTTGACGATTGCTTGGACGGAGATCAAACAAGGGAGGAGGAGATGTTCGCTCAGGCATGAAATAAAAGGAGACCAACTTCTCAGTGTGGAAGTACCTGGGTCGTAAACCTGTAGGTTTCACCTTTGGGGAGCGGTTACTAGCTAATGTGGAAGTGCTGCGGCTAAGGTGGGTCAAACAAGGTAAAAGCAGAGGAATATCTGAGGGTCAGTTCAAACAAGGGTCTCTTTTGGAAGAACAGTGTAGGACCGTCTCAAGGAAACTCATCATTTTATTCGGAGTGGAATATATCATATTTGTAAGAATTGAAGCACAATGGTTGTCACAATCGAATCACTTTGAATGATCTTCCGCAATAAAATCAAAGTCCTATATGAATGCATGCTGGGTTTAAAGAAAATTTAAAACAAACTAAAATAGAAAATAGCAAAGGATAATATTATCAATTTGTTAAGAATGGGTCAGGATACCGATTCGGTGAGCTGACACTGAGCTGGGGCTCGTTTATCCACGCACCAACTCACTGAACGAAACCATTATCCCCACGCTATCACAAATTAACGGCCTATCCGTACAACCCAAGTTCTTCTGAAATCATCACCATTTTTGTTGAAGGGGAACTCAAATCCCAGATTCGTTCGGGTCGCAAGGTCCTTGACATGTTCTAATAGCGTAAATATGATGCATGACATGGTGGGACCAATCACCGAACGGTGGTACACAAGGTGGGACAGTGGCGTCCGTTAGTAAAACCTGCACAGATTAATAACATCAGAAAGCAACAGAATCGCACCTTAGTACAAGGGAGATCCAGATAAAACACTGACGATTGACCACTGATGTGACACATTTCGTCCTTTAGCGCCTTTCCTTTTCTATAAATGCTCCCTTAGGCTAGTTCAGCCAAGTGCACCAAGGAGTGGGCTTAGAAGCTTAAAGGGGAGGAGGAGAGGAAATCTAAGGGTTTCAGGATGGAAGGCGAGTCTTCCCGCCTTATGAGGAGGAGCAGGCCTCGCAGTGAGATCAGGCGACTTTCCGACCTCGAAGGTCATCTGAGTGGGATGATCCAGTCGCATGGTAAGTCGATTTATTTCAAATTCTCCGTGCGACCTCTCTGTTCACTTCTTTTCCTTCCTTGTTTTCTTCCAGCCACAACCTCTTTTCCAAGGCCCGAGGAAGTTTTCTAAGGTGCCGTGGCTTTCGAAACTCACCTCCAACATCTCCATCAGCATGAGGGCCATAATCACGAAGTGGCATCTGAAAGGGCTCCTGATCCACGCCAAGCACTATGAGAAAATTCGCATGGACTGGGTGGCTATGGGCACATTGGTGGAGATCTGGCATCCCCAAACCCACACTTTCATCTTCCCTACCTTCGAGGCGACCATCCTCGTCGAAGAGGTGGAACTTCTGCTCGGACTGAAGAAATCAAGAGTGACAGGAAGATAAAGGTCATGCGGATGCTGACAAGGGTGACTTCCGAGAGTGTCCTCGGAAGCTTCATGCCGCCTGGTGATGCTAGAAAGGTCCAGACTCAGAAGGGAATTGATCTGCAAAAGCTTGCGGAATGGGTCACGGACGCCCTGAGAGGGTCACCAGACGATGACCACTTGGAAGGAATCATGAAAGGGTTTACCATCTGTTTGGCGGGTGCTCTCCTGTTCCCTTATACCGACAACATAGTGGAGGAGGACCAATTGAGTGCCATCTGCGGGATTTGGAGTGGAAAGAGGGTGGGACCTACCGTCCTTGCCTACCTTTACAGTGGCCTTACTGCCTCCAGCATGGGTAAGCCTCTTTTGGTTGCGCACTTCTTCTGAATTGCTGGATTGATTTGCACTTCAAATTTGACCACCGCGAGGGGATGCCAACTGCTTCGAAGCTCTTCCAACAAAGCCCCCTTTATCACATAGCCGATGTGTTAGGCTTTGGTGGTATTATAGCGAACCGTGTTCTGTGGCTGAGGAAATGTGAAGACTGGCGGTCTCACTTCAGAACCATGACGCAAAGCTTTTTCACTTGTGCACCGGCATGCCTACTCTCACGTGAACTCCTCACAAGGTCTTCCCCTGATGCCGAACTCCAACTCATTGGCGCGACTGAGTTTGTTCTCTACAACGCACATCGGTGCTGCATTGAAATCGGCCTTCCCCGCCACTTGTTCTCGTCGTTATCCGGCATCGTTCCTTTGAAGAAGAGGGAGTTGGGCACGGAAGCGGATGCGAAGGAAGCGAAGGCCATCAAAGCACCATGGAAGACAAGTGTTGTGGGAAAGGCATTAGCGCATATGGAGGAAGAATGCGAGTTGTGGAGGGCTTATGTAACCGAACTGGAGAAGTTAAGGCCTAAAGCGCCTAAGCCCCTAATGCAGCTCGCCCTGTTACTTTAATGGAATAAGCGCGAAGTCAGACATTTTTGGACCATTGTTCCCCTTTGTTATTATATCTTTTCTTTTCTTATTTTTATATATTAATATATATATATATATAATAATAATAATAATAATATGAATAAATAAGAGGACGAGACGCCCCAATATTTTCCTTTTTTTTAATTTTTTTTATTTATGGGGGTGTCCAAGAGCCTGGACGCCCCATATAATTTTTTAGATTTTTTTAATTAATGTTTTTATAGGGGCGTCCAGAGACCTGGACGCCCCAATATTTTCTTTTCTTTTTTTTATATGGCGGCATCAAGTGGCCTGGACGCCTCAATAATTTTTAGATTTTTTAATTAATGTTTTTATAGGGGCGTCCAGAGACCTGGACGCCCCAATATTTTCTTCTTCTTTTTTATTTTCTCTTTTTTTAATTAATTTTTTATAGGGGCGTCCACGAACTTGGACTCCCCAATATTTTCTTTTTATTTATTTATTTATGGGGTGTCCAGGCACCTAGACGCCCCAATAAATTTTTTTTATGGGGGCGTCCAGGCGCCTGGACGCCCCAAAAAAAGTTGAATTTCTATAAAAAGGGCGACTTCGCCCCCTTTTCTCTTTCCCTGTTCATTCCAACGACCCATTCTACCCTGAACAACCCATTCTCAGTTCCTAATGGAGCAAGGAGGCCCGAGCCAAGGTGGAGAGAAGCAGAAACGACTTGCTCGTCGACCGAGGAGGTCGAGGGATCACGCAGAGAGGGCTGCAGTGGAGGAGGAGACCGTCATGGAAGAGGAGGCACCTCCCTTGGCCGTGGAGGGTCCTGAGGGCCCCGGCGATGCGGGAGAGGATGAGCATGATTCGGTAAGTGCCTCAGAACTTCTCCATTGCATTATTGTGTGATTTCATGCGTGAAATGGGTGAGAGATGGCGTTCAGGAGGGAGGTGGGTGTGAGAGGAGGAGACTGTTTGAGGCGTCCAACCCAGTGGACGCCTCCATGTTTTTTATTTTTTTTATTTTATGTATTTTTGTACGTTATTTTTACGGAATTAATTAAATAAAAAAAGATAAATGTATAGAGGCGTCCAGGCCCCTGGACGCCTCAAACAATTTATTATTATTATTATTATTTTGTTATTATTTTTGGATTTAAAAAAGGGATAGAGAGGCGTCCAGGCCCGTGGACGCCTCAAAATATTTTGTGTTTTTTTGTTTTTGTTATTTATTTTTTTGTTGTTATTATGTTCATTAATTACAGCCCTGCTTTTACTGATGTGATTTTTGTGTTTGTTTTTTTTGTGGTGTGCAGGGCGTGATGAAGAGCCGGATCAGCTGGTCCTTGGTAGTCGCAGCGTACTGAGGGCTACCGGACTTCCAGAGGGCGCGGGTGGACGCCATGGGATTCGGGGCATTCTTGAGGATTGAGCCCTTCCGGCATGACCTTCCCCTTATCCAGGCGCTGAGGGAGCGGTGGCACACGCCGAGTCGAGCGTTCCTGATACCCTGGGGGCATATGGTGCCGACACTGGAGGACGTAGCTCGGATCACCGGGCTATGAGTGGACGGAGAGGCGGTCAGCGGGGTCACCTACCCCGACTACAGGGAGAGCGCCCTGGACCTGCTATGGCTGGAGACGAGCGCTACCGACAGGGACAGTAGGGTGGTTGGCCGAGTGGATATCATGGAGGCGCTCGGATTCGAGGACCCGCTGTAGCGGGTTAGTGAGAGTGGAGCAGAGTTCCTAGCACGTCTAGAGGGAGATGCTCTGTCGGCTTTTACTCTGGACCCGAGCGAGCGGGAGCTGGCGGACCTGGATCTCCGGAGGTTCCTCTTCTTCTTACTAGGCCGCCTTCTGCTGGGGACGAAGGGGGACGGCATCCATTGCCGCTTCCTCGGGATCCTAGCGGACCTGGACCGAGTGGGGGACTATGCGTGGGGAGCAGCTCTGCTCGCCCACTTGATCGCCGATCTCTCTCAGAGTACAGAGAGGGAGACGACAGTTAGTGGCTTCACACCTTTTCTCCAGGTAAACATTTTATTTACATTTTACCGTAGTTACAAACATGCAATTACTCGTGCTAATGATGTATGATGGATGCAGGTGTGGAGCTACTACTACTTCCCGATGGGAAGAGCCTGGCAGGGGAACAGGAGAGCCGTGCCCCTGGCGCGGCGGTGGAGGCCGGTCATGGTTGCTGCACCGCACGGCTACCAACTGGCGTCGCTTCGACGTGAGCTGACTGAGTACCCTGAGGCTATGGTATGATGCGCATGATTTTTTTTATTTTATGCATATGATTTAATTGAGTAAAATGGCAACTAATATGATGCATGTATGGCGATGCAGGTGGTGTGGAGGCCCTACTTGGGCATGGCCGATGCTGGCCAGCCTTAGGTCGTAGCGGGCCGTCCTCGTTTCGGGCGGGACGTGTGGGTCCATTGCCTGAACGAGATCGAACCGCTGCGGGTTAGGCTAGTCATGAGGACGTTGGGGCTAGCCCAGGAGTGGGTTGACGTGGACGAGCTGAGCCATGTCGGGTGGAAGACCCGAGGCAAGGCGAAGATCATCGACTTGCGTACGCGCTTCCCTACACAGTACCTAGACTGGCAGCAGGGTGGAGTCCCGGTGGTGTCTCACGTACAGGACAGCACTGACTACCTGCGACGGTACCAGTTCACGTATGCGGAGCGTCTACACCTCGGTGGGGCGGCAGTGGTAAGTGCGAGGTGAAGATTTTTCCTTCTCTATATGCATATGCATGTGACACTAACCTATGTGCATAAATGTAGGATGCTCGTGATAACATTATTACCGACTTACGGGCCCAGCTGGCGGACGCCAGACCGCAGTTGGAGGCCATCCGGCAGGAGTTGGAGATCCTGGTGAGTCTATGTAATGTATATATTTTTTTTGACCTGGATTTTTTGATGCTTAGCCTCTGACTGTCGTTTGCTCTTGTGTTTCAGCGCGCTCATCAAGCAGCGGCAGCCGGGATGGCTGGCGGAGCGGGTTCTAGTTCATGGGGCCCTCCTCCGGAGGTCTCTTCCTTCCAGGAGCAGCTGGCGCATGCGGTGGCCTGGGATGAGGAGGCGGAGCGCGACCGCGCGGCTCGAGTGAGTGCTTGCTTGACCCCGGCTCTCCTTCCAATTGCTCTTCTTCCTTCACCGATCTTTTACGGGTCATGCGGGCTTTGACAGGTGGAGGAGATCCGAGATGCCCTGGCTCGTGCAGTCCGTGTCGAGCAGGAGCGCGACGCCTGGGCGGCAGAGCGTGATGCCCAGATAGCGGAGCTAGAGGAGGAGCGACGGTGGGATGCTGAGCAGCTTCCTCGCGACGTGCTGGAGCTACGGGTTGCCCTCGAGCTGTCGAGGAGAGAGGCGATGAGAGAGAGGGAGAGGGAGGACACACAGAGAGAGAGGGAGGATAGGAGGGCGGAGCGACAGCGAGATTGTGACGAGAGGAGGGCTCTGGAGGCCCAGATGATGGAGCTCCGACTGAGCCTCGGCACAGCGGAGGGGAGGCTTCGGGAGAGTGAGGAGCGGTACAGAGGGCGAAGGAGCGCGGGGCGCGACTTCGTCAGTCTGGTTCCTTCTCCATAGGTAGCTTCCTGGTTTCTTCGACCGAGGAGCGTCGTCGCGCCTTCGAGGGTGGCGTGGCACCACAGGGCGAGGCGAGCACCGCCTCTCAGAGTTCGCGGAGGCCCCCTAGGGATCCCCGTCAGAGGAGGGAGGAGAGAGATGATCAGGAGGGTGGTAGCGAGAGTTAGAGAGTTGCTTGTACACCCCACCTTCCTCACTTTATGATGTACGACTGCCTATTTGCTTATGTGCAATGAAATTGTTCCTTTTGTTATGTGCACTTTTCCTTTCCCACGCTTCTTTTCTTGCACCTGTTCTTTCGAGGCACGCTTCACGAGACCTTATCCTGAAAAGTAGGGAATTACGCTTTGCATGGAGGGATCCTCTCTCTTTTTTTCTTTTCTTTTTCTTTTTTTTTGGGCGCGTGTAGGCGCAAGGACGCGTTTTAACTTTCAAATTTAAATTTAAAGCGCCAGGTGGCCCCTCTTCTTCCGTGCCTTGCCCGCAAACGAGCCCGCCTCCCGTCGAAATTTGCTCGCCTATCTTCGTCTTCTTCCACTCTCGATCGATGGAGTTTGGTGGGCCAAATCGTGGTGAAGGGAGAGAGGGGCGAGGAACTCCTTGCCCGAGGAGGGACGCGCAAGAGCACGGAGAGACGTCCATGGAAGAGGAAGGGCCCCTTCGGGCACTTGAGGGACCCGAGGGGCCCGATGGCACGGAGGGAGGTGAACACGGCCCGGTAGGTCTTCCGATCTCCTCCTCTTTGATTCATTTTGAGTTTGGAGCGAGCCGTGTGAGAGGGAAAAAGGGTTCGGTGAGTGTTGCACTCAAATGATGGACGCGTCCTTAATAGGAGACGCGTTCTCGTTGTTTGACGTAAGACCCTTCTTTCTTGATGTAGGGCATGGCAAGGACCCCGGGCTTGGCCAATGAATAGGCTAGCGCTGATGAACCGAGCCGTGTCAGGAAGGAGAGTCGCGGCAAGGCGAAGCTCGAGGATTGGCGCATACGTCTCCCTGGACAGCAAGGGAGCATACTGGTGGAGGATAGTGCCGACTTCCTACGGCAGCGGCGGGAGAGTCATGTGGGACCTCTCCAATCCGGGGATGCGCATGACATCTACGGCTTGCGTGCCCAACTAGCAGAGGCCAGGCGACAGCTGACTGTCACTCAACAGGAACTGGTGATCCTGGTAAGTTAAGTGTTACATTTTTTATTTAATTTAATTAATTTTTTTTAGAGCTTAGCCGATGGCCGTCGTTTGTTTGTTCCAACGTGCCCAGCAGGCAGCGATGGCAAGAATGGCTGGCGGTGCATCTTCCAGCTCCTCGGCCCCTTTTCTTGAGATTGCCTCCCTCCAAGAGCAACTTGCCGATGCGGTGGCCCGCGCGGCTCGGGCTGAAGAGGAGCGTGATGCCTGGGTAGCGACTGTGGCGGAGCTGCGGCGTCACAGTGAGGAGAGGCCACATCCGGACATCCTAGAGTTGAGGGTGTTCCTCCAGGTGGCCAAGAGAGAGGCGGAAAGAGAATGGCTAGAGAGGGAGAAGGAGAGAGAGGACAGAAGAGCCATGGAGGCCCAGGTGAGGGAGCTCCAGCTAGGCCTTAGAGCTATGGGACAGAGGCTAGAGAACATGGAGGCAAGCTATGAGAGGGCACGAGAATTCAGGGTGCGACTCCTCCAGTCCGGTCAGCTCCATATGGGTGGCTTCTTTGCTACGCCAGGGGAGCATCAGCGGGTCGCCGCTGCCGAGCAGGCGCCACAAGGCGAGGCGAGTGCTGTTGTACGGGGCTCCAGAAGGCCCCTGTCGGACCCTCACCTTAGGGAAGAGGAGAGGGACGTCTAGAGGGATGAGTGTGAAGGTGATGGCGATAGTTGACGAGCTAGCATACGCCTCCATTCCATGATTGTGATATTTATGACAGTTTATGTAGACTTATGAATGGAGTGATTTGATTTCCTGCCGCTTGTTTGTCCTCTTGTGCGTTCCTTCTTCCTTACGCTTCTTCACTGTTCCCATATGACGTGCTTGTCGAGATCCCGTCCAAAAACGGGGGCTCATATCTCGCTCCGACCGTCTTTCACACGGAAATCTACCGCCGAAGTCAATAATGACGGCTTTCGCCTATTCCCTTTTGCATCCCTTCAGACTCGATGGGTCATTTCTGAGTCGTCGTGTCGCACCACTCAATCAGCTTCCCTGTGCGAGTGGCGAAGTGACGCATGGGACCGCAAGGAAGGTGCCCTAGCATGAGGGGGGGTTATGGCTCGCACTTCTCCCATTTCTATAAATACTTCCCCTCCTTGTTCTCCCAAGGACATCGAAAGCCATCTTGAAAAGTAGGGGCTTCCACAGCACGGAAGAGCTAAGAGTTCTAAGGATGGATGCCGAATCTTCCCACTCTTCGAAGAGAAGCAGGTCCAGTGGTAGCAGCTCTCGGAGACTCTCGGAGCTTAAAGGGCAGCTGAATTGAAGGACCCAATCACAACTTGTAAGCTGAGCATGCTCATCTCTTCTTCCAGTCTTTCTTCTTCCTTTTCTCTTTTGGCAAAACTCCTCTCCATTCCTCGTGTATGCGTAGGGTGTGATGAAATCACATATTCCATGGGAGTTGGTAGTGGCTGCATACCGGGGTCTCCTGGATTTTCAGAAGGCCAGGTTAGACGTGATGGGGCTTGGTGTCTTTCTTCGGATCGAGCCAATCAGGCTCGACCTCTCTCTCGTCCAAGCATTGCGTGAAAGGTGTGATCCAATGAGCCGTGCCTTCTTGATGCCCTGGGGGCACATGGTGCCCAGCTTGGAAGATGTGGTCCGAATTACGGGCCTGAAAGTGGATGGCGAGGTACTGACCGACATCACGTACTCCGACTATAGAGAGGTTGCCCAGAGGTTACTAGGGGTGGACCTAGATGATCGCAAGAACAGGCCCATAGCCAAGACGCCTATCATGGAGACACTGGGGCTTACTGATGTTCATCCTCGTGATGACGAGTCCTCGTAAGAGTTCATGGAGAGGACTGAAAGAGGATGCCGCGCCCTCTACTGCGTAGATGCGAGCAAGTGGGAGAGGGCCAACATGGATTTGAGGAGATTCCTCTTCTTCTTGTTGGGAAAATTGTTGCTGGGCTCGAAAGGAGACAGCATTCATTGCCGCTTCTTCAAATTCCTGGTAGACCCTGAGAAAGTGGGACGATATGCCTGGGGGGTAGCCATGTTGGCGCATCTATTTGCGGGTCTGTCTGAAAGAGCAGATCGAGAGGTAACAATGAGTGGTTTCACGCCGTTCATCCAGGTACCCGGCTTCTTTCCTAGCTTCAACTGTATCTCTTTTTTTTGATGATGTTCATAACACATGACAAGGCAGTTGTGGAGCTATTATTACCTTCCAATGGGAAAGGCCCATCATTGGCGCCCAATGGCAGTGCCGTTGGCGAGGCGGTGGCAGCCCATCATGAACCCGGCCCCTATGTCCTACCAGCTGATGGTGATGAGACGCGAGTTGCAAGAGTTCCCTGCAGCAATGGTGGTTATCAATCGCCATCCATTTTATTTTGTGCTGTTTTATCCTTCTCATAAATAGAAAGATTTGCCTGACTTAGGTGATCTGGAGGCCTTATGCGGGCATGACCGACACCGATCAGCCCTGGGTCATAATGAGCCGTGCCCGGTTCGGACGCGACCTCTAGATGCACTGTTTGAACGAAATCGAGCCACTTCGGCTACGATTGGCCATGAGGACTCTAGGGCTTGCCCAAGAATGGGTGGACATGACTACCACACCACGTGTCGGGAGGAAGACGCGTGGGCCGGCGACCTTCGCTGATTGGAGAGTGCGGTTCCCTGAGCAATACGAGGACTGGCGACGGGGTGGCACTCCCGTGGAGTCACATGCGCAAGACAACGAGGATTATCTGTGCCTCTATAAGGTGATGTATGCAAGGCGACTCCATCCTGAAGGGACCGTGGAGGTGAACAACATTTTTTTATGTTTTTTTATTATTTTATGTTTTTTTTGTTAACCTATGTCCTGGCCACAGGATGTTCGTGACACTATGATAGCGAACCTGCAAGCTCGCCTGATAGGCACGGAGCGGCAGTTACATGATACTCGCGCTGCCTTGAGTTCTTCGGTAAGCCTACATACACACGATCATAGACCAAGATTCATGGCGTTAGGTTCTCGGTGTCACCTTATGTGTGTTACAGCGCGCCCAGCTTGATGCGGCTTCCTCAGCAATGGGGGCGGATGGTGTCTCTTCCAGTTTGTGGATCCCCACTTCCGAACTTGATTTGCTTCATGAGCAGCTTGATCATACTACACAGTGAGCTGCGGAGGCAGAAGGAATGCTTTCCACACAGGTGAGAGTCTCACCATTGAATTTCACTTATTCGTGCCTCCATCTACCTGAAATGATGGTTATGGCAGACGAAAGAGGTGCAAGATGCACTTACCCGCACCGCACAGGGGGAAGCCAGAATAGCGGAATTGGAGGAAGAGTTATGGCATCGTCCAGACGATGGCTCTTCTCGGGACATCGTGGAGCTGAGGACCACCCTTTAGCTGGAGAGGGAGGACCGAGAGAGAGAACGCGCGGAAAGGGAAAGAGACACCGAAAGATGGAGAGCCGACAGATTGGCTGAGAGGGAGGAGCGTAGGGCCATGGAGGCCCAGCTGTTTGAACTCCGGACCGGTCTCGATCTTGCTGAACAATGGCTGAGAGATGGTGAAGAGCGCTACCATAGAGCACGAGAGCGTGGCTTTCGTGTTAGTAACTTCTTTGCTGCCCCTGTCGATCGACGGGGAGCAGAGACGGGAAGAGTTGGCCCCTTGCTCAAGAGTGGGTGATTGTTTTGAGACTAGCCTTGATAATGAGTCAAGAGGCCAAGCCATTATTAATTAAGGCAAGTGAAAAGATGATGAATGCAACATACGGGCACACAAATGGGAACATAACGTAAAAATGTAGCACACAAATGAGATCACACGGATGCATTTTTTTGTGTTGTTTGTTTATGCCTTTTTTGAAAACCTTTTTTTTGTGTTTTTTTTTTGAATTTTTTTTTGAAAGACACTGTTATTACAATCGGCATGGTTCTTGGACCAGAGGTGCTTAAATCGTTCTTAAGTAGCGTAATGCGGGGTTAACATGCTCCAAGGGAATCCCCGCTTGGACTTACTCGACGGAGCCCTCCGGGGGGCCTCTTAATCACAAACATTACCATTTTTTTGTACATTTTTGTAACTAATGCATGGCAACCATCCTTATGGCACCTGACCTATATGAAGACATGTTTTCTCACTAACCTCCCGGGTATCTTGCGTGCACATCTACGTTGATTTGGGCCCCTAGACCCCTCAAGTGATAGTCCTGCCGGTTAAGACTTAACCTGATGACAAAACCGCCATGCCATGCTTAGGCTCCCAATTGCTTCTGACCACAAGGAGACATTGAAAGAGTGTTCAGGGTAAAGGATTTGCCCGACCCGTGTCTATTTCCTCACAACTCTAGATGGTATATGATGGAACACCTTGGAACCCTAACGGTCAATCGCGCGATGCTGACCTGGAATCAGACGCCGTCGCACCTATTGGTGACGCGCTTGCATTGACCTAAGCCCGAGGTTGAAGTAAGAAGCCATCAAAGTGGTAGATAGAGGTCTTGACCGGCCAGAAACATTGAGACTCCTTCGCAGTGACGACTTTTGCTCTTCGAAGTAGACAAATATGTGTGTTTTGCAAAAAACGGGGTCATTTGCCTTAGTGGGGCACGCCTCTCGGGCATTCCATTGAGCTTTCATCTTTGAGGGGAGAAAGAAGAGTAAGGTGGGATAAACCTTCTGAGAGGATCGGTAAAACCGTTAACCTGACGAGCTAACCAGGACTTACTCGACCTTTCCCATTTGGGTGACTTCGGACCAATCCTCGAACAGACTTACGTTGCCCCTTTGTAGAATTTCCTTTGTTTGGGGGGTTTCGTTTGTCAAAATCAGGCACGATCACGACCAGGCTTTTGACTTTGATTTTTCTCTTTCCCCCCCTTTTTTTGAGGGAGGTATGAGAATTTGATATGTGGGAATCCCTTTTGTATGCCTACGGGGACACTGCCCTCTTCTCGTGCTCTGACTCGGGTTCGAGGAGATGAATCCTACTCTCGCCTTCGGGGTATTGCGTTTTGGTTCCCTTATGCTCAGCGTTTTAAGGGCGCCGACTGTCTCATTGGGTCGAGAAAGGTGAGAACAAAGATTACGACTTTCTTGGAGACCTTCGAGCACAGCCCCATGATGAACAAAACTACCAATTTTCTAGCTAAAACGGCTGCGTGTGTGCGTTGCCTTCTTTTAATGGGCATAATCCGACATGACCGGACATGAGTCTCCACAATTCTGGCAGACCAAGACCCGAGTCCTACCGACCTCAATGGGTCCTATCTTAATATGAAGGATAGATGCAAAGACCTGACCTCATGATAGACACCAGGCATCAGTTCTTTTTTCCCTTTTTTCTCTTTTCTTTTTTTTTCTCTTCTTTTTTTTCTTTTTTCTTTTTTTTTCGAGGCTCCCCTCGGGTTCCGTTCCAATCGATCCCAAAAGCGGGGTACGGGAGTGAGCGGGGATTAACCTGAGTTAGACTGCAAAGATCGAAGAGTGAATTCCAGCTTGCTGGTCCTCGTACCATGCCAGTTGTTACGGCTATCTAAGGGTAGTATTTCTTAAGATAAAGCCCGTTCCAGGGGTGGGATAACTCGGTCCCTTCGGCATTGACTAGCTTGTAGGCGTTACCGGGGTACACGGCTTGAATCACAAACGGTCCTTCCCAATTGGGTTAGAGCTTAGAACGCGGCCCTCCAGGTTTGACAAAAATTCTTTTCACGATCATCTCGCCAATTTTGAATTTTCCCTCAATGACCTTCTTTTGGTAAAAGCGAGCGAGTCTATTTTGATAAACACGTGCATGCTCGGCAGCAGCCAGCCGCTTCTCGTCTAAGAGTTTCAATTGGGCAAGGAGTGAATTACGATGTTCGTCGAGGGAAAATTCCTCATCCAATTGTACCCTGAGAGAAGGGATCAGAGTCTCGTACGGGACTACCGCTTCCATCCCATAAGTAAGGGTAAACGGAGTCTGCCCAGTGGGGGTACGGATTGAAGTGTGATAGGCCCATAAAGCTTCGATAAGCTTTTCTGGTCAGTCTGAAAACTTATTAGACTCGCAGGTTTTCTTTATGATTGTTGGGTCCCGTAGTGCAGGAACACGGATCTAGAGGGGGGGGTGAAAAGATCCTACTACTAAAAATTATGACCGATAAAAAACATAGACAAGCGCACAGCGGAATTAACAACCTGGACGAGATTGAAGATTTCACTCATGTAAGATGATTAAATTCTCTCAATCTCACCGTTCACACACGATTAAGATAAACACATTAAGCTGTTAAACATAACAAGGCAAACCACAATGCAAACCATAGGACACTGAGATTTTTAAGGTGGTTCGGGACCACGACGGGCTCCCTACGTCCACCCCTCACCAAACCCGGTGAGGCTTCACTCGGGGATAAATCTCCAACATGGAGACGACGCTCCAAACACACACGGGGATGAATCCCCACACACACACGGGGACACGCCCCAACACACACACACAGACGGAGACTAAGTCTCCCACACGATCCGACGACCGGATCACAAACACATACACGATCCGACGACCGGATCACAACACACACACGATCTGACGACCGGATCACAACACACACACACACACACGCTGCAACAACCGCAGCACAATAACACAAACACGATCGCACGAAGGGGATCAAACACGACCGTATACACAAATGGTCACACACATGAGTATCTCTATTGTTCAGAAAATAAACACAAATACTCAAGCATGCTCAAACCCAAAATATAGATCATAGAACATATCACAAAGAACTGATAGAAGACATAGAAGAAGTCCCCCTTTGATCTTCAAGGCCGGTTGATGATGTTCCTTGAACCACGAGTTGGAGAGAAGCCGGATGAAGACGATTCTTACGTTCTCTTGATCCTCTCTTCGATCCGCTCCTTTTCTTCTTCTTCCACGAGCTCCAGATCTTCACGGAAGTAAATGATTTCCTTCTTGCAAGAGCTCCACCACGTTTTCTCCCTTTTTTTCACCTATACGAAAGAGCAAATGAGCATTAGGGTTAATCCTTGCTCAAATTCGGAGCAACACATTGATATATATAGGAGACAGACCAAATGACCCATATACCCCTTCTAAAATGAGTTTAAAACACCCTAACATGATTAGGAACCATTAGGGTATATTATAGAAAGGTTTGAAAATGTTTTCAATGAGATTTGACCACTTTCGTAAGTCCCGTCCGGAAGGGGTCGACCCTTGGGGTCGACCCTTGCAGTGGGTCAACCCCAGAGGTCGACCCATGCAGTGGCTGGGCACACAAAAAATAGCTCTACGCGCTTCGGCGGCAGGAATTAATTCGCCTAGATCCGAACTCCGATCGAAGCGAGACTGGAGGCGTTGGAAAGAGGACTCCCAGAGCTACAACATTAAATTTTTAGAGGGGAGATCCAACGGTCGGATTAAAAATGGTGAAAACTGTAAGACAGTTTGAGTTTGAAAAATAACTAAAACCTCCATCAAACCAAAGGGAAACAATTGATTAAATGTTACCATAATCCCATGAAGATCAACAATGAATTTGCATCCTGAAAAATATGATAAACCAAGAGGTTAGTTGAGAATCAAAATATATGAGTTATGCATTAACACTATGAACATGTTCATAATGAAATACATCATTGAACATATTCAAACATGCGTTTTGCTTCTCAAATCACTTAGCAAAAATATATTTGACCAAATGACAAGGTTTTGAAATGATAAGCATGAATCTATCATTCAATCAAATATAATAACATGGAAGCTCAACCATTCAATCACATTCTTGAATCAACCAAATCTTCAACATCAAGATGCTTCATTACACAAGTGTTAACAATCATGCCAAATGCAAAGCATACATAATATCATAGAACCACATTCATTCAAATGGCATTCTTGTTGATTAAGAGCTAACATTCATGAAGCATTATCCCAAGAGGAACATTGATATAAAATCACATTCATCAAGATTCAAGTAAATAGGCTAAGTATATTTCTAGTCCAAAAGCCTTGAGAGGAAAATGCAAGGAAATACCCCAATCAAGACTTGAAACCTTACTTGATGAAATGTATGAATCATATAAAGATGAAATGTAATTCAATGAGAAAGGTAACTCCCTTTTTGAAGAAGAACTTCATTGATGCACTCCTTTGAGTTCCAAAACGTGAACATGGACTTGGATCCTGCAAAGCAAAATATTCAAGGCATGAGATCCTTAAATACAAATCATTCATATAACTTTCAAACATGAACAGAGTTAACTCCCTTTAAGAAGAAGAGCTTCATTGATGGACTCCTTAAGATTCCAAGTATGAGCCATGAAGTTGTGTTCCTACAAACCAACATAAATATAACATTAGTTCCTTAAACACCGAGAGTTCACATGGCTTTCAAGAGTAAACATTGACTTCATCTTTCAACTCATCAAATCAAGATATAAAACATGTTGCTCAATGAAACACATACACATACAAACACAATCGTTTTGATATCATTGAAACCAAGCACGAACTATGGGATGTAACAATCTCCCCCTTTTTGATGATGACAAAACGATGTGTGTGATAATACAGATTTTACAAACATGTGCAAACATTGAGTATAACCACTTCTCACATTCCCCCTAAGACAACAACATTCATACACCATTGAGCACACACCAATCATTCTCCCCATTTTTGTCATCTACAAAAAGACAAGGGAGCATGTGACATAAAATGAACATGTGAGGCCAAATGATAAGTTTCCAATTTAAATGCCAAGTGATGTTAAGTAGAGGCTCAAATATATGATACCAAGTGTTGATCAAGATAGAGGCACAAATATAGGCAAGTTCAATTCTCGAAGAGAGAGAGCCTCAAAGATACCATTGGTTGGTTGAACTCATTTTGGCATTTATGCAACATGAAGTGTTCAGAATATGTATTTCAAAATGAACTATGCCAATTGTTGAAAAGTATGGATTTGATCAAGATGATATCATGAATGACCTATATGCATGCTGAAAATGTCAAATATGTAAATATGCAAATTAGCACTGAATATGCACTATGTGAATGCTAATCATGCAAGTTATGAAGCTATGCACATGATGACTTCTATCTTTCAAAAGTAAGGTTTATGCTTAGAATTAGACTCAAGGGGAATGCATGAACATGCAAGCACACAAGCACAATCGTCATGCACACATATAGTACATATAGTAACTCCCCCTATATGAGGCACGGGTTAACAAAAGAGCATGTGATTTAAATTCAAGAATGTAAGGCATGAAGCATAACTAACAGATTTGTGCATATACAGCTAGGAGTACTAAATAAACCATGAGTGTAGGCAAATTCATAAAAGACATACATCACAAAAATGCCCATGTGAAATGTGAGGCAATGACTCATGAGCTTCAAAGCATATGGATTTCTAGATTTTCTAAAGAACACTAGAAGGTAATCTCATCTCTACACTTTCACTTTAGATTCTCGACTTTCGGTAGCTTCGCACAACCCCGATTTAGTTTCTTTTAAAAGACTTCACCTTTCGACGCGAGTTTCCTCATGTGTCGCAATGGGGATTCCCAGCTACTTGGATTCGTCACACATATGGATTTTTGTTTCTCCTTTTGACACGAGTTTCCTCCTTTGTTTCAGGGGGGATTCCCGGTTACTCGAATCCACATTCCACTTATTAAATTTTTGTGGGGTAGGTAGCTTTTTCCTCACGATTACTCTTTAATGTCCATGTAGAGATTCAAGTTCCCTTTAGAGTGTTAGAAAGAATTTCTTAAATCCTTATCAATGAAAGTCATTGAATTCATTATGTGCAAGAGTGTGGGGGTAAATTTTTATTTTACATGTATAAAATGAATTCGACAAGACATAGCTATGACTCCCCCTAAATGTATGCACGGTCGGAATCAAATCCTTCCCCTTAATATATGACATGTATCACATATGAATAAAATTAATGCATTGTTATTTATCAAGGAGGTGAGGTCTTAGAAAGATCAAGAAATGGTTTCATATGGTAAATACTTACAAGCATGCAAGGATTCATGAAGCATACATACAAGCATTCACGAGTCAAGATATGCGATTATCACGAAATATATGCATATGCTCTATATGCATGAATATGCAATATGCATCTTTTTGTCATTTTATATGCATAGTATATGAATGATATGCAAAGATGCCAATGCAATGCAGAATGTCAAATTTTTGTTTAAAAGTTCTAAATGCATTGCAAAATTCAATATGGGTGCAAGATGCAAGTTTTCAGCTTTTCATATAAATGATCTAAATGCACCTTATCAAGTTTCTAATGCATGTAACTTATAAAAGCATGAGAATGTAATGCAAAATGTAAATTTTTTATTTTATTTTTATTTTATAACATCATGATAGAATGCACAAGGAGACATACATATTCAACTGATGAGCAGCAACCATTTTTCAAGACTTGCCCTTTTTGAACAAGGGTACACAAATGATCAAAATCAAGTAGTGAACCCAAATTATTTTCAGAAATGTTCAAAAACAGATTTTCAATAACATTTCAAGAGCTTAGAGTGTCATCCATAGACCAAACAGATTTTATAGGTTCTGGTACGAGGTGGAGGTGAAGGTTTTAAAACCCAACTCACACATAGTGAGAGCTTCTAGGTGGACATAATCCACCTTTCCACTACACACCATTTGATATACCAGATACTCAATTTCACTCAGATGCTCATGCATTTCATAATGAAAAGTATTCAGTAGGCAAAGACATCATGCTTATTCCTCAAAATTTTCAGATTCATTCAACCAATGAGACATGTTCATCATAGCAGAATACAAGAACAACAGATCAAGTTCAGAAATAATATATGTCAAAGGAACAATTATGCATATCAGAAATTTTGCCTTCTAGAAGCAAGAATGAATTTCAGAATCAATTTGAACGCACATGGTATTTCAGAATTTCAAGGCAAATTGATTTCCTTCAAAAGACATGTTTCCGCATTTCAATACCAATTGTTGCATATGATCAAGCAATTCCACAGTTCAAAAATTTTACCCTTTTGAAACAAGAAGGTTTTTCAAATTCAATTTGAAGGCACATGCAAATCAAAGGTAAATTGATTTCATTCAAAACACATGATTCCTTATAAGCCAAATAATTCAATTTCTAAATTTTGGTACTAGACGGAGAACACAGGTCCGAAGACCACCATCACGCTTAGTGGAAGTATCAAGTTGAACGTAGTCCAACCTTCTTTAACCACTATTTGATATACCAAATATTCATCCATTGAAGACATATGTGGCTTGTGAAGAGTTTAGAGCATAACAAGAGAACATACCAAAATCTCATTCCAAAACATCAAGGCCACCAAGTTTGACAATGAAGGAGTAAAGTTGGGATTTTACCATATGAGTGTGCCTTGTTCCATTTTACTGGAACCCCTTTCATTCTTTATTTATCTCAAGGCACACTTACATCCAAAATAATTCATTCAATAGATTTGGGCACCCAAGCCTTTTTGGGTCCCTAGAGGTTGGTAGCATTGCCACCAAATACTTTCTTCCTTTTCATTGCTACAACATCATCATTCTTCATGATCATGCAATTCTCAATAACATGTCCACGGTTTCCACAATAAAGACATTGAGGAGAAGCAGTTTTACCAAAAGACTTCCTTTTTAGAGTAAAGGAAGTTTCAAATCCATTTCATCTTCTATTTTTAAAAAGTCTAGATTTAACAAAATTAGATCTAGCATGCATTCTAGAAGCATGGAAATTTTCTGTTTTCAAAAACCAACACTCTTTCATAACATACCCGTACTTCCCACAATGAAAGCAACAAGGAGATGTGGGTCTACGGAATGACTTTCCATTGTTTGCATGAGTGTTTATGAACAAGTTTCTCTTATAGGATGAAGACCCTTGAGCATTAGAAGCATGTTCAGTTCTGAATTTTCTTTGAAAGTTCGACTTAGCATTCATGACACGATAATCATCATTTTGTTTGACAAAACAATCATTCATGATATGGCCAAGTTTGTGACAATAAAAGCATGAGACATTTTTTTTTTTGCATGCAAGTTTGTCATCATCTTTCATGACAGCACAATCATCTATCACATGACCAAACATGCCACAATAGAAGCATTCAACATTCAACTTTGATTTTTGAGATTTATTTGACATGGAAGGCTTTTTGTTGAGATTTTTCTTTTTATCAAAACCATTTCCAGAGATTTTCACTTGAGCAACGGGAGGAGGTGTTTTGGAGGTGCTAGGAATGTCGGAGACATGAACAAAAGAGGTTTTTATTTTTGATTCAAAAGATTTTTTGTTGACCAGGATGTAACCAAGACCCTCCTTTTGAAAGTTCACTTTAACACCTAGCAATGTGTCTAAGTTCTCCTTCCCTTTGACAAATCTAGACAAATCAAGATTCAAGTTGTTGATCTCTTTTTCACATGCAAGGATTTTCTCATTAAGCAGGCAATTCACAGATTTCAAGTTTTCATTCTCTTTCAAGATTTCCTTATTTTCATCATTCATGGCATAGAGTTTTTCAGTTAAGTTTTCAAGAACTTTCTCAGTTTCAACAAACTTTGAAATCTTAACAAGCAATTATTCATTCTTAGATTTCAACAAGGAATTTTCTTGTTCAAGCTTATCAAAGCATTTCAATCTTCCCTCAAGTAAGGAATTCTGAATTAACATGGCACCATTTTTCTTTTTAAGATCTTCATTTTCATTCATGATACTTTTGCTATCAATTTTAGAATCAAGCAGCTTTTCAAACATTTTATCATCATCAGACAAAGAAGCTAGCTTGTTCTTAAGATATTCTTCATTTTTCTCAACCATGGAGATTTTAGACATGAGGAATGTATTTTGCTCACGCAGTTCATCACACTCATTTTCAATTTGAAAAGATGCGTTAATTTTTCTAGCCATTTCAACATCTTCATTCAAACAGGAAATCTCTTCTGAAAATAATTCAACTTTTGATTCAAGAGATTCATTTTGTTCTTGCAGATGTTCAATTTTTGACTCCAAGATTTTACAGTTCTCACAGGAGGAATTAGCATGCCCATTCTCATTAATCTTCCTTTTGAATGTTTTATTTTCAGATTTGAGTTTCTTGCATTTATCATACAGCGTAGCATATGCCATTTGCCATTCCTCAATAGAGAGTTCTTCGAATTCAGAATGTACCTCATCATAATTTTCTTCATTGAGTTGATCATCATTGTCGGCCATGAGACAATTTTGTCCTTCCATCTCTTGAGCTTTGATCAACTGATCCATAAGCTCCTTTGCCGTTCTACAAGAAGAAACAAATGGAAACATATGAGTATCAATGGCACTTTTTAATAAACTTAAGACAATGACATTTTCATGGTTCTTCAATTTATCTTGACTAGACCACTTGTTCTCATCTAGAGGCAATATGTGAGGACCATCATAAATCAACTTCCAAAGATTAGGATTAATTGAATTGATCAGTCCACACATTTTACCTATCCATGAAGTAACATCAGAACCATTAAGAATAGGAAGGCAATTCATTGACATGTGCTCAACAGAAAAGTTCATGATTGTAGAATGCACTAGGATCACTCTGTAGATCGTGAGATCTAGGGACTGCAGAGCCTCGCTCTGATACCAAGTGTTGGGTCCCATAGTGCAGGAACACGGATCTAGAGGGGGGGGTGAAAAGATCCTACTACTAAAAACTATGACCGATTAAAAACATAGACAAGCGCACAGCGGAATTAACAACCTGGACGAGATTGAAGATTTCACTCAAGCAAGATGATTAAATTCTTTCAATCTCACCGTTCACACATGATTAAGATAAAGACATTAAGCTGTTAAACATAACAAGGCAAACCACAATGTAAACCTTAGGACACTGAGATTTTTAAGGTGGTTCGGGACCACAACGGGCTCCCTACGTCCACCCCTCACCAAACCCGGTGAGGCTTCACTCGGGGATAAATCCCCAACACGGAGACGACGCACCAAACACACACGGGGATGAATCCCCTCACATACACGGGGACACGCCCCAACACACACACAGACGGAGACTAAGTCTCCCACACGATCCGATGACCGGATCGCAAACACATACACGATCCGACGACCGGATCACAACACACACACGATCCGACGACCGGATCACAACACACACACACAAACGCTGCAACAACCGCAGCACAATAACACAAACACGATCGCACGAAGGCGATCAAACACGACCGTATACACAAACGGTCACACACACGAGTATCTCTATTATTCAGAAAATAAACACAAATACTCAAACATGCTCAAACCCAAAATATAGATCATAGAACATATCACAAAGAACTGATAGAAGACATAGAAGAAGTCCCCCTTTGATCTTCAAGGCCGGTTGATGATGTTCCTTGAACCATGAGTTGGAGAGAAGCCGGATGAAGATGATTCTTACGTCCTCTTGATCCTCTCTTCGATCCGCTCCTTTTCTTCTTCTTCCACGAGCTCCAGATCTTCACGGAAGTAGATGATTTCCTTCTTGCAAGAGCTCCACCACGTTTTCTCCCTTTTCTTCACCTATACGAAAGAGCAAATGAGCATTAGGGTTAATCCTTGCTCAAATTCGGAGCAACACATTGATATATATAGGAGACGGACCAAATGACCCATATACCCCTTCTAAAATGAGTTTAAAACACCCTAACATGATTAGGAACCATTATGGCATATTATAGAAAGGTTTGAAAATGTTTTCAATGAGATTTGACCACTTTCGTAAGTCCCGTCCGGAAGGGGTCGACCCTTGGGGTCGACCCTCGGGCAACAGGTTGCTGGAAAACATAAAAAAACACCCTATGTTACAGGGGACGACCCTTGCAGTGGGTCAACCCCAGAGGTCGACCCATGCAGTGGCTGGGCACACAAAAAATAGCTCTACGCACTTCGGCGGCAGGAATTAATTCGCCTAGATCCGAACTCCGATCGAAGCGAGACTAGAGGCGTTGGAAAGAGGACTCCCAGAGCTACAACATTAAATTTTTAGAGGGGAGATCCAACGGTCGGATTAAAAATGGTGAAAACTGTAAGACAGTTTGAGTTTGAAAAATAACTAAAACCTCCATCAAACCAAAGGGAAACAATTGATTAAATGTTACCATAATCCCATGAAGATCAACAATGAATTTGCATCCTGAAAAATATGATAAACCAAGAGGTTAGTTGAGAATCAAAATATATGAGTTATGCATTAACACTATGAACATGTTCATAATGAAATACATCATTGAACATATTCAAACATGCGTTTTGCTTCTCAAATCACTTAGCAAAAATATATTTGACCAAATGACAAGGTTTTGAAATGATAAGCATGAATCTATCATTCAATCAAATATAATAACATGGAAGTTCAACCATTCAATCACATTCTTGAATCAACCAAATCTTCAACATCAAGATGCTTCATTACACAAGTGTTAACAATCATGCCAAATGCAAAGCATACATAATATCATAGAACCACATTCATTCAAATGGCATTCTTGTTGATTAAGAGCTAACATTCATGAAGCATTATCCCAAGAGGAACATTGATATAAAATCACATTCATCAAGATTCAAGTAAATAGGCTAAGTATATTTCTAGTCCAAAAGCCTTGAGAGGAAAATGCAAGAAAATACCTCAATCAAGACTTGAAATCTTACTTGATGAAATGTATGAATCATATAAAGATGAAATATAATTCAATGAGAAAGGTAACTCCCTTTTTGAAGAAGAACTTCATTGATGCACTCCTTTGAGTTCCAAAACGTGAATCATGGACTTGGATCCTGCAAAGCAAAATATTCAAGGCATGAGATCTTTAAATACAAATCATTCATATAACTTTCAAACATGAACAGAGTTAACTCCCTTTAAGAAGAAGAGCTTCATTGATGGACTCCTTAAGATTCCAAGTATGAGCCATGAAGTTGTGTTCCTACAAACCAACATAAATATAACATTAGTTCCTTAAACACCGAGAGTTCACATGGCTTTCAAGAGTAAACATTGACTTCATCTTTCAACTCATCAAATCAAGATATAAAACATGTTGCTCAATGAAACACATACACACACAAACACAATCGTTTTGATATCATTGAAACCAAGCACGAACTATGGGATGCAACAATGATTTTGATGAATGTATTGTTGGTGGCCTCTGCTTGGCCATTCCCTTGTGGGTAATAAGGTGATGAATGATGCAATGTAATTGCATACCTTTTGCAGTGGTCCTGAAGATCCTGAGAAATGAACTATGGCCCATTGTCGGTGACGATTGTGCTTGGGACACCGAACCTGGTGAGGATGTTCTTCATGATGAACTTACAGATTGTTGACACCTTGATTTCTGCGTAAGCTTCGGCTTCGGCCCATTTGGTGAAGTACTCTGTTGCAGTAATGATGAAAGATTTCTACTTGTGAGGGAGTTAGGATCCCCTAGGGGACCAATGATGTCGAATGCCCACATGGAGAAAGGCCATGGGGAGGATACTGGATGAAGTGAGGAAGATGGTGAATGAATCTTATCGACGTGAAGCTGACACTTAACACACATGCGGACATAGACAGCACAATCCTCTTCCATGGTGGGCCAGTAGAAGCCTTGCCGAATAATCTTCTTGGCAAGCATTTGGCTATTTACATGGCCACCGCATACACCTGAGTGTGCTTCCTCTACATATTTTCAGACCTCATCGTCATCAAGACATCTTAATAGAACACCCGTAAGGCTTCTCCTGTACAGTAGACCTCCAACCAAGGTGTATTTATGGGCCACCCTTCTTATGGCTTTCTTATCTTTTGTGGTGGCTTCTTCAGGGTAAGACTGATCTTTACAATACTTGACAATTTCATAGAACCATGGTTTCTCCTCGTCAGCCAGTTCTTCTTCAACTTCTGCCAACATGATCTCCCTTTTCTCGAGAATTTCTCCCTCTCGGACCTTCCGTAAGACTCTTTCTTTGATTCTTAGGAGGTACGGGTCTTGAACGGCAAGGACAAGACGCTTGTAGAGGGTGATGGATTCAAACCATACACCTAGAGGGAATCTAAAAGATGAGGCCAAGGAGGCGAGGGCATCGGCCAGAATATTCTGTTCGTGAGGGACATGGACAAAGATCAGTTTGGTGAACAATTTGACATAGGCGGAGACCAACTCCTGATAAGGCTTGAGTTTAGGATCAAGGGTGCGATACTTGGTAAGCACCTGGCAGAGAACAAGTTGACTATCACCCACGACTCGCAATTCGATGATATAGGACGAATGGGCCAGTTCTAGACCAGCTAGAAGAGCCTCATACTCAGCAATGTTGTTGGTGACTGGAAATGCGAGGTGAAATGCCTCTGGGATGGTAACGCCTTCAGGCGTTAGAAGGACAATGCCAATACCATTCCCTTGGGAATTCAGAGCTCTATCAAAATATAACATCCACATTGGCTCATCAGATTGGGTGATGGACATTAGTTCCTCATCTGGAAACTCTGATTGGACAGGATCGAACTTGGGGAGAGGATGATGAGCGAGATGCTCGGTGATAGCATAGCCTTTAATTGCCTTTTGCTGGATGTAGGTGATGTCAAATTGAGATAGGAAACTCTGCCAGCGTGCTAGCCTATCAGTAAGGATGGATTTCTCTAGAAGGAACTTGATAGGGTTCATGCGAGCAATCAAATGGACTTCATGAGCCAGAAAGTAATGCTTTAATTTCTGTACTACCCAAACAAGGGCAGCACAGGTTTTCTCCATGGCGGTGTACTTATGCTCACAGGGGTTGAAGAGTGTGGACAAATAGTAGGTTACCCGTTCCTTGCCTTCTTCATCGGCTTGTGCGAGGACGGCTCCCACGGAGTCATCCAAGACTGAGATGTAAAGTGTAACGCCCGGTAATTTTGGAATAGGAATAAATATATACATAAGTATATAATGTTTAATGATTAAAGTTTATTCAAATAAATACTTGGTCAAGTGATATTCCTAAGGGGTTGCTCAGATCGAACCTACCTCTGATACCTAGGACAAGGACTAATAAAAGTTAAAGAAGTTATGAGCAATAAAATCTCTAAATGGAAGATTACTAAGATCTCAATGTATGTGCGAACTAGCCACACCAAATCAATGAGGTATAGAACCTTAGAGGGAAAATTATGATAGTCTTAAGAACCTTATTTATGCATATACGAAAATACATGCAAATTATTAAAAAAAGATATAAGTCGTATGTGTAAGGTTTTAACAAATAAGCAAATAAGACTTCCAAACAAAGTAAACTTGTATAAAGGAACAAATAGAAATAACTAGTTACAAATATAATTATTAGGCCTTGATAAAGGATTAACATTTTAATGCTAAGCTCCATTGGCCCAAACTCAACCCAAGCATTTTACGCTTAATGGGCTTTTTAACACGTTTTATTATCTTCTCCCATATAGGCAATATATATATATATACCTAGAAATAGAAGGAAAGTATATATTGTATACGAATGAACAAATAAAAGAGTGAAATGGAAATAACGCCTCTATATAAGGCGTGCCTAAAGAAAGGACGCCCACACGTGCGGTCGTCAATTCTCACGCGACCAAATTGGGCAAGTAAAAGAAACGCCCCTTTCATGGGCGTGTTTTTAAACAAGAAACGCCCTTATACAAGGTGCCTTTTAAGAAACGCCCTATGACAAGGCGTCAATTTAAAATGCGACGCCCTGACCTAGGTCGTTAATTACATTCCGGTTCCGTTCGAACCAAGAGCTTATCCTGGGAAGGATTAAGCTAATCTAGTAAGTATCTACTAGGGTAAGGACTCTTTATTGGAAGCATTACTTCCACTAGAACTCTAACCCTAATAGGACCCCCAAAATCCTATAAATACCTTTGATTACCAAACCCTAAATCCATTTGATCGATCCCCTCTGCTACGGTAAGTAATAAACAGTGATTCTTCCTCCTGCTTTCCTCTCAATATGAAGAATTTTAAATGATTCTTCTTTTTGTAGGAAACCTGCAGGTCAATTGAAGAACGTAGGTTCTTCATCCGGGTGTAAGTTCTTCTTCCCCTGCCTTTCATTTTTTTTTATCAAAGCTTTTGACCCTTCCTCTTCCTTTCTTCTGCAGGTTGCCTGCAACCGGAGGAAGCTTGGGTATAACGGGAAGAACGATTGTTCTTCATCAACGTCCTCTAAATCTTCTTCTTCTTCCAGAAATCAAGGCTCTATTGCAAACAGAGTTCATTTTCTGTCAGAACAGAATTAATCTTCTATTCAAAACCTTCGTTCGTTCATCAGATTATCATCGTCAAGGTAGGTTTTCTCAAGGCACTGTAGCCCAAACAAGTTAATTCAATGAATATACATCATCACATTCATGAATATAAGTTTTAGTATAGCTTCTACGCATTTTCTGGAATATTTTTGAAATAGACGCCCCTGTCAAGGGCGCTATTTTACAAGACACGACCCTGACCAGGTCGTCAATTCCTAAATTCGACGCCCTGTACAAAGGCGTTAATTCCATGAAATTACATGCAATTAATAATTGTTCACGTTTAAAATTTAATAGCTATGAAATCTTGAAACTAATGTAATGCATGAGTATACTGTGAAATCCTACTATTTTTCTTGTCATGACTATATATCTTGTCTCCTGAAATTTATTATCCTGAAATTTATAAAAATTCTTGAAAAGCATGAATTCACGACCTGAACCAAGTCGTTTCTTGTGAAACCCACGCCACGATCGAGGGCGTGAATTTAAAAATAACGCCCCCGTTCAGGGCGTGTCTTTGATAAATCCCAGAATATGTATATCTTGCAAAAAAATAGGATTAAAGAATGGACGACCATTGTGCATGTCGTCACATTGAAATAAAACGCCCCTGTAAAGGGCGTGTTTTTGATAAAACACAGAATTATGGAAATTTCTGCAAAAATTAGAAATGCATGTAAACACCCTTATTTAAGGCGTTATTTACTTAAGTAGTGACTTAATCAAAGTCGTTATTTTCTGTAAAAATGTTTTTACCTGTTACTGCTAACCGAGGGTTTGCATTATAATTATATATATGTATATCGGCACTATATCTCCACTCCGTGAGTATAGTCCCACGTTTTCATGTTGTTCTATCGATCACCCTCAACTCTCATTGACATACAAGCTCTCCATTGGACATTCCGTTCCTTTGGACTAGCGAGTTAGTCATAGAGACCTCCGTAAGACTCCTCGTACCTTGGATTCCCTCAAGGTCGACTGAGCTGGTTGTACCCTAAAAACCCATTACACAATCTTTACCATGTGACTCTAATGAAACATGGTATACCGGCCCTCATGTTATACTATATGTATGATATGAGAACTATCTTAAGGAATGGGGGAAAACATGCCATCAATGAGATGTTATTGTAGACCCCAATTCTATATCAATTTTGTTATGATGATTCTTGTGGACCTCATGTTATTAACATGCTGTTCTTGTAGATCACAATTCTATATAAAGGAGTGACCATCTACATATGGGCACTTATTTGTCATGGTACCCGGTTAGGGAACCAATTCCACCCAGTTTATCGACATGTCATGATTTATATGCTTTGCGTGGATTTTATCGCCAGTATGTCCTTACTCAAGGGTCTTGCCCTTGAATTCCATGAAAATCTTATCTTATCATCCTAATTAAAGCTTGTTCTTGGAACTCCTTATTGGCTATAAACTATCGTGGATGTCTAGATCTATCGTGAATGCTGTGCATATAGGGCCCGATCTGGTCCTGGGAGGAGCGCCCGAAAGTACTAGTGCCCATGGGAGTTTTAATGATAACGGTGTCTAGCATTGCACCGGAGTACTCTTTATCTTGATCTTTGGCATTCCACGATCTCTCTTTTCTTGCGTGCGTGACTTGACTTGCGTGACTTTACTAGCGTGGCCCGACACGGGCAATGTACTTGCGTGAATAGCCAATAATCTATAAAGTCTCTCATGAAAGTTTCTTGTTTAATATTCGCTTGAAGGTTTTGCCCGATGTGTTATTCTCTTGATTAGTTACTCGTTCAGTTATTTCTACATGCATAGCCTTATTGCATTTACATGTGGGAAATTGTAATTACTTAAACCCATTGCTAGTTCTTGAGATATAATTTCCTACTGAGCGTTCGCTCACTCCGTTTTATTCCAACATTTTCAGGTAAGCAGGTAGCTAGCAAGACCGAGACCCACACTGGCGGGACAAGTGTGCAAGCGAGCTTCGGAAACTAGTGAACCGAGTCTTTTATCTTTCTTGAGTCTAGATGGTGTTGTCTAGCTAAGTCAGCTTGGCGTCTCTTATTCAGTCATCTTGTCTAACGTCTGTTAGTATGTCGTTATCTTCCTTTCCATTGTGTTGAAGTCTCCAAGTTGGAAAACAAGTTCTTGTAAGAGATTTATAATAGAAATATAAATTTCTATTGTTGTTCGAAATTATCTTGGTCTTATGCGATTGCTCTTGATCATTCACGACTGTTTAACTGCCACGTTCCGAGCAAACGACACGTTCCGCTGCTATCGGCCCGGGGCGTGACATAAAGGATTAGAGCCTCGGCTTTCATATCCTCCAGTTCTTAGGCTGTTTATGGATCCTATCAGAGCCTCGGCTTTCATATCCTCCAGTTCTTAGGCTGTTTATGGATCCTATCAGAGCTTCGACTTTCCTATCCTCCAGTTGTCATATCCTCCAGTTATTAAGCCATATCAGAGCTTTGGCTTTCTATCCTCCAGTTGTTATATCCTCTGGTTATTAAGTCCCAAGGATAGGTCATCCTTATCAACCATATTAGAGCTTCAGCTTCTCCATCCTCAAGTTATTAGGTTTCAGTGATAGGTCAGATATCCTTGTTAGTCATATCATAGCTTTGGTTGTCGCAATCGTTAAGTTTCCGTGATAAGTCCGGTATCCCTGTCGGTCATATTTGGATTCAACTTTCCAAAATCCTTAGGTTGTTGAAACCAGGTTATAGGTTGATTATCCTTGTCAGTCGTCCTATAGGAATTCCGTGAGAGATGGGTAGAACTTGGGGTTAAAGTTATAAAAGAAAGATAAAGTATTTACATTTCCTTAACACTAAATCTTGAGTCAATAAATTATCCCTCCACTCATCCTTGCAGGAACCTAGATAAAATGGAAGCCTCTAAGCCGAGCCTTGTTCATGAAATGATCTTGGTGGATGTCCAAGTTTACGCGAGCCTTGTCAGGAGAGTTCAAGAACTAGAGAAAGTAGTGGAAGAAAAAGAAAGAGTTGAAGGGAAAGATCAAACAAATAACTCCGAAAGTTTCGCCGTTACCAAGAAAAGAATAAATGAGGAAGATATTTCACAAAGGTGTAAGAAATGCCAGAAATGTAAGAAGTGTAATAAGTGTAATAAGAGGGAAACTTCGGCGGATCGCCCGCAAGATAAGTGTAAATCTTGTGGAAGATATGGTCACAAAATGAAGGAGTGTTGGTGGAGTTCAGGAGCATGTCTGCGTTGCGGGAAGTCAGATCACAAGATAGCGGAATGCCCCAAGAAGCCTCCGAGAGGAGTTCAAGATTTAACCAAACTTGCCAAAGGGAAGGTTGCGGAAGGTACCCCTCACCCGAAATCATAAGCTAGCTCTTTCTCTTTCCATCCTGAAGATTTCTTCTGTATAAGCTCATAATAAGTTCTCTATTAGGAATGAAAGGTGATGTGAATTTGGGGACCAAATTCTTTTAAGTGGGGGAGGGTGTAATGCCCGGTAATTTTGGAATAGGAATAAATATATACATAAGTATATAATGTTTAATGATTAAAGTTTATTCAAATAAATACTTGGTCAAGTGATATTCCTAAGGGGTTGCTCAGATCGAACCTGCCTCTGATACATAGGACAATGACTAATAAAAGTTAAAGAACTTATGAGCAATAAAATCTCTAAATGGAAGATTACTAAGATCTCAATGTATGTGCGAACTAGCCACACCAAATCAATGAGGTATAGAACCTTAGAGGGAAAATTATGATAGTCTTAAGAACCTTATTTATGCATATACGGAAATACATGCAAATTATTAAAAAAAGATATAAGTCGTATGTGTAAGGTTTTAACAAATAAGCAAATAAGACTTCTAAACAAAGTAAACTTGTATAAAGGAACAAATAGAAATAACTAGTTACAAATATAATTATTAGGCCTTGATAAAGGATTAACATTTTAATGCTAAGCTCCATTGGCCCAAACTCAACCCAAGCATTTTACGCTTAATGGGCTTTTTAACACGTTTTATTATCTTCTCCCATATAGGCAATATATATATATATACCTAGAAATAGAAGGAAAGTATATATTATATACGAATGAACAAATAAAAGAGTGAAATGGAAATAACGCCTCTATATAAGGCGTGCCTAAAGAAAGGACGCCCACACGTGCGGTCGTCAATTCTCACGCGACCAAATTGGGCAAGTAAAAGAAACGCCCCTTTCATGGGCGTGTTTTTAAACAAGAAACGCCCTTATACAAGGCGCCTTTTAAGAAACGCCCTATGACAAGGCGTCAATTTCAAATGCGATGCCCTGACCTAGGTCGTTAATTACATTCCGGTTCCGTTCGAACCAAGAGCTTATCCTGGGAAGGATTAAGCTAATCTAGTAAGTATCTACTAGGGTAAGGACTCTATATTGGAAGCATTACTTCCACTAGAACTCTAACCCTAATAGGACCCCCAAAATCCTATAAATACCTTTGATTACCAAACCCTAAATCCATTTGATCGATCCCCTCTGCTACGGTAAGTAATAAACCGTGATTCTTCCTCCTGCTTTCCTCTCAATATGAAGAATTTTAAATGATTCTTCTTTTTGTAGGAAACCTGCAGGTCAATTGAAGAACGTAGGTTCTTCATCCGGGTGTAAGTTCTTCTTCCCCTACCTTTCGTTTTTTTTTATCAAAGCTTTTGACCCTTCCTCTTCCTTTCTTCTGCAGGTTGCCTGCAACCGGAGGAAGCTTGGGTATAACGGGAAGAACGATTGTTCTTCATCAACGTCCTCTAAATCTTCTTCTTCTTCCAGAAATCAAGGCTCTATTGCAAACAGAGTTCATTTTCTGTCAGAACAGAATTAATCTTCTATTCAAAACCTTCGTCCGTTCATCAGATTATCATCGTCAAGGTAGATTTTCTCAAGGCACTGTAGCCCAAACAAGTTAATTCAATGAATATACATCATCACATGCATGAATATAAGTTTTAGTATAGCTTCTACGCATTTTCTGGAATATTTTTGAAATAGACGCCCCTGTCAAGGGCGCTATTTTACAAGACACGACCCTGACCAGGTCGTCAATTCCTAAATTTGACGCCCTGTACAAAGGCGTTAATTCCATGAAATTACATGCAATTAATAATTGTTCACGTTTAAAATTTAATAGCTATGAAATCTTGAAACTAATGTAATGCATGAGTATACCGTGAAATCCTACTATTTTTCTTGTCATGACTATATATCTTGTCTCCTGAAATTTATTAGCCTGAAATTTATAAAAATTCTTGAAAAGCATGAATTCACGACCTGAACCAAGTCGTTTCTTGTGAAACCCACGCCACGATCGAGGGCGTGAATTTGAAAATAACGCCCCCGTTCAGGGCGTGTCTTTGATAAATCCCAGAATATGTATATCCTGCAAAAAAATAGGATTAAAGAATGGACGACCATTGTGCATGTCGTCACATTGAAATAAAACGCCCCTGTAAAGGGCGTGTTTTTGATAAAACACAGAATTATGGAAATTTCTGCAAAAATTGGAAATGTATGTAAACGCCCTTATTTAAGGCGTTATTTACTTAAGTAGTGACTTAATCAAAGTCGTTATTTTCTGTAAAAATGTTTTTACCTGTTACTGCTAACCGAGGGTTTGCATTATAATTATATATATGTATATCGGCACTATATCTCCACTCCGTGAGTATAGTCCCACGTTTTCATGTTGTTCTATCGATCACCCTCAACTCTCATTGACATACAAGCTCTCCATTAGACATTCCGTTCCTAATAAAAAACGGTCCGTCTCCGATTACATCACCGAGTTCGATGAGTATTTTCTACGATGTGACGCCACGGAAGAAAGCTCCCTGACTGTTTCCCATTTTCGGCGTGTGATAGGATCGGTGCGATGGATTCAGAGGGGGGGGTGAATGAATCCCACCCTTAAAAACTTTTCGCTCAATAAAATACTAGAACACTATCAAGGCAAATAGGCACTCTGAAGAACAAGTTAAGTTCTCTTTTAAACCACTGAGCAAATATATAAGGCGTGCCTAAACAAGCAACTAGTGGAAGCAGCACAGATAGAAACGAGAATGCTAAGGCAACCTATGAAGGAGGTAGAAGACAAGGAGCAAAACACAGCCACACTGCACAGAGGATTTTTAGGTGGTTCGGTCTCCAAGACCTACGTCCACCCCTCACTCCCAACCGGAGTGAGGCTTCCACTAGCAACGCTAGAACATCAGACTCAATCTGCAAACACTTGCTGCCAAACAGCTTGACCAGGGGAACAATCTCCCCTCTTCCTCCCAACCGGAGGGACACCCCAAGTGACTCCCAGCCACTTGGAACCAGAGACTAGGTCTCTCTTCCTCCATACCAGGAGGGAACGCACCAGTGACACCCAGTCACTAGAAACCAGAGACACAAGTCTCTCTTCCTCCAAACCGGAGGGACACCTGGACTTGCAACCCATAAGACCAGAACCGGAGATGAATCTCCCTTCCTCCAAACCGGAGGGGAACCCACAAGTGACAACCTGTCACTTGCAGACCGGAGACAAGTCTCCCTTCTCTTGAGACCACAAGAGGAACACCGATCTCTAACCAGAGAATCGGAAAGCACAGTTGATCAAATAAAAGGAAAATAAGAAATGAAAATACAGCACTCGGAAAGCTGAAAACGCAATGTAAAATGTAGCTCTCGCAGGAGCAACTGGATTGGATCTGATCCAAGTCCAGTAGACAGATCTTAATAAAATCTTCTTTCTTCTTCTCCACGAACTCTCTCTCTTTCTCTTCTTCTTCTTTTGCTTTCACTCTCTGCCTCTCTGCTCTTTTTCTTCTTCTTCTTCTTCTGCTCTTCTACTTCTGCTCACTGCCTCTCTACTGCTCTCACTTTCTTCTATCACTCTCTCGATCAGCCCTCTTCGATCTATCTTCTGCGGATGAAGAAACTTCACATATATATATCAGCAGCAACTAGGGCGTGTGCCCCCTTTATCCAGAGGACACCTTGGATCACGTGCCAGGTGCCAACCTTGGATCACGTGCCCATTCATCAACCTGACTCATCTGCAGGCAGAGACAAAGAAATGCAATTAGTTAGTTCAGGCTCTTAACACAGCGTGTATAGACTTTAGAAGCAGCAAATAAGCAAGTATGTACAACGTGAGAGTGTGTAGACTTGAAGCCCTTCTAGCGACCTCAGTGTACAGACTTGCAAAATGATGCATTAACATAACAGAGTGGAATGTGTAGACTTCTGTGTAAAGCATGAAGCAATCGAATGTGTAGACTTTAGAAGCAGCAATTAAGCAAGTATGTACAACGTGAGAGTGTGTAGACTTGAAGCCCTTCAAGCGACCTCAGTGTACAGACTTGCAGAATGATGCATTAACATAAAGAGTGGAATGTGTAGACTTCTGCGTAAAGCATGAAGCAATCGAATGTGTAGACTTTAGAAGCAGCAATTAAGCAAGTATGTACAATGTGAGAGTGTGTAGACTTGAAGCCCTTCAAGCGACCTCAGTGTACAGACTTGCGTGGGTAAGATGCATGAACAAACCATAGCCAGTGTATAGACTTAACCGATGCATGAATAGTGCGCCGATGTATATACTTGGAGAACTGATGCATGAACAGTGCGCCGATGTATAGACTCTGATGTAAAGGCTTGAGTTACACAAGCAGTGAATAGACTTCACGATGCATACCCATATCCAATGTATAGACTTACCCCTTGAAGATGTACATACTTTGAAGACTTCGAAGCCCCACGATGTATTGTCTTTGAAGCATGTGAACATGGGGACAATGTACAGACTTCACTTCGTGCTAGCTACAGTACAATGTCTAGACTTGATGCAGCTTCAAAGCACAATGTGCAGACTTGATATGAAGGAATGCAAACGACTCTGTACATACTTGGATGCTTGTGTATGCATGAGGGCAATGTACAGACTATGCACATGCACACTAGCGAGTGAATAGACTTGGCTACGGCATCAAAGTATGCACAACGTAAAAGATGCCTTCTTCCTAGGCGTTTGATTCAAAAGTGACGCCACTTGTGGTGGTCATCAAATTCCAAGTTCATATGAATGTATAGACTTCCTTCGGCACAAAGGCAACTTAACGATGTACAGACTTTGTACTCTGAACGATAAAGCATGCTGTACAGACTTTGAGAATCTTGAAGGCCAATGTACAGACTTGGAATGAAGACCAATGTGTAGACTTCAAAGCAAATGCCAAGGCCATGTACAGACTTGAAGTGAAAGCCAATGTATAGACTTTATGAAAGCATACGCCAAGGCTGTACATACTTGAAGAGACGCAAGGTGAGATAGAGCTGGCTGTACAGACTTTGGATGACGATGCACTGTACGCAAACGCTGTACAGACTTGATAGCGTAAGACACTGGAAGAGACAATCGGATGTACAGACTTTGAAGATGTGGGCGAGACAATGTATAGACTTTGGAAAATGCAGACTGGGCAATGTACAGACTTGGTTCGTGCAAGCTACAGTGCAATGTTTAGACTTGATGCAATGCAGAGGCTGTATGGACTTGGTGAGCGCCAAGGCGTTGTACAGACTTCAATGACTCATGCAAGCTACAGGACAATGTTAAGACTTGTGTTCTGAACGTAGGCAAAGGAAAGGAATGTATAGACTTGCTCAGTTCAGAACGTAGGTAAAGATGGGAAGCAATGTATAGACTTTAGATGTGTGAAACACACTGACTGTACAGACTTCAGCTAAGCAAGCTACAGGGCAATGTATGGACTTGATGAATGATGCAAAAAGCTCTGTACAGACTTGATGCAAACTGGATGTGCAGACTTTGTAGCATGCAATGTATAGACTTCAACTAAGCATGAAGCACAGACAATGTATAGACTCTACGAGCAAGAGGCAATGCTGATTGATGTATAGACTTGCTAAGTGATGCACATGTGACGATGAACAGACGATGTATAGACTTGTGCATGAAGCAAGGCAATCTGATGTGTAGACTTTCTCAACACAGTGGCATGCAACTAAACGATGTGTAGACTTCAGAAATGCATAGAGACGCTACATCGTGACAGCGTCGACGCAACAGTTCACCCTGATGTGAAGTTAGATCTGGGTCAGTTCAGTGGGTCGACGCAGTGACCCCATGCGTCAACGCATCCAGCCTTATCTTCAAAGCCATCTGAGGCATTTCAAGGCTGCGTCAACCTCGTAGATTCAATGGGTTGACGCCATCTGAACTACTTACAAGATGTATAGACATTCGAATCTGATGTAAAGACTTGAGGGGGGTCGACCCATCTAAGAAGGGGGTCGACCCACAGAGCTTGCACACTCATGCATTCTCCACAGAATAAATCAATCATATGCATTCATGTTGCTATCATTCAATGTGATGTTCTTAGCAAAACAATATGGTGACTCATTTATGTTGCTATCATTAAAACACCACATAATCATCAAAGCACAAGGGACACAACATTTCATGCACACATGCATATGGTGACTGATAGTGTTTGCTATCATCAAAACCACATGGGCACAACAATCTCCCCCTTTTTGATGATGGCAACACTATGAGTCACACTAACTCAAGTCAAAAATATTCTCCCCCTTTGACTTCAGCAAAAAGACATTAGTTAGAGAGAGGAAAATTAAGCTGATATGAAACGATTGATGTAGTATTTCTCCCTTTAGCTACATGAAGGCACATTCTTCCCCAAAGAGCAATATGACTCATACCAATTTCTCCCCCTTTGTTTTTTAAAAAAAAATCATGGAAGAGGTATGAATGCAGAGAAGCAGATGCAACAAGAAATGCAAGAACTCCCCCTAAATGTATGAATGCAAGACAATTCTCCCCCTAAATCATGGAATTTCTATGCAGCATGATTCATATGACAAGGAAACTCCCCCTCAATAAATGGAACCTTATGAAATGAATGAGAAGGAAACCACAGGGGCAATCAAGGATAAGTTCAGGTCATGATGAATCAAGGACAATGAGATTCAACAAGATTTTCAAGGAGATATCAATCTCATAAATCTAAAACATAAGTTTTCAAAGTCTTCCATTATAAGGGCTTATGAATGATCTTTATTGATCAGCAGGGTTTAAACATGATGTATGCTAAGTTTGTCAATAAAATTCTATATTTATATCTAAAGTCACGGTTTAATGACAGTGAACCAAGCCTTCATATATATATCTTGATTAGCCTCCCTTTCTCTTACACAATCAAATTTATTGACTTCTTTCAGAATTACATGCACTAGTATTGAGATCAAGTAGTTATGAAGTCATATGATTTTGTCTAGGGTTGTAGCAATTTGATTTTAGCATCAAAATTCAAATATAGCAATTTGTTCAACAAATTTTTATGCTACACATTTTACGAGCACTCTAGTTCAGTGTACACCTTGTAACTAGAGGATATACGTTGATCAGATGCCAATATCCCTAAGCACTTAGTGTAACTAACAGTCATGCTTTATATAAAATGAGGTAACATTTACACTTCATGACATATCTCAACTCATTTCTTGATGAGTGAGATGTATTTCTCAGTGTGCATGCCAGTGCTTTGCCTGATTAACAATCATTCTTAAGCAGAGTTAACTATGGCACCTCATGACACAGTCCTTTGGACATGTGTTTCTCAGTGACCAAAGTCATTGCTCTAACAGAATTTACCCTTTAGACATTTCAGAAAAACTCATTTGCTTCAAATCAATAATAATTTCATGTACTTAACCAAATAAAGCCATGTATTCAATAATGCAGATTTCAGAAGATTTTACAAGACACAGCATGAAACAGATGGTTAAAGTTTATTAAACATGATTCAGATATTTTTTAAGAGATTTTAAAGTCAAACTCAATGAATACATTAAACTTAAACCACCTGAGTTATTTCAGACATTCATAAAAACGTATAATAGAAGATTCTCAGTTCAAGTGTTTTCAGATTTATGATCGAGATAGCCCCATTGAAATCTTCATGAAAGACTGATAGAATTCTGATACCAAATGATAGAAGAGATTTTGAAGCCCAGTGTTTTCAAAATATGATCAATGTTTGTCAACAAATGTAATGAATTCTGACAAGTGTATGCATTTGACAACCTGCATGCAATGCATTAACTCCCCCTGACAATATGCATTCAGTCAATCTTTTTGGTAATTTCAATGTAATGAAATGTAATTAACTATATGTATGTAAAGTCATGCAAAGACTCAACATTGAATGCTATGCAAAGACATGCAATTAACTACCCCTGAAAATATGCAATGTTTGCCATGAGAACTGAACATATGTCTTTGAGACTCATGCACATTCAGACTGCCCTATCAAGCAATATGACCCATGGTACTAGGCGGAGAACCTGGTCTAAAAGACCATCTCACACACAGTAATAACCTCCAGACAGATTTTCCTGCCTTTTAGTAGCTTACCATTTAATATACCATAGTGGTCAATCATGATAATTCAACATGCAGTCCTATAAGCAATCCAGATTTTCAGTGAGCTATGCAACAGGCAGATTTCAAACCACATTCATATGTAGTTCAGATTTTCAGAAATTGTAAGTTTATTCTCATTTCAATATCTAAACATCCAATTCATATGAGCATTGAGAGACATGAATACTCATAGTGTTCAAAAGATGACAAATATGCAAGAACACATCAGACCAGATATGCAATGAATTTCAAAACAGGAAATGCAGAGAGTTTACCTGAAAAGTTCAGAAAGGGGTTTTCTTTTGAGTGCATTGGATTAATCCCCTCTTTATTAATCAGCTTCCAAGGTACACCTGCAAGTTAGCAAACTATTTTGCACAAATAGGCACCCAAGAAGTCTTGGGTCCTGACATGACAGTATCACTCCTAGCAGGTTTTCTCAGCACATTTTTAACATGATGATCATCAAATTTCATCAGAGGATAACCATCCATCAAATGTCCAGATTTGCCATAATGATGGCAAGAAGCAGCAGATTTCTGATTTGATTTATGCACATTCTTATTAGCATGAATTCTATGTGCATATGCATAAAAATTTTTGTTAACAGAATTAAAATTCTGTTTACCAAAATAAGCCAGCCAACAGTCAGCAGCTCTATGGCCTAGTTTCCCACATTCAAAACATGCAAGAGTTTTCCTTTCAAAAATAAATCCATTTCTACCAGAAGTGTTTCTATTGACAGGGAATTTACCAGATTTATAGTTAGACTCCCTTCCCTGAGCATGCCAACATTGGGCTGCAATGTGGCCCATCTTGCCACAGTGAAAACATGAATTAGAATTTCTTCTACCAGCATTCAGCCAGCATTCAATGGCCCTGTGGCCTGTCTTTCCACAGTTGAAACATGCAGAATATTTTCTATTTACAACAAATTTATTCCTATCAACATCATTATGGTTTGCAGGGAATTTAGCATGATGTGAAAGAGATATTTTCTTACCATTTACAAACCAGCATTGTGTAATGTTGTGTCCTAGTTTGCCACAGTGCAGACATTCAGTTTTCTTTTTCTGAGGTGAAGGATTTTTATCATGAAATCTCCTAGCATTCATATCATCCTTCTCCATCAATTTACACTCATGCATCAGATGTCCAAATCTATGATAGTAATGACAGATCATTTTCTTTTTAGATGCATGTGAGTGTGTGTGAGGACTGTGATCAACAAGCACTGATGAACCTTTTTTATTTATTTTCTGTTTTTCAGTCTTTTTCTGATTTTTATCCTATTTTTCTATTTTCCTAGCCTTGTATTGAGGTGGAGATGACGTAGAAGGCTTTTCTTGTTCTGAAGATTTAACGAAAACAGTTTTCAGGTTGGATCCATCAACCTTCCTCATGACTGGATTGTAACCCAGTCCCTCTTTCTTACAATTAACCTTTGTTCCCAGCATTTTCTGAACAATGGGTTGTTTATCTTTTGATGTTGAGGCTACATTTGAAGCATTTACAAATGATGTCATTATTTTGTTCTGAAAAGCCTTTTTATTTAGATTATTGTAGCCCAACCCTTCCTTCTGAAAATTAACTTTTGTTCCCAGTAATTTGTTCAGATTATCTTGCCCACTAACAAATTTAGACAAAGAGATTTTCAAATCCTGAATTTCATTTTCGAGAGATGCAACATTTATTTCATAACTTGCAATCTCCTGTTCACTACAATTGACAGCTTCATTCAAAACTTTGTTAGCTGTTTTGTATTTTTCAATTTCCTTTCTCATCTCATCTACTTCTTCAGTTTCATTTATACAGATGACTTTCCCTTTCTCCAAAGTAAGAAGTCTTTCAGATATGGAAGAGTTCAGCAGTTTTAACTTCTCATTTTCTTCCTTAAGCTTATCATTTTGAATTAACTCATTTATTAGAGTCTGATCTTCTGAGTTAACCATGCTTTCTCTCCTACCTTCAAACTCCTTCAATTCCTTTTGCTGTTTTTCAAAATCTTTCTGTAATTCTATATTTACAGATTTTATGGCATTAAATTTTTCAGCAAACAAGTTCTTCTCTTGCTCAAGTTTTCCAAATTGTTCTTCATTTTCTTTAGCAGATTTTCTAAGAGAGTCATTCTCACTTTTCAGCTTGTTTAGATCAGATTTAACACATTCAAAATCTTTCAACAAATCCTTACTCTGAACAGAACCATAACAAGTTAGGCTAAGCTTCTTCTCAAGTTCAGAGATTTCTTTTACATGATCTTGATTCTCAATTTTCAGCAATGAAATTTATTTCTTCAACATTTGAATATCAGACATACAAGCATCATGAACATTTTTCAGTTCAGCACAATTTTTACATGGAGAGTTCAAACTGTCTGATCTACTATTCTTCTTCAAATGTTTATATTGTTTTCTAATATGTTCATGAGATTCAAGCAACTCAGCATATGCATTCTCCCAATCATCTAAAGAAAAATTCTCGAAGGGATTTACCTCTCCATCATCATCTTCTTCATTTTGGCTGCCACTTTGATTGCTTCTGTTAGCCATCATGCAGCTGTCTTCACTTCTCTTCTAAGCTCGCTTCAGCATATCTAGAATGTCTTTAGCAGAACTGCAATCATGAAAGTAGGAATGTAAAGCCTTATCAGTAGCTGCCTTCATTAGATTCATAGCTATCTGATTCTCTTCATACATTGATCTGTGACTGTCAGTCCATTTGGACTTTTTCTTTGGTAATTTATGAGGACCGTGTGAAATTAACTTCCACAGATCAGGATTAACTGATATAGCATAATTTTTTAGACTGACAAACCATACATTAAAATTGGAGCCGTTGAAAACTGGTGGATCACCCATGGAAACAGATCAGTTTAAATGCAACAGGAATATTGATGCACCAAAAACAAATTAGCACCGAAGACTGCAAGATCGGATCTGCAGGTCGCTGGACCTTCTATGCAGACACTGCTCTGATACCAATTGATAAGATCGGTGTGATGGATTCAGAGGGGGGGGGTGAATGAATCCCACCCTTAAAAATTTTTTGCTCAATAAAATACTAGAACACTATCAAGGCAAATAGATACTCTGAAGAACAAGTTAAGTTCTCTTTTAAACCACTGAGCAAATATATAAGGCGCGCCTAAACAAGCAACTAGTGGAAGCAGCACAGATAGAAGCGAGAATGCTAAGGCAACCTGTGAAGGAGGTAGAAGACAAGGAGCAAAACACAACCACACTGCACAGAGGATTTTTAGGTGGTTCGGTCTCCAAGACCTACGTCCACCCCTCACTCCCAACCGGAGTGAGGCTTCCACTAGCAATGCTAGAACAGCAGACTCAGTCTGCAAACACTTGCTGCCAAACAGCTTGACCAGGGGAACAACCTCCCCTCTTCCTCCCAACCGGAGGGACACCCCAAGTGACTCCCAGCCACTAAGAACCAGCGACTAGGTCTCTCTTCCTCCATACCAGGAGGGAACGCACCAGTGACACCCAGTCACTAGGAACCAGAGACATAAGTCTCTCTTCCTCCAAACCGGAGGGACACCTGGACTTGCAACCCACAAGACTAGAACCGGAGATGAATCTCCCTTCCTCCAAACCGTAGGGGAACCCACAAGTGACAACCTGTCACTTGCAGACCGGAGACAAGTCTCCCTTCTCTTGAGACCACAAGAGGAACACCGATCTCTAACCAGAGAATCAGAAAGCACAGTTGATCAAATAAAAGGAAAATAAGAAATGAAAATATAGCACTCGGAAAGCTGACAATGCAATGTAAAATGTAGCTCTCGCAGGAGCAACTGGATTGGATCTGATCCAAGTCCAGTAGACAGATCTTCAATAAAATCTTCTTTCTTCTTCTCCACGAACTCTCTCTCTCTCTTCTTCTTCTTTTGCTTTCACTCTCTACCTCTCTGCTCTTTTTATTCTTCTTCTTCTTCTGCTCTTCTGCTTCTGCTCACTGCCTCTCTGCTGCTCTCACTTTCTTCTATCACTCTCTCGATCAGCCCTCTTCGATCTATCTTCTGCGGATGAAGAAACTTCACATATATATATCAGCAACAACTAGGGCGTGTGCCCCCTTTATCCAGAGGACACCTCAGATCACGTGCCAGGTGCCAACCTCGGATCACGTGCCCATTCATCAACCTGACTCATATGCAGGCAGAGACAAAGAAATGCAATTAGTTAGTTCAGGCTCTTAACACAGCGTGTATAGACTTTAGAAGCAGCAAATAAGCAAGTATGTACAACGTGAGAGTGTGTAGACTTGAAGCCCTTCAAGCGACCTCAGTGTATAGACTTGCAGAATGATGCATTAACATAACAGAGTGGAATGTGTAGACTTCTGTGTAAAGCATGAAGCAATCGAATGTGTAGACTTTAGAAGCAGCAATTAAGCAAGTATGTACAACGTGAGAGTGTGTAGACTTGAAGTCCTTCAAGCGACCTCATTGTATAGACTTGTAGAATGATGCATTAACATAACAGAGTGGAATGTGTAAACTTCTGTGTAAAGCATGAAGCAATCGAATGTGTAGACTTTAGAAGCAGCAATTAAGCAAGTATGTACAACGTGAGAGTGTGTAGACTTGAAGCCCTTCAAGCGACCTCAGAGTACAGACTTGCGTGGGTAAGATGCATGAACAAGCCATAACCAGTGTATAGACTTAATCGATGCATGAATAGTGCGCCGATGTATATACTTGGAGAACTGATGCATGAACAGTGCGCCGATGTATAGACTCTGATGTAAAGGCTTGAGTTACACAAGCAGTGAATAGACTTCACGATGCACACCCATATCCAATGTATAGACTTACCCCTTGAAGATGTACAGACTTTGAAGACTTCGAAGCCCCACGATGTATAGACTTTGAAGCATGTGAACATGGGGACAATGTACAGACTTCACTTCGTGCTAGCTACAGTACAATGTCTAGACTTGATGCAGCTTCAAAGCACAATGTGCAGACTTGATATGAAGGAATGCAAACGACTCTGTACAGACTTGGATGCTTGTGTATGCATAAGGGCAATGTACAGACTATGCACATGCACACTAGCGAGTGAATAGACTTGGCTACGGCATCAAAGTATGCACAACGTAAAAGACGCCTTCTTCCTAGGCCTTTGATTCAAAAGTGACGCCACTTGTAGTGGTCGTCAAATTCCAAGTTCATCTGAATGTATATACTTCCTTCGGCACAAAGGCAACTTAACGATGTACAGACTTTGTACTCTGAACGATAAAGCAGGCTATACAGACTTTGAGAATCTTGAAGGCCAATGTACAGACTTGGAACGAAGACCAATGTGTAGACTTCAAAGCAGATGCCAAGGCCATGTACAGACTTGAAGTGAAAGCCAATGTATAGACTTTATGAAAGCATACGCCAAGGCTGTACATACTTGAAGAGAAGCAAGGTGAGATAGAGCTGGCTGTACAGACTTTGGATGACGATGCACTGTACGCAAACGCTGTACAGACTTGATAGCGTAAGACACTAGAAGAGACGATCGGATGTACAGACTTTGAAGATGTGGGCGAGACAATGTATAGACTTTGGAAAATGCAGACTGGGCAATGTACAGACTTGGTTCGTGCAAGCTACAGTGCAATGTTTAGACTAGATGCAATGCAGAGGCTGTATAGACTTGGTGAGCGCCAAGGCGTTGTACAGACTTCAATGACTCATGCAAGCTACAGGACAGTGTGAAGACTTGTGTTCTGAATGTAGGCAAAGGAAAGGAATGTATAGACTTGCTCAGTTCAGAATGTAGGTAAAGATGGGAAGCAATGTATACACTTTAAATGTGTGAAACACACTGACTGTACAGACTTCAGCTAAGCAAGCTACAAGGCAATGTATGGACTTGATGAACGATGCAAAAAGCTCTGTACAGACATGATGCAAACTGGATGTGCAGACTTTGTAGCATGCAATGTATAGACTTCAACTAAGCGTGAAGCACAGACAATGTATAGACTCTACGAGCAAGAGGCAATGCTGACTGATGTATAGACTTGCTAAGTGATACACATGTGACGATGAACAGACGATGTATAGACTTGTGCATGAAGCAAGGCAATCTGATGTGTAGACTTTCTCAACACAGTGGCATGCAACTAAACGATGTGTAGACTTTAGAAATGCATAGAGACGCTACAGCGTGACAGCGTCGACACAGCAGTTCACCCTGATGTAAAGTTAGATCTGGGTCAGTTCAGTGGGTCGACGCAGTGACCCCATGCGTCAACGCATCCAGCCTTATCTTCAAAGCCATCTGAGGCATTTCAAGGCTGCGTCAACCTCGTGGACTCAATGGGTTGACGCCATCTGAACTACTTACGAGATGTATAGACATGCGAATCTGATGTAAAGACTTGAGGGGGGTCGACCCATCTAAGAAGGGGGTCGACCCACAGAGCTAGCACACTCATGCATTCTCCACAGAATAAATCAGTCATATGCATTCATGTTGCTATCATTCAATGTGATATTCTTAGCAAAAAAATATGGTGACTCATTTATGTTGCTATCATTAAAACACCACATAACCATCAAAGCACAAGGGGCACAACATTTCATGCACACATGCATATGGTGACTGATAGTGTTTGCTATCATCAAAACCACAGGGGCACAACATCGTGGTCTGCGGCCACACCTTCAGTATGAGCTTTTCCGTCGCAACGTGACCAAGTTGGAAGTCGCGTACCAGGTTGCCCTCGAGGTGGAGCAGTTTGAGGCAGAGTTTGCTCCTATCCCGGGCCAGGGGGTCACCTATCCCCTTGTGTTTGATCCTCGGACCACGCCTAGTTCCTACACTCGGTGGCCTTTGGCCCGCCCACAGGAATCCCCTCGCCAGGACCTCACTGCTCCTAGGCACCCCCTCCCTCCGAGGGATCCTCCCCTTCGCCAGCAGGCACCCGTCCCTTCCCCTAGACCTCTCCAGCCCACCGTGCTGACTCGACCCTTGCTTCCTACACCCCCGGTCCGCTTTGTGGACAAGGGTAAGTGGCTGATGGCAAGTGGAACATCCACGGGGACTGGGACGCATGGCACTTGCTATAGGTGCTGGAGTTGGCCACTATTCGGCCAAGTGTCCCACTCAGGAGTCGCTTGTTATTTCTGATCCCTCTACCAGCGATCCCACTCCTGAGCTTATGCCGATCAGTTACGAGGCTGATCAAGACTTAGCGGAGGAGTTCTTTGATGAACTGATGGAGGGAGATCAAGTTGATGTCCCAGGTACCCAGTATCAGGGTGATGTACAGTTGGGTGTAGTCAGGTGCATCCTAACCCATCCTCAGGTGAGTGACGACTGGCGTCGTACCACCATCTTTCGCACATTTTGTAGGCTGGGAGGAAAGGCCTGTAAGGTGATCATAGATAGCGGGAGTTGCATTAACGCTATTTCTACGAGCACTGTTAGACGCCTGGGTTTGACGCCCGTGGATCACCCCGCACCTTACAGAGTTTCTGGGGTGGATTCTACTTCCATTCAGGTCAGACTACGTTGTCTGGTGCCACTGCAGTTCCAGCCTTACCACGATGAGATATGGTGTGACGTGTTACCTATGGAGGTGGGTTGCATTATCCTCGGTAGGCCTTGGCTCTTTGATCGGGATGCCACCCTTCAAGATCGGTCGAACACCTGCACATTTGACCACGAGGGCCATAGGATTACCCTCCACCCCACCCAGCCGAAGGACCCGTGTGTCCGAGGACCAGCCGGCCCCAGCACTTCGACCCCTCCTAGCCAGGGGACGGTCGGTCCTCCAACCACATCCTTGGCGCGGGCTACTACCGCTTTGACTGCTCCCAGTACAGGAGACCTCCCACCCAGGAGGTTGATGATCATTAGTCCCCGAGAGATGGAGCAAGAGTTTGTCAGTGGTAGTCCCATCCTGGCTGTCGTTGTTTATGGGGTGAGCGAGGTAGCTCCAGGGTTAGAGGATGAACACCCCCCTGAGGTGGCTATGATTTTGCGCGAGTTTTCAGATGTCTTCCCTGAGGACCTCCCTGGAGGCCTTCGACCCATGCGCGATATCCAGCACGAGATCGACCTTGTCCCGGGCTCATCTTTGCCCAACCTTCCCCACTACCGGATGAGTGCCATGGACCATGCCGAACTTCAAAGGCAGGTCGAGGAGTTGATGAGTCGGGGATCTCTTAGGGACAGCAAGAGCCCTTGCGCTATTCCCGCATTATTGGCCCCGAAGAAGGATGGCACATGGAGGATGTGCGTTGATAGCCGTGCGATCAAGAAGATCAAGGTGAAGTATCGTTTTCCCATTCCCCGATTAGATGACTTGCTAGACATGATGTCGGGAGCCACTATCTTCTCAAAGATAAACCTTCGTAGTGGCTATCACCAGGTGCGGATCAGGCCTGGGGATGAATGGAAGACGGCATTTAAGACCAAGGATGGTGTCTATGAGTGGTTGTTTATACCCTTTGGGCTTTCCAACGCCCCTAGCACCTTCATGCGGTTGATGACCCAGGTTTTACGCCCTATGATAGGGGTCTTCTTGGCTGCCTACTTTGATGACATTCTTATCTACAGCCGCACTGGGGAGGACCACTTAGACCATCTCAGACAGGTCTGCATTGTGTTGAGGCGAGAGAGTTTATTCGCCAACCCGAAGAAATGTGCTTTCATGATCGATCAGATTACCTTCCTCGGGTTTATAGTGTCTAGGGATGGAGTCTCCGTTGATCCGGAGAAGATTAGGGCCATCAGGGAGTGGCCCAAGCCCCGCACACTTCACGATGTCTGGAGTTTTCACGAATGAAGAGACGTTCTACCGTCGCTTCATTCGCGACTTCAATTCTATCACTGCCCCGATCACTGATTGCATTAAGAAGGGGGCATTTGTATGGACTAAGGCTGCAGCCACTGCATTTCAGGACATCAAGGAGCGTATGACCCAAGCACCTGTCCTTGCATTACCTGATTTTTCTATGGTGTTTGAGGTCACATGTGACGCTTCTGGATTGGGTATTGGTGGTGTTGGCGCGGTTAGGAAAGCAATCGAGAGAGGGGTGAATTGATTGCGCCCCCCCTTTTTAAAACTAAAAACAGAGATGACAGAAGATATCTAGATAGTTGAACAAAAGGATTTAAATATGATGAAGGACAAGCAAGCTCTTACAACTCTCCAGCGCAGTTTGATGAATCACTCGGATAAAACGTAGATTACAGACAGATTGTATAAACTCTCAGCTCACCGCATCACACTCGTAAAACAGAACAGATAGAATAGAACAATAATCTCACAAACAGCAAACCACAGCACAAGGAATTTTTAGGTGGTTTGGATGCACCCGAGTGCCGTCCTACATCCACCCCTCTCAACCCGAGAGGATTTCACTAAAACCAGCTGCACGACGGCAGCAAAACAAATACACACGGGGTCAACGACCCCACACACGCACTTTCTCACACAACGACGAGAAGCCACGCACACAGAGACGACGCTCCAAAATCGTCTATGAAGAAAAGATATATGAAAATACAAAGCCCAGTTCAGAAATGATAAACTTATGCTCAAATAGAAGAGTAGAAGAGATAGAATAAGAGATTCCGCTTTAAATCTTCAACCAATCTCGGAGATAGATGGAAGGGTGCACTAGAAATGTTAAACCAGGGAGTGGAAGCAGCCGCCCCTTGTAGATTCGGATGCCCAAGGCAGTAGATGGTGGAGAGCAACCGCAGCCAACTCCAGATCTGAGTTCAGGTGCGTGAGAAGCGATCTCCAGCAGCCTCTTCTTCCTTCCTCCAGCAAGTATGCGTCACCCTCTTCTCCTTTTCCTGTAAAGATGAAAAACTTTAGCCCAAAAGATATCCATCGTGGGAGAATCACAGCCTTTATATACTCAAGAGAAAGATATGCCAAAAGACATGAAGGCCCATGGGAAAACCTCTTAGAACCACACCCAAACAAGGGTAGAAACCCTAGGGGTAATGGGTAAAAGGGGAAGCTAATCGGATCAAGAAATAATGGGTTCGAAGCCAAACCCGTGAGCCACGATCCGGACGCCCCTGAATGGGTGTCAACACCTATTTTCAGGTGTTCTGCCCCTTAACTAAAAAACACACCCAGGGTAATGGTGTCGACACCAGGTGTCCACACAAGTTTCACTGGGTTCTGTCCCTTTGAAACTAACCCCCCAGGGAGCTAGGTGTCGACTATTTGAGTCGACACTTCCTGGGCAAAGTTCTGTCCAGCCCAAAATGAACCCCCAGAGACTGGGTGTCGACCCTAGGGGTCGACACTTGCAGTGGCCAAAAGATAAACTGCCAAAGGCAGTCAATTTAAGCCCAGAAATGCTATAAGTGAATTAACCCCCTATCAAGGCACATTAAGACTCATTCAATCAAAGATTCTTACTGTGGATCCAAAGGATTTAAAACCTGAATGAACCTGCAATATTTGCTTTCAATGCGATCGGCTTCTTCTTCTTGGTGTCCTCTTCCGTTCTCTTGATATTTATCTCATAGGCCATTAGAGACCCTATGAGTGCATCCACTATAAGCGTTGATAGATTCTTCGAGTCCTCTATCACAGTTTCCTTGGTGTGCCAACTGGGTGACAACGACCTCAGCACCTTCCTCACCAAGTCGGTATCCTTGAAATCCTTTCCGAGTGACTTCAGTCCATTGGTTATCTCCATGAGATGTGCAAACATCTCGGAGATCATCTCCTTGTCCTTCATATGAAACAACTCATAATCCTGGATAAGCATATTAGCCTTCATCTCCTTGACCTCTCGGGTACCTTCATAGATCAACTTCACCTTATCCCACATTTCCTTCGCACTGTTGCACATAGAAACATGAGCATATTCATTCGAATGAATAGCACACTGAATAATATTTAAAGCATTGAAGTTCACAATGACTTTCTTAATATGATCATCATTCCACATCTCCTCATCTGGAGGTAAAGTGTATGGACCATTCTTAATTACAGTCCATATTTCATGGCTTTGAGCACGGAGGAAAACCATCATTCTATTTTTTCAATAACTATAGTTATTCCCATCAAAGTAGGGAGGTCTATGTATTGAATGCCCTTCGAGCATCAACCCCTTGTTAGCCATTACTAACAGATCACTCTAAACCGCAAGGTTTCTAATTAAAAAATAGAGCCGAGGCTCTGATACAAATTGTTGGCCCGGTTAGGAAAGCAATCGAGAGGGGGGTGAATTGATTGCGCCCCCCCCCCCCTTTTTAAAACTAAAAATAGAGATGGCAGAAGATATCTAGATAGCTGAAGAAAAGGATTTAAATATGATGGACAAGCAAGCTCTCACAACTCTCCAGCGCAGTATGATGAATCACTCGGATAAAACGTAAAGTGCCGACAGATTGTATAAATTATGAGCTCACTGCATCGCACTCGTAAAACAGAACGGATAGAATAGAACAATAATCTCACAAACAACAAACCACGGCACAAGGAATTTATAGGTGGTTTGGATGCACCCGAGTGCCGTCCTACGTCCACCCCTCTCAACCCGTGAGGATTTCCCTAAAACCCACTGCACAACGGCAGCAAAACAAACACACACAGGGTCAATGACCCCACACACGTGCGTTCTCGCACAACGACGAGAAGCCACGCACACGGAGACGACGCTCCAAAATCGTCTATGAAGAAAAGATATATGGACATACAAAGCCCAGTTTAGATATGATAAACTTATGCTCAAATAGAAGAGTAGAAGAGATAGAACAAGAGATTCCCCTTTAAATCTTCAACCAATCTCGGAGATAGATGGAAGGGTGCACTAGAAATGTTAAACCAGGGAGTGGAAGCAGCCGCCCCTTGTAGATTCGGATGCCCAAGGTAGCAGATGGTGGAGAGCAGCCGCAGCCACCTCCAGATCTGAGCTCAGGTGCATGAGAAGCGATCTCCAGCAGCCTCTTCTTCCTTCCTCCAGCAAGTATGTGTCGCCCTCTTCTCCTTTTCCTGCAAAGATGAAAAACTTTAGCCCAAAAGATATCCATCGTGGGAGAATCGTAGCCTTCATATACTCAAGAGAAAGAGATGCCTAAAGACATGAAGGCCCATGGGAAAACCTCTTAGAACCACACCCAAACAAGGGTAGAAACCCTAGGGGTAATGGGGTAAAAGGGGAAGCTAATCGGATCAAGAAATAATGGGTTCGAAGCCAAACCTGTTAGGGTGCTAGGCCCGGATACAGAGGGGGGTGAATGTATCCCTCTAAAAATTATGGCCTAAATTAAAAACTCTAAAGCTCGGATATGCGGAATAGGGACAATGAGCTTTCCGAGATAAGATAATAATCAACCAATTGATCAACCAGTTGGACTGCAACAATGCAGCCACCTGATCAAACTAGAAATGCAGACAGAACAGTGCAACCCAAACACACCTAGCAAAGTGCAATGCTCAAGGTAACTGCTAATAGGAACAATATAAACAATCCAAGATAACACAGCTAACCAGCATGCATAACCTGTGAATGGGAGGTAGGAGGCAAGGAGCTAACGCACAAAACAAACCACTGCACAATAGATTTTTTAGGTGGTTCGGTCCAGCAGACCTACATCCACCCCACACTCAACCCGAGTGTGGCTTCCACTAGCTCACGCTAGAAACAGCAGACTCAGTCTGCAACAGGTGCTGCCACACAGCTTGACCAGGGGAACAACCTCCCCTCTTCCTCCCAACCAGAGGGAACCACTAGTGACACCAGTCACTAGCAAACCAGAGACACACAGTCTCTCTTCCTCCAGACCCGGAGGGAACCCCTGGACTTGAATCCACAAGCCCAGAACCGGAGACAAGTCTCCCTTCCTCCAAACCGGAGGGAACCCACAAGTAGCTCCCAGCTACTTGCAACTGGAGATCAAATCTCCCTTCCTCCAAACCGGAGGGAACCCGACCTCAGACCAGAGGATCGGAAGTACAGCAAACCAGAAAACAAAGGAGAACAATAAACGAAAATAACTTCAGCAAACAGAAAGCTGAAAAATGAAATGCACAATGTGGCTCTCAACGGAGCTGACTGGCCTGGATTTGATCCACGGTCCAGTGAAGACAGATCTTCAAGCAACTTCTTCCTTCTTCTTCACGAGCTCTCTCGCTCACTCTCTATCTCTCTTTCTTTCTCTTATGCTCTCCTAATCTTTTTACTCTCTCAATCTCTGCTCCTCTATTCTCTTCGGCTCACACTTCTATCTCTCTCTTTCTCTTCTTCTCCTTCTGCTCTTCTTCTCCTTTTTCTTTTTCTGGATCGAAAGGATTTCTGCTCTTCAGGCTTCTACTTGGATCGTGGCTCTCTGTATGGACTCTTCTTCTCGCCAACTCGATCACCCTTCTTCTGTGGAAGAAGGCTCATATACAGCATCAGCCCCGACGTGTGACCTCCAAATTTCCAGCCCTAAGAATTCAGACCACGTGGCAGTCTCTCAGCAGACTTCATTCCAGCCTCGGATCACGTGCTGCCAGTCACTGGGGAATATTTCTTCCTCGGACTTGCAAGGAGATGAAAAACCATTAAAACTGAGGGCCACAATAACTAAAGCTGCACGAAGTATGTAGTAGCAATTCTAGATGCACTGAGAACGACACGAGAACAACATGGAGACAAAACAGAAACCAACACGAAGACATAATACGGAAACGACACGAAGTGAAACAAGAACGACACGAAGTGCAGTAGTGACAGAAATACACACTACACAGAGAACGACACGAAGTGGCACAGAAAGCAACACGAGGTGCTGCGATGTCCTGCACGCAATAGAACAAAAACGACACGAAGACGATGAAAACGACACGAGGTGAAGTCACAAAGTGACAAAGACACGAGGTGTAGAAAACACGACACGAAGACATGAAACAACACGGAGATGAAACAGTAACCGACACGAGTTGAAAACAACACGAAGACGAAAACTGAAATCGACACGGAGTGTGGTCAAAGTGAGAAAGACACAAAGTCTAAAGCGAAAAACCAACACGAAGACAGAATACAAAGAAACGACTCGAAGTTAGGACAACACTAGGAGAAGACTGCACGAAGTGAAAACAACACGAAGACAGAAGATGCCACGGCTATCACGACACGTGATGAAGTAGTGGGACCAGAAAGAAACGACACGAGGAACAACAGTAAGTGACACGAAGTTAAAGAGAAAAACAGCACGAAGTGAAACGACACGGGGTTCACTGGGAAACAAGACACAAGAGGGAAAACGACACGAAGTCAGATCAACATGAAGACAATTAAACAAAAACAACACGAAGACGTTGAGTATAGAAACAGCACGAAAACGATCAACAAAAACAACACGAAGACGTAAACACAACACTAAGACATAGACACTAAAACAACACGAAGATGAAAGGAACAGTGCAATGTCTAGACTTGAAGTTCAGTTGAGTGTACAGACTTCACCAATGAATCACTCACTGTACAGACTTACTATAGCAGTCTGATGTACAGACTTTGATGAACAGTCCAATGTATGGACTTGTACTGCAAACAATAATGTATAGACTTCATGTAAAAGCCCAATGTATGGACATTGAAATCGAAGACCAATGTGCAGACTTGACAGTGAAGACTAGTGTGCAGACTTCAAGATTAACTGTGGTTGTACAGACTTCAGACTGAACGCGTGCAAACACTGAGAATGTATAGGCTTCATGAAATGCATGCTATAGTGATGTATAGACATAGACGCAACATGCTATGCAATGTACACACTTGATGTAATGCATGCGATGTACAGACTTCAGTTGAAGTCAACCGAAGAGTGTATATACTTTATGAATGCATATGCCAAGACCAATGTACAAACTTGATCAGAATGTCTAGACTTCGCATGAACAGTCGATGTGTATGTCCAGACAATGCTGACAGAGTTTACACTTGAACAAGTAATGCATGTGAGAGCTTTATGCAGGAGATAAACAGTCTGAACTTCAAATGCAATGGCTTCCACAACAACATGACTCACAGTGATTAACATCAAACACCAATCATCAAAATCAAATCAATCATCAAAACCACAGCAATGAATGCTTTATGCATCAGTTTAACATGTAGCATGACTGAACATCAAATATGTTAATCTAAACTGAGCAGCAAGATGACTGAACATTTGATAAACTCACATCAACAACCAATCATCAGGACCATCATCAAAACCACAGGGGCACAACAATCTCCCCCTTTTTGATGATGGCAACACTTTCAATACATTGAGTCATTCTGATGATGTGAGGCATTCTGAAGACTCAAATTATTCTCCCCCTTTGACTTCATCAAAAAGAAAATAATTTGAGAAATTTAAGCATGAAAAAGTTCAGTCAAATTCTCCCCCTTGCAAGAACATGATTCTCCCCCTTTAATAGTTTCAGCAAAAGCATGAGTTAGAGAAGATCAAAAGAAATCTGCATGCACTGGTTGAATGATATTCTCTCTCTTTGGCAAACAATCTCCTCCTTTGGTATAATCAAAATAAACCATGGGAAGGGTTAAATGCAAAAATGCAGATGCAACAAGAAATGCAATACTCCCCCCTGAGTATATGAATGCAAGGTCACAAATGATATGAACGTGATTCAGCATGACAAGGAATGCTCCCCCTGAAGAGATGCCAATTGATATGCAAGTGATGCATGACATGGAAGCTCCCCCTCAATAAGTGGACTCTTATGAGATAAATGAGAAGGAGACCACAGGGGCAAACAAGGAGAAGTTCAGGTCATTGAGCCAAGGACATGAGCAGAAGAAATTCAGTGAACAGATTTTTCAAGGATGCTCCAAACGTACGAAATTCAGCCAGATTTTTCAAAGAGATATCCATCTCATAAATCTAAAGCATAAGTTTTCAAAGTCTTCTATCATAAGGGCTTATGGATGACATTTATTGAACAGCATGGTTTAAACATGATGTATGCAGAGTTTATCAATAAAATTCTGTATTGATATCTAAAACTATGGTTTAATAAAAATGAACCAAGCCCTCATATTTATCTTGATGAATCTCCCTTTCTCTTACACAATCAAAATTATTGACTTCTTTCGCAATTACATGCATCTGTATTGAAATCAAGCAATTATGAAGTCATATGAATTTGTCTAGGGTTGTAACAATTTGATTTGAGCATCAATATTCAGATATATCACTTTGTTCAACAATTTTCCATGCTACAAATTTTACGAGCACTCTAGTTCAGTGCACACATTGGAACTAGAGGATATACCTTGATTAGAGGCCACTATCCCTAAGCCCTTAGGGTGACTAACTGTCATGCTATATGTGAACAGAGATAGCATTTACACATCATGATGCACTCCAAATCATTTCTTGATGAGTGAGTTGTATTTCTCAGTGTGCATGCCATTGCTCTGCCTGAATTTTCAATAAAATTTATTCTGCAGAGTTGACTAAGACACCTCATGACATAGTCCTTTGGACATGGTTTCTCAGTGATCAAAGTCATTGCTCTGACAAATAATTACCCTTTAGATAATTCAGACAAATTCCTTTGCTTCAAGTCAATAATAATTTCATGTACTTAACCAATTGAAGCCATGAATTCAATAATGCAGATTTCAGAATTTTCCACAAGACATAGCATGAAACACATGGTTAAGGTTTATTAAACATGCTTCAGATATTTTTGAGAGATTTTAAAGTCAAACTCCATTAACATTAAACTTAAACCACATGAGTTATTTTAGTCATTCTTAAGAATGTATAATAGAAGATTCCTAGTTCAAGAGTTTTCAGATTTATGATCGAGATAGCCCATTGAAATCTTCATGAGAGACTGATAGAATTTTGAAGCCAAATGATACCAATTGTTAGGAGAGATTTTGAAGCTTAGTGTTTTCCGAGTATGATCACGGTTTGTCAACAAAAGTGATAAGAAGGGATATGCAATGAATTCTGACAAATGTATGCATTTGACAACCTATATGCAATGCATTGACTCCCCCTTACAATATGCATTCAAACTCTCTTTTTGGCATTTTCAATATAAGGAGATGCAATGCACTATATGTATGCAGAGACATGCAAAGACTCAACATTGAATTGCTAATGCAAGAATATGCAACTAACTCCCCCTGAAATCATGCAATGTTTGCACTGAAAACTGAACATATGATTCCAAATGATATCGTGACTTGTGCACAATCAGACTATCCTATCAGCAAAGTGACCCATGGAACTAGGCGGAGCACTTGGTCTAAAAGACCACCTCACACATAGTAAGAACCTCCAGACAGACTTCCCTACCTTTTGGTACCTTACCATTTATATACCATTGAGGTCATGCATGATAATTCAACATGCAGTCCTATATGCAATTCAGAATGCTCAGTGAGCTATTGCAACACACAAGTTTCAAGTCACACTCATAGGCAGTTCAGATTTTTCAGAAAATTCAAAATGCAATTTGTTTTCAGAGTTTATGCATTTCAACAATTATCAAACAACTACAAATGGCAGATATGCAAGAATACATCAAACCAGATATGCAATAATTTTCAAAATGGGAAATGCAGAGAGTTTACCTGAAAGGTTCAGTATGGGGTTTTCTTCTTGAGTGCCTTGGATCATTACCCCTTTTTATTTCAGTTCCAAGGCACACCTGCATAGCAATGTTATTTTGCACAAACAGGTACCCAAGAAGTCTTGGGTCCTGACATGACATTATTACTTCTAGCAGGTTTTCTCAACAGATTTTTAACTTGATAGCAAGGAGCAACAGTTTTCAGATCTAATTTATGCACATTATTGTTAGCATGACTTCTATGTGCATACACATGAGATTTTCTGTTAACAGAATAAAAATTCTGTTTACCAAAACCGGTTTGGTTTTGATATCCTGCCAGCCAACAGGTTTCAGCCCTGTGACCTAGCTTCCCACAATGATGACATGTAAATTTCGCAACATGGAGTTTAGCAGGGTTATTTTGAACATGCCAACAATTTCCAACTCTGTGGCCTGGCTTTCCACAGTTATAACATGAAGGTTTTGCAAATTGTCTTACAGGGAATTTAGCATGTTTGAGATTCACACTTCTACCCTGAATATGCCAACAGTCCTTGACTGTATGGCCATGCTTTCTACAGTGAGAGCATTAAAAGGCATTCTTTTTAAAATTGAGTTCATTATTGCCATATCCCCCTTGGGCATGCCAACAGTCTTTGACTATGTGGCCATACTTCCCACAGTGATAGCATGCAGAAGACTTTCTATTAATGGCAGGGAATTTAACAATTTTAGAATTGAATTTTCTACCCTGAGCATGCCAACAATCAATGGCCCTGTGGCCATGCTTTCCACATTCAAAGCATGAAATAGAATTTCTTTTAAAAGAACCTGACCAGCATTCAGAGGCCTTGTGACCAATTTTGTTGCAATTAAAACATATAATGTGCTGGTTCTTGTTAAAGACATGCTGATTTGCAAGGTGTTTTGTATGATATGAACATGATTTTTCCTTACTACTTGCAAACCAACAATGAGCAGTAGTGTGTCCTACTTTATCACAATTAGAACATGTGTCATTCTTTTTCTGACCAGACACAGATTTTCTAGCATGCTTGTTGTCATCTTTTTCCATCACAAAACAGTTACTCATAAGATGTCCATACTTACCACAATAATGACATGAGCCATTTGATTTCTTTAAAACATGGCATTTATCTGATGAGTTTTTAGCATGCAGATTGTTCCTTTGAATTTCTGATGTTTTATGATTTTTATTTTGTTTTTTTGTTTTCTTAGCCTTGTACTGAGGTGGAGATGAGATAGAAGGCTTTTCCTGTTCAGACGATTTGACAAAGACAGTTTTCAGGTTGGCTCCATCAACCTTCCTCATGACTGGACTGTAACCCAGTCCTTCCTTGTTAAAGTTAATCTTTGTTCCCAGTATTTTCTGAACAATGGGCTGTTTATCTTTTGATGTAGTGGCTACATTTGAAGTATTTACAAAGGATGTCATTACTTTGTTCTGCAAAGCCTTCTTATTTAGATTATTGTAGCCCAAACCTTCCTTTTTGACATTGACTTTTACACCTAGCAGCTTGTCTAGGTTTTTCTGCCCATCAACAAATTTAGACAAGGAAACTTTCAAATCCTGAATTTCATTTTCAAGAGATGCAATGTGTATTTCATAACTAGCGATCTCTTGTTCACTACAATTGACAGCTTCATTCAAAACCTTATTAGCTGTTTTGTATTCTTCAATTTCCTTTCTCAGCTCATCTACCTCTTCAGTCTCGTTTGTACAGATAGCTTTTCCTTTTTCCAATGTGAGAAGTCTTTCAGACATGGCACTGTTTAACAGTTTTAACTTTTCAACTTCTTCTTTAAGCTTATCATTTTGAATTAACTCATTTATTAGAAGCTGATCTTCTGAGTTAACCATGCTTTCTCTCCTAGCTTCAAACTCCCTCAATTCCGTTTGTTATTTTTCAAAATCTTTCTATAATTCTATGTTTACAGATTTTATGGCATTAAATTTTTCAAACAGCAACTCATTCTCTCGTTTAAGTTTCTCTAATTGTTCTTCATTTTCTTTAGAAAACTTTCTGAGAGAGCCATCTTCAGATTTTAGAATGTTCAGTTCAGAGTAAACACATTCAAGTTCCTTCTTCAGTTTTGCATTCTGGTTTTTATACATATGATTATCAGACAGACATGCATCATGAGATTGCTTAGTACTTGAACAATTTTTACATGGAGAGCTAGAACTATCTACCCTAGTACTCTTCTTCAACTTTCTATACTGTTTTCTTAACAGTTCATGAGATTTAAATAACTCAGCATATGCATTCTCCCAATCTTCTAGAGAGAAATTCTCGAAGAGATTTACCTCATCGTCATCATCTCCTTCAGTTTGATTGCTGCCTTGATCGCTGGCACTTTGATTTCTTCTGTTGGCCATCATGCAGCTGTCCACATTTATCTCCTGAGTTCACTTCAGTGTATCCAGAATATCTTTAGCAGAACTGTAGTCAAAGAAACATGAATGAAAAGCTCTATCAGTAGCTGCCTTCATTAGATTTATTGCTATCTGATTTTCTTCATGCATGGATTTGTGACTGTCAGTCCATTTGGACTTTTTCCTTGGTAGTTCATGAGGACCATGTGAAATTACTTTCCAGAGGTCTGGATTCACAGATTTAACACAATTCTTCAAACTAGCGAACCATGCATCAAAATGGGTACCACTGAAGATTGGTGGATGGGCCATGAGAACACACAGATTAACGCAACAAGAATATTGATGCACTAAAAACAAATAAGCACCTAAGATTGCAAGATCGATCTGCAGGTCGCTGGACCTTGAAGCAGATACCCGCTCTGATACCAACTGTTAGGGTGCTAGGCCCGGATACAGAGGGGGGTGAATGTATCCCTCTAAAAATTATGGCCTAAATTAAAAACTCTAAAGCTCGGATATGCGGAATAGGGACAATGAGCTTTCCGAGATAAGATAATAATCAACCAATTGATCAACCAGTTGGACTGCAACAATGCAGCCACCTGATCAAACTAGAAATGCAGACAGAACAGTGCAACCCAAACACACCTAGCAAAGTGCAATGCTCAAGGTAACTGCTGATAGGAACAATATAAACAATCCAAGATAACACAGCTAACCAGCATGCATAACCTGTGAATGGGAGGTAGGAGGCAAGGAGCTAACGCACAAAACAAACCACTGCACAGTAGATTTTTTAGGTGGTTCGGTCCAGCAGACCTACATCCACCCCACACTCAACCCGAGTGTGGCTTCCACTAGCTCACGCTAGAAACAGCAGACTCAGTCTGCAACAGGTGCTGCCACACAGCTTGACCAGGGGAACAACCTCCCCTCTTCCTCCCAACCGGAGGGAACCACTAGTGACACCAGTCACTAGCAAACCAGAGACACACGGTCTCTCTTCCTCCAGACCCGGAGGGAACCCCTGGACTTGAATCCACAAGCCCAGAACCGGAGACAAGTCTCCCTTCCTCCAAACCGGAGGGAACCCACAAGTAGCTCCCAGCTACTTGCAACTGGAGATCAGATCTCCCTTCCTCCAAACCGGAGGGAACCCGACCTCAGACCAGAGGATCGGAAGTACAGCAAACCAGAAAACAAAGGAGAACAATAAACGAAAATAACTTCAGCAAACAGAAAGATGAAAAATGAAATGCACAATGTGGCTCTCAACGGAGCTGACTGGCCTGGATTTGATCCACGGTCCAGTGAAGACAGATCTTCAAGCAACTTCTTCCTTCTTCTTCACGAGCTCTCTCGCTCACTCTCTATCTCTCTTTCTTTTTCTTATGCTCTCCTAATCTTTTTACTCTCTCAATCTCTGCTCCTCTATTCTCTTCGGCTCACACTTCTATCTCTCTCTTTCTCTTCTTCTCCTTCTGCTCTTCTTCTCTTTTTCTCCTTTTTCTTTTTCTGGATCGAAAAGATTTCTGCTCTTCAGGCTTCTACTTGGATCGTGGCTCTCTGTATGGACTCTTCTTCTCGCCAACTCGATCACCCTTCTTCTGTGGAAGAAGGCTCATATATATAGCAGCAGCAGCAGCATCAGCCCCGACGTGTGACCTCCAAATTTCCAGCCCTAAGAATTCGGACCACGTGGCAGTCTCTCAGCAGACTTCATTCCAGCCTCGGATCACGTGCTGCCAGTCACTGGGGAATATTTCTTCCTCGGACCTGCAAGGAGATGAAAAACCATTAAAATTGAGGGCCACAATAACTAAAGCTGCACGAAGTATGTAGTAGCAATTCTAGATGCACTGAGAACGACACGAGAACAACATGGAGACAAAACAGAAACCAACACGAAGACATAATACGGAAACGACACGAAGTGAAACAAGAACGACACGAAGTGCAGTAGTGACAGAAATACACACTACACAGAGAACGACACGAAGTGGCACAGAAAGCAACACGAGGTGCTGCGATGTCATGCACGCAATAGAACAAAAATGACACGAAGACGATGAAAACGACACGAGGTGAAGTCACAAAGTGACAAAGACACGAGGTGTAGAAAACACGACACGAAGACATGAAACAACACGGAGACAAAACAGTAACCGACACGAGTTGAAAACAACACGAAGAAGAAAACTGAAATCGACACGGAGTGTGGTCAAAGCGAGAAAGACACGAAGTCTAAAGCGAAAAACCAACACGAAGACAGAATACAAAGAAACGACTCGAAGTTAGGACAACACTAGGAGAAGACTGCACGAAGTGAAAACAACACGAAGATAGAAGATGCCACGGCTATCACGACACGTGATGAAGCAGTGGGATCAGAAAGAAACGACACGAGGAACAATAGTAAGTTACACGAAGTTAAAGAGAAAAATAGCACGAAGTGAAACGACACGGGATTCACTGGGAAACGAGACACAAGAGGGAAAATGACACGAAGTTTAGATCAACATGAAGACAATCAAACAAAAACAACACGAAGACGTTGAGTATAGAAACAGCACGAAAATGATCAACAAAAACAACACGAAGACGTAAACACAACACTAAGACATAGACACTAAAACAACACGAAGATGAAAGGAACAGTGCAATGTCTAGACTTGAAGTTCAGTTGAGTGTACAGACTTCACCAATGAATCACTCACTGTACAGACTTACTATAGCAGTCTGATGTACAGACTTTGATGAACAGTCCAATGTATGGACTTGTACTGCAAACAACAATGTATAGACTTCATGTAAAAGCCCAATGTATGGACATTGAAATCGAAGACCAATGTGCAGACTTGACAGTGAAGACTAGTGTGCAGACTTCAAGATTAACTGTGGTTGTACAGACTTCAGACTGAACGTGTGCAAACACTGAGAATGTATAGGCTTCATGAAATGCATGCTATAGTGATGTATAGACTTAGACGCAACATGCTATGCAATGTACACACTTGATGTAATGCATGCCGATGTACAGACTTCAGTTGAAGTCAACCGAAGAGTGTATATACTTTATGAATGCATATGCCAAGACCAATGTACAAACTTGATCAAAATGTCTAGACTTCGCATGAACAGTCGATGTGTATGTCCAGATAATGCTGACAGAGTTTACACTTGAACAAGTAATGCATGTGAGAGCTTTATACAGGAGATAAACAGTCTGAACTTCAAATGCAATGACTTCCACAACAACATGACTCACAGTGATTAACATCAAACACCAATCATCAAAACCAAATCAATCATCAAAACCACAACAATGAATGCTTTATGCATCAGTTTAACATGTAGCATGACTGAACATCAAATATGTTAATCTAAACTGAGCAGCAAGATGACTGAACATTTGATAAACTCACATCAACAACCAATCATCAAGACCATCATCAAAACCACAGGGGCACAACAAAACCCGTGAGCCACGATCTGGACGCGCCTGAATGGGTGTCGACACCTGGTGTTGACACCTATTTTCAGGTGTTCTGCCCCTTAACTAAAAAACACACCCAGGGTAATGGTGTTGACACCAGTTTCACTGGGTTCTGTCCCTTTGAAACTGACCCTCCAGGGAGCTAGGTGTCGACTATTAGAGTCGACACCTCCTGGGTAGAGTTCTATCCAGCCCAAAATGAACCCCCAGAGACTGGGTGTCCACCCCAGGGGTCGACACTTGCAGTGGGGAAAAGATAAACTGCCAAAGGCAGTCAATTTAAGCCCAGAAATGCTATAAGTGAATTAACCCCCAATCAAGGCACATTAAGACTCATTCAATCAAAGATTCTTACCATGGATCCAAAGGATTTAAAACCTGAATGAACCTGTAATATTTAGATGTCAATCCACATTCAAAAGATAAGTCTGTGCATATAAGGGTCAAGTCCAAGCATATGTGAAATAAGGTCGATGCATGCACATGGAGGGGGTCGGTGCAAGGTAGCCAAGGTCTACGCATATATTCAAACCGGCTTACACAGGTCGATGCATGTGAAGACGAGGTCAGTGCATGTGTAGGGACAGTGTCGGTGCATGTTTGAAGCATGTCGGTGCATATGACTAATCAACCTAGCACAGGTCGATGCACATATTGAGCCAGGTCGACGCACATTGTGAAAACCACAAAGGATAGGTCAAAGCATGTAAGGCTAAGTCTGAGCATATCAACCACAGTTCACCCCAAACACCAAATTTAGTTGAAATCAAATTGAACTCAATCTGTTCACTCCAAGTGCCAGATCAAAACTCAGCAAAAAATTTGACTTGCAAATCACACAGAATCAAATACGAGACTTTTCACACATTGTCTTCGTCAAAACACACCGGGGCACAACAATCTCCCCCTTTTTGACGAAGACAAACTACTTGCATTACCACAAGATTAGCATGAAAGAGACCAAACAACTATCACCCATTAACAAACATGCAAAATTAGTTTATTACTCCCCCTTTTTTGTCAAAGTCAAAAGGGGATTATGCAATTGATGAAGAAAATGAAAATAAATGCTAATGCCCCATATTTACAGTTAACTCAAGGTAAAGCATGTGAAGTGGAATAGATGATCATTCAAGCACACATGCATTCATAATAAGATATAAAGTCAGGCATGTCCATTCGGGATGGGTTAAGAAATATGCGATTCATTTTGAGCATGATGTGCATGAACAATATTAAGAAGGGTGTGCTTACAAGAAGATGGTACTGCATTAACCATGAACGACGACTGATTCACAAGGTACATTCACACAATCAAACGCGAAGTGAGAAATGAGCATGAAATCCATATGAATATGGATTATTAGATTTTCTAAAGAACACTAGAAAGAACCTTTTCTCCCTACACTTTCATACACAGTGCTCGACTTTTGGTAGCTTAGCACAGCCCCAATTTTTTTCTTTTTTTAATACCAACAAGATGACTAACTTTTTGACACGAGTCATGCACTTTGTTTCAGGGGTATTTCTTGGTTACTCAGTTTCATCACTTATTTGAATTATGGATATTTGTCACTTTTCGATCCGAGTTTCCTCCTTTATTTCAGGGGGGATTCCCGGCTACTCGGTTCCAAATCCACTTATTGATTTTTTGGTGGGGTTGACAACTTTTTCCTCACGAGACACGCGACTTAGATGTAGGGATTCGAGAGCCCTCACAAGTGTTGAGTGGAATAGCTGAAATCCTTATTAAATAGAGTCATTTATCTCAAAAGTGCACATTGTAGAAAGATTGTACAGAATGTAAGAGATGAATTAGTCTAATCATTGTTATGTCTCCCCCTAAGTGTATGCATAGTTATAAAAAAGAACCTCCCCCTTAATGTGTGCCATGTAACAAACATGTCTGAACGAATGCATTTTTATTTAGCAAGGGTAAAAGGTCATAGGAGGAATTAAAAAGAAGGGTGATATTTTATCTACACTCAAACATGCATTGAGATAATGTATTCAAGCAGGTTGATTACCGGTACGTGGCGGAGAACGTAGGTCCGAAGACCACCCTCACGCATGGGGGAAGCTTCCAGCTGGATATAATCCAACCTTCCGCAATCGGCATTTGATATACCGGATAATCATGGCATTCATGCATACAAAAGTATGGGATATATGCTGTTATATACATGCGGATGCAACTGAATGAAGATATGAGTGAAAATCAAATGTTATCCAATGTGTTATGCACAAAAAGTGAAGATTAAAACGTAAGTGCAGTGGAAAATTTCCTTATGTGCAAGAAAGTAAACCATTATGCACAATTGCTTTATTTGAAATTTTGAGAGAGTATATGATGTGACACAACCTCGGACCTAATTTAACAAGCACAACCACAAGGCTATGAAGCCTACGCAAGCGGACCTTCGTATGGTGCACACACTTGACCCGGGGGTAACTCGGGGATGCCGAGTCGAGGAAATGGGACAAGCCCCTTGCTGGTAGAGGGCCAGCAAAGTTTAAGTCAAACCTCCCCTTGAGGTGCGGATATTCAACTCAATGTGTTGGCCTTGGCCGAGGGACGCGGATCACTCACTCACACCCACGGGGGTCGCACAAGTGCGGTGGAGCCTTAAGATCGGGCGCTCTCTTCCTTACCGACGGCGCAATTGGAGAATATTAAATGAACAAGAATAATTGAGAGCAAGGGGCGAGTTCTCACCTAGTCGGTTTGAAGAAACTGACTCCGGTCGGAGACGGGGGCGAGCGGGGAGGCGAGGGGAAGCACCCGCACGCCGCGTCGATGAAGCTTCAAACCTGTGAGTGTAAATAATACATGAACTACCCTCATGCAAGGGGGGAGATCTCGGGGAAGGGAAGCCAATGAATACACTCAATACGACATCCACGTAGGGAGGGGCCTTCAGCCGGCCAAGCGGGGAGGGGAATTCGAGCTAGAAGTGAAGAGAGGGAAGTCGAAGCCGAATCTGCCCGCTGACTGTGTCTCAGGATAGACCGTCAGGTATTTGGACGCTGTGGTCAGCCCTGAATTTTGTTGCAGACGAAACCACTTGGAGATTCTTCATAGCTGGATCTGGATAATGCTTGAAATTTGTAAATTTCTTCAGGCACCACTGCTGGTCGGGGTAGGGGCTTGAACAGGGTGGCAGACCCTCAGATGTGACAGCTTCAGGTTCCCAACAGCAGGAAGCAGAGGTTGCCACGGTCGATCCTAAGCTCAGAATCAGGTGCCATAGGATTCGTTGGAACCGTTGACGAGTTCTATTCGACGCAAGACTGACGGGGATGCCAGCTGATGTCAGGGTCGACCGGTAGGCTCTGAACACTGAGGAAGGGTCGGTGCAGACTAAGTGGAAGCAGAACCGAGCACCCGAGGGAGAAAATTGAAAACTTTCAGGTCCGGTTGCCAAATGGGGCTCTGCTTCTTGGAGATGTTAGAAGACTCGTAGTAGAAGATGTTTGAAGAAGAACTCTTGATCCGATTCTCAACACGATCATCGCAGTCGAACTTCCAATCCGGCTCTGGTCTCCTGCCAGGGGGATCTGCGCTGTTGTGGGAGAATGGCTCTCCTGGTCGATCACGAACTCGGAATGGGACGGGACCACCACCGTTGCGAAGAATACAGGCAGACGCTTCCGTCGATATATGGTATACTACCTGAAGCTCCCAGGGGACGACGTGGTGGCCTCTGTAACCTGCGGCCAATTTGCTGCCTGCAACCAGAACTTGAGAGGGTGGAGATAGGTAATGGGGAAAGGGGTAGATGGGAGGGGAAATGAGGTGGTTGTGTGTAGGGGCAACCCCTAGCTGTGAGGGGGTCTAGGTGTAACGCCTGGTAATTTTGGAATAGGAATAAAAATATACAGTCAAGAGATATTCCTTTAGGGTTTCTCAGATCGAACCTGCCTCTGATACCCAGGACAAGGACTAATAAAGGTTAAAGAAATTAATGGGAATAAAATCCCTATATACATACAAATTATTAATGGGTATATGAGGGTTAGTAAATAACAAATATGTTTTTATATATAATACAATATAAACAAATATAATACAACGTAAATAATCAAGGCCAGACTCGGTACACGACCCCCGACATCCTAATGACCTTACCCTTATATTATAATAAATTCAAGAATAACATGTTATTTTTAACCAAGGCATTTAATGCATAATACCATTTTATTTGAATTGAGAATCATTAAATCTTGAAGAAAAGGTCAATTTATATATTTTTTACTAATTTAGCAAAGTTAATATTCCACATTTATTACATTATAAAGGGAGGATATATATATATATATATATATATATATATATATATATATATATATATATATATATATATATATATATATATTTTACGTGTAGACATGGGAGGAACGTATAGACATGGGGGAATGTATAGACCTTGCATCGTGTAGACTTGCATTGTGTAGACTTAGATGCTTAGGCTTGTGGAGTGTATAGACTTGGATTAGATGGATGTATAGACTTTGGACTGATGTACAGACTTTATGGATGAAGGAATGTGCAGACTTAGAACGTATGGACTTAGAATGTATGGACTTAGAGCTTGGATTTGTGAGTGTATAGACTCTATGGAATGTGTGGACTTGTGAGTGTATAGACTTCAGGAATGTATAGACTTTGGATGAGGGAATGAATGTATAGACTTGAATGAAGGAATGTGTGGACTTGTGAGTGTATAGACTTCAGGAATGTATAGACTTTGGATGAGGGAATGAATGTATAGACTTGAATGAAGGAATGTGTGAACTTGAGTGGGCAGAATGTTTAGACTTCAGGAATGTATAGACTTTGGATGAAGGAATGTGTAGACTTTGAAGAATGAATGGATGGATGTATAGACTTGGAGAAGGTATGGACTTATGAGTGTATGGACTTATAAATGTATAGACTTAGAGAATGTATGGACTTATGAGTGTATAGACCTTGTGAGTGTATAGACTTTGTGAGTGTATAGACTTATGGACTTATAAATGTATAGACTTGGAGAATGTATGGACTTGTGAGTGTATAGACTTTGTGAGTGTATAGGCTTAGGGAATGTGTGGACTTGTGAGTGTATAGACTTAGGGAATGTGTGGACTTGGGATGAAGGAATGTACAGACTTAGGATAAAGGAATGTGTGGACTTGTGAGTGTATAGACTTATGGACTTATGAATGTATAGACTTGGAGATGAACGTATAGACTTTGAATGAAGGAATGAATGTATAGACTTGAGTGGGTAGAATGTATAGACTTCAGGAATGTATAGACTATGAGTGTAAAGACTTTGACAATGTATAGACTTGTGTAATGGAATGTATGGACTTGTGCATTATATAGTTATAGAAATAACAGGGATATATATATACGATATCGGTCTTTTGGAGGCTAACAAAAAGTAGAAATTGAATTGACGCCAACGTTGATGGGCGTCCATTCTATAAGAAACGACTTTGAGCAAGTCGTTATTTCTAATCAGAAAAAAATCAGATAAAGTATAAATAGCATAAGAAAGGATATATTGATAAGGATTTCTAGGGCATAAACATAATTTTACATCTTCAAAGAAATGTCAAATGGAAATGACGCCATGGTCATGGGCGTGTATTTCCTAAAAGATGACTTAAACTAAGTCGTCAATTCAAAAAGTGAATAGTGCCACTTTTTGATTTAAAGGAATTTTTAAAAACTAATTATATGAAAAAATCAATAAAAATAGAAAAATATTACCCATAAATTTTCGTAACTAGACCTTATCAAATAAAAAATAAAAAAATCCTCAAATATAGTAATTAGCTTAAGTTAACGTGAAATCGTGAATAGCGCCCGACGGAAGGGCGTTATTTCTTTAAAAACGACGAGATGCAAGGCGTCAATTAAAAATTAACGACCTAGCCTAAGGCGTTAATTACATTTGAGTTCCGTTCGACTCGGGACATTATCCAGGGTAAGTTTCTGGATTACTACGTGTTAGATAGGTAAGGACTCTATCAAGGAAGTACTACCCTTAATCGAACTCTAACTCTATTAGGGTTCCTAAAACTCTATAAATACCCTCCTAATCGACCCAGATCGCTATTTTGGCGATCTGATCTATCGTGCTGCTGAAATACGTAAAGGATAGGTTTTGTTCTTCTTGTTATTACCTTCAACCACAGAAGCATGATGATTCTAATGCTTCTTCATCTTCTTCTTCAATTGCAGGTTGCCTGTAACGTGAAGGAGCTCCTGTCTTCCTGAAGAACGAGGGTTCTTCATTGAACTTACATCTTCCTTCGAAGCAAGCTGGGATTTCTCTACATCCGGAGCATAGGAGTCTCATCACATATCAGCCTTCTCTTTGTCATCCCTGCCTTAGATGCTACTATTATTGGGCTCGTAGGAGGAATCCGTATAGAACAGAGCCTCTTTTTCTCTTCAAGTTCTTCACGTACCATCACCAAAATCTTCAGATCAGGTAGGTTTTCTCAAGAAACGTAGCCCAAACTAGCATAGATTATGTAATAATATCATCCATGATCTCATGCATATAGTCTTACTATGTTTTCAAAGGTTTCTGTAAGATTTTAAAAGAAGCGACCCAGCATAGGGCGCTAATTCTTGTTCTGACGCCCTGCCCATGAGTCGTCAATTTCACCTAATTAATAATTACCCACGTTTAAAATTTTATATCTATGAAACTATGAATCTGACCTAATGCATGATTATACCCCTTGAATCCTGCTATTTTTCCTGTCCAATTCATATACGTGTTTTTCCTGAATTATTTATCATGAAAAATCATTACTGTTCATATTCTTGAAACCAATGATAATTAACGACCTTCAGAGAGTCATCTCTTGTAAAAATAACGCCCCAAACAAGGGCGCTAATTAAGAAGAAACGCCCCTGGCTAAGGCGCGTTTTATTAAAAATATAGAATTAAGAAAATTTCAGCAAATAGAAATTTATAAAGGACGACTGTTCCAGAAGTCGTCAAATTGTAAAGAAACGACCCAGTGAAGGGCGTTAATTTGATAAGTAGTGACTTAGGGTAAGTCACTAATTTCCTGTGTGATTATTTTAAACTATTTTCTGTTAACCGAGGGTTTTATATATATATATATATATATATATATATATATCAATCTGTTATTAGGCACTATATTTCCATTCCGTGAATATAGTCCCATGTTTCACGTTTGTTTATCGCATTACCCCTCAATTCTCGGTGACATACAAGCCCTCCATTGGACATTCCGTTCCTTTGGACTGGCGAGTTCGTCATAGAGACCTCCGTAAGACTCCTCGAGCCTTGGATTCCCTCAAGACCGACTGAGCGGGTTGTACCATAAAAACCTATTACACTATTTTGCCATGTCACTCTATAGAAACATGGTATACCGGCCCTCATGTTATGCTAAGTGGATATCATGAAAATATTCTTAATGGGATGAGGACATCATGCCATTAATATGCTGTTCTTGTGGACCTCAATTCTATATAAAAAGAGTGACCATCTACATATGGGCACTTAATTGTCAAGGTACCCAAGTTAGGGAACCAATTCCACCCAGTTTATCGACATGTCATGGTTTATATGCTTCGCGTGGATTTTATCGCAAGAATGTCCGTACTCAAGGGCCTTGCCCTTGAATTCCATGAAAATCTTATCTTATCATACTATTAAAGCTTGTTCTTGAAATTCCTTATTGGCTATAAACTATCGTGGATGTCTAGATCTATCTTTAATGCTGTGCATATAAGGGCCCGATCTGGTCCTGGGAGGAGCACCCAAAAGTACTAGTGCCCATGGGAGTTATATTGATCACGGTGTCTAGCATTGCACTGAAGTACTTTCTCTCTTGATCTTTGGCATTCCACACTCTCTCTCTTTCTTGCGTGCGTGACTCGACTTGCGTGACTTTACTAGCGTGGCCCGACACGGGCAAGTACTTGCGTGAAATAGCCAATAATCTATAAAGTCTCACATGAATAGCTCTTGTTTAAGACTCGCTTGAATGATTTGCAAGACGTATGATTCCATTGATTAGTTTTATTTCACTTGCTCAGTTGTTTCTACATGCATAGCCATATTGCATTTACATGTGAAAAATTGTAATTACTTAAACCCATTGCTAGTTCTTGAGATATAATTTCCTACTGAGCGTTCGCTCACTCAGTTTTATTCCAACATTTTTCAGGTAATCAGGTGACTAGCGAGACCGAGACTCACACGGGCGGGGCAAGTGTGCAAGCGAGCTTCGAAAACTAGTGAACCCGAGTCTTTTATCTTTCTTGAGTCTAGATAGTATTGTCTAGCTAGGTTAGCTTATCGTCTCTTATTCAGTTATCTTGTCTAAGTCTGTTAGTATGTCGTTTCCTTCCTTTCCATTGTGATGGAGTCTTTAAGTTGGAAAACAAGTTCTTGTAAGAGATTTATATTAGAAATAAAATTTCTATTGTTGTTCAAAATTATTTTAGTCTTGCGATTGCTCTTGATCATTCACAACTGTTTAACTGCCACGTTCCGAGCAAACGACACGTTCCGCTGCTATCGGCTCGGGGCGTGACACTAGGAGGGGGGGTTTCAAGGTGTGGGAAGGGGAGAATGGTGGCTGGAAGGGGGTGTTTGCTATGGGTGAGAGAGGAGCTGCGAATTTGGGCTTGGAGGGAGAGGGAAAGGTGAGGGGGGGCACAAGTGGGTGGAGGGAAGGTGAGTTTGAATTTTTCTTAATGGAGGGTATTCAATGGTGGTCTTGGGGATGGGAGGGGTTGTGTTGGGGAAGGGAAGGGGTGCTTGGGGTAGTGGGAAGGGTGCTTGGGGAAGTGGGTGGGGTAGTTGTGGGTTGGGAGGTGGAGTTAGGATTGGTGGAAGCTCTCTTGGGACTAGGGGGTGGAGTAATGGGATGTGTGGGGAAGGGGAGTGGCCTTTAATGGGGGTAGATGGGAGAGTGGTGGTTGGGAAGGGAGGAGAGAGAAAATTTTTGAAATTGGGTGTGGAGGAGAGAGAAAGGGGAGTGAAAGAGAGAGATTAAGAGAGGGATGGGTGGGGAATCTCTCCCCTAGGGTCTCTCACCCAAATAATGGAATCTCTCCACTAGATAATAAGTTTGAACTCTCAAAATGGCAAGTTTTTCATTCATTGATTCATTTCCTCAAAATGGAGAGAGTGGGGTCCTATTTATAGGGATCCCACAATTTACAATAAGACCCTGACTTTTGACACATTGACTAATAACCAACAAGATAGGGGCGCCCATGGGCCAAGCCCAATGAATTGGGCCCAATAGCTAACTAATAAACCTAATGACACTCAAACATAGGGAAATAAGCACAAGACCTAGGGACATGACTCAAATAAAAGGGAAATTACAATGATATGACTCAAATAAAATAAAGAAACATACATAGGACTCAAAATAAATGACTAGACCATGATGTACGCCTCCGGGGTGACGAGAATGGTCGAGAGTGTCAGGACGGATGGTGATGACCCCATCATACTCCTGGGGTGCGGAGAACTCGACTCCGTCGAGTAAGAGGTGGTACCACTCACATGTCTTCCGAAAGAAGCCGATTCTTCCACCTAGCGAGGTAGAGCCCGTTCACCTTGCTCCGAGTGATGATTACCTGTTCATCCAATATTCTCTCAAGTTGCTTATGTCGGGCTCTCTGGGCTGATGGTGCTCACATGGGGAGGGGTGGGTGCTCTCTCAAGGGAGGAAGGGGGCTTGAAATTCTCACTTGGTGCCACCGTGGGTCCCTTGTGTGGCATAAGGCTTTTCACATTGAAACTGAAGTTAACTCCGTATCCCTTGAGGAGGCCTAACTTAGTAGTGGGGCTAATGCGCCTCAAAACTTGGAAGGGGCTGATCCCACAAAACCTCAATCTTGAGTTGTCTCTATGTGAGAGCCTCTCATTCCTCACCATCCCGGAATCACCCATTTAGATTTCTTGGTGACGCCATTGAGTCGGTCGGCCTTTTGTAGATTTCATGACTCTTGTTGATGCGCTTGCAAGGTTATCATGCAATTTTGTGAATGATGCCCTTTTAGTGGTTATGGGTGGACCTGGACAACCATAGATGGACCTATCATGCCATGATACCATATGGACCTTGATGAACCTTGGTGGGCCGGGGCAACCATATGTGGACTTATCATGCAATGTTGTCATGTAGACTTTGGTGGGCCTAGGTGGGCCGGGACAACCCTATGTGAACCTATCATGCAAAGTGGTGATGAATGTCGGGGTCTCGGACATCCGTAGATGCTTTTGACATGCTTAAGACCCATGATGAATGAGGGTGGACCAATACATCTGAATATGGATCACTCATGCTTTCTACTTGACATGTGGGTGATATGAATGAATGGACCCAACATAGTGTTCATGCCAAGTGGTGTGGTAAGCCTAGACACATGCATATTTTTCCTATGGGTGACTTCCATGTGTATAGGTGTGGGACAACCTTTGAACTCCCATTGGAAAGGGTCGAATGGATCTAAGAAGGTGGTCATCATGGGGTGGAGCACAATCTCATTACCTAGGGATATGTGGCCCAAGGTCATGGCTCCCAAGGTGTAACCCGGGTCTAAGATGGAGTGAATTGGGTCAAACATGATGAGTTGGTGTAGGGAAAGGTGAGTGGTGGATAAAGTGTTTGGGTCACATGAGTCTCTTGACTCCCATTGGAATGGATCATATGGATCATAAAATGGGTTACCTAGGGGGAGGAACTCCATGTCCTCAAGATCCTCAAAAGGTGCTAAGTCATCCTTCTCCATGATAGTTGGGCCAATATTCTTGGCAAGTGGGTCGGCCATGAGTGGAGGGCTTGGCTTTCTACCCGAGATAAGAAGCTCTAAATCGAGGAGAAGGTTGGGCTCATCGGGTGTAGGGAGGAATAGAAGGAGGTCGCTAGTGTAGCAACCAATGGTGCAAACCGAGGTGATAGACCCTATGTATAGGTGTAGGAGGCTAAGGCTCCTAGGTTGTTCGACCATAGGGGTCAACATGCTAGTCATCTCTAATTGCCATGCTATGCCCTTGAGAAGGTCCTCTAAGGTCTCCACTTGATAGGATGCTTGGATTGTGGTGTGATAGGAGAAGAAGGGCACTATGGGAAGGTCTTGTTCTATGGGAGGGAAAACATGGGCCGGGATCTCTCTAATTGGGCTCTCCTTTAGCCAACTAACAATGGGTTCTCCTAAGATGAGCTCCGCCCCAACTAGAGAGGGTGGTGTAAGGTAGAGACCATCGTGTGAGGTTTCTTCTTCAACTTGGACTTGGGTTTCCTCCAAGGTGGGGGGTGGGTTTGGAGTGCTCACAACTATTGGATCGGGTATGAGTTCTTCTACCAAAGAGGTGAGGGGGTCTTTTGGGGTGATGAGGGTTGGTGTGTGGTGCTCCCGGGGTGGAGGGTAAAGGGAAACTTGGATTGGGATTGGTAGAGTGGGGTTTGGGAGTGGAAGTAGTGGAGGCCTAGGTTGGGGTAGGATTGGGGTTGGAAGTGGAAGGTGGGTTGGGTGACAAGACTTGGGTTGATGGGTTTTGGGGGGTGTACCCTTTTTAGGGGACGATGGAGGGGTAGTGGTGGGGACCAAGGGGAGATGTGGGGTATGGGTTTGGTGAGGGATTGTGGGTTGGGTGGTGGTAGCCGTCATGAGTCTAGGTGGAGGGATGGACTCGGGGTCCACTTGGGTTTGAATGGTGAGAATAGGTTGAGTGGTGGTTCTTATTGGGGAAATCGGGTCGGTTAGGGGTCTCTTCCCCTTGGGATCGGCCGGTTGTGGAGGGGGGAAAATGGGGCCCAATTGAGTTTGGATAGTGAGGTTTGCGGAAGGGGGTTTTGGTTGGAGTGTGGGGACCCTTAGGGGATTTGGTGGAGAGGTGGATGCTTGGTTTATTTGGGCCTTAAGGGAGAGGACTTGGTTGCGAAGTGTAGTTATGATGGTTGAGAGGTGACTTATTGGGGTTGGTGGAGATGGAGACCAAAGGTCGGCCCCAAGTTGGCCGGGTGGGGATGGAGGAGTGGTAGTGCTCCTCGGTTTAGGGGTGCTTGAATAGGAGGGGTGGGAATGTTTGGGGATGTAGATTTTTCTAAGTTCTTTCTTCATATCATCCCATGAGGAAATGGGTTCTTGTTTCCTAACGTCCCTTAAGCCCACTATGTTCCTCTATTTTTCCTTGGCTTGACCCCGAAATTGCCCCATGGCAACGCGGACTCTTGCGGGTCCATAAACCATAGTTCTCTCAAAGTGTTTTTCTATGGTGACCTCCCACTTTAGGTAGGAACTATAGCATGATCCATCGAAGAGGAGATCCTCAAAAGAGATTATGTCAAATGGAGGGTTGATCGGTCCCTTGTGGGGGGTCGAGTGGGATGAATGTGACCAAAGAGAGGTATCCATGTTGATGAATGCAAATGTGCCCAAGGACTAGACTTAGTAGAGACAAGTCTAAAACTTGCTCTGATACCACTTGATGTGACACAACCTCGGACCTAATTTAACAAGCACAACCACAAGGCTATGAAGCCTACGCAAGCGGACCTTCGTATGGCGCACACACTTAACCCGGGGGTAACTCGGGGATGTCGAGTCGAGGAAATGGGACAAGCCCCTTGCTGGTAGAGGGCCAGCAAAGTCTAAGTCAAACCTCCCCTTGAGGTGCGGATATTCAACTCAATGTGTTGGCCTTGGCCGAGGGACGCGGATCACTCACTCACACCCACGGGGGTCGCACAAGTGCGGTGGAGCCTTAAGATCGGGCGCTCTCTTCCTTACCGACGGCGCAATTGGAGAATATTAAATGAACAAGAATAATTGAGAGCAAGGGGCGAGTTCTCACCTAGTCGGTTTGAAGAAATCGACTCCGGTCGGAGACGGGGGCGAGCGGGGAGGCGAGGGGAAGCACCCGCACGCCGCGTCGATGAAGCTTCAAACCTGTGAGTGTAAATAATACATGAACTACCCCCATGCAAGGGGGGGGATCTCGGGGAAGGGAAGCCAATGAATACACTCAATACGACCTCCACGCAGGGAGGGGCCTTCAGCCGGCCAAGCGGGGAGGAGAATTCGAGCTAGAAGTGAAGAGAGGGAAGTCGAAGCCGAATCTGCCCGCTGACTGTGTCTCAGGACAGACCGTCAGGTATTTGGACGCTGTGGTCAGCCCCGAATTTTGCTACAGACGAAACCACTTGGAGATTCTTCATAGCTGGATCTGAATGATGCTTGAATTTTGTAAATTTCTTCAGGCACCGCTGCTGATCGGGGTAGGGGCTTGAACAAGGTGGCAGACCCTCGGATCTGACAGCTTCAGGTTCCCAACAGCAGGAAGCAGAGGTTGCCACGGTCGCTCCTGAGCTCAGAATCAGGTGCCGCCAGAGTCGTTGGAATCGTTGATGAGTCCTCTTCGAAGAAAGACTGACGGGGATGCTAGCTGATGTCAGGGTCGACCGGTAGGCTCTGAACACTGAGGAGGGGTCGGTGCAGACTTAGTGGAAGCAGAACCAAACACCCGAGGGATAAAATTGATAACTTTCAGGTCCGGTCGCCACATGGGGCTCTGCTTCTTGGAGATGTTAGAAGACTCGTAGTAGAAGAGGTTTAAAGAAGAACTCTCGATCCGATTCACAACAAGATCATCGCAGTCGAGCTTCCAATCTGGCTCTGGTCTCCTGCCAGGGGGGATCTGCGCAGTTGTGGGAGAATGGCTCTCCTGGTCGATCACAAACTCGGAATGGGACGGGACCACCACCGTTGTGAATAAGACAGGCAGACGCTTCCGTCGATATATGGTATACTACCTGAAGCTCCCAGGGGATGATGTGGTGGCCTCTGTAACCTGTGGCCAATCTGCTACCTGCAACCAGAACTTGAGAGGGTGGAGATAGGTAATGGGGAATGGGGTAGATGGGAGGGGAAATGAGGTGGTTGTGTGTAGGGGCAACCCCCAGCTGTGAGGGGGTCTAGGAGGGGGGGTTTCATGTTGTGCGAAGGGGAGAATGGGGGCTAGAAGGGGGTGTTTGCTATGGGTGAGAGAGGAGCTGCGAATTTGGGCTTGGAGGGAGAGGGGAAGGTGAGGGGGGGCACAAGTGGGTGGAGGGAAGGTGAGTTTGAATTTTCCTTAATGGAGGGTATTCAATGGTGGTCTTGGGGATGGGAGGGGTTGTGTTGGGGAAGGGAAGGGGTGCTTGGGGTAGTGGGAAGGATGCTTGGGGAAGTGGGTGGGGTAGTTGGGGGTTGGGAGGTGGAGTTAGGATTGGTGGAAGCTCTCTTGGGACTAGGGGGTGGAGTAATGGGATGTGTGGGGAAGGGGAGTGGCCTTTAATTGGGGTAGATGGGAGAGTGGTGGTTGGGAAGGGAGGAGAGAGAAAATTTTTGAAATTGGGTGTGGATGAGAGAGAAAGGGGAGTGAAAGAGAGAGATTAAGAGAGGGATGGGTGGGGAATCTCTCCCCTAGGGTCTCTCACCCAAATAATGGAATCTCTCCACTAGATAAGAAGTTTGAACTCTCAAAATGGCAAGTTTTTCATTCATTGATTCATTTCCTCAAAATGGAGAGAGTGGGGTCCTATTTATAGGGATCCCACAATTTACAATAAGACCCTGACTTTTGACACATTGACTAATAACCAACAAGATAGGGGCGCCCATGGGCCAAGCCCAATGAATTGGGCCCAATCGCTAACTAATAAACCTAATGCCACTCAAACCTAGGGAAATAAGCACAAGACCTTGGGACATGACTCAAATAAAAGGGAAATTACAATGATATGACTCAAATAAAATAAAGAAACATACATAGGACTCAAAATAAATGACTAGACCATGATGTACGCCTCCGGGGTGACGAGAATGGTCGAGAGTGTCAGGACGGATGGTGATGACCCCATCAGTATATACACAGCAAATCAAAAGATTCTAACCGTCTAATCTGCACACTCCTAATTCTCTTGTAATGAAAGAAAATTGATCAGAATTCAAAGGCTTTGTAAAAATATCAGCAAGTTTATGTATTGTATCTACAAAAGATAGTTCAAAATTTCCTTTATTGATGTGATCTCTAATAAAGTGGTGTCTAACTTCTATGTGCTTTGTGCGAGAGTGTTGGATAAGATTTTTGGGCAAATTTATTGCAGAAGTGTTATCACATATGATGGGAGTGTTTTTCAAGCAAAAACCAAAATCTAACAATTGATATTGGATCCAGAGTACTTCGTCCGCACAACTGCCTGCAGCCACATATTAGGCTTCAGCAGTTGATAAAGCCACACAATGTTATTTCTTTGAGGCCCCTGAAACCATGCAGCCCCCTAGAAATTGGCAGTGACCACTTGTGCTCTTACGATCCATTTTGCACCCAGCATAGTCAAAATCAGTATAAGCAAGCAAATCAAATGAAGCATTCTTAGGATACCACAAACCAAGATCAATTGTTCCATTCAAATACCTGAAAATTCCCAGGGACAAGATTGATATCTTGCACAGAGACACACACTAAAATGTATGTCAGGCCTGCTAGCAGTAAGATAAAGCAATGAACCTATTGTTGACACCCGTTTTATGTCCGATAAGTTGGGTCATCTCCTTGTCAATTTTTATGATGTCCTGGGTTGTTCACTAGTTATTGGGCCATTTTTTGGGATTATTTCATGGGTTGTTCTCCCTGGTTGGGCCTGGTTCCATTTATCTTTTGACATTTGAGCTTATTGGGCCTAGATAAGGGCTAATAAGGGTTTTATTATGGATTAACTCGAAGATTTATCTGCCTTTATCTCTTTTGCCACGACTCTTGTCCATGCAGTCTATCGCACGACCGTATGGTGGGCGTTGGCGGTCCTTTGCTAGACCGCTAGGCATACAGAGAGTCCCGTTAGGTCTCTTTGGTCTTATCTCTTTGTGGACGACTGAGCCGTGCGGGCTATCGGTCGGTTGTTTATGAAGCCTTGCGGTCTATCGCAAGACCATTTGGGGAGACAGAGAGTCATGCTCTGTCTGCTCTTTCTCTCTTCGGCCGTGGTCGAACTAGAGTCCTTGATTTGTTGGTTTCTCTCTAGATAGAGACTCTCAGAAGCTTCTATTTATTTCTATGGACTCTTGGGAGTATTATCTTCGAGATTTATCTAAGCTCAGGTCTATTTTCATGTCATTTTCTCTCTAACTCGACCTGGGGTTTGGGGGGTCTATAAATAGAACCCTTGACATCATGACCTGAGAGAGGAGATTTTTTGGAGCTACCACGAAGTGCTGCTGCATTCTGGAGCGAGTACAAACTAGAGAGAAGTCCTTTCTACGTCCTTAAGGCTTTTGGTCCAAGGAGTATTGAGTTCCATTAGTTTAGTTTGAGTCTTTTCTCTTAGTTTTCTCTATTCCCCCTTTGCATGTTCATAGCATGTTCCCTCTTCCTCTTCCACGTTCTCTGCACTTACATCATGTTTTCAAACATCCTCCTATCTTTTCCACGCCCCACAAGGGTTAAAAAATCACCAACCCCAGGTATTCACCCTTCCTTTTATGCACTTTAGCTTAATTGCATTATAGATACTACACTAGTCCAAGGGCTTATTGGGTTGTGTTTCTTTGTGTCTACATTATTTTGCAGGTTTACAGGACTCATTGCACGAGGCCCAGCTCTTCTGGCCGGCTAGGAGGGGTGGAGATTCAAAGTTCCACGTTGCTGTTTTGGGTGCTCTTGCTGCCGTTTGGAAGACCATTTGCTGATCTCGGGCGATCTATCGCAGGACCGTTTGGCGTTGTCTGGCGGTCGTCTGGAAGACCATTTTCCTTCCGCAGTGCCTGGTTTCTTTCTCCCGTGGGCGGGTGACTTCACTCGACTCTTTCCAAGGTACATATTGTGGTTTTACTGCGTTATTTACCTTGGTGGCGATCACACCTTCCTTTATTTGGGCATTGTTCATCATCTTGCTTACTTTCTTTTCTCTTTATTACTTTTAGTTGCTCCACACCGACAGTGTGTGTTTTCCTTTTATCCCTTTGCTCCACGCCCCGATGTGTATTTTCATTTATTTCTGTAGTATTGACATGACATGCCCACGAGTTTCATATTGATTGCTTGAGTTAGTGCACCACTTGTTCACACATTTTTCATATCTCTCACATTATATTCATCCACACACATCACTATCATCACCATCACAACAAAAACATCAACAACCCCTATTTTTTGGCGATCACGGTGGGACATCTAGTGCCAATCGTGCTGAGTTTCTGTCTGACCTGTTGTTCTTAGTTGCTCTCAGTTGCCCTTGTGTTTTTCCCGATTTTCCCATTCATTCTCTGTTGTTTTCAGCTCTCTGGTTCCCTGGCGGTCTCTTCCTTGGCCGTTTCTGGCTTAAAGGCGGTCTAGCGATAGACCATCTTATCTGTTAGCGGTCTCCCATACGACAGTTTCTCCAACTATAGGTACACACATCGAGGTTGTTGTTATTTCTATAGTTTTTGGCTGTGTTTATTATTCATGGGTGCTATCTGGTCTCCTCCTCTATTGTGACATGCATATATATCATTGTTTGCATATTGCTTGCTAGTTCATAGGCTATAAATTGCATGCACTCCGGTGCACATAGGATCATTCATTTTCCATATCATAGTTGCATTCCCACCTTGGTGTTTGATCCTTTCACCTCCATATTCTTTGGGGTCGACTAGGTGACCACATCAGGGACCTCCATAAGTCCCCGCGAGCCGTGGATTCCCACACGGACGCCGGGCCGGTTGTACCTTCACCATCCCGTGTCTAGGTTGCATAAGTAAGGGAGAGTTTACTCCTAGAGTTAACCAAGTTCCCAATATCCTTCCCATTAAGGACCTATTGTTGGAGAGAATATTTTAATTCAAATCACTATGGTTCTAAAGGGTTAAACAAATAAAATTTGTGCATCATCATAACTTGGTTGGTTTTGTTGTCTCTCATCCCTTTCTTATTTTCATAAGTTTGAAGTCATCTTGTCTAGTTACTTATTTGTGGTTGTTTGTGTTGTTTGCATCGTGTCTTAGATACTACATTGCATGTGGAGTTGCTTTCGATCCTTAGATTCATCTCCTAGGGGCAATTCCTCTTTCACTTCTTACTCTAATCCTTTGTTCGAGTCCAATGTGTCTTCCTACGACCTTCCCCGTTCCCATGAGGAATCTCTTCCCCAGGGTCTCTTAGAGCACCCGCCTACGGTCATTCAACTTCCATCCGGAGAAGGGTCCGTCCCTCCTCCATCCTCTATCTCCATGGAGGGCGCACAACCCCCCCTTCCACCAATAATCCCACAGGTCACATCTTTCAAATGATGGCCCAGTTGGATCCGGTCCAACTTCAGTCCCTTTATCAGACCTTGCAGGGGACTAGCGCCCCATCTCCCACGATTGTACACGGTCTGTCCACCACCTCCATCTTTCAGTCTAGCGTTGATGGGCCCGGGGTTCCACCCATTCCTATTGATCTTACCCTGGTTCAGCCTAGGGTCCTTCGATTCTCCAGTCTAGAGGCGGGCCAGTCCTCTGGCTCGGCCCCTCAAATCCTCGATAAAGGGAAGACCATTCTTCCCTCATCCACCAAGACTGATTCTTATAGGTCTGTTCCATCGACGCCACAAGTCCTTGTTGGCCCGACCGATTTTACTCGCCCTCAGCAAGGGGCGGCCCATGTTCACTCCAATTTGGGTCATCCTTCGATCCAATATCACTCTTATGGGCCTCCCCCTCCTTCCGTCTACCCTTCGACACCTCGCCTCGAGCTTACTCCTTTCACTCCACCTACTCCATCTCAAGAGTAGGAACTCCTCGATAAATGGGCCGCTATGTAACAACAACTCCACTTCCTACAAAAGCGGGTTGGCCCACAATCTTTAGTAGATGTTCTAGTTCCCAGTTTCCACAATATTCGTTTCCCTCCTCAATCTGAGCTCCCTACATACCACAAGTATGACGGGAACAACAACTCTTTTATTCATGTGAGGGATTTCATGTATGAGTCGGCGTAATTTCAGTATGATGATGGCCTTATGGCGTATTTATTCCGCCAGTCACTAGATGGAGTTGCACTGGAGTGGTTTTATGCCCTGCCACTAGAAGATGCCGAGAGTTTCAAAGTTGTGAAGGAAAAATTTATTCGAAGGTTGCAGGACCGGGTCGGCCCAGAATATTCGTTTACAGATCATGTGGCCGAGAAAAAGAAGGCAGACGAAGACTTTGCCACATACGCTGACAGATGGAGGCAGATGGCCGCCCGTATGCTCCGAAAAGGGCGCAATATCCTCCTTTTCCCGAGTCCCTCACAGACATCTTCTCTGCTCTCATGTCGATAAGTGCAATTCAGCTCCCTCCGGAACGGCCTAATTGGAACCCGGCCGTTGACCAATATAAATATTGCATGTTCCATAGGTAGCCCGGGCACACCATTGAAGGATGTTTTCAGTTCCGAGATTTGGTATATGACCTACATGAAGGGCAGCGCATTGATTGGGCCGAGATGCATAAGGCCATCATTGAGATAAAAGAGAAAAGAAGGCAAGCGCCGAGGCAGCAAGTGCAGCAACAAGCACTGCAGCCGTAACCACAGCCGCAGCAACAGCCCGTTTAGCACTTGGGGATCCACCAGAACCCCATGCCAAATCATCCGCCCACTCCACAACCTCAGCCACCAGCACCGGCTTAGGTCAACCTTGTCCAACCCCCAGCTCCTGACATCGGGTGGTCCTATGACGATGAAGCTTCAGTACAGTGGCTCATGGCCCTTCACTACAACTACCGCAACTCCTCTCCATCTTCTACCTGTCATCCTCCCGCTTGACCATCAAACCCCTTCACCCTCAACGATCGCCAAACCCTTCATCCTAGCATCTGCTTCCCCTATTATTCTGCCTATCTCCACTCCACCGCAAACGCCTACCCCCATCATTACCTCGCCTCCACATAACCCTTCACCAGTCATCCTCCCTCCGTGGCCTGTTATTTCCGCCACTACTCCTATCACCCCCATTACCTCTGCTACACCCTCCACCACGTCACTTATCCACCCTGTCGGGCCCATTAAGCCGCTAGTCTTGAACCTGTCTGATGCCGTACCAGCCCAAAATCTTGCTTTACGGAGCGGGTGATTATTCCATAGAAACTATTCTTCCACCGGTGCACCTGCACCCAATCCCCAATCCTCGCAACGGGCTGTTGATCAAGAGGAGGCAGATCTACTGCCGGGTACACAATATGATTTGCTCCATCATCTGGACAGGGTGCCTGCTAAAATTTCTGTGCTAAAATTGATTAAGAGGTCCACGCTTCACCAAGATGCACTTCACAATTTTTTGCAGAAAGTTATAGTATATGAGGATAGTGTAGTGGACAACTTACCGACAGCCCTGGCTATCGTCTCTAAAGGGCCGACAATCACATTTTCTGAGACTGAACTAGCACCGCCAGAAGCACGATAGATGCCACTATGTGTTTCCATCATTCTAAACAAAGTAAGCATAGACGCAGCGTTGGTAGACACATGGGCCTCTATCAATGTTTGTGCTCTCAGCACTTTAAGGGCCTTCAACTTGTCAGAAGATTCGCTAAGGCCGACCCCGACTACTATTGCCACATATGACAATTCCAGAAGGGCATGTCACAGAGTAGTCACCATTCAAGCAGAGCTTGGGCCTCTTACCATGCCAATTGAGTTTTATGTGCTAGACATCGACCCTATGTTCAAAGCTATCTTGGGTCGACCGTGGATTGACAATCTCAATGCCGTACCATCCACTGCCCACCAGTGCCTCAAATTCCCTTTTCAAGGGAGGGTGGTCAAGGGAAAAAGCATATCCACGGTCTAATCCGTCAAAGCTGTCTCGGAAAAGATTTTGCCAACACTATGGCCCAGCAGTCAGCCTATCATTTCGATTTTAGACCTGGATTTTCCATGGGCCTATGCGCCATGCAAGCCCACCACTGTGCCAGTCAACATCAAAGTAAAGCCCCAGATACGGGATTCAAAGGGTTGGAACATGATACTGAAGCTGGGTTATCAGCCGGGGAGAGGTCTCGGCACACAATTATAGGGGCATACCAAACCATTCCCCAAGGGTAGCAAAATGAACAGGAGGGGCCTCGGTTATCAAGAATCCTCACTCTCAGTTTTGGGTGACTCAGGGCCGTAAACCTGGGACTACCACCAACATTTTGTCAAAGGTCCTCTCCAGCGAGGCACATTGAAGGCATCGCCTAGTCAGCCTAAGAAAGAAGATACAACTTATACAGTTGACAGCTCGCCATTGCTTCCAAAGGGGCCTGTTGATGATATGATCGACTTTAGCCAGACATTTGTAAAGTTGTTTCATGAAGAAGACAGTTGCCGAAGAAACCAGGAGGTGCGGCTTGTGCATTGAGCCGAAGAAGCCAGCCGTCTGCCCGCAGGAAGGGGGGAGCTCACCCGTCATTTTCACTTGGTCTCCTTCCCGCTTGTTCTCATTCTTTCAAAAGCTGGCATCCATACCCCGCTCACCTCCCATCTTGATCAATCCATTGCTATTGGAGATTCCCACTAATTTTCTCATAGTCAGGACATGCACTTGCGGTCCGCCGGTTGATCTATCCACTCCTTTCTTTTCCTCCTCTAATCCTTTTCTCGATCTCTTCTGTCCGTCCATGTATCCCCTCAGGCTCTCTTCTCCGCCTTCTTCTCCATATTGTTGCATAATCTCCACTGATCCCCCAAAAAAATGTCAAATTTGAAACGGAGGTCTCAATGGAAGATTATGCTATCTTCTCTCCATCATCCTCCCAGGGGCATGAGGCCCCTGCTGCTTCCCTTCCACTAGATTTTCTCTCTCCTAGGTTAGGCATAGGGTCCGTCGAGTCTGTTAAGTCTAGAGAAGTAGGGTCTAGTTCTAGGTCATCCAACTCATCCTTGCTTGAGCCGCGCCCGCTGGCGCGACATTCTAAATCCATTCCTGACAGGTTCTTGCAAGATCTAGCACAGCGATGCCGTGCTCTTCTCAAGTGCCCGGAGTTCATAGCTACGGCGATTATGATCGAAGAAGATGAGGAGCAAGGCGGGATGTCGAGTGATGACGGATTAAGAGTCTATGAAGTCATGGATGAAAAGGACCCGGTCGATGGTGAGGACAGCGACGTAGACGACACTGCCGATTTGTATGCGCAAGGATTAAAGAGATTTGACGAGCCATCATCCGCAGTGGATGAACCTACAAAAGAAATAAATATGGGAACTGAAGAGGACCCCATGCCCGTTATTATTGCCGCTAATCTCCCTCCAGAAGTTGAAGAAGATTTAGTCAAGGTTCTAAGGGAGTATAGCGATTCTTTCGCCTGATCTTACGAGGACATGCCGGGTCTTGACCCCTCCTTTGTGGAACATCGACTAGTGCTTAACCCAGGGGCAACACCCGTAAAGCAAAGGCTAAGAAGATTTCACCCCCACATGTCCTTGCGGATGAAGGAAGAAGTTGACAAACTGCATAAGGCCAGGTTTATTAGAGTTGTTTTATATCCCCAGTGGTTGGCGAATATAGTCCCTGTCATCAAGAAGGACAGAAAGGTGCGCATTTGCATCGATTCCAGGGATCTAAACAAAGCATGTCCTAAGGATGATTTCTCGCTGCTTCACATAGACGTGTTGGTGGATAACACCGCCGAGTATGAAGCACTGTCATTCATGGATAGTTATTCAGGATACAACCAAATCCGTCTCGCTCCCAAAGATCAAGAGAAAACCTCCTTCACTACGCCCTGGGGCACATATTGCTTTGTGGTTATGCCATTTGGTTTGAAGAACGCTGGTGCCACTTATCAAAGGGCGATGATGGCTATATTCCATGACATGATGCATGTCTACATGGAAGCTTATGTGGATGATATCTTGGTGAAGTCAAGGATGAAAGAAGAACACCCCGCCATTCTAGCTAAGGTGCTTCAGAGAGCTAGGGAGTATAAGTTGAAAATGAATCCCACGAAATGTGTTTTCAGAGTCTCTTCAGAGAAATTACTAGGTTTTATAGTTAGCAAACGGGGGATTCAGATTGACCTTAATAAAGCAAAGGGCGTCATGGACATGCCTCCGCCTAAAAATTTCACGGAACTTCGAGGATTGATCGGACAATTGCAATTCATCAGAAGATTCATATCCCAACATTCTCAAAGGTGCTGCCCGTTTTATGAATTGCTGAAGGCGGGGGTCAAATTTTAATGGAATGAAGATTGTCAGAAGGCCTATGAGGATTTAAAGGTATATTTGTCCAATCCCCTAGTTTTGCAACCTCCTATCCCTGGGAAACCCCTGATCCTATACATTTCTGTTATCGAGGACTCCCTAGGAGCTATCTTGGTGCAAGTAGATGATGAAAGCAAAGAGCGGGCAGCTTATTACCTCTCTAGGTTATTTAACCCAGCAGAGGCCAAGTACACTGCCATGGAGAAAACTTGTGCCGCCCTGGTTTGGGTAGCTCAGAAGCTGAAACACTACTTTCTAGGCAACCCGGTTAGGCTAATCTCTAGAATGGATTCGATCAGCTATCTTTTAGAAAAGCCCGTCCTTTCTAGTAGGTTATCCTGCTGGCAGAGCTTCCTCTCTCAGTTTTACATCACATTCATTTTTCAGAAGGCAGTCAAAGGGTATGCCATCGCTGAGCACCTCGCCCATCTTCCTATCCCCTGCACGGACTCTATTCAGGACGATTTCCCTAACGAACATCTCTCTGTCCTTACCCATCATCCCTTTTGATCTCTGCACTTTGCTAGTGCGCTCAATTCCCAAGGCCGAGGGATAGGTGTTGTTCTCCTCACTCCAGAAGGGGTGACCATTCCTTCCGGTTATCAGCTTCATTTTCCTGCTACCAACAACATTGCTGAGTATGAAGCTCTCCTGGCTAGATTGAAGCACGCCTACCACTTGGGCGTGAGCTATTTGAACATCATAGGAGACTCTCAGCTTGTTCTGCGGCAAGTTCTATCCACTTACCACACTCGTGACCTAAAGCTCAAGCCCTATCAGGATTTGGTTACTCTCTTTGCTAGGTAATTCCGCAAGTTGATCTACATCCATACTCCTCGATCTCAGAATATCCTCGCTGATGCGCTGGCATCACTCACTTCCTCTTTATCTTTCCCTCTCAGTCGGAGCACTGAGACCATCGTCGTTCAGAGGCTGGACGCTCCTTCTCTTCAGGATCCTTGGTTCGACAAACTTAGGAAAACTGTAGAGGCTAGGGCTGAGAAGGAAGATTTGAAGGAAGTATCTTTAACAGAGTTAGAGGAGATTCTAGAGGAAGAAGAGTTGCCATGGTACCATGAAATCGAGCTATACTACAGAGATGGATCATTCCCAGAAGGGGCAAGTGCTGAACAGCGTAAGGCTATTAGAAGAGCCACCTCAAAGAACACTATCATTGCTAGAGAATTGTACAGGCGCGCCCTCAATGGAATGCTCATGAGATGTCTAGACGATGATGAAGCTTGGAAGTGTTGAGCTATGGTTTTGATGATAACTAAACTTAGTGTGTATTGCTATGGTTTTGATGCTAACTAAATGGTTGATTGTTCATATCGATTGGTTAAATATGATTGAGTTGAACATGTGCATTGAATGCTTCCTATGCATACTTTTCATGGAGCTTGGTTACATGATGCATTCATATTGGACAAATGCATATCTATTGATCTTGATCTTTAGTCAATCATGTTTTCAAAGTGTTCACTTGTATATGTGCATGGCTAAATTGCTCTCATACTTTGCTCACTTGCATAGAAATAATTCTTCACCTTTAGCTTAAACCTTTTATGGTTCAAGTGTTTGTATGCACCTTGAACATGGGCTTTCATGTATGCATTTTATACATTTATCATATTGATTATTAAGCTAAAGTTCTAATCATTTTTATCATGGTTTTGTAGGTTAAATTCTTTGTATAATCCCTCCAAGATCAAAGGAGCTTGATGCCACAAAGTTTGGAAGGGTTGCAATGGAGTTTGGGGGTGAAATCTTAAAGTCAGGAATTTCAATGTAGCCAGGTCGACACTGTAGCTTGGTCAACACTGTAGCTAGGTCGACACTGTAGCTAGGTCGACACTGTAGCGCGGTCGACCGCCAGGCCAATCCCGGTCGACCGAAAATAACAGAATGTAACGGTTCTGTTTCCTACAGAGTTCCGGTCGACCGCCAGCCCCGATAAGCCCAAAATGTTGACTTTTGTCCATCTCGGAAGGAGCATCTCCTCTTGGTATTATTTAATCCCAAAGCCACCAAACCTTCCAGGTTTTGTGGATCTGGTTCTTGGGATGTCTATGGACCATTCAAAGTGTATAAAATACACACAAGAGGGTTAGAAACCCTATCTATCCAAGAGATCAAAGGGGAGATCAAGGGGGAGAGCTATCAAAGGAAGAAGAAGGCTGCTGCAACCCTCCGTGAACAGTACTCCGTCCAGCAACTTCTTCATCCATTTGAAGGTATTCAAGCTCCATCTGAAGCCAGCAACCAAAGGGGAAGAGGAGAAGCAAGCAAACATCAAGGAGATCAAGAAAGCTGTCCAAGGAAGAAGAAGCTGTACTGTAGCCGTGAACAGTACCTCGTGGAAGATCTCCTCATCCCTACACAAGCCTTTCAAGCTCCATTCAAGCCATTCAAGTGAAGTAGGAAGCATCGTTCCGAGCACTACATCATACACTCAGTGGAAGCCAAATCAGGAGTCTTCTAAACTGTGCTTCTTTGTTTTTGTGTTTTGGGCCCTATATTTGTGCTCGTCATAAACTGAAGAACTTGTGTGTGTGTGGATCGTTGTTGGATCCGTGGTCGTATGTGTGTGTGTGTCATATTTGATTTGTGTGTGCGTAGATCTTGCTAGATCTGCGTTTGTGTGTGTGTGGACCTTTTTAGATCCGGTCTTTTTAGTGTGTGGAGTGCTGCATCTGTCGCAGCGTGTGTGTGTTTTGTTGATCCGCTTGTTGGATCGTGTTGGAGACCTCGTCTCCATGTGTGTGTGTGTGTGTGTTGGGGTGTGTCCCCGTGTGTGTGTGGGCAGGCGTCGTCCTGCGTGTGTGGTTGGAGCGTCGTCTCTATTTTGGGGATTTATCCCCGAGTGAAGCCTCACCGAGTTTGGTGAGGGGTGGACGTAGGACTGCCGTCATTACATCCGAATCATCTTAAAAACCGTTGTGCTTTGTATTTTGAATTATGTGGTTTGGTCCATTTTCTCTACCCCCATTCTACGTGAGTGATTAGTGTAAACTGGTTGTTCGGATTTATCCACATGTTTATTACTTAATTTCTGTCATCATTATATAAAATTGATAAATCCAATTTTGTGTTCATAGATTTGAATATCTTAAGTAGCATTCTATCACATATTTTATAAAAGACCAAAAGTTTTCTTAAAATTTTTAATCACCCAATTCACCCCCCTCTTGGGTGTCATTGATCGCGGGACTTCAATTGGTATTAGAGCCAAGGCTCTAATTTCATAGATGTAACGATCTAGAGTGATCCAGATCAATGACTACCATTATGTACACTTTGAATTCTCCACCGGTGTTTGATGGTTGCAATTTTGATTTGTGGTTAGGTAAATTGTGTAGTCTTGTCAACTCATATGACCCAAAGCTATGGAAGCTTATTTCACATGGTCCATATGAATTACCTCAGGATAAAAGTGTCTGAACTGCAAATCAAAAACTTAAACATGAACAAAATTGTTTAGTTTTAAAGTTATTTACTGCTGCAACCAATTCTAATCAGTTTCTTTTTGTCTCCCATTGCAGATCCGCGAAGGAAATATTAGATGGATTAGCAGACTTCAAGGAAGAGCATGATGACGAATGTCTTGTAGCGGGCACGAGTGATCACGGCAGTGATCAGCAGAATGGATCACACTTAGAGGTAAATTCAGATTCTGAAGATATATCTCTTGATGATCTATTGATTGCATACGATGAGCTTGCTAATAAATATAAGAAGCTGAAATATGAAAATAAAAAATTGAAAAAGAGTGTTGAACAAATCAACTGTAATTCCTCCTGCAAAAAAAGTTCACATTTAGAGGAATTGATTGAAGCTCTTGTATTCGACATTGAATTTCATAAAGACAGAATTGGCTCCTTAAGAAATGAGAATAACGACTTGAAAGGAAAGCTAAATTCAATGGTCGATGATCAAACCTTGATAAATGAACTCATTCATGATGAAAAACTTGCAAAAGAAAATGAGAAACTGAAGGAATTGAACAAGACCATTTTTGAAAGATTGTTGATTCTTGAAAAAGGAAAATCTATGGTTGTAAGTGAGTGTGAAAATGTGGATGGTCTACAACAGGAAGTAGACAATCTCAAGACCACTAATGCATTGTTGAATGTCAGGCTTGCTAGTTATGAAGAAGAATTTGCCAGTGCAGAGTTGTGCATTTCATCCCTTCAATCTGAAATTCTTGACTTGAAAAATTCGCTGTCCAAATTTGTAGATGGCAAAGAAAATCTGGACAAACTATTGGGAATGAAAGTAAATTTTCAAAGGGAAGGGCTTGGCTTCAATCCTGTTAAAAAGAAGTCTTTTGTGAATAAGGTTTATACCTCGTTTGTTCAAAGTTCTAGTACAGCCAGTACCTCTACTTCACCCCCAAAGCAGTTTTCTGTCCAAGAGATTCAAAACGAAAATAAAAACCAGAAAATTAATTTGCATCAAAAATCCAAAAATACTGCTAGGACCATTATGCATGATAAACATGCCTCTGCCACACACACACATACATCTAGAAAGAAAATCTCATGCTTTTACTGTGGAAGACATGGACATGTCATGCATGATTGTTTTATTATGAAGAATGATGATTTGGAAGCATGCAGGAATAGAATGAATAATGGAAAAGGTAAGGATAAGTCGACGCATCCCAAGGCGAAACAACACTACCAACCTATGGTGTCAACACATCCTGTGTTCTGGACCCATTATCCTCACCCAAATCTAAGGACAAGTCGACCTAGGATCTCCAATGTGTTCAACACATCACCTGCATATTGGAAACAATATCGGACCAAAAAATCACATGCTTCAAATAATCTTCATGCTTTCAAGTATTCAAAGTCATGTTGTCTTTACTGTGGCAAATCAGGGCATAACATGCATGATTGTTTTCTGAAGAAAATTGATGATTTGAATGTTGTCAGAAATTGGAAATCACATTCCCATGTTGCTGCTAACCCCCAAGGACCCAAAAGGATTTGGGTACCTAAGAATGTCAAATAAGAAATCTATTTTTTAGGTGTGCCATGGAGTGTAAAGTATGAAATCTATTTTCAATCAAGAAGTTAAGGCACACGGGCCAAGTGGCATAAGTTAGGTTGGAAGAAAAATCAAAAATTGAATCTGAATGCTCAGGTGATATCCCTATCATTACTCTAGATAAAGTGCTATGTCTTGATTTATTCTGTGCTGAATCTTGTGATAATGCATATGAATGTACATGCATTCCATCCATAGTCGTCTGCACACCCTTGTGCATATCATCTTCATATAGCATCGTGTTGAAGTGGATTTTTTTTAATTCGTCAAATCAATTTCACTGCATAACATTGACATTGCATATACCTTCATGTGATGTCTTACAAATATTGAACATTGTGTATTCATGTCATAATACATTGCAATCCTCCTACCTTCGTCATCCATGATTACATAGTATATCAAATGGTGACATGTGGAAGGGCAGGTTTCGCCTGTCTAAAAGCTATCACTACGCGTGAGGTGATCTTCGGATCTAAGTTCTCCGCCCGGTACTATGAGTCAATCAGTCACATGCTGCACATGGCATTGGATCCTTATTGAGCTATCACAGTCATGCATACATTGAGGGGGAGTCATCAGATTTGTCATATGAACTTAATGTTTAGGTTCACATATGAGTCATGCATTGCATGTAGAGCTGTCTAGGGGATGTTGGTTGTTAAAATAATTTGTCATGCCATTGCTAATAAATCTGAATCACAATTGATAAATCAAATCTATTTTTATCTTTGGATGCAGATTACACTCCCCAAGTCCAAGTGATGCTGGCCGTCCATAGTCAGGCTTGAATCAACTAAAGATATACCTTGCAAAGATGAAAAATGATGAGAACATTCTCAATTGCCACCAAGAGATGGGATACTAGAACTTGAACAACCTCTAGGATCGACTCAAGCACAAGCTGGTGAAAGTCTTTGTACGTGCTAAAACAAGTACCCAAGGCATGGTATGAAAAGCCCGCATCTTTTGATTGAGAACAGGTTAAATAGGTAAGGTTGATCAAACACCTTTCACAAGATAAATCAGGTAAAAGATATTTTAGTGGTTTGAGCATATGTGGATGATATCACTCTTTAAACTACTAATAATGCCTGAACTACTAATAATGCCTTTTCTGAACAATTTGCAGGGATTTTTTTTGCAAGGAGATTTTGGTATAAGCCTCGTGAATGAACTGAATTTTATTCATCTTTGGATTGCAGGTGGAAGGCTTGGATCAAAATAGATTCTCAAGGCAAAGGTATGAAAGTAAAATCTGAAATATCAACCTTTGTGAGGTTGGTGATTTTTATGATTGAAGGTGATGCGGGACAGACCACGGACACGACAAGCTCGCGATTATCCCTTAACGAGGGAAGCGTCGGACGTGCGCGGTTGAGAAACCGGTAATGAGCTAGGGTGATCGGCTCTCTTTTGTGCCCGGATCGGGTCACGGGACGGTCACTCTCTCTCTCTCGCAGCAGCGGTAATAAACATCATATAGCGAGCTAGATATTCCTACACATGCTCTCTAGCAGCGGCATAAAGATATATATACGAAAGAAAGCAAATGCCGAGAAGGGAGCGGAAACGATACCGGGAAGATGGACCCGGCCGATCTCGTACTCCCGGAACAAATATTACACAATAATGACAGCCATGAAATATCGCCCACTCCACGCAGGGAGGTAAAGGGCCACACAAATGGGTCTGGGAGGACCGATTTCGGGTTGACGGGCGGCTTCTCGCGTAGCTTCAGCGGCACACAAACTCGTGATTGTGGGGCCCGCGTGCTGGCCGGAGGGGCCGTGTGGGACCCGGTGGCACCGTTGTAGTGGGGACACTTAGGGAAGCGCTCCCCGGGATGGCGACACGCTGATTCGCCGGCCGGAGGCCGGACGGCTCTGATCGGCACCGGTCGGAATAACCGGCCACGGATCTGCCGGTTCTGTTTTTCAGCGCGCAACCCGACGAGATCGTTTGCTGCGACCAACCCCGATGTCAGATTGACGATCAGGAGGTACCGATGAAAAGCTCTCTCGAAATCCTTCAAGATTACACTGGAGAGAGTATCTGGATCTTCACGGATCTGGGCCTTAACTAATTTTGAAGCTGCTGTTGTACAGTACCCGAATTCTCAGATTAGCAGAGAACTTTCCTGTGGATCGCCTTGGACTGTGAGGTAGACGTCCGAATCTGAAGTTGAGTCCTTCAGGAAAGTTGTAGATCTTCAATAGAGGAAACCAGGGGTATTTTTAGATCTGAAAAATATGGTGATTTGGATTTTCGAGAGCGTTTACACTGGACTGTGGTCGGATCTGGACTGATGCAGATAGAACTGTAGATGAGTTGGGATAGGAATTTCTAAAAATATGAAACGAACTTTCTAAATTCCACAAAAATTTGAAAAGGTATAGGAGGGTGGACAGAACTCCCAGTAAAATTGGGGGCTACAAGAAAAATCAAAAGGTGATCGAGAAATGGAAAACTCAGGGAAACTATCACTGTAGATAGAGATCTGGCAGAACTAGAATGACAGTTTGAACGAAAATGGAAAAATACCAAATGAAGGAAATATGACTTGAAATTTTTTGTGAAGATAAGGGTTCGAGATGTGAACCACTCCTGAAAATTTTAGCTCCAGAAGAGGTGGGAGGTGGGACCAGAAATTCAGGGAAGTTGCCTCTGTCCTGGATGGATAGAACACCGAAGACGGCTTCGCGGCGGCGCGATGACGGCACGAACGGCGACGGCGGCGGCACCGATGAACTCAGAGATTGAGGGGGAGGAGATATCACTCTAGAATGGGGGTTGGGGATGAAGAAACCAGAGGGAGAGAGAGGGGAGGTCGAAATTCACTCAAGGGGGGCTCTTGCACAATACTTTTTCTCATTTCATTAATTCTAGAATAATAGAAATACATGACTTATATAATAAATAAAAAAAGACCATGAATACCCTTAGATCTAAGATCTGGAGGGGCATTTAAGGGACTTCATATTTGATCTAAATAAAATAAAATAAAATGAAATTCCTAATTAATTCTAATGGGGGGACAAGGTAGGTGAGGTAGGTAGCCTACCTTTGAATTTTTAATCCACTTGTCTCCCATGTGGTCAATTGTCATTCAAACCTTATAGATGGCCACCTAGGATGGTTGACCAACCCCACATAGGTGACATGGACTAATTGGAAAGGGCTGAGGGCCCCCTAGCTGGACCTACTACACAATTACATAAAAACCCACACAATCCAAGGGAATGACGCATTGGCTTACAAAGCCGTACAATTGCGCTTATACTTTCGCATGGATATAAAAATAAACTAAAGGACATAAATGTAAAATAAAATGTACATGCTCGACGTCGATTCCCATCAGAAGGCTTCCAATCTTATCTTCTAAACTAAGGTAATTCACCCCTTTTTGCTATGGAAACACACAATCATGCAATGGCCTTTTGTCACTTGGTAACATCCTTAAGTGACATGTATTGATTCTAAAAACTTTGATAGTTAGGTGCGATAGATAAACACAGATCCATAGGGGGGGTGAATGGATCTTTTAAAGAGTTTTGACCAATTTAAAATTTGTATGAAATGATTAGCACAAGATCAGTGGATAATTGCTCAAACATAAAAGATGCAAACCCAATTAAACTCTAGAACATGAATAATCAATCAGATCACGGTCCTAGCATGCATCTAGCGGAAGAAAGCAATCAAACAAACCACTACACAAGGGATTTTTTAGGTGGTTCGGTCCACAGACGTACGTCCACCCCTCACTCCCAACCGGAGTGAGGCTTCCACTAGCAATCAGCTAGAAAGCAGACTCAGTCTGCAAACAAGTTGCTGCCACACAGCTTGACCAGGGGAACAACCTCCCCTCTTCCTCCCAACCGGAGGGACACCCCAAGTGACTCCCAGCCACTTGGAAACCAGAGACACACAGTCTCTCTTCCTCCAGACTAGGAGGGAATACCTGGACTTGCAACACACAAGACCAGAACCGGAGGACCAATCCTCCCTTCCTCCAAACCGGAGGGAACCCACAAGTGACTCCCAGCCACTTGCAACCTAGAGGTCTCGGACCTCCCTTCCTCCCAGACGGAGGGAAACAACCAATGACACCCAGTCAAAGGCAACCAGAGACGCAAGTCTCTCTTCCTCCAAACCGGAGGGAACCCGACCTCACACTAGAGGATCGGAAGAACAACTAGTGAATAGTTAAAAGGAAAAACACAAACACAGCAACAGAAAGCTGGAAAAATGAAATGCACAAAAGCTCTCGCAGGAGCAAACTGGGTTGGATCTGATCCAAGGTCCAGTGAAGACAGCAAGACTTCTCTTCTTCTTCACTAGCTCTCCATCTCTCTTTCTGTTTCTTTTTCTTCTTCTGCTCTCTCACAATCTCACAGTACGATCTCTCTTCCTCTTTCCTTCTCGAGCTCTCTTCTTTCTTTCTACTACTCTTTCTGCTTCTGTTTTCTTCTTCTATCACTCTCTGCTCTCACTTCTTCTTCTTCACTCACAGTCTCGATCAACCCTCTTCTGTTCTTATCAGTCACCTTCTGAGGAAGACATCTTCTATATATATAGCAGCAGCTTAGGCCGTGTGCTTTCCACTTCTCCCGCCCAAGTGATGCTACCACGTGTCAGCATCTCAGCTCCTTGGATCACGTGCCAGGTGCCCACCTCGAGTCACGTGCTCAGACACATTAACCTCGTCCAACAATGCTGTCAGTTAATCAGTCGAAGACAGTATTAGCTTAAGGCAAGGTTTAGACTTCATTCAGCAAGCAAGGCAAGCATGGATGGCTGTACAGAGTTGATCGTGTGAGGCAAGATGAGTGTACAGACTTCTTACCACATGTTGTAATATGCATATATAATGCAGTGTATAGACTTTTGAAGCAGCAAATAAGCAAGTATGTACAACGTGAGAGTGTATAGACTTGAAGCCCTTCAAGTGACCTCAATGTACACACTTGACAGATGATGTATGGACTTATCAGAAAGGGATGTGCAGACTTCTGTGTGATGCATGAAGCAATCAAATGTATAGACATGCAACACGGGAGTGTATAGACTTGATGTTTACATGCATGAGAACTCTATGTACAGACTTGCTGTGATCAATGCACAAATGTAGTGTATGGACATGGCGTGAATGCAACAGCAATGTATAGACTTCATGTGTAGAAGACTAAGACATTGTACAAACTTCACATGAAGCGTTGGACGATGAACAGACTTGTGTTCGTTCAACACACAGGCTGTACAGACATTGAGGCGAGCGCTGTCCAGACTTTGAGGCAAGCTCTGTATAGACTTGATGAGAATGCATGGAACAACCGAATGTATAGACATGAAACAAGGAGTGTATAGACTTGGTGTTTACATGCCTGAGAGACCAAAGTACATACTAGCTAAGCTTTCGCTAAGTCTGTATAGACTTAAGCATGCAGACGACGGCACAAGAGTACAGACTTGAATGCTTTTGTTAAGTCTGTATAGACTTGACTATGCAAGGAGGAGTGTATGGACTTTAGAATGCATGAGACACCAGTGTACAGACTTTGAGAAGAACGATGCATGAACAAGCCTAGCATGAACAAGCCTAACCAATGTATAGACTTCACCCTTGAAGATGTGAGCGAGACACTGTATACACTTGGCCCTTGAAGAATGTACAGGCTCTGAAGACTTGAAGGCCACGATGTATAGACTTGGTGTTATGAGGCATGCAGGCTGTATAGACTTCCGATGCCATGAAGATAATGTGTAGACTTGTGAAGCTTGAGGCCGATGTATAGACTTGGAGACCCTGAACCAGTGTATAGACTTGAAAGGCTTGAACACAGCGATGTGCAGACATTGTGATGTATAGACTTAGGAGCATTTGCCAAGGCTGTACAGACTTCAGGCTTTGAACGTGTGTGATGTGAATCAATGTATAGACTTGGTGAGCTTCAAAGCACAATGTGCAGACTTTGCGATGTATAGACTTAGGGTTCAACTGTGGATGTATAGACTTTGAAGATGCAAGCAATGTACAGACTTGGAGAATGGCTTGAGACACAGACATGCTGCTCGCTGTACAGACTTTGGGTGAAGGCATGAACAGTGAATCAATGTATAGACTTGGATGCCCAACGCCAATGTACTGACTTGCTTTCAAGGAATGCACTGCTGTACAATGTATAGACTCTCAATGTATGGACTTTCCAAGACAACTGGAGGATGTATAGACTTGCCAACGAAAGGGCTGTACAGACTTGAGCAATGCAAAGGCAATCGGATGTATAGACTTCATGATGAGTAGACTTGCCAAAACAACTGAACCTTGTACAGACTTGAACGAGCAAAGTCTGTACAGACTTTATTAAGACAACGGATGTATAGACTTAGAAGATATAGACTCTGTATAGACTTGCGAAGGGAAACGAATGTATAGACTTTGAAGCAGAAGCCAGGCAAACGATGCGTAGACTTGGCCAGAACGTAGGGAAAGGTATGAATGTATAGACTTGGCCAGAACGTAGGGAAAGCCGCCAATGTGCAGACTTGATCATCCAACAGTGTATAGACTTTGTTTCGAGCAACGTAGGTAAAAGAGACAATGTATAGACTTTGAACAAAGATGAACAAGGCACTCTGTACAGACTTAGGGACAATCAAGCTTCAGGCAGGCTGTCTAAGGATGTATAGACAATGCAGAGAGAGTGATACACTGGCTGTGCAGACAACACCTATTGTACAGACTTAACCTGAGCAGATATGAAATGCATGAGTCTAAGTCTAGACATTCATAGAAACAAGGTTATGAAATGCAGACATTCATTGACTTATGGCAGTTATGAAATGCACCAATGCACACAACCTGTTCGATGTAATGATACTCAAATAAGATGTTCATTTAAACATTCATATGCAACACATGTTCATTGAAACATTTATATGCAACACAAATAGATTTATATGCAGACTCAAACAGTATGCAGACTATGCAGATTCAAACAGATTTATATGCAGACTCAAACAGATGATGACTTATAGTGTTTGCTATCATCAAAATCACAGGGACACAACAATCTCCCCCTTTTTGATGATGGCAACACTATGAGTCAGTATGATTAGAGTAAATATTTCTCCCCCTTTGACTTCAGCAAAAAGACATTAATTGAAGAGGGAAGAATAAGACTGCATAAGATGAGTGAATTAAAAGCTCCCCCTTTAATGACAATTAGCTCCCCCTAAATAGAATAATGATTAGAAATGTTTTAAAGGTTGCAACCAATTGAGATGAAGGGAGAAAATCAACAAAAGCACAGGGACACTCAAAAATACTGACTAGATCTCCCCCTTTATGAAAAACACTCAGCATGACATGGAAGCTCCCCCTGATTAGATGGAGTGAAAGGAGTGATGAGCATCTATCAGCAAAGCACATGGGTATACAAGAGTTACCACAGTCTGTAATCACAGTGAATAAATGAGGAAGCAAGATTTTCATTAGCACACCAAATTCATAAATCTTTGTAAACGAAATTCAGATTCTTCAATTATAATAGATTATGAATGAGTTTAAACTTACCATCATGATTTAAGAGTGATGTATTTAAGGTTTATCAGGAAAATTCATTACTCATATCTGTGAACACCTAAAAAGATGATCATCTCTCCGACACAAAAGGATAGAAGATAGAAAACTAAATAAAAAGGGGAGCAAGAGATTGCTATATGGAGGGTGATCGCCAGAGGGGTTACCTCCAAAAGAAGGGAGATTGATCGCGAATACCTGATGAAGAACAATGATGCGGGATGATTGTAGATTTCCTCCTCCTCCTTCCACCGGCCGGCCGATGAAGGGGGTTTTTCTTCTTGATTACCCTTAAACAAATCACAAACAAACAAGATAAAAAGGGATTAGCCAAGTGTGTGTAGTATCAATCCAAAGATAAAATGAGATGATGGAATATGAGCATAAAGTGTGCACCTTTCGGTTCTTTTAAAACCCCTAAGAGAATTAGGGAAGGAAGGAGATGTGATGCAAAGCTAATGCAAAAGAATTATGATGAACGATGATGAAACAGTAAACTGATGCAAAGAGTTCCCTGCTGTTCCTGACAACAGTAAATTAATTCGGCTGATGCAATAGGAAGAAGAAACCACCGTAGGAGCAAAGGATGCGCAGGGAATAGGAGAGTGGAAAGCTTCTATGCGCGTAGAAAACCTGTTTCTGCTATTACTAATCCCTCTTTTCTTCTCCCTTCAGCCAACCTTTTGCGAACTCGACCCAGGGATGCACTTATAGGGCGGAAAACACAGATCTAATGGGATAAGAATTGGCAATAGCCATCCACGGCAAGGTCTCTAGTTACCTAATCCAACAAGATGATCAAACAGAGCAGGCAACTCTCCAGGAAAGCTTCGTTCAATCAGGACACGGAAGGGAAAGAGACGACCCACATAAAGGCGTTATCTGAAATTGATGACTCGGGTCGGGGCGTTAATTAAAATAACGACTGGCATAAAGGCGTCAATTAATGGATTTAATTTTAGTAAGAAACACCTTCCTTATTTGAAAATGATGAAGCGACGCCTGAGGGAGAGGCGTTAATTAAAAACACGACCCAGAGAGGGACGCTAATTCTTCTTTTTCCAATTTGAATGAAATTCATTAAATTCTAGAAACTGACGCCTCTTGGATCAGTCATCCTTTCTTTAAAACGCGCCCAGGAGCAAGCCGTTATTTAAAACATGCCTTACTTCAAGTCGTGAATTACAAAAATAATTAGAAAAACACCTAAAATCACACAAAAATAGAAAAACTTCGTATTATGGAAATATTGAAGTTCACTTTGGGCCGTTAACATGGTGACATGAGATTTGATCAACATAGTATCAATTTTGGCGTGTCTACAGCTGCCCCGCCTTGGCGTCTGCTTTGCAAGGGAGTGAGACGAAATGAAGTGAAAGTGTAACAAGCGAAATGAAGTGGAAGGAACTGATAAGTAGATGCCAAGGTGTGATGTGACACGCCTCTGACACTAAGCATTAGAAATCTTTCCAAGATTCTGAGTGAAACAACCCCGGGTGATTTCAAGAAAGCATCGATTGGCTGGATAAAGGAGACTAAACTAATAAATGAAAAGTGCGCGAGGGCACGATAGGGAGGCACCTTTGGAGAGCGGTTACCAGCCAATGTGGACGTGCTACAACCAAGGTGGATTTGCAGAAAATTAAAGTGAATGGAGATGAAGACCCAACAAAGGGACGCTTTCAAGGAGCTAGCCTGAGCGGCTTCAGAGAGAATAAAGTACTCGATTTAGAATGAAATATCTCATGCCAACTCAATTAAGAGCGAGTGACCTTTATTATTGCCATAATATGAAGATTTTCATCATTAAGCTCAAAGTCCTACATGATGCATGCTGGGCTAAAAGAAAAAAAAACAAACTAAAAATAGAAAATAAGCAAGGATAATATTGCCAAGCCATCTAGATTTGGTCAAGAATCCAGATCTCTGAGCTGACACTAAGCTGAAGCCCGTTTGTCCGCGCATCAACCCAGAAAGTGGAACCGTCGTCCCAGACCTTTAATGACTCAACGGCCTATCCGTGTGATCCAGACTCTCCTGGAATTATCACTGTTTTTGATGAAGGGGAACTCAAATTCCAGGTTCATCATAACCACAAGGTCCTTGATATGCTATAATAGCGTAGAATACCATATAGTAACAACGCTTACAGGAAAGAATACGAGGATGGAATGGTGTTACTTCAACGAGTTAACCATGCGTCTCGAAACCTGCACTTTTCTGCACTTGAAAATTCATTAGTCCTCATGATAGAAATAATCCTTAATTCAAAACAAGACATGACCATAAGTGCATAATCACAAAATAAATTCTAATTAAAAGACAGCACTTAAGTTCATTAATTAACATCAGCACATGGGAACTGAATATGCCAGCTTATAAAAAGACGACTGATGGTAGGGGCGTCAAAAGGATAAAAGACGACTATCATCAAGGCGTTAATAGCTTTGAGATTTCAACAAAAGACGACCCTCATCAAGGTGTGAAATAAAACACGACCTGGATCAAGTCATTAATTCAATAACGACGCCCTGAATACCGTCGTTAATTAACCATAAATTCGAAACACACGCTTCCGACTCTGAATCAGAAAGCTTAAACCCAGTTATGCTCGTACTTGATTTTGCAATTTCGAACGGGCATAAGATCCTTCAAACTTCTATAAAAGGAGGGATTTCTCTCAACAAATCATTCGAATCCTATTTTCTGCTGCTTCGTCTTCTTCTTCTGCTTTCGCAGGTGCTGCTTGTTCCGTTCGGCTTCTTTCTGCAGACAGTTACTCAGAAGATGGAGAGAGCTATCAAAAGGACCAAGCTCTCCACTCTCAGGCTCTCCGATATTAATGGGCACCTTAGCAATAGGATTGCTATGAACCAGGTATGTTAAAAGCTTGAATTGTGTCTTCCTATTTCCCTTTCAAACTCTCATCTCTTTCTTTCCCTCTGTGCCTTCTTTCTTTTCTTTTCTCTACACAGGAATACCCAAGCATTCCAGGAGCTAGGAGATTCAAAAAAAACAAATGACTTCCCCTCTTGCTCTCCAAATTCAATTCAGACATGAGGGTTTTTCTTTCTCGATGGCATCTCCTAGGTTTAGTTACCCATGCCAAACATTATGACCAAATCCACTTAGATTGGGCAGCTATAGGAGCTCTTATGGAGATATGGCACCCTTCTACCCACACCTTCCTCTTCTCTACTTTTGAAGCCACCATTCTATTAGAAGAGTTAGAGATGATTTTGGGCTTAAAGAAGATGAAACAAGGGGATGAGGAGAAGATGGCCATCATGCCAAGACAAATCTCTTCTCATGAATTGCTAACAAGCTTGATTCCTAGTCCCAACCTAGTGAGCCAAATCAAAGCCACCAAGGGGATTAACCTCTTAAAGCTTGCCTCATGGGTCTACAAAAAATCCGATCAAGCCAAAGGGTAGATGAAATAGAACGAGTAGCAAAAGCCTTCGTTGTGTGCTTGGCAGGAGCAATCTTGTTCCCCTCTACGGAGGATTTCTTGGAAGAGACCCAATTGAGTGCTATAGCTAGCCTTTGGGAAGGAGAGAGAGTGAGACCGGCGATATTAGCCTTTCTATATAGCGGGCTTACCTCGGCAGCAATGGGGAGACTGATTTATGGATGCATGCTTGCACTCTCTAGTTGGGTAGATCTCCACTTCAAGTTCGATCCATGTGAGGAGGCCCAACAACCATCAAGAATATTCTCAAAAAGCCCACTTTCCTACATGACCGGCTCATTAGGATTGAGCAATAAAGTGGTGAACCGGATTCCTCAAATCAAGAAAAGAGTGGAATGGAGGGAGCATCTCAAGGTGATGCCAATGAACTTATTCACATGCGCCCCGGGATTACTTAAAGCTCAAGAACTCCATGCACGATTCTCTCCCGGGACGGATCTTCGGTTAATAGGCGCCACGGAATTCATGTTATACAACTCTCATCGGTGCCTTCCTCAACTCAGGCTCCCACGGCGACTATTCGAGGACCCATCTCATCTTCCTCCTATCAAGACAAGGGACATTGGCAGCAATAAAGATGGAGAAGAAAGCACAACAATCCAAGCATTGTGGAAAATCTGCAAAACTCATCAACATGTGGAGAACTTAGAAGAAGACAGAGATCAGTGGAAAACATATGTAATAGCTTTAAGAAGCTTAAGGCCCAAAGTGGCTCATTAGGTGCATTAATCTTTTCATCAATAATAAACAATGATAATATTTTGATTGAGCCAAATTATGTTGTTTCTGATCAGTTCTTCCAAAAATCTGTGTTTTTGTTCTGAATAACGACTCAGAGAATGACATTAATAACATAAATAACGTCTCAGCACTTGTCGTCTCTCATTGATCTTTTCCTAAAATCAAAACATGAAATTTCCAGAATTGACGACTTCAGCAATGGCGTTAATAGAATCACGCCTCAAGTCAAGACGTTAATATGATTCAAATTCCCAAAAGTATTCGTTAAAAATCTAAAAGTAACGCCTTCAGATAAGTCACGTCTCATGTAAATAACGCCTGTAGCCAAGCCGTTAATTAAAAACAGTAATGATTATTCCAATCACGTCAATCAAGTCCCATTGAATGCAACTGACGACGGTTGTCATTCCCCATGCGAAAAGAAATAACGCCTCAAACCTCGTCGCCAAATCTGGAAGTAACACCCGGTAGCCTAGTCGTCCTTTTAACAAGACACGCCCTTATCTCAGGCGTTAATTCTTTTCGAATACTAAAACACTTTTCCCCCTTCTTTCTTCTTCTTCCTCCATCCATTTCTTCCTCTTTCTCTTCTCTCTGCAACCCTAACCGCAAAACCATCCTCTCTCTCTCTATCCCTCTCATTCTCTCATCCCCTAGCCATGGCCGTCGGTGGACTTAAGCGCCAAAGGGTTAGCGCCCCCGATGTCGTGGACCTGGGCGAGGACGAACCCGCCATAGATGAAGCTCCTCCCGTGGCGGCCGAGGAGGCACCGACGGCGGAGCACGGCGACGAGGGACACGGTGGAGACGATGAGACCGAAGAAGGACGAGAAGGAGATGAAGAAGACGAAGAAGATGATGAAGATGGAGAGGACGAAGAAGGAGGAGAAGACGAAGAAGAAGAAGGAGAAGACGAGGAAGAAGAGGAAGGAGATGAAGAACCACCGGTGGCGGTCATTCCTCGCCGCGGCCAACTCCGACGGCCACGGCAACCCCGGCAACCCCTCCGTGGGGAGTTGCATGGACCTAGACGACAAAAGGTAGGCCCCCAACCCTTATTTCCATTTTTTTTCAATTTTTTTTCATTTTCCATAGCTCTCGGTGGGGAAAAACCAGAGACTCAGAAAAGAGACGCCCCCAGGGGTGTCGTGAATTAAAGAAAAGACGCCCAGACCTGGGGTCGTCAATTCATTTTTTTTATTTTTAAAAAATAATTAATCACATGAGAACACGCCCTGTAGCATGTCGTTAATTTGAATTATCATGTTTATAATCATGCTGGTAATTTCCATACTTTTATCAATTCAATTGTTTATTTTTGCTTCAATATGTTTGCCACGATTTATTTCACGTGTGTTCTATTTTTTTAAAACCCTGGAAAACAACGCCCCCCATCGGGGCGTTAATTCATTTAACAACGACATACGGATGGTCGTTAATTTGAAACTTCCAGAACCAGATTTCAAAACAACGCCTCCCATAGGGGCGTCTTTCAGGTAAACAACGACCCAGGCTGGGTCGTTAATTCAATAGTCACACAGAATTATCAAAACCCACTTAGAAATAACGCCACCCTCAGGGACGTTAATCAAGCAAACCACGATCCAAGATTGGTCGTTAATTAAATCAAAGTTTAAATGAATTTCCACATGAAATTTAAACAATTAAGCAAAAAAAAAAATTTTCTTTATGTATGTAGGGACTGATGAGGACACGCATTTCTTGGGTCCAGGTCCGGGCAGCATATTATGGTATCCCCGAGTTTCAGAGAGCTAGGGTAGATGCCATGGGATTCGAGACTTTCCTCAGCGTAGAGCCAGTTAGGCCAGACCTAGCACTGATCCAGGTTTTGAGAGAGAGATGGGATAGGACTAGCCGGACATTCTTGATGCCATTGGGTCATATGATCCCCACCCTAGAGGATGTAGCTAGGATTACAAGGCTGAGGGTAGACGGTGAGGCTGTGAGCGGGATCACCTACCCTGACTATACCGAGCTTACCCAGAGACTGCTAGGGTTAGAGATGGTGTATGAGACACCTAGCGAGTGCAGGACCGTCTTCCGCACCAACCTCACCACAGTTATGGGACTGGGGGACGCTAGACAGAGACCCAGGGAGTCTTTAGAGCAGTTTTCACAGAGGTTGATGGACGGGGCTAGGGCAGCCTATTGCCAGGACCCGGTTGACAGAGAGAGGGCAGACAGAGATCTGGGGAGGTTCTTATTTTTGATGCTCGGGAGGCTGCTACTCGGCACAAAGGGCGACGTCATCAACTGCCGATTCCTAGGGATACTCGAGGACCTGGAAGGAATCGGTAGATATGCTTGGGGAGCAGAGCTGCTAGCACATTTGATAGCCGGCCTCTCCACGGGGACAGGTCGAGAGACGACTGTCAATGGCTTCTCACCTTTTCTTCAGGTATGCATTTTTTCCTTTTATGTGTTTTTTTATTATTATTTTATATGCATGTGGATGCTTTATTAATGCAAGGCATGGATGCAGGTTTGGAGCCATTTGTACATGCCCATGGGGCGCGTCGACCCACGGCCTGGAGGTGAGGGATCTTTCCCTCTAGCACGACGCTGGCTGTCGGTAGTGTTCGGAGCCCCACTCACTTACGAGTTGTGGGTGTTACGACGAGAGTTCCGTGACTTCCCTCCTTCACTGGTATGCATGATGCATTCTTTTTATGTTGTGTTTATGTTATGTGATGGATATGATGGAATGTATGCATGCTTGTGAATGCAGGTGCGGTGGAGACCCTACGAGGAGATGACCGACGAGGGCCAGCCGTGGGTCGTAGCGGGCCGACCTCGCTTTGAGCATGAGCTTTGGGTTCATTGCCTGAGCGAGATTGAGCCGTTACGGCTTAGGCTGGTGATGAGGACCCTCGGCCTTCACCAGGAGTGGATAGAGGTTGGAGAGCCGCGAGGGATAGGAAATAAGACACGCGGTCGCACCAAGGAGATCGACTGGAGAGTGCGGTTCACAGACCAGTACGCCGACTGGCAGCGAGGCGGGACCCGAGTCACCTCACGGGCGACCGACATCTCCGAGTAACTCCGGCGCTACTGGGAGGTTTACGCCGGCCGACCCCAGATGAGGGTCCTAGGGGTATGTATGGATGCACTTATTCCTAAATTAAATGCAAATGCCTACGTATATATCATGTGACTAACGTGCAATGGATGCAGGATGCGCGAGATATAGCAGCGATGGATGCACAGGCCCACCTGCACAGCCTGGAGGCACAGCTGGCCTCTACGCGGGCAGACCTTGAGACCTTGGTGAGTGTTCAATTTATTTCTATATGCAAATGAATTTTTGTCCTTGAATTATTGATGATTAGCCATGGACAATCTCAATAAATGCAGCATGCCCAGCAGGGAGCAGCAGGGAGAGATACGGGAGAGGCCTCTAGCTCGAGAGGGCCTAGTGCGGAGGCGACTGCACTAGCGGAGCAGCTAGCAGGGGCAGTGACACGGGCCGAGGCGGTAGAGCGCGACCTCGCCACACGGGTAAATTCAAAACTCAGACCTCATTCAATTATTGATTATATATCATGAGCTGATGCAAATTTGTTTTGCAGACTGAGGAGCTCCGAGCCGCTTTTACTTGCATTGAGGAGGGCCAGCAGGCGATGGCTGCCCGGGTGAGTTTTACTTTCATCCATGCATTCATTTCATGAATTATTGTATTAAATGTGGAACTGATGATTTGTTTACCTGTTTGCAGACTACACAGTTACAGGCGGCACGTACCCAGGCTGCCCTGGCTGGTGCAGAGTTGGCGATCCGTGAGCAGCACGTCACGGAGCTGGAGCGGTCCTTGAGGCGGCGGGAGGAGCTGCCTCAGGACGTGGCAGAGTTGCGGGTTGCTCTTGAGCTGGAGAGGAGGGAGCGTGCTCGAGAGCGAGAGGAGCACCTGGCGGACCGTGTCCGGCACCACGAGCAGTAGCAGACGGACCATGCCCGGTACCAGGATCAAGTGGCGGCGCGCGAGCGTGAGCTGGTGGACTTGAGGACCCAGCTGGCCTTTACCCAGGAGCGGCTACGAGCGTCAGAGGAGCGCCTTCAGCAAGGGCGTGAGCGAGCGCGAGCTGCAGGGTACAGCTTCACTAGCTCCACCTTCGTGGCGGGCTCTTCTCTTCGAGAGAGGAGCGAGGCAGGGGGCCAGGTTCGAGTTCCAGATTCTTCACGGGGTCCCATGCTCCCTCCACCAGCGCCTCCTCGGGACGGCGAGGATGAGGTAGAGAGTAGGAGAGAGGAGGGTGGAGGCGAGAGCTGAGAGAGACTTACTTGTACTTCTCCACCCTCACACCTGTACTCAGATATTTATGATGTATATATATATGAGATTGAAATTTTTGTTACCTGAGCACTTGTGTAGTTGTCACGTACTTTGCTCTTTTTCCACGTTCTTTGCTTTTGCTTCACTTTGCCCTGTGCCTGCAGCTGTAGTTCACTCTTGAACAAACAGGTTAATTCATCTGTTCGACTTGGCCCCTTGCTCAATAAGCAAGGGATGTCTTTACTTTTGACCTTGATGATGGGTCAAGGAGCCAAGCCTTTAATCAAATAAGGTGAATGAAATAACCAATAAAGGGAGATGCAACACGCAAGCACACATGTGCAACCCATAACAAAAGATGCCCATGTAAAATGCAAGCACACATCATGAAAGATAAATCACCATTTTTTTTTCATTTATTTTCTCAAAAAGACGCCTTAGACTAGGTCATTTTTCATATAAAAGATGCCCTCAGTGACGGTCGTTAATTCTGAAAAAGAGTTTGAATTTCGTTGAAAGGACGACCTATCCAAAGGCGTTATTTGATAAAAGATGACTTCCACTCAGGTGTTAATTACATAAAAGGCGCCTTACACAGAGGCGTTATTTTTTTTTTTTGCTTTTTAGAATTAGGTTGACAAAGCTACCAGGGCACTGGGTCCTACACAGTCGTCATTGAGGATTCATTGATCTTTCTTATTTAATCAAAAAAAGGGGTCGACGTGATAATGGTCTAAACTTATACGCAAGATCTCGCACGATGCAATCTCCTAGGTCAATCTCGACCATTCTGCTGGTTTATGACTTACCACAAAGAAAAAGGTGGAAGAAGATATAAGGAAGCCCATAAGAGATTCAGAAAAGCTCGAGATAAAACTACCTCCCCTACCCTATGCCTGTTGGGGTTCGGTCTTCGGCGTAGGGAAATTTTATTGCCTTTTGCCTCTTTTATATTGCATGCATACGCCCAAGGTTTTCCTTGCGGGGACTTTGCCCTCTTGACATGCCTTTCTTTTCATGATTTGACTTTCACTTTGAAACTGATTTGTACTGATAAAAAACCTAATTGTACTTGGGCTTTTGCGGCATTTTGTTCCCTTTTGGGCCCTGACTTCCACTTACTAAGACGGCGGGTAGGCTTGGCGGGTCCACCCCGAGACCTCCCTTCCTCCCTTATGGGCCGAAGAGGAAAAGAATGGGTATTGTCTTCACCTTTAGTCAGGTTTTGACTTCCCATCGGATTTTGCACCGCTTGAGTTCGAGGTTTAAGCGTGCAGTGTGTGCGGGTGTCGACCCCATTTTAAGTTAACAAGACTGATGAATGAATTCTGAATTTTGACCTTTCAGACTTTGCGTCCTCGTACGCCATGGCAACAATTTTGAAAATTTGAAAATCTTTTTTCCTTCCTTTTTTTTATTTTTTTGGTTTTTTGGTTTTTTGGGTTTTGGAATTTTCTATTTTGTTTGGATTTTGGAAATTTCTATATTTTTTTTAGATTTTGGAAATTTTCTATTATATATATTTTTTTGGATTTTGGAAAATTCTATTATTATTATTATTATTTTTGGATTAGGGGTAGTATTTCTTAAGGTAGAGCCCATTCCAAGGATGAGCTAGCTCTTCTCCTTCGGCATTAATCAATTTATAAGCATTGCCAGGATAAACATCTTTTATAACAAAGGGTCCTTCCCAGTTTGGTTGGAGTTTTGAACGGGGTCCACCAGGTTTTACGAAGATTCTCTTGATTACCATCTCACCGATTTTGAATTTTCTCTCAATTACTTTCTTTTGATAAAAACGTGAAAGCCTATTTTGATAAACGCGCGCATGCTCAGTGGCGACCAGACGCTTCTCATCTAGGAGTTCCAACTGGGCAAGGAGTGAATCACGATGCTCATCAATAGAGAATTCCTTGTCCAATTGTACTCGCAGAGAGGGAATGAGAATCTCATAAGGAACTACCGCCTCCATTCCATAAGTAAGGGTGAAAGGGGTTTGCCCAGTGGGGGTACGAATGGAAGTGCGATAGGCCCAGAGAGCTTCAACTAGCTTGTCTGGCCAATCCAAAAATTTATTAGCCTCACACGTTTTCTTAACAATTTTGATCAATGTCTTATTATTTGCCTCTGCTTGGCCATTGCCCTGTGGATAATAGGGAGAAGAATGATGCAATGTAATGTTATACCTATTGCAGAGATCCTTGAGCTCTTGAGAGATAAATTGAGGTCCATTGTCGGTGATGATGGTGCTTGGGATGCCGAACCTCGCGATGATGTTCCTCATTATAAACTTGCAGACGGTTGATGCTTTGATCTCCACGTATGCTTCCGCTTCCGCCCACTTGGTGAAGTACTCCGTTGCCGTAAGGATGAATGACTTTTGCTTCGTAAGGAGGTTTGAGTCACCAAGAGGTCCAATGATATCGAAAGCCCACATGGAGAAAGGCCATGGGGAGGACATAGGATGGAGTGAAGAAGCAGGAGACTGAATCTTGTCAGCGTGCAGTTGGCACTTAACACACCTTCGAACATAGATGGAGCAATCCTCTTCTAGAGTTGGCCAATAAAAGCCTAGCCTAAGGATCTTCTTAGCTAACATCTGGCTGTTCACATGACCACCACACACTCCTGAATGCGCCTCTTCCACGACCTTCCAGGATTCATCATCGTCGAGGCATCTTAATAAAACACCCGTGAGCCCTCTCCTATAGAGCACACCTCCCACCAAAACATACCATTGAGCCACTCTTCTAATCGCCTTCTTTTCCTCCACAGTGGCTTCTTCGGGATAGGATTGATCATTGCAATATCTGGCAATCTCGTAGTACCAAGGTTTCTCCTCATCAGCCAATTCTTCTTCCCAATCTAACAACATGACCTCTTTGTTTTAGGAGCTTCACTCCGCCTGACCTTTTCGAGCACCTTATCCCTAATGTCGAGGAACGCGCGATCCTTAATAGCTGGAGTGTCACGCTGATGAATGAGTGGAACATGAAAATCTCACTGGGGAGGAAAGACTAAAGTAGAGGCCAAAGAGGCAAGAGCGTCAGCTAAGATGTTCTGGCTACGAGGGACATGGACGAAGATCAACTTGGTGAAGAGCTTGGCATAAGCTGAAGCAAGTTCCTGGTATGGTTTGAGCTTAGGATTGATGGTGCGGCATTTAACAAGCACTTGGCGTAGAATGAGCTGACTATCACCAACAATTCGTAATTGGGTAACACCATATCTATGAGCGGTTTGAAGGCCGGCCAAAATAGCCTCATACTCAGCTATATTGTTTGTGACAGGGAAAGTAAGCTGAGCGGTGAATGGGATGGTGACCCCTTCTGGAGTTAAAAGAACCATGCCGATCCCTCTTCCTTGGGAATTTAGAGCTCCATCAAAATGTAACGTCCACATAGGATCGTGGGGTTGATTAATGGACATTAGTTCCTCATCTGGAAACTCCGAATTGACAGGATCAAATCGGGGTAGAGGGTGGTGAGCAAGATGTTCGGCAATGGCGTAGCCTTTGATAGCTTTCTGTTGAATGTAAGTGATGTCGAATTGAGAGAGGAAACTTTTCCAGCGTGCTAATCGGTTGGTAAGGACAGATTTTTCAAGAACGAATTTAATTGGATTCATGCGAGCAATGAGGTGAACCTCGTGAGCTAAGAAATAGTGCTTTAACTTCTGAACTACCCAGACCAAAGCGGCGCAAGTCTTCTCTATAGCTGAGTATCTCTGCTCACAAGAGTTGAGAAGTTTAGACAAGTAGTATGCTGCCCTCTCCTTCCCTTCTTCATCCACTTGAGCTAGGACAGCACCCATAGAGTCATCCAGGACAGAAACATAGAGAACAAGTGGTTTGCCTGGAACTGGCGGCCTCAGGACAGGAGGATTGGCCAAATAATCCTTCAATCCTTCAAAAGCTGCCTGACATTTGTCATCCCAATTAAACTTGACCCCCGGCTTAGTAAGCTCGTAAAACGGCCTGCATCTTTGTGAATGCTGGGAGACAAAGCGGCGAATAAATTGCAACCTCCCGATTAATCCTTGAACTTCCTTCAAATTCCTGGGAGGAGGCATATCTCTAATGGCCTTCGCCTTATTGGGATCAACTTCAATTCCTCTTTTGCTGACAATAAATCCAAGCAACTTCCCTGATGAAACACCAAATACACATTTCTTGGGGTTCATTTTCAACTGATATTCTCGTGATCTTTGCAAGACTTTAGCTAGAACCCCAGGATGCTCAACCCTTGTTCTTGATTTTATCACCAGGTCATCCACATACACCTCAATATAAATGTGGATCATATCATGAAAAATTGTCATCATAGCCCTCTGATAGGTGGCTCCAGCATTCTTGAGTCCAAAAGGCATGACCACATAGCAGTAAGTACCCCATGGTGTAGTGAACGATGTCTTCTCTTGATCTTCCTCAGCCAAGCGAATCTGATTATAACCCGAAAAACCATCCATGAAGGAGAGAGTCTCAAATCCTGCCGTATTATCAATTAAGACATCAATATGAGGGAGGGGGAAGTCATCCTTAGGACACGCACGGTTGAGGTCCCGAAAGTCTATACAAATCTGAACCTTTCCATCTTTCTTCATGACCGGGATGATGTTAGCCACCCAGTTAGGATAGAGGACAACTCTAACAAATCTGGCCTTATGAAGCTTGTCGACCTCTTCTTTCATTTTTAAAGCCATGCTAGGGTGGAAACGTCTCAACCGTTGTTTGACTGGAACAAACCCTAGCTTAAGTGTAAGTCGATGTTCAACGAGCGCAGGGTCTAATCCGGGCATGTCTTCATAACTCCATGCGAACGTGTCCTTATATTCTTGAAGTACCAAAATAAGCGCCTCCTCTTCGGAGGGCGGCAAGTTCTTTGAAATGAGGACAATCCTGGGGTCTTCTTCCGTACCCAGATTTATTTCCTTGGTAGGCTCTTCTACAGAGGCTGAAGGTTCATCAAATCTCCTCATGCCACTAGCAAAGGCATCAGCCTCGTCCTCACATTCTTCGTAACTTTCATCCCCCTCTTCAATAGGGTCTTCATCATTCATAATCTCATAGACACCTAAACTCTCATAAGAAGCACAAGTACCCTCATATTCTAATTCTGGCAAGATGATCGGATTCTCTAAAAATTCGGGAAGAGTTGAGCATGCCTCGCACCTTCTAGCCAATTCTAACAAGAATCTACGGGGAATCTGCTTACCCTTGGGTTTCTTATGTGAAACTACCCCATGAATCTTATTAGAAGAAGAAGAGGAGCAACTAGCTTGATCATTAGAAGAAGAAAAGGAAGGAGGTGAAAAAGTGGATACAGGAGGGGATACAGAAGAAGACCCTTCGCCAGAAGGGTAGAAAAGATTTGTCAATGAATCCTGGAAGAGCGGCCCCTGGGTCGGGACACACTCAGAAAGGAGATAAGAGGTCTCCTCAACGGAGATGGAGGATTGAAAAGTTGGAATTTTGGCATTTTTTTTCTTCATTTTTATTTTTATTTTTATTTTGATTTCCGAGGAGGAAGCAATGCGAAGAGGAAACAGGAGGTGGAGTGGAGATTGACAGATTGGAGAAGGGTTGAATTAATAACGACCCGCGCGGGGGTGTGATGGAGAGTCTGGAAAATTGCTCGAGGAGCAAGGGAGGAATTGGAGGAGAAACTCGAAGTGAACTTGGAGAAAAGATGACCATGATTGGAGGTGGTCTAGGCACACATGGAAACATTTGGGAATATAGGGAGACAAGAAGAGACGGATGCGTGGAAGTGAGAGAGAAAAGGCCGGCCCACAGCCTGTCTGTCGTGAAACCTTCCTCGTATGGCACATCAGGCTCTCCAGTGTCTGTATAATTGCTCAGCAGCTGCCTCTTATATGTTATCACAGCAGGCTTTTCAATCAGCTCATGGATCAATGGCGGCCATTCTGGGTCGGTCGGCATAAATAGACGACTCAAAGCAATAGCAATATTATTCATGTCAAACCATCTATACCAGTCACACTCTGAATCACCCATTTTCCTTCTCTTATCAGGCCTTAGAGACTCGAGGGCTTTATAGGTGGCCAATGGAGCAATATGACGAGCAAACTGTCTAGCATGAACATCTTGACAGTTTAACATGGAAGTGACTATTGTAGTCTGCTCATTATTTTGAACGCCACCTTTAATAAAATGTGTCTGCAATGTCCAAGTAAGCGGTTGGCGATCTGTCTTCAAAGTGGATGTCATAACTGCCCATGGTTCTTCTTCATTCTTGCCCGGCCCTTTATAGCCTAGGCCGCTCCGTGCAATTAATTTTTGTGGCTTGACAGGCTTAGTTCTGCCTTGGAAATTAACACCCAGGCCTTTACCAGCTTGGTACCCCATTTTCATCAGAATATTCCAGCCAGGGGTATTTATTATGCTCTTCTTCTTCTTCCCCTTGGAAGTCGGAGGTGTCATAGCAACCGTTGTGACTGTCTCTGAGGGCATCGGCCGTGGGTTAATGACATCTAACACTGATAACAACGGTTTGTTGGAAGGCCAAATAGACGGAACTGATGTTGCTAGGTGTATGTCTTCATCTGTCAAAATCGGCATGCTAGTGACTTTGATAACACGGGCTTTATGTGGAAACTTGAGGCATTGATGATTTGTAGAAGGCACCGCATCCAGCTGTTGAATATAGGGGCGACCCAGGATGCCATTAAATGTTGGATCCATGTCCAATATGTGAAAATCTACTGTGATTGTAGCTGGACCCAAACTGACTTTTAATGTTATCATGCCCAAGGGAGGCTTCTTGGTGTTGTCAGAAGCTGTGACTGTTATAGTGGATGGCCGAATCTGATTTTCAGGAATGCCGCACATCTTCAAAGTGCTAGGCGGCAATACATTGATGGATGCCCCAGTGTCCACCAAACATTGTTTTACTGCCACTTTATTTATGTCAACTGTGATACACATGGCATATTTCCTTGCTGGTTGAGGTGCCAATTCATGTTCATAAAAAGTAATTGCTGGCTGACCGCTAGCGGGCGTTAAGACTGTAGTTATGTGCTCTACCGGGATGTCTTCATTGACCATAACTTTCTGCAAATATTCTTTCAAGGCCAATTGATGGGTCGTTGACCTCTTGATCAGTTCTAGAATAGAAATTCTTGCTGGAGTCCGGTCGAGATGCTTTAGTAAATCATACTGAGTGCCTGGAACATACTCTTGCTCTTGCTCTTGCTCATTGGGCCCCTGCGTGGGCTCCTGCTCTCTCTGGGGAAAAATGCGCTGGAACATCCGTCCACTGTGAAGCGGTGCTATGGTTTTGCGCGCCTCTGTCGGGGTAAGTGTGGAGGGAGGGTTGGAAGATGAAGAAGGAACATTAGTGTTGACAAGTGGTGGAGAAGTGTTCGAAGAAGGAGCCCCCGTAGGGGGTATTGGAGAAGGGTTCAAAAGAGAAGCCCCTGTAGGAGGCGTAGGGGTAGAAGGGGGTGTTGGAGTGTGGGTGGAGATGGTTGGTTGAATAAGGAGAGGTCTGGGAATAAATGGGGGGTGGACTGATGGTGTAGGAGTCCTTGCCGGCGGAGGAGCAATGGTGGTGGATGTAACGGGTGTTGGTGATGGGCGGATGAGAAGTGGCCTCGATGACAAGGGTGGAGTTTGTTGCGTGATGGGCTGCGATGGTGGAGGACGGGTAAGGAGAGGCCGGGTTGGCAAGGATGAGGAATTAGTTGGAGCGGATGGATTAACAGGGCGCAGAAGGGGACGAGTCAATTGGGGAGTGGAAGAAGGAAGTGTGCGCAAGAGGCGCGGAGGTTGATTTGAATTATGGTTAAGTGCCCCGACAGAGGCGTTTTCTTCGTGCCATCCTTGTCCTCTCTCCACCTCGTGGAAGGACGTGACAGGGTTCACATGCTGATTTGGGGGGTGCTCTGGCAGTGGGTTGTGGACAATCCCCATGTCTTGCTGTGGTGTTGGAGCTTGTTGTTGTACTTGTGGAGCTGGTTGCTGCGGCTGCTAAGCCTGCTGTTGCCGATGAGGCCTTCTTACTTTTAAAGAAGCGATAAACTGTCTCATCTCGTGCCAATTAATACCGCCCTGATCATTCAAATCATAAATATAGTCCTTGAAATGAAAGCAGTGATCAATATTGTGGCCAGGGGAGCGATGGAAAACACAATAGCGGGACGTGTCAACATTAGCGGGCCACGCTGCCCTTTCTTTTGGTAACATGAGCAGATTGGCGGCCATCAGGGCATTGAAGATATCTGGGAGACTTTCTGGCAATGGCGGGTAGTGGGCCCTTTTGGGGCCTAGTGGTCTCCTTTGTTGTTGTTGTGGTGGTCCGTAGTTGGCGGGTGGTGGTACTTGGTGATATTGTTGCGGAGCTGGTGGATCCGTGCGGTGCATTTGGTTTTGTGGAGGAGCAAAGGAAGGTTGAGGAGCAAATTGGTGTTGTGGGGATGAGTTGAAGAGGGTGCTTTGTTGTAGAGGTGGCGGAGGTCGTGGGTTAGATTGGCGGGAGGGTGTGGGGTTGCCAACTATGCCAACTTGGTCATTTGTAACGGTGCCCTCAGTCGTGGGTCCGCTATTGTTGACATTTGTATTTTTCTTGACCAACAGTGGTCTTGATTCAAACATGCCCATGATGGGCGAATCTTTCATCTGAGTTTGAATATATCGAGCTCTTTCATAGAGCTCCTCCATGGTGGTCAATCTGTTCATGGCCAATATGTGCCGGAACTGAGGGGTGGCATTTGAAATAATCATCTTAACCTGTTCCGGTTCTGACAACGTATCTTTCAATTTTTCGGCCATTGATCGCCATCTATCAGCAAATATGATGAAGTCTTCCTCTGGCTTCATTTTCTCCGCAACCAGATCAGTAACTGATAGGGAGGGTCCAACCCGGTCCCTATATTTCTGTAAGAATTTCTTTTGAACTATATCGAAGTCACTAGCATCTGTCGGGTCTAAAGAATAAAACCATTCGAGGGCTGGCCCCTCTAAAGACCTTCTAAACAAATAAGCTAATGAGGCTTTATTGCCCTGCCAAAAAGAAGTTTCGTACATAAAATCTTTCAAGTGAATAAATGGATTGCCAGTCCCATTATATCGCCGAAAATTCGGCATCTCAGAAGGTGGTAGATGAAATACTGGCAATGTGGGGAGAGAAATCTCTGGGGCATTCTTTGCGGCAGTGACTTTCTTGAGTTGCTCTTCCATGCTAGCCAACTTTTGAAGGAGCAGAGCATTGGAATCTGACTCGACTGGGGCCAAATTTGGAATGAAAGAATTTGGCATATGCGTCCTTAGAATTTGGGGAGGTTGAAGGAATTGAGGCCTAGCCGCAGAATAACTTGCCTGTTGGGCCGGCATGGCCACAACGGGCGTTGGTGGACGTGAAGGAGTTTTGTGCAAGACCGCCTGGTCAGTAGAAGCATGGTGGCCACTCACGGCTGGAGGGGGATTGGAAGATGAAGAGGGAACATATTTCCCTTTCAAAGCGGCCTGAACTGCCTGCCGCTGGGAATCATCCAGTTGGGATAAAGCATGAATTAAATCATTGACATTGAAAGAAGGGGAGGCATTCCCTGATGTGTCCTGATTGGATGGTAAAGCTTGAGAGGAGGGTTCAACCTCATGAGTTGTGGTGTCAACCACATGAATTTGAGAATAATGAGCATGAGATGGAGGGTAGTCTCCCTCATGATAAATGGAATCCGGGAGGGGGGCCTCATAAGATTGACCAAAAATATTCTCCTCCACATCATCATAAGAATACCTGTAGCTTGCCATGTTGATGATTTTACCTGAACGAAGTTGCATGTTTAAGTGGAGAGAAAGCTTAACTTGAAGGAATTATAACCACAATAACCACTCAACTCAATCAAATTTATGCAAACAAGTTGTGATGAGCGCAAGCTTTTAGATTTAAGTTTGAGGTTAGGTGAATTTAATTGAAGATCAATCCACTCCCTTTTGCAATGTGAACCCTAGTTATGAATTTGAGTGTGATCTCCGGATTAACTAGGTTCTTTCTCTCTCCTCACCAACGATAGGTTGTCTAAACTCCGGGTACTTCAAGGTACAACCAGCCCGGCGTCCGTGAGGGAATCCACGGGTGCGGGGACTTACAGAGGTCTTGGAAAAGGAATTTCTGATCTAAAGAGACGGAATACTCAATGGAGGGTTATTCCAATTCCAAGAAGGGTGTGTGGAATCCTAGTGTAGAGAGAGGAGGTCTCTCAACCAAGTGCCACAAAATGTAGGGTAATATAGTCAAATCAATCAGACATAATCAGATGATAAACATGTGAATCAATCCAGCATGAATGAACAGAGCAAGCATGTTTTTGTAAACGCACAGAAAAAGGGCGACTTGACAACAGTCGCTACCAGCAAAACAAACGATAGTGGGCCTGCCGTGAATTACTAAAACACGCCTTGCGATACGGCGCTGCACAAAGAAAGGACGCCCGGACCAAAGGGCGTGAATTCGTAAGGAGAAATAAAACGAACCAGAGATATGCTAAAACGCGCCTCCTCAGAAGGCGTTAAATAACAAAAAGACGCCTTGAATGAAGGCATTAAAAAAAGAGGCGCCTTGATGGAAGGCGTTAATTCGGAGAATAACAGATGCTCACAAACTGGCTAATCCCGATGGGAGTGTGCAGTGTGCACGATGGAAGGTGCCCGTGGGGCACAAAGGAGGGTGCCACGTGGGGCACAATGGAGGGGTACCGTGGGTACCAAAGGGAGGGGCACGCGCGGGTGCCAAAGGGAAAGGGCACACGTGGGTGCCAATAGGAGAGGGGTAATCAAAAGAAAAACAGTGGGGGTCCCACCGTGATCGCCAATTTGTGAACACCTAAAAAGATGATCATCTCTCCGACATAAAAGGATAGAAGATAGAAAACTAAATAAAAAGGGGAGCAAGAGATTGCTATATGGAGGGTGATCGCCAGAGGGGTTACCTCAAAAAGAAGGGAGATTGATCGCGAATACCTGATGAAGAACAATGATGCGGGATGATTGTAGATTTCCTCCTCCTCCTTCTACCGGTCGGCCGATGAAGGGGGTTTTTCTTCTTGATTACCCTTAAAAAAATCACAAACAAACAAGATAAAAAGGGATTAGCCAAGTGTGTGTAGTATCAATCCAAAGATAAAATGAGATGATGGAATATGAGCATAAAGTGTGCACCTTTCGGTTCTTTTAAAACCCCTAAGAGAATTAGGGAAGGAAGGAGATGTGATGCAAAGCTAATGCAAAAGAATTATGATGAACGATGATGAAACAGTAAACTAATGCAAAGAGTTCCCTGCTGTTCCTGACAACAGTAAAGGGAGAAACCAATTAATTCGGTTGATGCAATAGGAAGAAGAAACCACCGCAGGAGCAAAGGATGCGCAGGGAAGAGGAGAGTGGAAAGCTTCTATGCGCGTAGAAAACCTGTTTCTGCTATTACTAATCCCTCTTTTCTTCTCCCTTCAGCCAACCTTTTGTGAACTCGACCCAGGGATGCACTTATAGGGCGGAAAACACAGATCTAATGGGATAAAAATTGGCAATAGCCATCCACGGCAAGGTCTCTAGTTACCTAATCCAACAAGATGATCAAACAGAGCAGGCAGCTCTCCAGGAAAGTTTCGTTCAATCAGGACACGAAAGGGAAAGAGACGACGCACAAAAAGGCGTTATCTGAAATTGACGACCTGGGTCGGGGCGTTAATTAAAATAACGACTGGCATAAAGGCGTCAATTAATGGATTTAATTTTAGTAAGAAACACCTTCCTTATTTGAAAATGATGAAGCGACGCCTGAGGGAGAGGCGTTAATTAAAAACATGACCCAGAGAGGGACGTTAATTCTTCTTTTTCCAATTTGAATGAAATTCGTTAAATTCTAGAAACTGACGCCTCTTGGATCAATCGTCCTTTCTTTAAAACGCGCCCAGGAGCAAGCCGTTATTTAAAACATGCCTTACTTCAAGTCGTGAATTACAAAAATAATTAGAAAAACACCTAAAATCACACAAAAATAGAAAAACTTCGTATTATGGAAATATTGAAGTTCACTTTGGGGCGTTAACATGGTGACATGAGATTTGATCAACATAGTATCAATTTTGGCGTGTCTACAATATCTGAAACATCTTTTAATAAAGATGAACCATCAACTCATTTGTTATTCATGTTGAATCTCCTTCCATCTTACTCATGTAAATTCAATGACTCCTATGGAAGTTACACAAGATACTATTGAGATTAAACAGAAATAAATGAGACTGAACTTGTCTTTAGATTCTCAGAATTTTCTATTGAACAACACTCATTTTTCCTGAGCAAGTTTGGTTCAATCAACACCTTTTTACATGAGGCACAACACTTCTCAGGTGAAGTGACCCATTTACTCAGTGTGACAACCACATTGCCTCTGAAGGAGAACAAAGTTAGCAATGGAGTATCTTTTTACATGAGGAGACACCTTGATCAGAGGCCAGAATCCCCAGTTACTCAACACAACCATGCCATTGCTCTGCCAGATTTTCAAACATTTTGAAAAGAGAGTTAACTATGGCACTTCATGACATGGGCTTAATGCATTTCTTTGATAGAGAACCCAGTTTCTCTGTGACCACAGTCATTGCTCTTGCTTTAAATTTTTAAGTATTTTCAGATTTTTCAAACAATGCTCAGTACATTTAAATGTTTAAGAACAATACTTTCTATATGTATCTTAACCAAAGAAAGTCATGTCGTTTAAAATTTCAAATTTCAGAAGGTTTTGCATGAAGTTCATGAGACAACTGGTTAAGATTTATTAAGCAGAATGAATCAGATATTTTCAAGTCCTTTACATCAAAACTTAAGAAATACATTAGACTTAAATCAATTTGATTTATCAAAACATTCTTAAGCCAGTATAATAGAAGATTCTTCTTTTCAGAATGTGTCTGATTTATGTCTAGGGTGTGTAGATCCTAATTAGAAATCCACTTAGAATAAAAATAATGAAAGAATATGCATAAAAGGGATAAAAGGGTATAAGCACATGGTGCTAAAGGGAAGTGTGATCGCCAGAGACGCGAGGCCTCAAAAATATAACAATAACAATATGGAGGGATCACGAAAAATACCTTTAAAAGAGCGGGTGATTGTGAGTATTCCTTTCTCTTCTAGATCGGCCGGCTGATGAAGAGAGTTTTTCTATTTGATTACCCTTGTAAAACAAAGACAAACACCAATAGAAAATTGAATTAGAAACAAGGTGAGTGTAGCATCAATTCATGTAAAAGATAAGCATGAAAAACATGTATAAGAACACACCTTGTGGGTGTTGGCCCTTAAACCCCTATGCAAAAGGGTGGGGAGATGAATGATATGAATGATGAATAATATGCAAAGTAGATAAAGGGTGTGCAAGAGTGCACTGTGGGGAGATTCTCAACGGTGGAGAAGAAAAATAGAGAGATGCAAGATGCGTATACGTATGAACTAAGCCATAAAATAAAAATAAAAGAGAAGAGAAGAGAGATAGAGAAAATCTGCTTGTTGGCTCCTTTTGGCTTTGATACTCGATGAGGAGAAAAACTCCAAGAGGTGATGGAAGCAGTGAAACGCACAGAAGCCTTCCTCCTGAGCCAGGAAGCAGCAACAGCACCTGCGTGAAGGTTAGAAAAGAAAGAAGAAACAGAGAAAACACGGAAGAAGAATCTCGGAGGAAAAGAGGGGGGGAACCTCTACAACAGAGCCATAGGGCTCTATTAATAGGATTGAATCAGGATAAGAACGGCAAGAGTCCAACATGGGAAAGATAAGAATGGGCAAGGACCAAACAAAGCAGGGACTCTCTGGGAAAGGGCTGCGTTTGTTTAGAACACGAAAGATGAAACACGACTTGGATAGGGGCGTCAATTCTGAAATTGACGACCTACCGAAGGGCGTTAATTTAAAACGCGCCTTGGAACAAGGCATCAATTCAGGGATCATTTTTTAGAAATAAATATTTCTTTCTTTTTTTGAAAATTGTGAAACACGCCTCAACCAAAGCCGTTAATTAAAAACGCGCCCTACCAAGGGTCGTTAATTCAAAAATAATCAAAATAGGGCTATTTTTTATTTCTCAATATTATTTTCCTATTTTTTAGGTGGAGGTGCATCTCAATGTGCTGATTCCAACGACTATTTTTGCGTATTTTTCTGACACCCGGAAGACCAACAAATCACCTCTGGAAGAGAGTTAAAAAAATTATTAAAATAATCAATTGAAAAGTGACGCCCTGTGCACATGTAGTTAATTTCAATTTTTTTAATTTTTTATTTTATTTGAAAATAAATTAACGTCCCCTGTTAAGTCGTTAATTCTAAAAAATTCTGAAAATCTTTTCAGAAAATTCCAGAAAAATGGGAATTTGAGAGAAATGGACGCCCTTCACTGTAGTCGTTAATTTCTTTTATTTTCTTTTAATTTTCTCAAAAAGAAATGACGCCCCTCTTCAAGTCGTTAATTCTAAAAAATTCATAAAAATAGAGAAAAATATCCAGAAAATCCAGAAAAATCCAGAAAAATAGGAATTTATAAGAAAATGGTGAAAAAAGGGAGAAAACCAAGAAAAGTAAAAAAAAAACCACTCAAACACAGGTAATTTGAGGATCAAATTGGGGCATTACAAGGTAATATGAGATGTGCTCACAGTAACGTCAATTTTGGCGTGTCTACAGCTGCCCCGCCTTGGCGTCTGCTTTGCAAGGGAGCAGAGCAAAGTGAAAAGTAGATGTCAAGGTGTGATGAGACACGCAATCAACATCACTTGATGAGAATGAAATCAAAAACTCGAGATGAAACAATCCCGGGAAATTCAATGAAATCAACGATGTTTGGATAAAAAGGGAGGAGTGTGCACGCGGGCACGAAGGAGACAAAAGAGTGATCAAATTCCAGCGCGGTGGAAGTACCCCAGGTCACAAACCTGCAGGTTTCACCATTGGGGAGCGGTTACCAGCCAATGTGGACGTGCTGCAGCCAAGGCGGATCAAAAGGAAAATGATTAAAATAAGATGATAGAAATCCAAACAAGGAGCTTTCGAGAAAATGACCCAAAACAGCGACCAAACGAACTGAGGATTCCATTCAGCAATGAATATCTCATATCTGGAAAGATTAAGATCAATTTGACTCTCCAAATCAGCTCATCAGAATGATTTTCCAAAATTATTTCAAATTCCTATATGAATGCATGCTGGGTTTAAAAGGAAAAATTAAAACAAATTAAAATATAAGATAATCAAGGATAATATTGTTAAGCTGCCCAGACTGGGTCAAGAAACTGATTTCGCGAGCTGATACTAAGTCGAAGCCCGTTTATCCGTGCACCAACTCACAAAAGGGAACCATCGTCCCCAGTCTTGGACGGCTCAACGGCCTATCCGTATGACTAAGACTCCTCTGGAATCATCATTGTTTTTGATGAAGGGGAACTCAAATTCCAAATTTACCAAAGCCATAAGGTCCTTGATATAATCTAGTAGCGTATGTAACATATAGTAGAATGCATACAGGGGAGATGGTGATAGCAATGAGCATGGGGGAACAGAGAACTGAGGTGCAAGCACCGTGGGGCTTGGATGATGATGCCCAGTCGGTGGGACCAAGAGCTTCTTCCTACGCTCAAAAATTCATCAGCCAAGATATAAAAGATAACAAGCAATGAATAAGGCATTTATGCATAGCAAGCAACATCAAAGCAATCAAATTTTGTATAAATATCATTCAAACATGTATAGCATGAATAGCATTGCATTGCAAAACATCATTGTTTGTCGTTTTGTCATGAGGATGACAATCTTGACATGTGAGATTGAGATTGAGATTGAAATCAAGCAATGCCCAATGACAGAATGATCAAGCGAAATCAGCAGGAGTTGATTAAATGGTTCTGGAGATGAACGATTAATTAATGCCCAGTATGACGTGAATGGAGAGATGATAATCAGGAATGCCCATAGTGACGAATCATGATGATATTGGGAAGAATCAAGAGATTGATAACGGTGAATGGAGAGGACTCATCCCGTGCTCTTGGTCCTTGCAAAGTTGTTCCTGCAAAAGCACCATCAGAAAAATACAATGCAATTTTTTTTGGATTTTGAAATATGCAAATTTTAATGAGTTTTGAAAAAGATATTCAAATTTTTATGGATTTTGGAAAATATTTCAATTTTTATGAATCTTGGAAGAAATATCTGATTTTTTGTTTGATTTTGCTCAGAAAATATTCAATTTTTTTGTTTGATTTTGCAATATTCAATTTTTTTGGATTTTGGTTTAGACATAGCTAATGCAGCATCAAAGGGTGTTTAAACCATTAATTGGGGGTCCTCGTTCCTTCCCTTTTTGCTAAAATTTCCTAAAGCCGAGCGTGCATTGAAAGTGGCATCCTATAACCGACCGCCTTTGATCAACGGTGCCCCTACCAAGGTCATACCTGAGAAACGTTCGGTCTTGAGGGAGAAGAGAAGAATAAGTGAGGATAAGCTTTATGCAGGATGGGAGATGCCGGGACTTGAATTCCTTCCAAGGTGTTTCCCCTCAAAGAGGTAGTCTGTTGTGCCGGGACTTTATGCCTTTGATTTTTAGACCCTTGACATGCATACGACCAGGGTTTTCCCTGCGGGGACTTTGCCACTCTTGTCATGCCATAATTCATAATTTTACTTTTATCAAAATTTTGACTTGATTTTCATAATAGCCCTTTTGGCGAGATGTATATCATGAAAACTCATATGAAAACTCATATTGATTTTGGGTCAAGACTGCCCCTATTTGAGACTCCTCTCGTATTGGGGATTACCTAGGTTGGGTCATCTCATCCGTCAACCTCTTGCCCCTGCATTCGGCCGAGTAAAGAAGAGAAAAGACTTTCAGATATACTCATGGCATAGCCAAAGTAGGGACGGTGTTTAACCAAAGGAGCCGGCTAAGGACGCCGTGAAGTGTGTGCGATGCCCAGCTAAGGGTTACTCTTAACAAGCGGGGAGAGAATGTTGAATTCCCAGCGTGGGATTCTTATTACCAAAGGTGCTGCAAAAACAAGCCTAAAAGACTGTTTTGAGAATGATTTAGTAAAGATAAAGATTCAACTTAGGATAAAGGTCTTGACTACCACTCTTAATCTTGCTAAGAAGCACTTCATTTTGAAAATCATGCGTGAAGTAATGAGGGAATGATATCATAAAATGAGTACTTACGCCAATATGTTACCTTGCAACCTTTGTAGAAGCAGCTGTCAGAGGCGAGGTTGATCATCGTGGGATAGTCCTCTTTGGCAGTCAAAAGGATTGGAAGCAAAGGGTTTAAAAGTGGCTTAACAAGAAGGAGTGGTGCCAAGACCAGACTCAGACGAATAAGGAGAAAAGGAAGAGAGGCGAGGGCTAGAACTCCCTCGCTAAGGTGCGGAGACCCTGATCACATGGAACAGTCTACAGAAGAAGCGAAATATCAAGAAGAGAGGTGAGGACTAAAGCCTCGAAAGCAATGGGAGAAAGGGCAGATGCCCAAGGCAGTGGATGTGGAAGAAGTTGGGTCGGACCCAGGATTAGGGGGAATCAGAAGAAGAAATTGATAGATGGAAAGAGGCGGATCCGGAGGGTCTGGAGGCAGAGGAGGAGAATCATGAGGGAAGAAGAATCAGGAGGCTCCGGAGGGGAAGAATCTCGAGGGACGCGATGCCCTGGGAAGAAATATGCAAAAAGATGGTGAAAAAGGAAGAAGAGGGCAAATGATGTGATATCCTGAAGGAGCAGGAAGATGAGACGGAGGAAAGATGGAGGGTCCGGAGGTTTTGGAGGGATGGAATGCCGAGGGATGCGGTGCCCGGGGAAGAATGGATGAAAAGGATCAGGAGGGTCCGGCGGTTCCTGAGGGATGGAATGCCGAGGGACGCGGTGCTCGGGGAGAAGAGAAAAATCCAGAGGTTCCGGAGGGAGAAGACGGAAAGGGGCGCGATGCCCAAGGGATAAAGAGAGGGGTGAAAGATCCGGAGGTTCCGGAGGAATGAGATGGAAAGGGGCGCGATGCCCAAGAAGGAAGTCCGGAAATTCTGAGAGAATGAGATGAAAAAGGGCGCGATGCCCTAGCAGGATAAAGGAGAAATCCGGAGGGTCCGGATGCAGGAGTTGGAAAGGGGCGCGATGCCCTGAGAAGAGATTGGAAAGGGGACAATGCCCGAGCAATGAGGATGAAGATGAATAGGATGGGAAATGCGGAATATCCGGAGGTGCCGGAAGGCGGGGAAGATACGGGTTTGGAAACCGGGGCAAGAAGAAGTGCAAATGTATGCGAATGCAATGCAACAGATGTGATGAATGCATGGATGCAACAGAATGCATGAGATGCAAAGAATATGACGAACATGAAGGGCGAGAGGATGAGATCCTCCTCCTTACCCTTGGGGTGGCCCATGTGGAAGATGTGATAGACAAGAAGGTGGATGAAATAGAAGAAGGCCTTTCGGCACCAAGGTAACCGCCCTTCCATGGCAGTGAAAGTGTACAGCCAATTGGCCCAATGGATGAAGCACAAGCCCATGACGAAGCTTCAATAGTAAATGACAACTCCCTTGGAAAGTGAAAAGTAATAGTGTGAGGGAGTTGGAAAGTTGGGATAGAAAGTCTCGTGTTACCCAAGGATTGCGGCATATAAAGAGTGTTGAACAAAATGGTCTTTTGCCCCTTGTATGGAAGAATGAGTTCAAGCTTCGGAAGTTGGGACAAGGGGTGCCCTGCCCGGCCCTTACACAGCATCAATGCTTGACATTCTCTGAGCAATGGCGGCGACTTGGCCTTTTCAATCGTTCTTGGCACAATAACCCGGATTGGCATCCGGCAAATAAACTCTTGCATCTTGAATAGCGCAGCCATGGCCAAATCTTTCTTGCCCGGCTCCGGATTATCTTCGGCACAAGTGCTTGTAGAAAGCCTCCCATTCCGAGTGGTAGGGGAAGGTGAAGCGGAGGCGGAAGGCTCCATGGATAGTAGGGGTATAATGGAAGGTGTTGGAGAAAAGGTGAGTGGAAGTGGAGGTTCAAACAAATCGAGCTTTTCCTTTTGCTCGGAAGCAGTCGGGATTGGCTTGAGTGCAAAAAGGGGTGGATCCTGCTCAGGATTAACCATGGGTAAGGGTAATAGGTTAAGTGGTGAAATGGGAGTGGCCAGGTTTGGGGTTATAGGTGTAATGGAGGGTTGAGGTGGCGGTAACGGGAGACTAATTGGGGAAGGTTCGATGGTGGACTCGGTGGAGGGCGGTGGTGTGGAGGTTAATGGCTTAATGAGTGGAGGTTTAGTGGAAGGCTCAGGGAAGGCTGGTGTCATGAAGGTTAATGGTATAGTTGGTGGAGGTGTAATTGGTGGAGGTTCGGTGCGGAGAAAACACCGAACGGGGTGAGCGGCGTTAAGGATAGGAGGAGACTCCAGATGTGCCGGCGTGGGTGATTGGAGTATCGACCCATCATCGTAACACCAACTAGTCTCATAAACGGGGGTTGGATTGGGTATGGTGGCTTCATCCTGAGCAGGGGGTTCATCAAATAGTAATGGGGGGAGAGGGAAACGAAGGAAACTCGGAAGGGGTGCCTGCGCAGCTTCATCATCGTATATTGCTTCAAATTCTTCAATCACCGCCTCTTGCTTGCTTGAACCGTCGATGCCGTAATCGTCTCTCCTGTCTTTCCACTCTTTCTCCATCTTTGTAATGTCATTTAAAGCAGCATGAAGGGGATTGACTGGAGTAGGAGGAGCGGGCCGTGGGCTCGTAACCCTCTTTAATTGTTCCTCCAAAGAAGCGACTTTGTCGATAAGAGCTTGCTGGAGGGGTGTGACTTGAGCAACAGGGGGTTGGCAGGGCCTTGAAGGAGGGGCCGTATAAAAAGGCCGTGGAAGGGGATTAATGGGCCGACCCATAGAAGAACTCGGATGGGCCGGATTGCAAGGAATAGATGGGCCTTGGGGCCGTGATGGAGGAGGAATAGAAGGAGGCGGGTGTCGGACCACCCGAGTAGGAATATGAATAGAGGAGGGAAGTGGGTGATGGGCCACCCGCATAGGATTGGAAGGAGGATGAGATGAATGAGATGCACCCTCAACAGCGGCCTTAAGGGCTTGAATTTGTTGAGGGGTGAGCTGATCTAATGCATGAATGATTTGGGAAACCTTCTCATCATTGGGACGAGACGGTCCCGTAGGAGTAGTGGCTCGCGATTGGATTGAAGGACCATGGGATTGGATATTGCCCATGGGTCGGGCAACACCGTAAGAATGAGGACGTGGTCCTTTGAAAGAATTATGGTGAGAATGATGAACATGTTGAAATTGAGGGGAATAAGATGTGCTAGGTTGATCACCCTCATGAACATTAATTGAGTTGAACATGTTGACTTTCTTATCAAGGTAATCCAAATAATTCAATGTGCAATCAAAACAATTCACAGAAATAGCAAACAAGTTGGGATGGTTACCTTTGACTTCTTATGTTTGAACCTTGGTGAATTAAGGATTTTTAACAAAATTATGATTCACACAAGGGAGGAACCTAGTTTCAAATGTGATTTCAACTCCGGTGCTAACTAGGAACACTCTCTCACCGTGTATGGCCAACTAAACCCGGGACTTCAAAGGGTACAACCTGCCCGGCGTCCGTGAGGGAATCCACGGGTGCGGGGACTTACGGAGGCTTGGTTTAGGAATTTCCAATCCAAAGAGGCGGAGTGCTCAATGGAGGGTCCTTCCTTCACCAAGAGGGTGTGTGGAATCCTAGTGTAGAGAGAGGAGGTCTCCCAAACCAATGCAAATGAATGAATGCAGGAGATATGAACGAATCACAGCAGTAAGATCAATCAATGAATATAAGCATGAATCAGCATGAAAAATCACAAACGGTAGGGTTCTGTAAACCCACAAGAAAGAGACGCCCTGGCAGGGGTCGCTACCAAGAAAAAGACGACAGCGTGGCTGTCGTGAATCGCTGTGAGGGCCCAGAAGTAGTGAAAAGCGTGCCTTGGAGTGAGGCGCTATATATAAAAGGACGCCCCTGGGTGAGGACGTCAAATGTAAACACGCGCCTTGATGTGAGGCGCTAAGCAACAAAAAGACGCCCTGGGGAAGGGCGTGAATTCACAGAAAGCAGGAGATGTGATGGAAGACGCCCTGGCAGAAGGCGTTACACATAAAGAAGATGCCCTGGATCAGGGCGTTAAAATAAAACGCGCCTCTGTCTAAGGCGTTAATTTCCTCTATCTCCAGAAAAACTCCACGGCCAGAAATATCAAACACTCACAGTCAGAGGCAATCAACAAATATATGAATTAAGATATTAGCATGCTCATCAAAATTTTTGGATAAGTGGAAATTCTAAAAAAAAAACCTATCAAACTGACAGATCACATGGGGAGAGTGCAATGCACGGTGGAGGGTGCCCGTGGGGCACAAAGGAAGCGCACCGTGGGTGCAAAAGGGGAGATGGCACACGTGGGTGCCCAAGGGAAAGGGTAATCAAAAGAAAAATGAAAGGGGTCCCACCGTGATCGCCAATTTGTAGATCCTAATTAGAAATCCACTTAGAATAAAAATAATGAAAGAATATGCATAAAAGGGATAAAAGGGTATAAGCACATGGTGCTAAAGGGAAGTGTGATCGCCAGAGACGCGAGGCCTCAAAAATATAACAATAACAATATGGAGGGATCGCGAAAAATATCTTTAAAAGAGCGGGTGATTGTGAGTATTCCTTTTTCTTCTAGATCGGCCGGCCGATGAAGAGAGTTTTTCTATTTGATTACCCTTGTAAAATAAAGACAAATACCAATGGAAAATTGAATTAGAAACAAGGTGAGTGTAGCATCAATTCATGTAGAAGATAAGCATGAAAAACATGTATAAGAACACACCTTGTGGGTGTTAGCCCTTAAACCCCTATGCAAAAGGGTGGGGAGATGAATGATATGAATGATGAATAATATGCAAAGTAGATAAAGGGTGTGCAAGAGTGCACTGTGGGGAGATTCTCAACGGTGGAGAAGAAAAATAGAGAGATGCAAGATGCGTATACGTATGAACTAAGCCATAAAATAAAAATAAAAGAGAAGAGAAGAGAGATAGAGAAAATCTGCTTGTTGGCTCCTTTTGGCTTTGATACTCGATGAGGAGAAAAACTCCAAGAGGTGATGGAAGCAGCGAAACGCACAGAAGCCTTCCTCCTGAGCCAGGAAGCAGCAACAGCACCTGCGTGAAGGTTAGAAAAGAAAGAAGAAACAGAGAAAACAGGGAAGAAGAACCTCGGAGGAAAAGAGGGGGGGAACCTCTACAACAGAGCCATAGGGCTCTATTAATAGGATTGAATCAGGATAAGAACGGCAAGAGTCCAACATGGGAAAGATAAGAATGGGCAAGGACCAAACAAAGCAGGGACTCTCTGGGAAAGGGCTGCGTTTGTTTAGAACACGAAAGATGAAACACGACTTGGATAGGGGCGTCAATTCTGAAATTGACGACCTACCGAAGGGTGTTAATTTAAAACGCGCCTTGGAACAAGGCATCAATTCAGGGATCATTTTTTAGAAATAAATATTTCTTTCTTTTTTAAAAATTATGAAACACGCCTCAACCAAAGCCGTTAATTAAAAACGTGCCCTACTAAGGGTCGTTAATTCAAAAATAATCAAAATAGGGCTATTTTTCTTTTCTCAATATTATTTTCCCATTTTTTAGGTGGAGGTGCATCTCAATGTGCTGATTCCAACGACTATTTTTGCGTATTTTTCTGACACCCGGAAGGCCAACAAATCACCTCTGGAAGAGGGTTAAAAAAATTATTAAAATAATCAATTGAAAAGTGACGCACTGTCCACATGTCGTTAATTTCAATTTTTTTGATTTTTTATTTTATTTGAAAACAAATTAACGTCCCCTATTAAGTCGTTAATTCCAAAAAATTTAGAAATTTTTTTTAGAAAATTCCAGAAAAATGGGAATTTGAGAGAAATGGATGCCCTTCACTGTAGTCGTTAATTTCTTTTATTTTCTTTTAATTTTCTCAAAAAGAAATGACGCCCCTCTTCAAGTCGTTAATTCTGAAAAATTCATAAAAATAGAGAAAAATGCCCAGAAAATCTAGAAAAATCCAGAAAAATAGGAATTTATAAGAAAAGGGTGAAAAAAGGGAGAAAACCAAGAAAAGTAAAAAAAAAACCACTCAAACACAGGTAATTGAGGATCAAATTGGGGCATTACAAGGCAATGTGAGATGTGCTCACAGTAACGTCAATTTTGGCGTGTCTACAGGGTGCACTGACTAAAATCTTTCCTCATTCAGATGAATCAATGACATTTTAGCAAATCAGTGGAGTCAACAAAGTATTTTTATCGAGAGAGTAGCAGAGAGCAATTATGATGAGACAAGGATTTAACATTAGAACAGTTCAGTTTAGAAGACACTAGCTGAGTCTGGAGTACAGACAGAACAGCTACATAAGTGTAGACAGCAGGGAATTCAAGTGAACTCCTCATTTGCCAAGAATGGATCAGATTGCTAGACAGAAGGAGTTCAAGATGCAATGAGTCATTTCTTTATAGATTTTTTTTTCAATGTAAGGAGATGCAATGCAACTAACTACATGTATGCATGTTTAAAGGCTCTCCTAGAGAAATTTAGCAAATGAGATTATCATGATTATGCAACCATCAATCAAACTCCCCTTTACAAAGTGCATGATATGCAATTAAAGCACTGAAACATGATTTTAAAATATATGCTCATTCAGAGATAAACTACAAGCATTTCCATGAGCATTTCAGATTTTTCAATTAGATTCAGTTAGACAATGCACAAAAGAATTGTCATGATATGCAGTGCATTCAGATCACACAAATTCAGAATACAGAGTTTTCAGAATTTACCTGAATGGGGCTTTATCATCTTGGGTGCCTTGGTTTAATTTACTCCTCTTTATTCCTCAGTCCAAGGCACACCTGCAAAGTATTTGATCATCTTGATCCTACAGGGACCCAAGCAGCTTTGGGTCCTGCGTTAGCCCTGACAGGTGTTCTAAGCAAATTCATAGCAACATAGTCACCATGATCCATCAGATAGCAATTGTCCATAGAGTGACCAAACTTCCCACAATATCTACATGAAGTGACTGGTTTCTAGTTTTTATGATGCATAGTAACAGCAGCATGAGGTTTATAAACATGATCATAAGATTTTCTGTTATATGCATGAACAGTTTGGTTCTTATTCCTAACCAGCCAACATTCAGAAGATTTGTGACCTTGCTTCCCACAGTTATAGCATGAAAATCTTGCAAATGGTTTTGCAGGGAATTTGACAACATAGGGGTTAACAAACTTCTTCTGAACATGCCAACAGTCCTTGACTGTATGGCCATTTTTCCCACAGTGAGAGCAAGCAGAAGAATTTCTTCTATGAAAGCCATTTTTACCCCAAGTGGATCTAAACCAGCACTCAGCAGCCCTGTGCCCAGGCTTATTGCAGTTGAAGCACATAATGTGTTGACTAGAATTGTGTTTAGATCCATATGGACCATGAAAATGAATGGAAGACCTGGCATGCAGTTTATTGTCTTCTTTCATGATAAAGCATGCATTCATGAGATGACCATACTTACCACAATAATAACATGAAGCATCGGGCTTCCTAGTAGCATGGTTTCTATCAGAAAAATTTCTAGAATGTAATGTTCCACTAACATGCTCATCCTTTAACATTAATCTGCAATCTTCCATTATGTGACCTTCTTTCCCACAATAATAACATGACCCCTTTTTAATATGAGTGTGTGAGAGATCATGTGAATTGTGTGCAGCCTTCTGTATAGCAACAAGAATGTCTTTGTCCTTTTTCTGTGAATTTTCATTCTTTTTCAGTTTTTGAATTTGTTCTGCAGATTTGGGACTGACAGTGGGTTTTTGTGCAGTAAATTGAAAAACAGAAGAACCAGCAGTTGTGTTTGGATCAGAAGCTTTTACAAACATAGTTGAAGTTTTATTGCTATTGCTCCTTTTGTTTGTCGGACTGTAACCCAGTCCCTCTCTCTGAAAGCTAACATTATTTCCAAGAAGCTTATTCAGATTGTCCTTTCCTTTGACAAATTTTGATAAGGAGTTTTTCAAATCTTGAATTTCAGAATTTAAGCCAAAAATATTAGCTTCATATTTGGACAGATCTGTTTCACAGGAAATGACTTGTTGATGCAAGGCATCATTCAGACTTTTGAGTTTTTCAACTTCCTATTTTAATTTTATTTCATTGTCAGCTTCAGATAGGGACTTATAAAGATCATCAACTTCTTGTTGAGGGGATGTGATTGTTAACTCATATTTAGCTATCTTTTGTTCACAGCAAGTGACATTCCCACTCAACATTAGGTTGATGTTTTTCAGATTTGTAATTTCATATTCTGCATTCAGCAACTCACTAGAGCTCACCAGGCTTACACTCTTTCCTTTTTCTAAAGTGATTAGCCTCTCAGACATTGCTGAGTTTAGGTGATTCAGCTTATTAATTTCCTCTTTCAGTTTACTGTTCTGCTCTAAGAGTTCATCATCAAGCACCCATTCATCTGAAGAAAACTGACATTCATTAAACTTTTCTTGTTGTTTTTCAGATTGAAGTTTGTCAAGATTTTTCTGAATCTCTGAATTTGTTACTCTATCAGCCTCTAATTTTTCAGAAATCAATCTATTTTTTTTCAAGAATTTTTGATTTGTGTTCAGATTCTTTAAGCTGGTTATTGAGTATTACATTTTCAGACTTCATGTTTTCCAATTCAGAGTTGACACACTCTAAATCTCTCACTAATTTTTCATTCTGAACATCATTATTGTGATGAACCTGATCTTCATCAATTAAACTATGCCTCTCCTTTAGTTCAGCAATTTCGCAAACAAGCTCTTGATTCTCCTTTTTGTGTGAATCAATTTGTTTCATAAGAGTTTGTTTTTCAGATTTCAAGTGATCTAAATCTGAACTAATAGAATCAAAATCTGTTAGCTGTCTTCTAAATATATCATTTTCAATTCTCAGAATTTCAGGGCTTTCACCTCGAGATTTAGCATCCTCATGTTTCTTTAGCTTCTTTATCAGTCTTTTATTCTTCTTCTTTAGTCTTTCATAGGATTCTAACAGATTGGCATAGGCATCTTCCCAGTCGTCTAAAGTGTAACTAGAGAAAGGATTGGTTACCTCTTCAGCATCTTCGGAATCATCTTGATCACTGCCTGTGGACGTCGAAAAATGTCGATGATGATCATACGGCATGCACGTCTCGACACTCGAGAGCAAGCCGAAGATGAAAATGCCAAATAAACCTCATGCCTCCCCGATCAGGATGAGGACTCGCTTGGTGGTCCGCTAGCCGATGAGGGAGCCCCCCCCGGGCGGAAGATATGGCCGCAACTCTACAGCCGGCCGTGCCGAGAGCTGAATCAAAGAAGAGTCGGGGACTCCGACATAGCCCGACGTGCACCGAAAGTCACGCAGAGTCTGGGACCGGGCCCCAAAGGCTGCGAATGGAACATTGTAGAGGTCATACATAGCAACTGGAACCTTCTGGGAATGTCGACATTCACGTAAAATGGCCGCGACTTCGAGAAGAATCCGTTTAGTGCTTAAAACGGCACGAGGGGGCTTTAAAACGGCGCGCCTTAAAACGGCGCCCCCCCCCTTAAAACGGCGCGCCCCCTTTGGGATGTGGCGCCGTTTTAACCCATTTTCTTTTCATTGGCTACACGGCGCGCCCCGAAGCCCCCCTTTGATGCTTAAAACGGCGCCCCTTTGAATATGGCGCCGTTTTAACCTTTTAACCCCTTTCTCTGAAGCGCTTCCTGGCGAGCAACCGACCCATCCCATCGGCATTACGGTCCCCTGTTTCCTGGGAACTGCACGACGACGAACAAGCCTGAAATGGCTAAAACGTCTGCTTCGATCTGTTGGGCATCCAAGCATGTTCTTCAAATGGAAACTCTCGAGCCACGCACTGTCGAATGCTTGCTCCGTCAGCCGGCCGCCCATTCCCCTGCAAATGATGAAAGCAAACGTGGCTAGCGGTGTACATGCCAGCGAAGGAGGAGGCCATGCCTCTACCCCTCTCCCGGTCACACTGTAGCCGCGGCAGAGGTGACGTCCACGACAACGGCTCTCGACACGGCGACACGGCAGAGGCGTTGCAGGCGAAGCAAGATGGAAAGAAGAGGAAATAAAGAGAAATAAGGGGGGGGGGCTCTCCCTTCGACAGGGCCACTGGCCCCTATAAAAATCCCACCACGGGGAACTTTGATCGCACGGAAGAGGAGGGACAACTCTTGGAAGCTTGAAAGGCAGAAGCTTTCTTCTGAGAGAAATCCCTTGAAGCCCGAAGCCTGTGCGAAGAAGAAGAGAGAAAGAGTGGGAGAGAAAGGGGAGGAAGAGTGAGAGCCAGCCGTGTGAGGGTGGGTCATTGTCTTTCCCCTCTCCCCTTGTATTTTGCTCGGCGACGTCCAGCCTCGATGTAGCTCTTCTGTTTAAATGGAAATGAAGCATGGGGCCTTCAACCCCGATCCTCACTTATCTCCCTCATGAAACCCGATTTTGATGCTCGCTCATCCCTTCCCTTTTGCAAGTCTATATGTTTCCGTCGGATCATATATGCGTAGATATATACATATGTATCTGTAGATAGATATATACGTATGCATGCGTTAACTTCATTTTACTGCTGTCCCTTGGATCTCCCTTCCGCCGTGTTCTTGTGCCGACTTCGGTTCTCACGCGGTCTTCAGCCACGCGATCACGGCAACCCTCGGGTCGTCGGAGTTCCTTTGTAGGCTGGCCCTCAGGACCTCCGGCCCCGAACAGGGGAGTCGATACGATCACAACAACCCATGGGTCACCGGTTTCCCTTGTAGGCTAGCCCTCGGGATCTCCGGCCCCAAATGGGGTAACTTTACTGGTGTTGTTGCTTAGCACGCACCGGGATGTTTCGGGGCCGTCGGAGTTCTCTCCGCATGGCGCGCCCCATTTTTTTCCCCCAGACCCTTCCAATCTAGGGGAGGTGCTGCCTGATTTTTGTCAGGGTCAAGAACATACAAGAACACCAAGAACAATGAATAAATGTATCATAGCATTTGCCCACGGGTGAAAGAAAAGAAACACACAGTAAAACTCTGTGAACTGAACCCCCCGAATAAAACAGTTAAACCTCTTGCTCACTCACCTTAACAAACCATCAACGATGCTTAAACCTTCACCCTATTGATCTAGGGTGTCAATTGAACAATTAATCTAACTATTGATCCTTCTGTAGGCCATGGAATCAAGAACAGAAAGCAAAACAAGTCCACAGAACGAAACGATGTCCCGGCGTGGCCTAATCCGGCGCGGTCACCCCTCACCGCGCCGATTTAACACCTCTCTCGTACCCCCATCTCCATTTACACCTTAAAACGGCGCCCCTTATCCGGCGCGCCCCCCCCCCCATCTCCATTTACATCTTAAAACGGCGCCCCTTATCCGGCGCGCCCCCCCTCCATCTCCACTTACGTCTTAAAACGGCGCCCCTTATCCGGCGCGCCCCCCTTCTTATGCCTATTGAACCGGCATGCCTAAAAAAAAAATGATTAATCAAATGATAGAAAAGAATTAAAGCTAATGAGTAAAACTAATCGAAAGTCTCCCCTCTACTATAATCCAAATTTTGTTCCGGGGGCGTTGCCCCCGAAAACCCCCGCGACCTGACCGCGCAGGTCGATCCGCGTGCGAGGGCGCACGTTGTCGAGTTTCAGGCCTTACACTTAACAACCCTCTCCCCCGGACTGTGTAATGATGCCCCGTGGTATCGGACATGGACCTCGGGATCCCCGACATGGTCATGATCCGTGCACCTCTCGGGCCGATAGTTCATCAGCTTGACCCATTTCTTCCGGGATCCGATCCCTCACCCACATGAAACGTGTCGTACCTACGGTAGATATCCGAATGTCTTTGTTGTTACCTTCGATGCTTCGAATACGGACTCTCGACCGGATATTGGATGGTCCTTAGTGACTGATATATATATATACCAAGATCTAATCCCGCACTTGTATTAAATTTGCCGCACTCGCAGCAAATATTTGTATGGTTTTGAACACCGTTTTGCATACCGATGCGGAGGGTTTAAATCATGTCAACCCAACTCGCATGCTTTAATGAAAAATGATCTTTAGGTCATTTGACCCCTTTTCTTGGCGATTAATCAGAGGTCTTCCCCTCTCCGAGGGGATGTAATTAACGTCGCGCCCTTTATGGCGCGGCGGGTCTCCAGTCCCGACCCGATATCCACAATCATCTGATCAGTCAGATGGAGCGCACCCCGGGCTTCGGACCACTCCAGTCTTGAAGCCCGAACACATTGTCACCTAGGTGACTGGCACGCCCTCGTACTAGATAAACCGATAAAAAGAACACCGATATCCCACGATATTTTCACCCTACGAAATCTAGTGCGTTCCACAAGGCCTAAGTCATTGAGTTGTACCAATTATCACGATGGGACATGATAGTAATTATTGAAATAGGCTTAAGCCAAAAGGTAGCGAGACAGTGGGCTTTGACGAAAAGTCTAAGCTGAGAGATATGAGGATAGCGGGCTTCGACGATGTGTCTAAGCCGAGAGATAGCGAGATAGCGGGCTTTGGCTGAAGGTCTAGGCCAAAGAATAGCAAGGTAGCGGGTTTCGACGATATGTCTAAGCCAAAGGGCAGCGAGCCTTGATCAAAGGTCTAAGCGGAAAGATAGCATGGAAAGCAGGCTATGAAAGCCGACAGATAACAGGGAAGCGGGCTATAAAAGCTGAAAGGTAGCAGGATAGTAGGCTGCAAGAGCCAGAAAGTGGCGGGATATTAGGCTGCAAGAGCCAGGAGGTTACATGGTAGCAGGCTGTAAAAGCATGAGATAGTAGGGTAGCAGGCTACAAGAGCTAGAAACAGCGGGATAGTGTTGACACCCATTTTTTGCCGATAAGTTGAGTCATTTCTCTTACTCCCATTTATTGATGCCTCGAGTTGGCCATCACTCGCTGGGCTATTTTCTGGCACGTTCTGGGCCAATTTTTTTGGGTAGCCTCCCTCCCTGGCTAAGTCCGAGTTAATTCAGGGCTTAATGGGCCTTGATGTTGGTTGATTGAGCTTTTCTATAAATTTCAAGCGCCCATGTACATGTACGGTCAGCATTCATCCGTTCAACCATTTGTGCGGTTGATAGTAGGCCGTCCAAACATTTAGTGGGTATATTGGTTAATGTTCTGAATTTCCACCGACAAGTATTTATGCTGTCTCCTCCTAGCCGTCCAAAATGGTGGACGGACGGATGGTAGCTGTTCTTCTCCTAGAGTCCCACGCTTGGTTGTTTTCTCAGATAATTACCCAATTTACCTATTTATCACCGACAGGGCTAGAACGGCCAACCTTTGGCCGTTCTTATTCTTGAACGGACGAAGCCTAGCCGTTCATTTGTGAGAGTCCAACGACGAGATTCTCGGTTGGTTTAATGGATAAATGGTTGGATAATTCCTCTATATTTGAATTTTCACTGATAGGGATGGACGGTTTATTGATAGCCGCTCAACATGATGAGTGGTCTATCATAAGACCGTTCATATGCTCGTTTGCTGAAGATTCAATGGATTTTCTCTCTCTTCGTGGATTTATCCCCTAACTTCATCCAGCCATTTCTCCACGAATATCGAGTCTTTTTTGGTGCCGTTTCTTCTAGTTGAAAGATAATTCAATTATCTTTAACTTCCATGTTATTATCTCGACTTGAAAAGGCACAGAAACCCTAATTTCGAGCTATGACCCCAGGTTCTCTATAAATAGACCCTAGGGGTCGGGCTTGAAAGGGGGGAGATTTTTGGTCGACAGCGAAGCCCTGCCGAACCTTTGAGCGACCTAGCACCAAGGAGGGAGGCCTTCTACGTCCATACAGGCCTCCGGTCCAGGGAGTAGTCTTTGTTTTGAGTCTTTTATAGTTGATAGTCCTGTCTCCTCTAGTTGCGTGCTTGTTTCTTCATATCCGTTCTCCACATTTTTTCTTCATTCGCACCATCATGTACACACCCTCCCATGTTTTCTGACGCCCCCAGAGGTTTAAAACTCCCCAGGTATCCCCCGCTTCATTTAGTCATGTTCATTTCCATCTGTTTGAGTATTTACTACACCTTCTAGTTTTAATTCGGGTTTTTCTTGGTGTTCTATACGTCATTTTGCAGGTCAGCAACACACTAACGCGAGGCCCATCCTTTTTGGCCGGCTGGAAAGGGTGGAGGTTGGACCTTTGCAACTTACGGCGTGGCAGCTTTAGGCGATTCTCAACTGGCCGTTCAAGAAGACGGGCGGTGGGTCATAGACCGTGGTTCTTCGTCCTGCGGTCATGTTTGAGCCGTTCATCTCCCGGTCATCCTTCATCCCGCGTCCTCTACAGCACCTTTAGACGGTCTGTCGTGCGGCCGCTGTCATAACAGGCGGTTTTTCATAAACCGTACATCCTCTCAGCACTGCACACAAGGCGAGTTCCTTTCACCTTTTCTAAGGTACGACGTGTGCATCACGTTCGGCATCTTGGTGGCGATCATAGGTTTGTGACAGGTTTGTGTATCTTCGTTCCTTCCCACCATTCATTTATATATATATATTTCTCACATTGTTTTAGTGGAAGGAACATGTCAACAGATAGCAGGCTGTAAAAGCCAGAAGGTAACAGGGTAGTGGGCTGTAAAAGCCAGAGATAGCAGGGTAGCAGGCTACAAGAGCCAGAAACAACGGGATAGCAAGTTGTAAAAGCTAGAAAGTAATAGGGTAGCAGGTTGTAAAAGTCGGAGATGGTAGTGATGTGTATGGAATGAGATGAACTACAGATCTATAGGGGGGGTGAATAGATCTACCCCAATTTTTTGATCTACAGCAGTTAAGAAACATTACAGAATTAAAGGGAACTATTGTAAACACAAATACAAGAAGCAGTGAATTATCAGAAAGAGAATTTGCTATGAAGCTGCAACAATCAAAGCAATCTTCAAGTAGACAATCATTCAATTCAATATAGTATTGGGCGGAGGGTAGATTAAAGAATATCCTCACGCATAGATCAGTTTTCCAGATAGATGTAATCTATCCTTTTAACCGAATCTATTTAATATACCACTAAGTTGAATATAACAACTAGAGAGATTCTTAGCAATAGAAAATCAATGCAGTAAGATTCAGAGTATGAGATTCAGAATTAATTCAACACACTAGATGAATAGATTGAATTTGGATAGATGGCAGATAACGATCCTAAGCATTCAAATATTCATAGAGCAGAAGAATTATGCAATCACACAGAAGACAATTTAGTTTTTAGGTGGTTCGATCTCAACCTCGAGATCTACGTCCACCCCTTACTCAACCGAGTAAGGATTCTGCTGCCTCACAGCTTGAATCTGCTGATCCACAGCTTTGGGGATAAAAACCCTACAATCCGCCGAGCTTTACAGCTTGCTGACCGAGGATCACACCTCGCCTGCTGAGCACCACAGCTTGCCTTGCTGATACATAGCTTACAACGAGTTAAAACTAAAAATCAAGGAAGTAAAAGAAACGATGAAAGAATCAAAACGAATGTAGCTCGCGTAGAGTAATCTGACTCTAGATTTGATCCACGAGTCAGGACAGAGACAATATCTCTCAATCTCACAACTCTCACTCTCTCTCACAACTTCTTACGACCCTCTATTTTTCTCTCTGAACCTCGCAGCAGACTCTCTCTCTTTCTTTCTTCTCTCTGATTTCTCTAAATCTTCTTAGCTCTCTCTTCTGGGGTCCTTGCATATGAGTGTGCTCGTTCCCTTTTATATAATAGAGGGCATGCATCGGTGGGACCGCCAGATTGTCAGTCCTGGGAGCGTGGAAGACACATTCCCGCCAAAAACTTTACTCCTAAAGGTGCCTTGAGATGCCACGTGTCAAAGGTGGAGGTAGTGACGATCCACGTGGTAAATATTATTTCTGCTCCCTGCCTTGGATCACGTGCCTTCAACCTGGTATTTTAAGTTCCACATGACATTTGATCGCAGACTGCCTTTATGCTTTCCAAGTGTTTGATCATATAGCCAAGCTGGCAAAACAAGATATATAATGGTATTAGTCATTAAGCAAATGATAAACCAAATCACAAGTTCAATTTTAAACATTTTCATAGATTTAAACAAGATAGAGAAATATGTTCATTTCTGCAGAAGCATTGATGCATAAGTAAGATGCATCAGATTGTTTAACTGATGATTCAACATATGTGAAAAATAACATCGACCTTTAATATAGCATAGGTAGACCTTAATGAAGGTACATCCACCTGTCCTTATAGTGATTTCATAAGATGCATCGACCTTGATATAGATGACATCAAAAGCACACACTTAATGCTTCATAGACTAGCAGATAGCATCGACCTTTGTTCAATCGCTACGTTGCTTGCATCGACCTGTGTACAATATGCACCGACCTTATAACACAAGGTGCATGAGGTGCATAGACCTGTGTTGTATACAATGTTCAATGTGCATCGACTTTATTTTTGCATTCAGTGAATAGGGTGCATCGACCTTCTGACTTAAAGACCTATGTGCATCGACCATCTAGAAACATGCATCGACCTACGAAGCAGATGCTAGCTTACTAGCATCGACCTTATTTGAAACAGGTGGACTTTCATTGTCAGACATACTGACTCTGAAAGAATATGCATCGACTTTACTTCATGGTGAATGCACAAGGTGCATCGACCTTGAGGAAGTTGATAGACAGGCACATCGACCTTCTGAAGAGGTCTTAAAGAATGCATCTGCCTGTCTAAGCAAAACTCTGTACATGCATGGACTTCATATATGTGACACCTTGAGAAATTATTTAAACAAGATTTCTATTTATTTCGATAATTTTTTGCTTTATTTAAGTAGAAATCCCTTTAGGCTAAAATTCAACTAATTCATAAAAATCTGGAAAAATTATAATCAAGTAGAGAAAGAAACTTTTAGACTAATTATCTTCTGGGGTAAACCCTAATTTAATCTTTAACCAAGCCGAATTAAGGTTTTAAGGCCAAAAATAGACCTTAAAGTATCTAGACCTTTAATCGCCAAATTAGAGATCAAATCGCAATCATTTGAGCCCAAATCAAGCCCATTAGATCCGTTTTGGCTGATAGCCCAATAGCCCTCTCATTCTTCGCGCTAAACCTAACCCAAAAATTTGAATTTGGTGGCGATCGGCGCCCCACAACTTGGTCAAACGCGAATTTCGCGCGACCGGAGGGTGTGGACTCTATCCCCTCAATCGATCCTTCTGGAAATCTAGTGATGCTTTAAAACCGACCCTAATCCGACCTATAATGGATGTTTGCTGCGGCGGTCGATGAGGAGCGCGATCGAGGATGAATCCCGGCGAGTTCTTGGAGGGTGTTCTTCGCGCATCCGGCGACCGGCATTATCTTCTTCCTTCGATTAAGGTAGGCAATCGTAGCCCAAACCTAATAAAACGTATACCATTAGAAGCGCCTCTAAGTCCTCTTTCGATCCATACCAAAAGTCCTAAATTTCATTTGTGTACAGGTCGTATTCATGAATTTAGTAGAAGCATGTCGAATTAGGGTTCCGTCCTGATAGCTTCCATTCATCGTTTAAATATTAGGATATATAGGAGGCTAAAGAAAAATTAATCACGCCTACTTGTGTGGATTTTTATGCTCTTTCTATTGCTTCCAATTTGCCCAAATTTTGTTTAGTGTACTGTTCGGATTTAGCGTCGCAAGTAGAGTCTATCGTTGATCGCCAAAGACCGGTGTGTCGACCTGTTAGCGGTCGTAACAGTAACCGCCAGGGTCCCAAGTGGTCGAACGATTGACCGTTTGCCCCTGTTTCCCAGCCCTATTGAACGTCGCCCTAAGCGGTCCTTCGATAAACCGCTAGCTTCTGTTAGCGGTCCTCCCTAGACCGTTTAGAGTCGTTGATTCATTGATTTTATATTTTGATTAAGTTGATTATCTTGGCTAAGATGGCATGTTAGGATAGAAACTCACACACAAAAATTGGTAATATATGAACTTATTTAACTATGTAAAATGGTTAATTTCTCTTTCATTCCATCATACTACGTGCTTTTACATGATTTTGGTGCTAAAATTGAAACTTGTATCAATATGTCACAATGTGAAAAATTCTAGGATTTGTTTGACAGTGACTCCACTCTGGTGGTATTGGCTGACCGATCATCTACTATTTTTCGATGCTTCATTACCCTTTAATCTTATAATGGCAGGGACGATCCGGTAGGTCGATCGTCGTGACCTGACCGCGCAGGTCGATCCGCGTGCGAGGGCGCACGTTGTCGAGTTTCGGGCCTTACACTTAACAACCCTCTCCCTCGGACTGTGTAATGATGCCCCGTGGTATCGGACATGGACCTCGGGATCCCCGACATGGTCATGATCCGTGCACCTCTCGGGCCGATAGTTCATCAGCTTGACCCATTTCTTCCGGGATCCGATCCCTCACCCACATGAAACGTGCCGTACCTACGGTAGATATCCGAATGTCTTTGTTGTTACCTTCGATGCTTCGAATACGGACTCTCGACCGGATATTGGATGGTCCTTAGTGACTGATATATATATATACCAAGATCTAATCCCGCACTTGCATTAAATTTGCCGCACTTGCAGCAAATATTTGTATGGTTTTGAACACCGTTTTGCATACCGATGCGGAGGGTTTAAATCATGTCAACCCAACTCGCATGCTTTAATGAAAAATGATCTTTAGGTCATTTGACCCCTTTTCTTGGCGATTAATCAGAGGTCTTCCCCTCTCCGAGGGGATGTAATTAACGTCGCGCCCTTTATGGCGCGGCGGGTCTCCAGTCCCGACCCGATATCCACAATCATCTGATCAGTCAGATGGAGCGCACCCCGGGCTTCGGACCACTCCAGTCTTGAAGCCCGAACACATTGTCACCTAGGTGACTGGCACGCCCTCGTACTAGATAAACCGATAAAAAGAACACCGATATCCCACGATATTTTCACCCTACGAAATCTAGTGCGTTCCACACTGCCATGGTCGCTCTTGTCAGCCATCAGGCAACTGTCCTCATCTCTCCTCTGAGTTAGCTTTAGCTTTTCCAGAATGTCCTTAGCAGACCTGCAGTCATAAAAATAAGAATGTAGAGCCTTGTCAGTAGCTTCTTTCATTAATTTCAAAACTTTCTGATTCTCTCCATTTCTTGATCTGTGACTGTTAGTCCATTTGGACTCTTTCTTTGGCAGTCTGTGAAGACCATGTGAGATTAACTTCCTCAGATCCGGATCCATCAAATTCACATAGTTATGTAGACTGCTAACCCATGAGTTAAAATTAGAGCCATTGAAAACTGGTGGAGAACCCATTGATTAAATCGGCAAGCATATTAATGCAGCAGAGTATAAATTCAAATATGCACCAAAGACAACAGGATCCTCTACAGATCGTTGGATCTGAACAGTCAGAGAACCTGCTCTGATACCAATTGATAGTTAGGTGCGATAGATAATGTCACGCCCCGACGCGGAATATCGGGACGTACAGTTAGAAACGAGCTGGAAAGAGAGAGAACTAATCTAAATATATACAAATGCTAAGAAATGGAAATAACTTATTGACCATTAAACAAAACATAACTGGTACATAATCCTCAAATCAACTCAATACAACTGGGATAACAACTCTAAACCACAATAACATAACTGAAGCACAACACACTCTAAACACAACTAACTGATACACTCAAAACATCACTCCTGCCCTTCCCCATCGGTAAGCACATCACCTGAAAAGCCTGGAAAAGGGGGAAACAACAACTATGAGCTAACGCTCAGTAGGAAATAACAGATAGGTATAAGTGATTAGCAGTTTAATTACATTTTCAAAATATCATGCTATAAGGATAATGCAATAAAAGAATAATGATGATATAATGAAACAAAATTTAAAGATCTAGCAAGGTCAAGAAATATAAAGGAACAGAATGGTAATACTTAAGAGGAATAACAAAGACAAGAATTTACTACAGGAGATGACGATAAAGAGTTTGCCATATCGAGATAATTCAAGTCATGTCAAGCACGTATGTAGTTTCATTTCCACGTCCAAGTAACAGCAAGTAAGTATCAACAAGTAGAGTATAGAACAGTGAAGAGTGGAAAGTGAAAAGTAGTAGAGAGTAGTGGAGAGTAGTAGGGAGTAGTATAGAGTAGTGGCCAGTCTTAGATTTAACTCATGTCATAGTACTGGTGCCAAATGCCACACCTAGTCAATCACCTCCTCGGGGGTACACGTAGTGTTCGGGCGCTCCTCCCAGGACTAGACCAAGCCCTTAATTGTTTGCCAGGCATTGATTTCTTTGGATCAAAGATCCCACGAATCTAGACTTCCACAATTTATGGCTAGAATTCCAAGGTTTGAACCATGTAGCAATAATAATTTCAAGTAGGAAGGAGATTCATTTCAGAATTTCAAGGTAAGCACAATCATCAAGAAGATTGAAAACCAAATCACAATAAGAGTTAATCATGCTGCGCTACTGTAGTACAGCAGCTATCCAACAAGCTAATCAACATATTAATCATAATTATCAAGTTAATATGTCAAAGATTATCCATTATCATTTGCATTAAGATAATTGCCAAAAACTGATTCAAGATGATAAGGTAAAGGACAAGCTTGTATAGGAAGGAAAAAAACATGTATTAACAGAGATTTAATTACATTATTAACCACTAATTATGTGGGTTTCTATTTAACCATTGTATACATTGCAATTAAGATGATGAATGACATGCTTTTACATCGTGATAGAACATAGGAATCAATGCAATTTGAAAATCATAAGGCTCATGATTAGGTCACTGGTTCTTCAGAAATATAGTTTTCAATTGGTCTAAGTTGATTAGGTCGATCCCCTAATGATCCGGATCGATCCACGGGTCGAAAAATGATGAAAACTAGGTTTCTGGTACATGGGTCGACCCCTGGGGTCGACCCTTGAAAAATTGGGGTCTATCTGCTGGATGGGTCGACCCCTGGGGTCGACCCCCTCAAATCCAATAGCATGGGTCGACCCTCGCGTTGGGCCGAATGGGTCGACCCCAGGGGTCGACCCTCGGGCTGGCCTTTGCTGCTGGGGCATGGGTCGACCCCTGGGGTCGACCCCTGCAAGCCCAGAAAAGGCCGGGGCCTCCGGAAAACATGTAAACTTACCCATTTGAGGTCCAATTGAGTTGAAATCAAAACCCCATGCTATAGGAATCTTACTAGACATATGAGGGTCATAATACATGAGTTTTAAAGCATGAATTTCATCAGAAACCCATTTAATCACAACCTATTCTATGAAGAACACAAGAAGACCTAATTCTTGACATTCTTCCACTAAATCTAAAAATTCTCCCAACATACACAACGGAATTTGGGGATTTTGGTGTCAAAAGAAAGCTAACAACATGATGATTACATCATGTAAGTTAATTAGAGTTTGGTTGTTAGATCCTACCTCAAATCGGAGAAAGAATTCGAAACCCTAGAATAAAGAACAAGCTTGATAGCAGCTCACAAAAAGCTCAATATCTCCACGGATACCTAATGAAATTTGGGGCTTTCAGTCCCATTGGATAGATCTCGTCGAGCTGATCAAGATACTATATTTACAAGTCTCATTTGGTTAAGGGTACCTACCTTAATCGACGGATTAAAGGGCTAGAGATGAAGAACGACGAACTACCAACACCCTCCACCAAAACGACGAATACTCCCAGATCTGGACTCCTCGTCGGCTGACCCAGCTACCAAATGAAACTAGAGTCGAAGAGCTACATTTCTATAGGTCATGGAGCTTCTGGAGCCTTCGGAGTTGGGAGTATTTGGCGCTGCAAGTTACGTGTTAGAAACGGCGCCGGAATCCCTGACTCGACCAAAGCTATGTCGGCAGCACGTTTTAGGGCTAGGTTTACCTCAAATTGATTGAGGGTAAATGTTCCTTACCTCGTGACCTTCCATTTGCCCTTGATTTCAGATCATTTGGTTGAGTAATAAGGTCGAATTTCACGTTTTAAGTTACGATTAGGTAAAGGTTAGGTAAAGGTCAAATTCGGGATTAATCCTCTAATTAGACAAGGTTACGTAATTAATTTGGGTCAAGTCCAGAAGACAAAATTGCTATAAAAATGATCTTTTACCCAATTACTATTTTTACATATTTTTCTAAGGTAGTCGAATTTTATAGGTTCTATTTTCTAATGAATTAAATATTAATATTTCGAAATTCAAACATTAACTCATTTTAATTCAATTTTTAATTAATAAAAGCTCAATAAAACTTAATAAATAATCGGGGTATTATACCCTCTCCTACTTAAAGAATTTGGTCCTCCAAATTCACTGCACTATATACGGAAAGTAGGGAAAAGATAGATCACCTAGAATAGGTCGGGATACCGCTTCCGCATAGTATCTTCCGATTCCCAAGTAGCCTCTTCGGTCCCACGCCGACTCCACTGAATCTTGACCACCGATATAGAGCGATTCCGGAGTTGCTGTTGCTTCTGGTCCAGAATCTTTATCGGTCTTTCCTCGTAGGTCAGATCCTCCTTCAGCTCGAAATTCACATGATGAATAACATGAGTGGGGTCGTACACATACTTCCGCAACATAGAAGTATGGAAGACGTTGTGCACGCCAGACAACTGAGGCGGTAACGCTAATCGATAAGCCACCTCGCCCACTCTATCCAGAATCTCGAACGGACTGATATACAGCGGGCTTAGCTTGCCGCGAATGCCGAATCTACGAATCCCTCTCGTAGGAGAGACCTTCAGAAATACATGCTCACCCACTTGGAACTCTAATGCCCTTCTCTGGTTGTCAGCATAGCTTTTCTGTCTTGATTGTGCCACTTGTAACCGGTCTCGGATGATACAGATATTCTGTGACGACTCCGAAATAAGATCCGGTCCAAGCCATTGCTTCTCACCCACCTCGTCCCAACACAACGGGGAACGACAGCTTCTTCCATACAAAGCTTCAAATGGAGCCATTTGTATGCTGGATTGGTAACTGTTGTTGTAGGCGAATTCAATCAATGCCAAGTGATTACTCCAACTGCCTCCGAAATCAATCATGCAAGCTCGCAGCATATCTTCCACTATCTGGTTGGTTCTTTCAGTCTGTCCATCTGTCTGTGGATGAAAAGCAGTACTGAAATTCAGACGAGTACCAAGAGACTCTTGTAGTCCCTTCCAGAAATGTGAAGTAAATCTCGGGTCTCTATCAGACACAATGCTGATAGGTATACCATGGAGCCTTACCACTTCCTTCAAATATAAAGCAGCCAATACATCAACTGTCCACTTGGACTTACCGGGTAAGAAATGAGCCGATTTTGTCAAGCGATCGACGATCACCCATATCGCATCAAATCCACCACGAGTCTTAGGTAGACCCATAATGAAATCCATGCCAATGCTTTCCCACTTCCATTGGGGTATGTCAAGTGGTTTCAACTTTCCTGCCGGTCTGAAATGTTCAGCCTTAACTTGTTGACAAACCAGACATCTACTCACGAAATCTGCAATTTCCCTTTTCATATTCGGCCACCAAAAGGACCTTTTCAAATCCTTGAATATTTTCGTGCCTCCAGGATGAATAGTGTATTTGGATCTATGTGCTTCCTCCAGAATCTTGTTCTTTAACTCAGCTTCATCAGGTACACAAGTTCTACCCTGGAATAACAATCTTCCATCGTCAGCCACCATGAAGTCGGGTCTGCTGCTCAAACTTCCCTTGATCTCAACCAGCTCGGGATCATTATCTTGCAAGGATTTGATCTCCATCAATAATTCGGGCTTAAGTCGAAACTGTGCAATTATAACCCGATCATTATCAACATTTAGATCCAGGCTAGCTAACTGTTCCAATGGCCTCCACTCTTGTAACATGAGACTTGATAATTTAGCCACAGGCTTCCGGCTTAATGCATCTGCCACCACATTGCCTTTACCGGGATGATATTCAATCGAGATGTCGAAGTCCTTCAAGTAGTCCAACCATCTTCTCTGCCTCATGTTAAGTTCTTTCTGAGAAAATAAATACTTCAGACTCTTATGATCTGAAAATACTGTGAATGTTTCTCCATACAAGTAATGCCTCCAAATTTTTAAGGCGAATACAACTGCTGTAAGTTTCAAGTCATAAACGGGGTAATTCTCTTCATGCTTCCTCAGCTGCCTAGAAGAATAGGCAATCACCTTACCATGCTACATGAGTACACAGCCTAAGCCAATACCAGAAGCATCGGTATAGACCACGAAACCACCGTCGCCAGAAGGTAAAGCCAATACGAGTGCAGTAGTGAGGCAATCCTTCAATGTTTGAAAGCTCTGCTGACATTCCTCGGACCATTCAAACTTGTTGTCTTTGCGGGTCAATCGAGTGAGAGGTACCGCAATCTTGGAGAAGTCTTGAATAAATCTCCGATAATAGCCTGCCAGGCCTAGGAAGCTTCTCACTTCGGTCACTGTAGTAGGCTGACCCCAGTTCCTTACTGCCTCCACTTTCGAAGGATTAACTGAAATACCTTCTTTGGTGATGATATGTCCTAAGAAGGACACTTCTTGTAGCCAGAAATCACATTTACTGAATTTGGCATATAGTTGATGATCTTTCAATATCTGTAATGCCATCCTCAAATGTTCGGCATGCTCTTCTTCAGTCTTGGAATAAATTAGTATGTCGTCAATGAATACCACGACCCATTGATCAAGATAAGGCCGGAATGCATTATTCATTAACTGCATGAAAGCTGCTGGTGCATTCATTAGACCAAAAGGCATAACAACGAACTCAAAATGACCATACCTGCTGCGGAAAGCCATTTTATAAATATCATCTTCCTTAATCCTCAGCTGATGATATCCAGATCGAAGATCGATCTTAGAGAAATAATGTGCTCCCGCTATCTGGTCGAATAATTCGTCGATCCTCGGCATTGGGTATTTATTCTTGATAGTTAGCTGATTTAGTTGCCGATAATCGATGCATAATCTCATCGAACCATCCTTTTTCCTGACGAATAATACAGGAGCTCCCCAAGGTGAAGTACTCGGACGAATAAAGCCCTTCTCGAGCAATTCCATCAGTTGTTGCTTTAATTCCCTTAGCTCCGCAGGGGACATACGGTAAGGAGCTCTAGAAATAGGAGACGCACCGGGAAAAATATCAATGGAGAAGATAACTTCCTGCTCAGGCGAAAGTCCTGGTAGTTCCTCCGGAAAGACTTCGGAGAATTCTCGGACAATAGGAGTGTCCTTTATCTCAACTCGCTGTTCCGGTGTAGCATGGACAAAGGCTAGAAAAGCCTCGCAACCTCGCCTCATCAGCTTGTCGGCTCGAAGAGAAGAGATGAGCGATATGGGGTTATGGTGCTTGATCCCCGTAAAAGATAAACCAGAATGTCCAATAAAAGTCATTGAGCTAGAACTTCAATAAACACTGGCCTCATACTTGGCCAACCAATCTGCTCCAAGGATTACATCATAATCCTTCATATCCATGCAAACTAAGTCAGCTGGAAAGTTCCGTTCATCAATAATAACCTTACTAGAAGGATATTAATATTGAATAGCCGCTCCAGAACCAATAGGAGTTGATATAACTAATGGAGAATTCATCATAATAGGTTCGATAGATAACGACTTCGCAAATTTCCGAGATATAAAAGAATGCGTTGCACCAGTATCAAAGAGAACAAATGCGGGCTTGTCGATTATAGTAAGGGTACCTTCGACGAGTCCGCCATCATCAGAATCCCAGTTTCATCCGCATGTAAAGCTTGGAGCCTTCCTTGCGGCTTCTTGATAACTTGAGGTTTTGCCGGTGTAGCTTGTTCCGATAGAAGAGGGCAGTCAGGGATACGGTGTTCCCTACTCCCACATCGTAAACACGCACCTAGCTTGCGCCAGCATTCCTCCATCTTGTGACCTGGACGATCACAATACTTGCACTTGCCCTTGAATGGAACAATAGGGCCGGGTTTCTTCTCTTCATTTCTTGGCATCTTGCCTTTCCACGTTCCCGATCCGATCCACGAACTAGACCCACTCATGGGCCTCTTTTTTCTAGTGCCAAATCCGGGTCTAGGAGTTGGTTGTTCCTTCTTCATGCCTTGCCCACGGATCCTCTCCGTCATTTCTAAGGTATCTTCTAGAACTTGTGCCTTTCTCACCATCTCTGAATATGTAGAGATCTCCATCGGCGCCAGTTGATTGATGTAGTGAATCTTCAACTCGTTGAGAAATCACTTAGCTTTCATCTTTTCTGTGGAGATAAGGTGAGTAGCATAGCGCGAAAGCCGAGAGAACTGCGCTTCATATTCGGCCACCGATAAGCTTCGCTGCTTTAGAGCCGCGAACTCCGCCGCCTTCTTCTCTTGTACACGATCGAAAAAATATTTATCGTTGAAGAATTCCTCGAACTCTTCCCATGTGACTTGTTGATCGCCTAGAGTTGTCTTGACGGAATCCCACCAAGTACGCGCGTCCCGCTCCAATTGGAAGGTAGAAAGAAGGACACGCTCTTGGTCGGTGCATTGCATGACTTCAAAAATTCTCCCCATTTCGTTGAGCCAATGCTCGGCCTCGTCGGGGTTAGTCGAACCAATAAATCTTGGCGGGTTCATTCCTCGAAAGTTCCGGTATAAGTCACCGGTGCCATGACCCCCTGCTCCAGCTTGAGCTACCTGATGTAACGCCTGAGTCAGGCCTTGAACCGTGTGCTGCAGGTTCCTCCATTCAGCACGTTCGACTGCCATCTACACGAGAAATAGATTACTTAGGTCCAATAAAATAGATAATAACACGATTAAGTAACAAACTTAACCCAAGTTTCTACCCAATCTCACCAGGTCAGGTTCTAGACTTTAACAAGGTTAGAGGTCCAATGCACCTTAACACGACCAAAAACTCGGTACCTGGCGGAGCTAATCGGTCCGAAGACCACTCGCGCAAGTATGCGACCTTCCCGATAGGCGTAGACTAACGTTCGGACAACACCTTTTGATATACCGATTATTGGGATGCAATGCAAGAAAACCTAAACTTAAGGAACCTAGGAATATGAAACCTAGGGCTCTGATACCAACTAAACTGTCACGTCCCGACGCGGAATATCGGGACGTACAGTTAGAAACGAGCTGGAAAGAGAGAGAACTAATCTAAATATATACAAATGCTAAGAAATGGAAATAACTTATTGACCATTAAACAAAACATAACTGGTACATAATCCTCAAATCAACTCAATACAACTGGGATAACAACTCTAAACCACAATAACATAACTGAAGCACAATACACTCTAAACACAACTAACTGATACACTCAAAACATCACTCCTGCCCTTCCCCATCGGTAAGCACGTCACCTGAAAAGCCTGGAAAAGGGGGAAACAACAACTATGAGCTAACTCTCAGTAGAAAATAACAGATAGGTATAAGTGATTAGCAGTTTAATTACATTTTCAAAATATCATGCTACAAGGATAATGCAATAAAAGAATAATGATGATATAATGAAACAAAATTTAAAGATCCTGCAAGGTCAAAAAATATAAAGGAACAGAATGGTAATACTTAAGAGGAATAACAAAGACAAGAATTTACTACAGGAGATGACGATAAAGAGTTTGCCATATTGAGATAATTCAAGTCATGTCAAGCACGTATGTAGTTTCATTTCCACGTCCAAGTAACAGCAAGTAAGTATCAACAAGTAGCGTATAGAATAGTGAAGAGTGGAAAGTGAAAAGTAGTAGAGAGTAGTGGAGAGTAGTAGGGAGTAGTGGAGAGTAGTGGCCAGTCCTAGATTTTACTCATGTCATAGTACTGGTGCCAAATGCCACACCTAGTCAATCACCTCCTCGGGGGTACACGTAGTGTTCGGGCGCTCCTCCCAGGACTAGACCAAGCCTTTAATTGTTTGCCAGGCATTGATTTCTTTGGATCAAAGATCCCACGAATCTAGACTTTCACAATTTATGGCCAGAATTCTAAGGTTTGAATCATGTAGCAATAACAATTTCAAGTAGGAAGGAGATTCATTTCAGAATTTCAAGGTAAGCACAATCATCAAGAAGATTGAAAACCAAATCACAAAAAGAGTTAATCATGCTGCGCTACTGTAGTACAGTAGCTATCCAACAAGCTAATCAACATATTAATCCTAATTATCAAGTTAATAAGTCAAAGATTATCCATTATCATTTGCATTAAGACAATTGCCAAAAACTGATTCAAGATGATAAGGTAAAGGATAAGCTTGTACAGGAAGGAAAAAAATATGCATTAACAGAGATTTAATTATATTATTAACCACTAATTATGTGGGTTTCTATTTAACCATTGTATACATTGCAATTAAGATGATGAATGACATGCTTTTACATCGTGATAGAACATAGGAATCAATGCAATTTGAAAATCATAAGGCTCATGATTAGGTCACTGGTTCTTCAGAAATATAGTTTTCAATTGGTCTAAGTTGATTAGGTCAATCCCCTAATGATCCGGATCGATCCACGGGTCGAAAAATGATGAAAACTAGGTTTCTGGTACATGGGTCGACCCCTGGGGTCGACCCCTGAAAAATTGGGGTCTGTCTGCTGGATGGGTCGACCCCTGGGGTCGACCCCCTCAAATCCAGCAGCATGGGTCGACCCATTGGGTCGACCCTCGCGCTGGGCCGAATGGGTCGACCCCAGGGGTTGACCCTCGGGCTGGCCTTTGCTGCTGGGGCATGGGTCGACCCCTGGGGTCGACCCCTGCAAGCCCAGAAAAGGCCGGGGCCTCCGGAAAACATGTAAACTTACCCATTTGAGGTCCAATTGAGTTGAAATCAAAACCCCATGCTATAGGAATCTTACTAGACATATGAGGGTCATAATACATGAGTTTTAAAGCACGAATTTCATCAGAAACCCATTTAATCACAACCTATTCTATGAAGAACACAAGAAGACCTAATTCTTGACATTCTTCCACTAAATCTAAAAATTCTCCCAACATACACAACGGAATTTGGGGATTTTGGTGTCAAAAGAAAGCTAACAACATGCTGATTACCTCATGTAAGTTAATTAGAGTTTGGTTGTTAGATCCTACCTCAAATCGGAGAAAGAATTTGAAACCCTAGAATGAAGAACAAGCTTGACAGCAGCTCACAAAAAGCTCGATATCTCCACGGATACCTAATGAAATTTGGGGCTTTCAGTCCCATTGGATAGATCTCGTCGAGCTGATCAAGATACTATATTTACAAGTCTCATTTGGTTAAGGGTACCTACCTTAATCGACAGATTAAAGGGCTGGAGATGAAGAACGACGAACTACCAACACCCTCCATCAAAACGACGAATACTCCCAGATCTGGACTCCTCGTCGGCTGACCCAGCTACCAAATGAAACTAGAGTCGAAGAGCTACATTTCTATAGGTCATGGAACTTCTGGAGCCTTCGGAGTTGGGAGTATTTGGCGCTGCAAGTTACGTGTTAGAAACGGCGCCAGAATCCCTGACTCGACCAAAGCTATGTCGGCAGCACATTTTAGGGCTAGGTTTACCTCAATTGATTGAGGGTAAATGTTCCTTACCTCGTGGCCTTCCATTTGCCCTTGATTTCAGATCATTTGGTTGAGTAATAAGGTCGAATTTCACGTTTTAAGTTACGATTAGGTAAAGGTTAGGTAAAGGTCAAATTCAGGATTAATCCTCTAATTAGACAAGGTTACGTAATTAATTTGGGTCAAGTCCAGAAGACAAAATTGCTATAAAAATGATCTTTTACCCAATTACTATTTTTACAGATTTTTCTAAGGTAGTCGAATTTTATAGGTTCTATTTTCTAATGAATTAAATATTAATATTTCGAAATTCAAACATTAATTCATTTTAATTCAATTTTTAATTAATAAAAGCTCAATAAAACTTAATAAATAATCGGGGTATTACAGATAAACACAGATCCAGAGGGGGGGTGAATGGATCTTTTAAAGAGTTTTGACCAATTTAAAATTCGTATGAAATGATTAGCACAAGATCAGTGGACAATTGCTCAAACATAAAAGATGCAAACCCAATTAAACTCTAGAACATGAATAATCAATCAGATCACGGTCCTAGCATGCATCTAGCGGAAGCAAGCAATCAAACAAACCACTGCACAAGGGATTTTTTAGGTGGTTCGGTCCACAGACCTACGTCCACCCCTCACTCCTAACCGGAGTGAGGCTTCCACTAGCAATTAGCTAGAAAGCAGACTCAGTCTGCAAACAAGTTGCTGCCACACAACTTGACCAGGGGAACAACCTCCCCTCTTCCTTCCAACCGGAGGGACACCCCAAGTGACTCCCAGCCACTTGGAAACCAGAGACACACAGTCTCTCTTCGTCCAGACCAGGAGGGAATACCTGGACTTGCAACACACAAGACCAGAACCGGAGGACCAATCCTCCCTTCCTCCAAACCGGAGGGAACCCACAAGTGACTCCCAGCCACTTGCAACCTAGAGGTCTCGGACCTCCCTTCCTCCCAGCCAGAGGGAAACAACCAATGACACCCAGTCAAAGGCAACCAGAGACGCAAGTCTCTCTTCCTCCAAACCGGAGGGAACCCGACCTCACACTAGAGGATCGGAAGAACAACTAGTGAATAGTTAAAAGGAAAAACAAAAACATAGCAACAGAAAGCTGGAAAAATGAAATGCACAAAAGCTCTCGCAGGAGCAAACTGGGTTGGATCTGATCCAAGGTCCAGTGAAGACAGCAAGACTTCTCTTCTTCTTCACGAGCTCTCCATCTCTCTTTCTCTTTCTTTTTCTTCTTCTACTCTCTCACAATCTCACAGTACAATCTCTCTTCCTCTTTCCTTCTCGAGCCCTCTTCTTTCTTTCTGCTACTCTTTCTGCTTCTGTTTTCTTCTTCTATCACTCTTTGCTCTCACTTCTTCTTCTTCACTCATAGTCTCGATCAGCCCTCTTCTGTTCTTATCAGTCACCTTCTGAGGAAGACATCTTCTATATATATAGCAGCAACTTAGGGCGTGTGCTTTCCACTTCTCCCGCCCAAGTGATGCTACCACGTGTCAGCATCTCAGCTCCTTGGATCACGTGCCAGGTGCCCACCTCGAGTCACGTGCTCAGACACATTAACCTCATCCAACAATCCTGTCAGTTAATCAGTCGAAGACAGTATTAGCTTAAGGCAAGGTTCAGACTTCATTTAGCAAGCAAGGCAAGCATGGATGGCTGTACAGAGTTGATCGTGTGAGGCAAGATGAGTGTACAGACTTCTTACCACATGCTGTAATATGCATATATAATGTAGTGTATAGACTTTCGAAGCAGCAAATAAGCAAGTATGTACAACGTGAGAGTGTATAGACTTGAAGCCCTTTAAGCGACCTCAATGTACACACTTGACAGATGATGTATGGACTTATCAGAAAGGGATGTGCAGACTTCTGTGTGATGCATGAAGCAATCAAATGTATAGACATGCAACACGTGAGTGTATAGACTTGATGTTTACATGCATGAGAACTCTATGTACAGACTTGCTGTGATCAATGCACAAATGCAGTGTATGGACATGGCGTGAATGCAACAGCAATGTATAGACTTCATGTGTAGAAGACTAAGACATTGTACAGACTTCACATGAAGCGCTGGAGGATGTACAGACTTGTGTTCGTTCAACACACAGGCTGTACAGACATTGAGGCGAGCGCTGTCCAGACTTTGAGGCAAGCTCTGTATAGACTTGATGAGAATGCATGGAACAACCGATTGTATAGACATGAAACAAGGAGTGTATAGACTTGGTGTTTACATGCCTGAGAGACCAAAGTACAGACTAGCTAAGCTTTCGCTAAGTCTGTATAGACTTGACCATGCAGACGACGGCACCAGAGTACAGACTTGAATGCTTTCGTTAAGTCTGTATAGACTTGACTATGCAAGGAGGAGTGTATGGACTTTAGAATGCATGAGACACCAGTGTACAGACTTTGAGAAGAACGATGCATGAACAAGCCTAGCATGAACAAGCCTAACCAATGTATAGACTTCACCCTTGAAGATGTGAGCGAGACACTGTATACACTTGGCCCTTGAAGAATGTACAGGCTCTGAAGACTTGAAGGCCACGATGTATAGACTTGGCGTTATGAGGCATGCAGGCTGTATAGACTTCCGATGCCATGAAGACAATGTGTAGACTTGTGAAGCTTGAGGCCGATGTATAGACTTGGAGACCCTGAACCAGTGTATAGACTTGAAAGGCTTGAATACAGCGATGTGCATACATTGTGATGTATAGACTTAGGAGCATTTGCCAAGGCTGTACAGACTTCAGGCTTTGAACGTGTGTGCTGTGAATCAATGTATAGACTTGGTGAGCTTCAAAGCACAATGTGCAGACTTTGCGATGTATAGACTTAGGGTTCAACTGTGGATGTATAGACTTTGAAGATGCAAGCAATGTACAGACTTGGAGAATGGCTTGAGACACAGACACGCTGCTCGCTGTACAGACTTTGGGTGAAGGCATGAATAGTGAATCAATGTATAGACTTGGATGCCCAACGCCAATGTACTGACTTGCTTTCAAGGAATGCACTGCTGTACAATGTATAGACTCTCAATGTATGGACTTGCCAAGACAACTGGAGGATGTATAGACTTGCCAACGAAAGGGCTATACAGACTTGAGCAATGCAAAGGCAATCGGATGTATAGACTTCATGATGAGTAGACTTGCCAAAACAACTGAACCGTGTACAGACTTGAACGAGCAAAGTCTGTACAGACTTTATTAAGACAACAGATGTATAGACTTAGAAGATACAGACTCTGTATAGACTTGCGAAAGGAAACGAATGTATAGACTTTGAAGCAGAAGCCAGGCAAACGATGTGTAGACTTGGCCAGAACGTAGGGAAAGGTATGAATGTATAGACTTGGCCAGAACGTAGGGAAAGCCGCCAATGTGCAGACTTGATCATCCAGCAGTGTATAGACTTTGTTTCGAGCAACGTAGGTAAAAGAGACAATGTATAGACTTTGAACAAAGATGAACATGGCACTCTGTACAGACTTAGAGATCTGGGGGGTCGACCCATCTGGAAGGGGGTCGACCCACTTTTAGACTTCAACAATCAAGCTTCAGGCAGGCTGTCTAAGGATGTATAGACAGTGTAGAGAGAGTGATACACTAGTTGTGCAGACAACACCCATTGTACAGACTTAACCTGAGCAGATATGAAATGCATGAGTCTAAGTCTAGACATTCATAGAAACAAGGTTATGAAATGTAGACATTCATTGACTTATGGCAGTTATGAAATGCACCAATGCACACAGCCTGTTCGATGTAATGATACTCAAATAAGATGTTCATTGAAACATTCATATGCAACACATGTTCATTGAAACATTTATATGCAACACAAATAGATTTATATGCAGACTCAAACAGTATGTAGACTATGCAGATTCAAACAGATTTATATACAGACTCAAACAGATGATGACTTATAGTGTTTGCTATCATCAAAATCACAGGGACACAACAAACTTGAATTGTCATTTACTAGCATGTTGTGATGAATTGGTTGAATCAAATTAAAAATCTTGAAGTGGTTGCATATTGAATATTCTTAATTTTAATTGCATGATCACACTTGAATTGAATTGCATATGTGGTATATCAAATGGCATCTGTGGACGAGTGGATCATGTCCACTTGGAAGCATTCCCTATGCGTTGAGCTGGCTCTTCGGACTACAATCTCTGCCTCGTACCAGATCTTGAAAATTAGGATTGGTTGATGTATGAATAATTTCTTGAGCTGAGCTATGTAAATCGAGAATATGTTTGTGGTTAAATGATTCATATATTTGGCTTTTGGATGATTTCTCATTTCAACACTTGTGAATGACCTTTGAAAATCTGTTGTTGAACAATTCTGCAAATTGGGTTGCATTGCTTAATTTTGATCATCTAAGCACCCTTATTCATAAAGGTCATGTCATGAAAAATATTTGTTGATTCATGAATAGAATGAGGATGATTTCAATAAGAATTTTATCACACTAGCTTGAAAATCAAAGCTCTTATCTTGCCAAAATCACTTGCATTCTACTCTCACATAGTTATAGGTTGCATGCATCATAATTCAATGCATAATGTGCTTTTAGATCATGCAAATAAAAATCAAGTGCGAATCACTTTGCACATTGCATCACATTCTCATATGCTCATATGTTATTTTGCATTGGAACTCATGCATTAGTCGCACTTAACTCATTCAGTTGTCATCCATTCAATTGGTATCAAATTGACATCACATTGCTCGCATGCATGTCATAGTGCATTTCACTATCATATGATCAAATGTTGCATTGCATTAGAACTCATGCATTGGTTGCATTCAATTGGTATCTATTTGATTGGTATCAGTTGCATATTTGCATTGCATATTGTATACATTCCTCTGCATGCTTGCTTGATATTAAATGCTATTCACCCCCATCCCTTGGCATTTCTATGGCCTTATGTCTTCTTGATAAATAATGCTGTATTTGAGTCATTATTGGAGTGTTTCATGTCGTATACTCCGGGGGAGTTCATATTTCATAAGTGCATCTATTTAGGGGGAGTTGCACTGTTATGTATTCATGATATTTTCGGTATACATGCTGAATCAAATTCGCACACTTCATGCACAAAATGTGAAAATGAGTGTTAAAGATAAGGATATATGAATTTCATTTCAACACTTTCGAGGTGTTAAACTCACTGCATGTATGTTGAAGAGACAGTTGAGAAAAAAGCTGCCTACCTATCCTTTTTGAAAAATCTCGAATGAAAATGAAAGGCAGAGCAATGTTAAGTCTCACTGAGTAAATTGGGCACATGTCACCTGAGACGTGATGTGGTTCATTTTTGAAAAGTGTTGACTAAAGTACCTCTGTTCAAAATGAGGAGAAATAGTTCAATATTCTGAGTAACCGGGGATTCTGGCATGAGCTCCATGCATCTACTCGGGTAAAAAGGAATTATTTGAACCTGATCACTCTTGAAAAAATTCTGACTATCTGTTGAGTTGAAAAATGATGGTGAAAACTCACAGTGGTAGAGCGAAGCCTCTAATACGCTGTTCTCAAAATTGAAGTGCAGTCTATAAAATGTCTCCTTGTGTTAATATGAAAATCTGAATATCCATATTGCAACTATCATTTTTCATATTACTCACTTACACATCTAGAAATTTGATTTAATATGTATTCAGAAAGTTGATCGACTGCATTAGCAATTGCATAAATCTCCTATATGATTACACAATCTCCCATGTGTTATAAGTGAACATTTCAGTTGCTATGACCCTCATGCACCCTTCTTATACCCATTCCCTCTTAAATAAGTACGGGGGAGCTATGTTGGGTGTATATATACGTATTTGTCTGTTTGTTTGTTTATGCATTTCACATGTCATCACATGCATATGTTGCATCTCATGCATTTCAAACCACAAATCAAAAATTAAAATCTAAAAATAATGAAAACCCAAAAATTGAATGGACTTCTCATGCTGCACACTTGTTAAATAAGATTTGGATTTTGTTTGACCAAGGGGCAAAGCGTGAAATCAGCTCTACTCGTCCTAGCACATCCAAATGATCAACAATTGGTATCCTATCATGCCAACCAATGGTATCTCCAAAATAAATAAAAATTTGCAACATGAAAATCAACAAACACATGATTTGGTGCCTCCCAGACATTCCATGAACCCACTTGTTTATCATTTTCTCCATCATCATGATTTGGTGCTTCATCAGACTTTCAATTGTGGGTCTTTGTTTCTTGCTCATTCATCATACTACTATTTGAACCTCTGTGGTTTCCTCCCTTCATCTTGATAGTGTTCATGTGGGAGAATGTTTGAAATTACCCTGCCTGTTGTTAATGACAATGGGGGAGCAAGTTATGTTGTTAAGGGAGACAGCTTTGCCTTATCCCGCTTTTTGATAATGTCAAAGGGGGAGAAAAAGATGATTCATGCTTGTCTTTGTGATGATTCTTGATTGCCCTTGTCAGAACAAAGATGATTCATGCTTGCCTTTGTGATGATTCTTGATTGCCCTTGTCAGGAGAAAAAGATTCATGATTGCCATGTGTAAGGGGGAGAAGAACATGTTGTATCGTCATTTAGTTTATCATCATCACTAAGTTTGTCCTCATTCTTCACTAAATTTGTCATCATCAAAAAGGGGGAGATTGTTGAGCTATGGTTTTGATGATAACTAAACTTAGTGTGTATTGCTATGGTTTTGATGCTAACTAAATGGTTGATTGTTCATATCGATTGGTTGAATATGATTGAGTTGAACATGTGCATTGAATGCTTCCTATGCATACTTTTCATGGAGCTTGGTTACATGATGCATTCATATTAGACAAATGCATATCTATTGATCTTGATCTTTAGTCAATCATGTTTTCAAAGTGTTCACTTGTATATGTGCATGGCTAAATTGCTCTCATACTTTGCTCACTTGCATAGAAATAATTCTTCACCTTTAGCTTAAACCTTTTATGGTTCAAGTGTTTGTATGCACCTTGAACATGGGCTTTCATGTATGCATTTCATACATTTATCATATTGATTATTAAGCTAAAGTTCTAATTATTTTTATCATGGTTTTGTAGGTTAAATTTTTTGTATAATCCCTTCAAGATCAAAGGAGCTTGATGCCACAAAGTTTGGAAGGGTTGCAATGGAGTTTGGGGGTGAAATCTTAAAGTCAGGAATTTCAATGTAACCAGGTCGACACTGTAGCTAGGTCGACACTGTAGCGCGGTCGACCGTCAGGCCAATATCGATCGACCGAAAATAACAGAATGCAACTGTTCTGTTTCCTGCAGAGTTCCGGTCGACCGCCAACCAGTTTCGATCGACCGCCAGCCCCGATAAGCCCAAAATGTTGACTTTTGTCTATCTCTGAAAGAGCATCTCCTCTTGGTATTGTTTAATCCCAAAGCCACCAAACCTTCCAGGTTTTGTGGATCTGGTTCTTGGGATGTCTATGGACCATTCAAAGTGTATAAAATACATACAAGAGGGTTAGAAACCATATCTATCCAAGAGATTAAAGGAGAGATCAAGGGGGAGAGCTATCAAAGGAAGAAGAAGGCTGCTGCAACCCTCCGTGAACAGTAATCCGCCCAGCAACTTCTTCATCCATCTAAAGGTATTCAAGCTCCATCTGAAGCCAGCAACCAATGGGGAAGAGGAGAAGCAAGCAAACATCAAGGAGATCAAGAAAGCTGTCCAAGGAAGAAGAAGCTGTACTGTAGCCGTGAACAGTACCTCGTGGAAGATCTCCTCATCCCTACACAAGCCTTTCAAGCTCCATTCAAGCCATTCAAGTGAAGTAGGAAGCATCGTTCTGAGCTCTACATCATACACTCAGTGGAAGCCAAATCAGGAGTCTTCTAAACTGTGCTTCTTTATTTTTGTGTTTTGGGCCCTATATTTGTGCTCGTCATAACCTGAAGAACTTGTGTGTGTATGGATCGTTGTTGGATCCGTGGTCGTATGTGTGTGTGTGTCGTATTTGATTCGTGTGTGCGTAGATCTTCCTAGATCTGCGTTTGTGTGTGTGTGGATCTTTTTAGATCCGGTCTTTTTAGTGTATGGAGTGCTGCATCTGTCACAACGTGTGTGTGTTTTGTTGATCCGCTTGTTGGATCGTGTTGGAGACCTCATCTCTGTGTGTGTGTGGGCAGGCGTCGTCCTGTGTGTGTGGTTGGAGCGTCGTCTCCGTTTTGGGGATTTATACCCGAGTGAAGCCTCACCGAGTTTGGTGAGGGGTGGACGTAGGACTGCCGTCATTGCATCCGAACCACCTTAAAAATCGTTGTGCTTTATATTTTGAATTGTGTGGTTTGGTCCATTTCCTCTACCCCCATTCTGCGTGAGTGATTAGTGTAAACTGGTTGTTCAGATTTATCCACGTGTTTATTACTTAATTTCTGTCATCATCATATAAACTTGATAAATCCAATTTTGTGTTCATAGATTTGAATCTCTTAAGTAGCATTCTATCACATATTTTATAAAAGACCAAAAGTTTTCTTAAAATTTGTAATCACCCAATTCACCCCCCTCTTGGGTGTCATTGATCGCGGGACTTCAGGAAGGTGGCCGAAGTAGCCCATTCAAGTGAGTGTGGAGGTCATGTCAATGGACAGGCTCTAGCGAAGAAAATCCTTAGGCAAGGTTACTATTGGCCTACTCTAGAGGAAGATTGCTCCCTCTATGTCCGGAGGTGTCTTAAATGCCAACTCCACGCTGATAAAATCCATGCTCCTGCTTCATCTCTTCATCCTCTCTCTGCTCCTTGGCCATTCTCCATGTGGGCTTTCGACATTGTTGGCCCGCTCGGTGATCCTAACTCTCAGACCAAGTAGAAATCCTTCATCCTTACCGCCACTGAGTACTTCACCAAGTGGGCCGAAGCAGAAGCGTACGCGGAGATCAAAGCTACCACAGTGTGCCGCTTCATCTTAAAGAATATCATCTCGCAATTCGGAGTGCCAAGCAGTATCGTCACCGACAATGGACCCTAGTTCATCTCTCAAGAGCTCCAGGACCTTTGTAAGAAGTTCAATATTGTATTGCATCATTCATCTCCATATTATCCTCAAGGTAACGGCCAAGCCGATGTCACTAATAAAACCCTTCTTAAAATTTTAAAGAAAACTTACGAATCTCACAAATTTTCTGATTGGCCTGAACGGTTAATGGAAGCTCTATGGGCTTACCGCACCTCCGTCCGTACTCCTACGGGGTAAACCCCCTATGCTCTTACTTACGAGATGGAGGCGGTGCTCCCATATGAGATCTTGATCCCTTCCCTAAGGGTACAACTCGATAAGGAACTTAATCTCGGTGAACGACGAGAGGCATTGCTCGTCCAGTTGTAACTCTTGGATGAGAAGAGGATGAATGCGGCCGATCACGTGTCTGTTTATCAAAAAAGAGTTTCACGTTATTTTCAAAAGAAGGTAATTGCGCACAAATTTCAAATAGGTGATATGGTTTTGAAACGGAAATTCATTAGGTCCAGAGGTCCTAGGTCTAAATTGCTACCTAACTTGGAAGGGTTGTTCGTCGTCAGAGAAGCTTATTCAGGGAATGTGTATCGCCTAGTTAACGCGGAAGGTGAGGAGCTGTCTCACGCTTGGAATGGGTTGTATCTTAAGCATGTTTTCCCTTAGAGTCCGGCTAATGAAGACCAGGTAGCAAGGTGTTCCTTTCCTCAAAACATAAAGGGAGATTCAAAGTCTAGCAATCACACACTTCACGACATCCCTGGTCGGGTTTTCCCAGTTTTGTGTAAACACCGTTTCTCCCTGGCCATGCTTGGGGGAAGTGAAAGTCCCTGTCCATTTCTCTCTTCGACCGAATCTAGGGGCAAGAGGCGAATAAAGGGGGCGATGACTGATCTAAACACCTTGATGAAAGGAGGTCTCAAATAGGGGCAGTCCGTTATGACCTGATTCCACAAGAAAAAGCAATAGTAATATCAAGGAAAAAAGAAAAGAAAAGGAGCAAGAATCAAGGCAAAGCCAAAAGCTCAAAGCTCAAAGTCCAGAAAAGCTCCAAAAGTATAGAACTGGGTATGGGAAGAGTGGCAGTATAGTTTCCCCGCGGGACGTCATGAGCCCAGTCGTATGCGTACCTAATGTGGTTGAAGGTTCGATGACGGACACAAAATCCCGGCGCAATAGACTGAATCTCTGAAGGGGTCGTCATGAGAAGCATTCAAGCCCTAAAAACCTCTATACCTGGTTTAGGCTTACCTCTCGAACGTCTTTTTTCTTCTTAGGACTAGAATTGTACCCTGAGTATGGCCTCGGTAGAAGCGGCGTCATATAGATTGGCCCCGACCGGGGATTGTCAATTCAAAAGCACGCCGACCTCAGGAGATTCCTAGTGGGACAGGTAGGGCTCTCGTTGCCGGGACGAAGTTAGCTTTCAAAACTCCAAAAAAATCAAATATTTTAAAATCCAAAAAATCAAATATTTCAAAATAAAAAAAATCAAATATTTCAAAGTCCAAAAAAATTCAAATATTTCAAAATAAAAAAAAATAAAAGATTAAATATTTTCAAAATCCACAAAAATCAAATATCTTCGAAAAACTCAAAATACCATCATTCTTGCATATTGTAAGACCCCAGAATTTTTATAAATTATTTTTGGAATATTTAATTAATTTTTGAGAATTTTAAAGACCCAAAATAGAGTAATAAATGAATATTGGATTAATAAGTCATTATAAGGCCCAATTATGTTAAATAATTAACCTAGCCTATTTAAATAGAATCCAAAAGGTTTAAGGACCCAGCCCATTAAGTTTGGCCCATATTCTAAAAGGTTATTTAGCCTATTTACCATTTTAATGGATAATAATATGGATAATTAACAAAAGAGTTTGATTGCTGTTGAACTCTGTGCACGTTGGATGTAGCGGTCTATCGTGCGACCGCCACAGCGATGTAACGCACCAATCTAGATGCGTTACATCCTGTCAGTTCCGTGAAAGAAAGAACGAGCAAAAAGATTAGAACTTTGTGATCTTATCTACAAGAGATCGACTTGGGAGAGTTTATAACATTACTAAGGACTCTTAAGGATTAGGTTCTGGCAAATTAAGGACTCTGGAATCGATCTAATCTTTAAACCATAGCCAAAACCCTATAAATATGACCTAGTTCTGAACTGAGCGACCCTTACTTTTGGCTCGTGAAGAATCAAGGTAAGGAGTCATAATTTCGGGTAAGTTCTTTAGAAGCTTTTGTTTAGTATACTTTAGACTAATAGTTCTCCGAATTTCGTGCTAGGAGATCAAGCAACCAAGGAGATTGAAGCTTCCAAAGTTGCTGGTTCGACCATAATAACCAAGGATTCAGAGCAAAGGACCCCTGAAGATCAAGAGATTAGAATGTTTAAACGAGGTAATTGGAATTCAATCCTTTAGAACTTTTTGATCACCTTAGTTTCATCTTCTTACCCTCAAAAGTTCACATCTTTAGGACAAGAGGTTGGAGAGATAGAGCAGCAGGAAGTTGTTGGAAAATCACTGGAAAAGGAGAGCTAGGGCTCGATTTTCAGATTCAAATTAGAAGCTTAAAGCCTAGTTAAGCGGTAGGTTATCTCATGATTGGCAAAAATATCTTGTTAGAGATAAAAGCCCTCTGATTGTGTTTGATTTCACGCATTATAGACTATGAATTTCATGTTTTAGTGGGCTCATGCATACATACATATCCTTAGCCCTAATCTAAGATCAAAGATATAATCTTGTCAATTCACTGCAACCTATGCATCTAGATGACCTTTACTTCGTTTTGTCATGATTGGGGTAGTTAAATCTTTTCAAAACATGACATGGTTTCAATCATAGTCTTTTTATTTCATTATACTGTTAGCAGAGACTCTGACGCATCATGCTTAGACCGTCACAGACTGTAACGGCCTTACGATAAGCCGTCACACCCTATGTTGCATTCTAATTGCTCTGTTGTCTATGATGCACCATAACAGGAGCGTTATATTACTGTAACGGCCCCTCGATAGACCGTCACAATCACTGTGACGCACCCATCCTCGATCGTCAGGGTAATCGTAGACAGAATTAAAAATCAGTCAAGTTAACTTATAAATAATCCTAGTTATCTAAGTTTTGACCTAATTTCATGTCTTTAAGATAATCTACTGATTCATGATAAAAATTGCATAATTAAGGTATCTTAAGTTAATTTAAGTTATGTTAATTTCATGTGCCAAAATTCTATAGTTTTGTATCTAAATCATGATTTTCCCAAAGGAAGTATTGACGGAGTTTTATCATGATTTCCTATTGTTACACATCCTCTCTATCAATAGAGTCATTTCTCAAAGTACATGGCACATATTCCGATATGTTGTCCATTAGTTCACTATGCACTATAGGAATATTATTCTTGGACATGAGGACCTCTCTATTAGATATTCCTTCCAATAGACTAGAAAATCTTGTTGCAAGGCCTCCGTAATTTTCCGCGAGCCTGGGATTCTCACTAGGATGCCGAGTTGGTTGTACCATTAAAACCCAATTAGTTAGAACGCACTATCGATGTTTTCTGGTTCTAGCAATGTAACGGACCTATATTGGACCGTCAGGCATATGTAACGGCCCAATATACAACCGCCACATTTAACTGTGTCCAATTACTATTTCTAGATTTAGTCATTCTAACGCATCAAGGCTAGACCGTCACATCAATGTAACGGCCCATTACTGGAGCGTCACATCATGTAACGGCCTAGTACACGACCGTCACACTGCTTGAGTATTTTCACTCGAGGTTTGACCAAGGATTGATATTCCAAGGTTTCTAGATGGATTATTGATGATCTAGAACTTATCATATTGATCAAGAAACCTAATATAATGAATGGAAGATAAAGAATGTACCATTATGCTGCCCATTTATTTCCCTAAGCATAACATAGTATAAGTCATTCTTGATTTCTCATGATTCTTATTAAAGCATTCATTCATTGAATTATTGTTATCAAGAGCTTGCTGGAATTGTACATTCTTGGCCATACTTTATTGTTACATGCGTGGAAAAAGCTTGATTTATACTTGAAGATGCGATCGAGCACTGATTGTGTTCAAGGGCTCTATGCTAGTCCCCTCGACTGATTGTCGGAAACATACTATTATAAATCATGGGGTATGATGCTACTGGCGTCGCATTGCGCTGGGAGTACTTTCTCTATAAATAAGTGAAATATCCACGGCTCGTGAAGTGAAAAAATCTACAACACAATACAGCATGATTGATACTTGACTTTCTTGATATTCCACAGAAATTCACGAAGTACTTGCTCATAAGTAAAAGATACTAGAGTGATGATTATGTGGCTTGTTAGTACATTCTCGATACATTCTTGTTCATGAAAGGCCATATCATGTTCTTATAACATTATTGCTAGTTCATACTTGCTCTCATTCTATCTTACATACTTTGGTTTAATCGCATGATTGATCGTATTCGTGTGATTTTACCTTATTTCTCTAGAGCTAAAATGTTAATTACTTTAATGATGCCTTCATGTTGATGCGAAGATACCTACTGGATAAGTGTTCTCATTACCTATTTCCATTCTTTTTCAGGAAATGGAAGTGAGTCGGGTTCGGATTCAGAATGTTCAAGTAGCGGATCTGAGAGTGATTAAAGAATGAGCGAAGACTTAAGAAGTTTACATTGTTTAGATCGAGTCTATGTAATTTCTTATTTCTTGAGTCTAGCATGATGGAAGTTGAATTAGTGGTTGTATTTGAATATTGGAATTGATTATTAATGAAAATCAAAGTTGAGTAAATATTGTGCGATTGCATTCTTATGTGTGATTGCCTTGCACTCTGATCATTCTTACTTGCAAGAGGCTTACCATGCCGGCTGTCCGCGTTCCTCGAGCGAGTCTTCCGCTGTAATAAAGGCTCGGGGCATGACAGTTAAGTAAGTATCAAAGCCTAAGTCTCAGGACTTAGGAAGAAGAGTCATGTCATAGGATAAGTCCAAGGTTTAAGGACCCATACGTATGAACTAAGGAAGAAATTTCTACGCCCATGTGAGAATTGGGTAGAACCCGGGATAAGATAGTTCATTAGCTTTAAGATTGATTTTCCTTCCAATTCTGTAAGAAATAACAAGTTGTTATTTTTCTCTCAGGTACCCTATTATTATCATGGCTCATCGCATAGATTGGAATAGTATGCAACAAACTGTTGCTGGCCTCACTCAGGCATTACAAACCATGGCGCAAGCTGGCGCAGGAGCAAGGGCTGGTGATTTACATCGTAACTTTTGGAGTTTAAACCCTCCGCGGTTCTATGGTTCTTCTAATCTAGACGAAGCAGAGAACTGGATAGATGAAATGAATCGTATCTTTGACGTTATCCAATGCACCGATCAAGAGAAGGTGCGTCTCGTAACATTCCAACTCAACAAAGATGCCCGTACATGGTGGAAGTTGGTTCTGGCAGCTCCGGCCGATGCACCTCATACATGGGATGGTTTTCTTACCCTATTCCGTGCCAAGTACTTTTCTGAGCACGTAAAGGAACGAAAGGCTATGGAGTTCGCTGCTCTTCGGTAAGGAATGATGACGGTTGCCGAATATGAACTGCAATTCTCAAAGCTTGCACCTTACGCACCACATCTTATCAGCACCAATTTATTGAAGGCTAATCGGTTCATGGACGGGTTACGACCCGGTTTCATTCAGCAGCTCGGGACCCAAAACATCCGTACTTATGCGGAGATGGTTCAACGAGCGTATTTGTGTGAAAGGACCTTGGAGAAGGTCGAGAAATTAAAAGGGAAAGGAGAGGAGTCTAGCAGATGCTCAGATCGGCGTTATAAGAAAGAAAAGTTCAGCATCACAGAGCCCTACAAGAGCCGTGATAGTAAGAAGAGATCCAGGAATGGGAATGGTGGAAGTTCCCATAAGCAAAAGAAAGTCAAGGAGGAGAAGGAGAAGGTCGCCACGGCTTGCACATTTTGTGAAAAATTCGGCCATTCGGCTGAGGAGTGTTGGAAGCGCCTCGGCGCTTGTTTACGTTGTGGAAGCAGGGAGCATCGCATGCCAGATTGCCCCCTTATGAAAGACCAATCGTCTGGTGGAGGACGTAGGAGGCAAGCTCGCCTCAATGCCATCTTAGAAGAAGAGGAAACGCTCAGGGATGGCGGATTTATGGAAGGTACTCTTCAAATTTATTCTCGTCCTACATTTGTGCTATTTGACACTGGTGCCTCTCATTCTTTTATCTCCACTACTTTTGCAAAAACATTATCAATTGCATCAGTCCCCTTACCTTCAAATCTCGCTATTTCCACACCCTTAGGTTCTGGAACAAAGCTTACCGACTATTATCCTAATAGCGAAGTGACAGTAGAAGGTCACAATCTCCCCGCAAACTTAGTATGCCTTGACATGAAAGGTTCTGATGCCATTTTAGGGGTAGATTGGCTTGTAGATCATGATGCTTATATCAATTGCCGAAATAGGATTATATCCTTTCGAAAGTCCGATCTTCCAAGATTCTCTTTTCTTGGCATCAAGTACAAGAAGCATCCTACTATTATATCTTCTCTTCACGCTTGCAAACTTATCTCGCAAGGATGTGAAGCTTTTCTTACTTCTGTCATTATTACTGAATCTAAGGAGATTATCTTAGCGGACATTCCTATTGTAAATGAGTTCCCCGATGTGTTCCCGTCCAAATTACCCAGTTTACCACCCAAGAGGGAAGTGAACTTCACTATTGAACTCATCCCAGGAGCATCACCTGTTTCTATAGCCCCTTATAGGATGTCCCCCATAGAACTCAAGGAATTAAAAAGGTAGTTGCAGGAATTACTAGACAAATGCTTCATCAGACCTAGCACATCCCCTTGGGGTGCGCCGGTTCTATTTGTCAAGAAAAAGGATGGTTCTCTCAGACTATGCATCGATTACCGGCGACTGAATCAACTCACAATTAAAAATAAGTATCCGTTGCCGCGTATTGATGAGCTCTTCGATCAGCTTTCAGGAGCAGAATATTTCTCTAAGATTGACCTCAGATCAGGTTATCATCAGCTTAGAATTAAAGAAGAAGACATTTATAAATCAGCTTTTCGAAGTCGTTATGGCCACTATGAACTTATGGTAATGCCGTTTGGGTTAACTAATGCCCCGGCAGCATTCATGCAACTTATGAACAGTGTTTTCCAGCCATATCTGGACCAGTTTATCGTCGTCTTCATTGATGATATCTTGATATACTCCAAGACAAAGGAGGAACATGAAGAACATTTGAAAATAGCTTTGCAAACACTTAAAGAACATAAACTCTATACCAAGCTAAATAAATGTAAATTTTGGCTCAAGGAAGTTTCATTCCTAGGCCACATTATTTCAAAAGAAGGTATTGCGGTGGATCCTTCTAAGGTAGAAGCTGTCAGAAATTGGAGCCGGCCAACGACTGTATCAGAAGTAAGAAATTTTCTGGGTCTAGCTGGTTATTATAAAAGATTCATTAAGGACTTCTCAAAGATAGCAGTTCCTTTAACTAGACTCACGAGAAAAGAAAATTCTTTTGTCTGGTCAGAGGAATATGAGAAGGGTTTCCAAACTCTTAAGAATCATCTTACCACAGCTCCTATTTTATCACTACCGATGGAAGGTGGTGGATTCGAAGTATATACGGATGCATCAGGTATTGGCTTAGGGTGTGTCCTCATGCAAAATGGAAAAGTAATATGTTATTCTTCAAGACAATTGAAACGTCACGAGGAAAATTATCCTGTACATGATTTGGAATTAGCAGTTGTCATATTCGCCTTAAAAATTTGGCGTCATTATCTCTATGGAGAAAAGTTCACGGTCTACTCAGACCACAAGAGCTTGAAATACTTGTTCTCTTAGAAAGAGCTAAATATGAGGCAGAGGAGATGGTTAGAATATCTCAAGGACTTTGATTTTACTATTCAATATCATCCTGGCAAGGTAAATGCTGTTGCGGATGCACTCAGCAGAAAACCAATAGGTATGCTATCAAGTCTTATGATTAGTATGACTAATCTTATTCCTCAATTTACTCAGTTGAACTTAGATATTGACAGGATGGAAGAAGATTGCTTCATGGCTAATATCCGAGCTCAACCTACATTAATAGAGGATCTAGTCAAGTTACAAAATGATGATCCTATATTATTGGAGATCAAGGCCAATGTTGAACAAAGGATGAATTTCTCTATTACAGAGGATGGAAGATTGCTATTCAAGGGCCGAGTGTGTGTACCGGATCATGAAGATACGAAGAAATTGATCCTAGAAGAAGCACATAATTCCAAGTACACCATTCATCCAGGTGGTACAAAAATGTATCAAGATCTTAAAAGAAATTTATGGTGGCCCAACATGAAGAGAGAAATAGCTGATTTCGTGTCTCGCTGTCTCACTTGTCAACAAGTAAAGGTAGAGCATTTTAGACCCGCAGGTAAACTGCATCCCTTGAATATTCTCGAATGGAAATGGGAGAGTATAGGGATGGATTTCATTATGGGGTTACCTAAGACAAGAGGTGGATACGATGGTATATGGGTAATCATAGACCGATTGACTAAATCTGCACATTTCATACCAATCAAAAGTCGATGGTCTGTGGATATCTTGGGAGCATTATACATAAGGGAAAATTTTAAATTATATGGTGTCCCAGTCACTATTATATCTGATAGAGATCCTCGATTCACATCATAGTTTTGGAAGGGTCTACAACAGTCACTAGGGACTAGATTGAATTTCAGCACAGCCTTTCATCCACAAACTGATGGTCAGACAGAAAGAACGAAACAGGTGGTAGAAGACATGCTCAGGGCTTGTGTTATTAATTTTGGAGGTAGTTGGCATGATCACTTGCCTCTGGTAGAATTTACTTATAACAACAGTTACCAGGCCAGCATACAAATGGCACCTTTTGAAGCTCTATATGGAAAACGTTATTGATCACCAATATGTTGGAGTGAAATAGGGGAAAGACAATTCCTAGGCCCTGATATTATCAGAGATTCTACAGAGAAGATCAAGCTTATTCATGAGAGAACAAAGATGGCACAAGATAGGTAAAAGTCTTATGCTGATAATCGTAGACGCGACTTGGAATTTCAAGTAGGAGACCATGTGTATCTCAAGGTTTCTCCAGGTCGTGGTATTCGGAGATTTGACATTAAGGGCAAACTAACTCCAAGATTCATTGGTCTGTTTGAAATTCTCGAAAGGGTCGGTGAAGTGGCTTACAAATTGGCTTTACCTCCACAATTAGCAGGAGTTCATGACGTATTTCACATCTCTATGCTAATGAAATAGGTATATGATCCTGACCATATTATCCCTTATGATAATCTGGAGATTCAGAAGGATATGACATACGAGCAAACGTCAATAAAGATTCTCGAACGGGAAGTGCGTCAACTAAGAAATAAAGTTATTCCTATGGTCAAGATTCAATGGAAGAAAACATGGCCATATGAAACAACATGGGAAACCGAAGCAGCCATGCGGAAAAGATTTCCAGAATTATTCAACTGTAAGTACACTCTCCATAATCCATGTATTAAATTTGGGGACCAAATTCTCTTAAGTGGGGGAGGGTGTAAGACCGCAGAAATTTTATAAATTATTTTAGGAATATTTAATTATTTTTTAGGAATTTTAAAGATCCAAAATAGAGTAATAAATGAATATTATATTAATAAGTCATTATAAGGCCCAATTATGTTAAATAATTAACCTAGCCTATTTAAATAGAATCCAAAAGGTTTAAGGACCCAGCCCATTAAGTTTGGCCCATATTCTAGAAGGTTATTTAGCCTATTTACCATTTTTAATGGATAATAATATGGATAATTAACAAAAGAGTTTGATTGATGTTGAACTCTGTGCACGTTGGATGTAGCGGTCTATCGTGCGACCGCCACAACCATGTAACGCACTAGTCTATATGCGTTACATCCTATCAGTTCCGTGAAAGAAAGAACGAGTAAAAAGATTAGAACTTTGGGATCTTATCTACAAGAGATCGACTTGGGAGAGTTTATAACATTACTAAGGACTCTTAAGGATTAGGTTCTGGCAAATTAAGGACTCTGGAATCGATCTAATCTTCAAACCCTAGCCAAAACCCTATAAATGGGACCTAGTTCTGAACTTTGCGACCCTTACTTTTGGCTCGTGAAGAATCAAGGTAAGGAGTCATAATTTCGGGTAAGTTCTTTAGAAGCTTTTGTTTAGTATACTTTAGACTAATAGTTCTCCGAATTTCGTGCTAGGAGATCAAACAATCAAGGAGATTGAAGCTTCCAAAGTTGCTGGTTCGACCATAATAACCAAGGATTCAGAGCAAAGGACCCCTGAAGATCAAGAGATTAGAACGTTTAAACGAGGTAATTGGAATTCAATCCTTTAGAACTTTTTGATCACCTTAGTTGCATCTTCTTACCCTCAAAATTTCACATCTTTAGGACAAGAGGTTGGAGAGATAGAGCATCAGGAAGTTGCTGAAAAATCACTAGAAAAGGAGAGCTAGGGCTTGATTTTCAATTACAAATTAGAAGCTTAAAGCCTAGTTAAGCGGTAGGTTATCTCATGATTGGAAAAAATATCTTGTTAGTGATAAAAGCCCTCTGATTGTGTTTGATTTCAGGCACTATAGAGTACGAATTTCATGTTTTAGTGGGCTCATGCATACATACATATCCTTAGCCCTAATCTAAGATCAAAGATATAATCTTGTCAATTCACTGCAACCTATGCATCTAGATGACATTTAATTCATTTTGTCATGATTGGGGTAGTTAAATCTTTTCAAAACTTGACATGGTTTCAATCATAGTCATTTTATTTCATTATACTGTTAGTAGGGACTCTGACGCATCATGCTTAGACCGTCACAGACTGTAACGGCCTTACGATAAGCTGTCATACCCTATGTTGCATTCTAATTGCTCTGTTGTCTCTGACGCACCATAACAGGAGCGTTACATTACTGTAACGGCCCCTCGATAGACCGTCACAATCATTGTGATGCACCCATCCTCGACCGTTAGGGTAATCGTAGACAGAATTAAAAATCAGTCGAGTTAACTTATAAATAAGCCTAGTTATCTAAGTTTTGACCTAATTTCATGTCTTTAAGATTATCTACTGATTCATGATATAAATTGCATAATTAAGGTATCTTATGTTAATTTAAGTTATGTTAATTTCATGTGCCAAAATTCTATAGTTTTGTATCTAAATCATGATTTTCCCAAAAGAAGTATTGACGGAGTTTTATCATGATTTCCTATTGTTACACATCCTCTCTATCAATAGAGTCATTTCTCAAAGTACATGGCACATATTCTGGTATGTTGTCCATTAGTTCACTATGCACTATAGGAACATTATTCTTAGACATGAGGACCTCGCTATTGGATATTCCTTCCAATGGACTAGGAAATCTTGTTGCAAGTCCTCCGTAATTCTCCGCGAGCCTGAGATTCTCACTAGGATGCCGAGTTGGTTGTACCATTAAAACCTAATTGGTTAGAAAGCACTATCGATATTTTCTAGTTCTAGCAATGTAACGGACCTATATTAGACCGTCAAGCATATGTAACGGCCCAATATACGACCGTCACATTTAACTGAGTCCAATTACTGTTTCTGGATTTAGTCGTTCTAACGCATCAAGGCTAGACCGTCACATCAACGTAACGGCCCAATACTGGAGCGTCACATCATGTAACGGCCTAGTACACGACCGTCACACTGCTTGAGTATTTTCACTCGAGGTTTGACCAAGGATTGATATTCCAAGGTTTCTAGATGGATTCTTGATGATCTAGAACTTATCATATTGATCAAGAAACCTAATATAATGAATGGAAGATAAAGAATGTACCGTTATGCTGCCGATTTATTTCCCTAAGCATAACATAGTATAAGTCATTCTTGATTTCTCATGATTCTTATTAAAGCATTCATTCATTGAATTATTGTTATCAAGAGCTTGTTGGAATTGTACATTCTTGGCCATACTTTATTGTTACATGTGTGGAAAAAGTTTGATTTATACTTGAAGATGCGATCGAGCACTGATTGTGTTCAAGGGCTCTATGCTAGTCCCCTCAGCTGATTGTCGGAAACATACTATTATAAACCATAGGGTATGATGCTACTGGCATCGTATTGCACTGGGAGTACTTTCTTTATAAATAAGTGAAATATCCACGGCTCGTGAAGTGAAAAAATCCACAACACAATACAGCATGATTGATACTTGACTTTCTTGATATTCCACAGAAATTCATGAAGTACTTGCTCATAAGCAAAAGATACTAGAGTGATGATTATGTGGCTTGTTAGTACATTCTTGATACATTCTTGTTCATGAAAGGCCATATCATGTTCTTATAACATTCTTGCTAGTTCATACTTGCTCTCATTCTATCTTACATACTTTGGTTTAATCGCATGATTGATCGCATTTGCGTGATTTTACCTTATTTCTCTAGAGCTAAAATGTTAATTACTTTAATGATGCCTTCATGTTGATGCGAAGATACCTACTGGGCAAGTGTGCTCATTATCTATTTCCCTTCTTTTTCAGGAAATGGAAGTGAGTCGGGTTCGGATTCGGAATGTTCAAGTAGCGGATCCGAGAGTGATTAAAGAATGAGCGAAGACTTAGGAAGTTTACTTTGTTTAGATCGAGTCTATGTAATTTCTTATTTCTTAATTCTAGCATGATGGAAGTTGAATTAGTGGTTGTATTTGAATATTAGAATTGATTATTAATGAAAATCAAAGTTGAGTAAATATTGTGCGATTGCATTCTTATGTGTGATTGCCTTGCGCTCTGATCATTCTTGCTGGCAAGAGGCTTACCATGCCGGCTGTTCGCGTTCCTCGAGCGAGTCTTCCGCTGTAATAAAGGCTCAGGGCGTGACACATATTCATAACATGCATTTGTATTCATATTTTTCATTGCATTTTTTGCCTATTTGATAAGGCTCCACCCCTTGACCAAATATCGAGGATTGGTCATTTTCTAACTCGCTGCAGGCAAGGGGTTGAGTCTAAGAGCAGAGCTAACTTATTTTCCTATTTTAAGTATGTGCAGACGCAGGTTTCATTTCCTAGGATTCAAGTTCTCAGGTTTCTCTATCTCCTATCCCTTGCGGTCTATTGTTAGACTTCTTAATTTGCCCTAGCGGTCATGAAGAGATCGCTACCCTCACCCGAGAACCAAAATTCTAAGGTTTCTCTGCTTCTCCACTCTAGCGGTCCTACGATAGATCATTTATAGTCCACTAGCAGTCCAGTGGCGACCATATGCCATTCCCGAGAACCTGAAAACTCTGAGTTTTTTGGGTCTTTTTTCCTCACAGTCTATCACTAGACAGTTTGTCCTTCCTAGCGGTCTTTTGTTAGACCATTTGGCAAACAGAGAACTCTGTCTGATGTGACACGACCTAGGACCTAGGTGGATGAAGATCCCTATATGGTCGCCCAATTGCGAATCCAAGGGCAGCCATGTGGTACGAGGCGAAGGAAGAGCCCGAGGGCTTCCTCGACGCTAGAAAGGCCACCTTCCGGGCTGGCCTAACCGACCTTTCCGATGATGTCTTTTGATATACCACACTTGCTGCCAAGGACTCAATCAAGGAGAGTTGGATGCTCTAGACCCTTTGGACCTAGTTTGCAAGCAAAGAATGACTTGGTGATTTCACTCAAGCGGACTCACCGGCGTAGTGCGCACCCGGGTCCGTAGGTGGACCGGCGATAGGGATGAGGGTTTGAGGTTGGACCTTGAGGTTCCAAGGGCTTGGCAAGCTTGACAAGGACCCCAATGGGCCAGGGATGCCCAATTCAGTGGGTGGCCGGCACGGCGAGGGCGTGGGACGAAAGGTCACTCTCACAACTCACCCGCGATGGTCACTCATGTGATCGGCACTTTTGTCCGGGCACTCACTCCCCCCGACGGTGCAACCAGAAATAATACTAAACTAAGCAAGTAAATGCCAGCAATGAGAAGTGTTTCGAAGCTCACCCGATCGGCATGATAATGCCGATCCCGGCCGGAGACGAGGGCGAGCGAGGAAGCGTGAGCTTACCCGCACGCCGCGCCGATGAAGCTTCAACCTGAGAATTCAAAAAGGTACACCACTACGCCTCTCGCAGGACGTGTGATCTCGGGGTGGAGGTTAATTTAGACTTACATGCAAACGCTACCTCCCACAGGGAGGGGCTTTAAGCCAGCCAGGCAGGGTGGGGGAGAACTAAATTAAGCCGAGTCGGCGATCGTTATTGGTTCTGTCCGCTTCTGGAACAGCCTGACAGGGAGTCGATGACGGCACCGCCACGGACTCCACCGAGCTCTGATGATGACGAAACTAGTGCCAAAACCTTCTGGGTTGGCCCAGGAGGGCACCCGAATCCTTGGAGATTTTTTTGACGTCGACGGTGGCCGGGGCAGGGTCGGGACCAGGACCAATTCTCTCTGGTTCTGACTGTCCCAGAACTGCTGCTGCTGGAAGAAGAGGGCACCACAAACGCTCCCGGGGTCCGATAAGGGTGGGACCAGAACCGATGTGATCGTGGTTGACTCCTCTTCGATCAGAGACCAGCGGGAACGTCGGAGGTGTTAGACAGGAGGACGGTGAGCTAGAAGGGGAGGGGATGAATAGATCACCGTTTACAAAATATTTGACTGAGTCGAGGCAGGACCCTTAACCAATATAACGTAATTCACGAGCGCAAAACATAAATCACTCAAAAATTCATCAGCACATATGCACAACCACCTAGCGAGCAGTCAGACCAAGATTTCGATCATCAACATTCACATTTACTTAATGAAGCCAGACAAAAGCATAAGGAAGATAGATGTGCACAACCATACCACGGAGAACAGGAGATTTAGATGGTTCAGTCTGCAACCTGCAGACTTACGTCCATCCCTCACTCAAGGCCGAGTGAGGCTTCCTTTCACAAGAACGAACCGCAGACTCAGTCTGCCAACAACACGCTGATCCACAGCTTGGGGATCGAAGTCCCTACAGACGTTGAACACATAGCTTGAACCCAGTTCTCACACCCCAAGACCTGACCCGGAGATAACTCTCCCTTCCTCTTAGACAAGAGGGAACCCAGTAGTGACTCACCCTCACTGCAATTCAGAGATGCTGTCTCTCTTCCTCCACAGCCGGAGGGAACAACTCAGATAGCCTCCTCACTATCTGAACACAACAACCCCGGAGACCACCTCCCTTCCTCTGATTTGATTCAGAGGGAATCACTATGCAACCCAGAGGATTCACCTCTCTTCCTCTACACCTAGAGGGAGCGATAAAACAGAGTATCGGAATTTAAGAACAAACAACTGAAGACATAAAGAAATATCGAAGACAATCGAACGGAGAAACAATGTAGCTTCTTAAAGAAGCATAGACAAAACATAGCAGAAAACCATCCTCTCCTTCATCACTCTCTCTCTTTCAGGTACGCTCAATGAATGGATCAGGATGGCTCCTCCTCTCCTTCTTCTCGCTCTGGCCTCACCCTTTTCCTTGTGGCTTCGGCCACTTTTCAGGAGCAGAAACCTTCATATATATATCCAACCTCATGAGAGAGTGAGGGTTTGGGAGACACGCGCGAAGACATGCTTCCAGATGAACCGAGCCACGTGTTAGACGATTGTTCCCTCGGATCACGTGCTCACATGATTGGAATAAAGTTCCAATTTGTCTTTAAGTCCCTGTAAGGTTTCAGAGAACATTCAGTCAATCTCAGAAATATTCAAGTCATAAATTGTTCACACAGATTGCACGGGACTTATCAAAGGATAGAAGAACGCGTCAACGCACTAAAGCCAAGGCGTTAACGCAATGGATATAATGGGGAACAGGTCCCTTGACCAAATACACTAATGCGTCAACGCATCAGTTGACAGCGTCGACGCTTCTGCTTGGTGGTTGATCAAAAGAACCTTTGGTCATAAACTCAAGGCGTCGACACTTCCATTGTGTAGCGTCGCCTCAGCTCCTTGGGCGAGACGCACAATCTCTTGGTAACAAGCCAATGCGTCAACGCTTCCATCATGCAGCGTCGACTCTACTTCATATGCGAGACGCTCAAGCCCTTGGCACTAAGCCAATGCGTCAACGCTTCCATCGTGCAGCGTCGACTCTACTTCATATGTGAAACGCTCAAGCCCTTGGCACTAAGCCAATGCGTCAACGCTTCCATCGTGCAGCGTCGACTCTACTTCATATGCGAGACGCTCAAGCCCTTGGCACTAAGCCAATGCGTCAACGCTTCCATCGTGTAGTGTCGACTCAACTGTTTAAACGAAATGCTCACGCCCCTGGCAACAGCCCAAAGTGTCAACGCATCCAGTGACAGCGTCGACGCAGTGGACAAAACAGCAAGCGAAAGACGCACTAATGCGTCTACGCAGCCATCCAAGTGCGTCAACGCACTAAATGCACAGAACCCATATAAGCAAGACATAAAGTATGAGCTCATGGGTGAACATGATAGAGGTGCATTAAATCAGAAAAGCATGATGAAAAAGCATTTGATCCATAGATGTGCATGCAAGGAAACAACATTAGATCCTAAGAATATTTAGACAATTCAGGATCTTTATCATTCATCAAGGAGCATCAAGATAATTATTGTAAAAATAATTTGATTCATAGTGTTAGTCATCATCAAAACTACATAGATGCAACAATCTCCCCCTTTTTGATGATGGCAACACCATGAGTCAAATTCAGTGAAGGAAGAAACACCAACTTAAACATTCTCAATAAAGGCAGCAATGGTGACCTCTCAAAGCCTGAACAGGCCTGAACTCACAGCACTCATCATCTTTTACCAAAAACCATTCCAAAACCTTCCTTCCACTGGCTAGCCACAAAAACACCTCTTTCCACTGGCTAGCTACAAAAACACCTCTTTACTCCCCCTTTACTCTTACTCCCCCTTTCAACCTTATTCTCCCCCTTTGACATCATCAAAACAAGGAGAAAGAGTGATGTTGACGCTGGACTGATGAGAAAAGATGAAAAAGATTCCAACAGTAGACACTCATTGTCAAATCTTAGATGCTTAAGTGGGGCTGTAAGGTCCAGTGAAGAATCTTGGAGTTCTGGTAAGAGAAAGAGATTCAGAAGAAACTTGAAGTTTATCAACTTACTATGATTATGAGAGAAGAGCAAGTGGCAACAAGTATGACTGAGGTAGCTGTTAAGGCTTTTCAAAGAGACAACAAGAGTTTGAACCACTAAGACAGCCTGTAGGCATTGAGGACAAACAGTCCAGGCAGAGAAGGCATAGTTATAGAGTGTATTCGGCCAGTTACACTTTTGACATTAAGTATGCACCCTGGTCAGAGGCCAGCATCCTCAGTTACTCAGTGTGAGAGCCTCATCACTTCTCAATTAGAGAACTGAGATAGTGACCATTGGTTGTTACATGAGGAGACGCCTTGATCAGAGGCCAGAATCCCCAGTTACTCACCATATTGTCATCATTGCTCTGCTAAGCATAATTTTGAATTGTATTTCTTTCTTTTGATTTTGTTTATGAGAACTGATACCTCATGACATAAGAAATTCTCATTTCATTGATGGGATTCCTAGTTTCTCAGTATGCAGTTTTTTTTAAGCACAGATCAGTTTAACTAGCTCAACAAGGGTTGTTTGAAGACAAAACCTAGGGCAAATATTAGAGGTCTTATCAAGATGTCCAATGAGAACCTCATAAATAGAAACCATTTCTTACAAGTCTAGCTTGTTCATGAGTCATGCAACAAAGTAAGAGGATATACTTGTGAAGGTTAGTCTTAGCGTCTTAAGACTTACTAGAAGAGGATTCTAGCTGGATTTTAATTGCACAGACTTAAGAATGTAGGAATTGAATGAGGTTCTATTAAGAGAAATATTCAAGATCAATTCTAACATTTAATCCAGCAATAACACCCATCTTTCAAGCATTTCTAATTAGTCAAGCTCCCCCTCTCTAGTAGCTCTATCTTCCATTCTACCCAGAAAATAGCAGAGAAGCAGAATTGACTTTACTCAAAGCACACACCCGCTCCCCCTCACATAGGGACCCCCACCAGAAAAAGTATGACAAAACTACCACTAAATATGGAAATACATGAACCAGAAGTCATTGCCTCAAATCAGTCAAAGTTTGTAAATACCAAGTTCTCTTCTCAAGGAAGTAAATTTTCAGTATCTAGAGGTTTTGTAAAAATATCAGCAATTTGATCTGCAGTCCCAACATGAATTAATTCAAAAGTTTTATTTGCAATTTCATTTCTGATAAAGTGGTGCCTGATTTCAATGTGTTTTGTTCGTGAGTGTAAAACAAGATTCTTTGCAATGTTTATGGCACTAGTGTTATCACAAAAGATGGGAGTGCAACCTGTCTCTACTTGGTAATCCTGGAGTTGATGCTTGATCCAGATAACCTGAGTGCCACAGCTGCTTGCAGCCACGTATTCAGCCTCAGCAGTGGAAAGAGCCACTGAATGATGTTTCTTTGAACTCCAAGAAACTAGGCATCCTCCTAAGAATTGGCAGTGGCCACTGGTGCTCTTCCTATCTAGCTTACATCCAGCAAAGTCTGCATCGGTGTATGCAACTAAATCTAATGTGCGTGAAGCAGGATACCATAAGCCTAGTGTATGTGTGGCAGACAGATATCTAAAGATTCTTTTTACAGCAGACACATGTAGTTCAGTAGGCCTAGACTGATATCTTGCACATAAACCAACACTGAATTGTATGTCTGGCCTAGAGGCAGTTAGGTACAAAAGGGATCCGATCATACCTCTGTAGAGTTTTTCATCCACTTGTTTATCTGACTCATCTGCATTAAGGGTCATGCTTGTGCTCATTGGGGTGAAAATTTGCTTCAGGTTAGTCATCCCAAACCTTTTTAGGATATCCAGCGTGTACTTGGTTTGGTGGAAGAAACAGCCATCTGTCATCTGATTTATCTGCAAGCCAAGGAAATAAGTCAGTTCCCCAACTAAGCTCATCTCAAATTCAGCTGACATAAGCTGTGAAAATTCTTTACACAGTTCAGGATTTGTTGATCCAAAGATGATGTCGTCCACATATACCTGAACTATGATGAGATCTTGTCTTGAATTCTTAGTGAATAAGGTTTGGTCAACTTTACCTCTGTTATATCCTTTATTTAGTAAGAAACTGGTCAGCCTTTCATACCATGCCCAAGGAGCCTGCTTTAATCCATAAAGAGCTTTGTTTAACCTGAAAACTTGATCAGGTTTAGTCAAAAACTGAAAACCAGGAGGTTGTTCAACATAAACTTCTTCTTTTAGAATTCCATTCAAGAAGGCACTCTTAACATCCATTTGTTGAAGTTTTATGTTGTTTGAACAAGCAAATGCTAATAGAATTCTGATAGCCTCCATTCTAGCTACTGGAGCAAAGGATTCATCAAAGTCCACTCCATACTCCTGACTGTAGCCTTTAGCTACAAGTCGAGCTTTATTCCTAGAGATGACACCTTCTTCATTCAGTTTGTTCTTAAAAACCCATTTTGTTCCTATTACATTGAAAATTTTAGGTCTAGGTACAAGTTCCCAGACATTGTTTCTATCAAATTGCCCTAGTTCTTCACACATGGCAGTTACCCAATTCTCATCACCTAAGGCTTCTTCAATGGTCTTAGGCTCAATTTGAGAAACTAAAGCAATTAAGTCCTGATTCTGAACATTTCTGAAATGAGATCTTGTCCTAGGGGGATCATTAAGACTACCAATAATATTGGTTATAGGGTGGTCTTTTAAAACTCTGACATTTGTTGAGGACTCACCTTGTTCGGCTGTACTTACTGGGTTCAGATCAGTGGGTTCTTCAGCCGGTTGTACTTCCTCCTCTTGCATTTGATTCAGGAACTCTCCATCATGACTTGTAGACCTGTTATCATCATTTAGACTGCTAGAGATTTTTGTTTCATCAAAAATAACATGAGGGGTTTCCTCTACAGTCCTATCAATTTTATTAAAGACCCTGAAGGCCCTAGATGTTTCAGAGTATCTTAGGAATATTCCTGGAATACTTCTAGCATCGAATTTATCTAAGTCTCTCTTGTTGTTATTATGAATAAAGCATTTTGAACCAAAAATTTTGAAATATGAGACATTAGGCCTCTTACCTTTCAGGAGTTCATATGGTGTTTTCTTATGTATGGGTCTTACCAAGGCTCTATTAAGTATGTAGCAGGCTTTGTTTGCCGCTTCTGCCCAAAAACTCTTAGGTAGCTGACTCTCCATTAGTAGTGTTCTTGCCATTTCCACTATTGATCGATTCCTTCTCTCCACAATTCCATTCTGCTCTGGGGTCCTGGGAGAAGAAAATTTGTGAGTCAGTCCCTCTTTGTCACAAAAACTAGAAAATGAGGAGTTCTCAAACTCTTCTCCATGATCTGATTGGATAACAGTGATCTTGTGGCCTACATGTTTCTGCTTATTGAAAAAATGTTCAAATTTTTGAAAAGCATCACTCTTATTTGCCAAGAAAAACAGCCATGCAAATCTAGAGTAGTCATCGACAATGACAAAACCAAATCTTTTACCATTTAGACTCTGGGTTCTAGTAGGACCAAAGAGATCCATGTGCAAGTGTTCCATGATCTTAGTTGACAAGCTCTCAGACCTAATTTTAAAAGAAGCTCGAGTTTGCTTGCCTAGAGTACAGGCCTCGTAATTCTTCGAAACTGATTTGAACTTTAAGCTAGGCATGCCTCTAACTAAATTAAATTTAGCTAATTTATGCAAGGTGTTAAAGCTAGCATGGCCTAGTCGTCTATGCCAGTCAAACATGTTATTCTCTGAATCAGCAGTGAGACACAGATTAGACTCAGACTCAGCATCAAGATCCACAACATAGACATTATTGACTCTATTTGCAATGAACTTTATTTTATCGGAGTTTGGTTCTAAAATTTTGCAAGCATGCTCATCAAAAAGAACCTTGTGACCCTTGTCACACAACTGACTAATACTCAATAAATTGTGTTGCAGACCTTCAACCAACAAGACTTTCTCAACAGAGTTGGAGGTTTTCTTACCGATGGTTCCGGTCCCAATGATTTGGCTTTTGTTTTTACCTCCAAACTTAACTGACCCTCCTGCTTTCAATTCAAGCTTGCTGAACTTTCTTTGATCCCCTGTCATGTGCCTCGAGCAGCCACTGTCGAGATACCACTTGTTGTTCTCGGCTGCTAGGCTCACCTGCACAATAACAATTTAAGTTGTGTGCTTTGGAACCCAAGGTAAATTGGGTCCAAAAATACCGTTCAATTCATTAAGCACAGTCTTGGGAATCCAGATCTGTTTTAACCCCTTTTTCTTTCTGTGCTGAGAGTTGACAGTTTTGTTATTAATGTGCATTTCATTTGTTTCTTTTTTGTTTCTCAAGGTGTGTCCAGTTTCTGTTGATAAAGGTTTGGGTTCCAGCCAGACCATAATTTTTAACCTGTCTAGATGAAGGCATTTTATTGTCAGTATTCTGTGTGTAGTTAGACGATACCATGTTTCTTTTAAAATAGCCCATTCTTTTATTAGAGTCATAGTTGTTGAATTGACAAACACCTTGCTTCTGGTGCGTGGGCTTGTTGAATTTATTGAAGATATTTTTTTCCAAAATCAGCCTGTTGTCTGTGGATGTTCTTCTGTTGTTCAGTAGTTTTGGAACTGGATGGAATTTCCAGTTTCTCTTTTCCTTTCTCAGTGCAGAAAGTAGTGGTTTTTACCCCAAATGCTTCCTTCTTACTTGGGTTGAAACCCAACCCCTCTCTGTTAAAGTTTACTTTGGTGCCTAACAAAGCATTTAAATTACTCTCTCCCAAAACAAACCTCTCAAGGGTTTTCTTCTTATCTTCCAACTCCTTCTGCAGACATATATTGTTTTCCAGCAATTCATCATTGACCCTTTTAACAGCTTCATACCCTTCCCTGAGTAAGTCATTTTGTCTCAGGTTTTCTTCAGTATGTTGATTGGTTTCATCAAGCTGTTTTCTTAGTTTTTCAAGCTCCTTTTTAACAAGGTTGTTCTCATTTCTTACATTTTTCACTTGAGCTAATTCAGCTATCAGTTTGGAATTTTCTGTCTTGATGAGTTCTTGTTCTTCATTAACCACATTGAGTTTGCGTTTGGTGACTCTATGTTCTTTAGCTAGGGCATTGTACATATCTAGCAGTTCACCATACTTATCTTCCCAGTCATCAATAGAGTAAGTCACAAAGGGATTGATTACCTCATTTTCCTCGTCGGCCATCAGACATACTCCTTCAGTCTCCTTTCCTGAGGAGTTAGTCTCTGAGTCTTCTTCTTCATCGCTCCAAGTGCATACCATAGCTTTTGGCTTTTTCTTGTACACTTTGGAGCCTTTCTTATGGTAATCCAGGGTTTTCTTCTGAAGCTCAGGGCAATCTTGCTTCATGTGCCCAAAGTTCCTGTAATGATAACACATCACACCTTTAGCATTCCTATCCTTGTCATTGCCATTGTTTGGATATTTACCTGATGAGTAATTTCTTCTTCTCCCATATGATTTTCCCTTCAGTTTCAGAAATTTCCTGAACTGTCGTGTGAGCAGAGCTTTTTCACTCCTGTCAAGGTCTGGAATTTCATCAGAGTCTCCACTGCTGCTGCTGCTGCTGCTGCTGCTGCTGCTACTACTACTATGTCGTTCAACTTTAAGAGCAACATTCTTGCCCTTTCTGTCACTTCCTTCTCCTGTTTTCTTGAGATTCATCTCATAGGTCATTAGAGACCCTATGAGTTCAGTGACAGTCATGGTTGTTAAATCCTTCGATTCCTCTATGACAGTGGCCTTTGTGTGCCACGCTGGAGTCAAAGATCTCAAGATCTTCCTGACTATATCCCCTTCAGATATTTCCTTTCCAAACCCCTTGAGGCTGTTTGTGATCAGTGACAGTCTAGCGTACATATCAGTCGCGCTCTCCTCTGACTTCATCTTAAATAATTCATACTCAGAGGTTAGGTAGTTTACCTTGGTAGCTCTGACCTGAGAGATACCCTCGTAAATCAGCGCTAGTTCATCCCACATCTTCTTAGCTATCTTGCACGCCGAAATTCGGGCATATTCTTCAGGGTGAACTGCGCACTGGATGATGTTGAGGGCCGACCAGTTCAGTCCGGATAATTTGACTTGTTCTTCAGACCACATCTCCTCATTCGAGGTAAATCATAAGGTCCAGTTGTAATGACTCTCCACAACTTGTGGCTCTGAGATCGGATGAAAACTTCCATCCTATTTTTCCAAAAGAAATAATTAGAACCATCAAAATATGGGGGACGGGAGATTGACTGTCCTTCAGCTATGTAGCTGCGAGGACCACTGGTTCCAGGATTACCCTGGTCGTTGGACCACATCTCGGGTAAACCTGCTCTGATATTAACTGTTAGACAGGAGGACGGTGAGCTAGAAGGGGAGGGGATGAATAGATCACCGTTTAAAAAATATTTGACTGAGTCGAGGCAGGACCCTTAACCAATATAACGTAATTCACGAGCGCAGAACATAAATCACTCAAAAATTCATCAGCACATATGCACAACCACCTAGCGAGCAGTCAGACCAAGATTTCGATCATCAACATTCACATTTACTTAATGAAGCCAGACAAAAGCATAAGGAAGATAGATGCGCACAACCATACCACAGAGAACATGAGATTTAGATGGTTCAGTCTGCAACCTGCAGACTTACGTCCATCCCTCACTCAAGGCCGAGTGAGGCTTCCTTTCACAAGAACGAACCGCAGACTCAGTCTGCCAACAACACGCTGATCCACAGCTTGGGGATCGAAGTCCCTACAGACGCTGAACACACAGCTTGAACCCAGTTCTCACACCCCAAGACCTGACCCGGAGATAACTCTCCCTTCCTCTTAGACAAGAGGGAACCCAGCAGTGACTCACCCTCACTGCAATTCAGAGATGCTGTCTCTCTTCCTCCACAGCCGGAGGGAACAACTCAGATAGCCTCCTCACTATCTGAACACAACAACCCCGGAGACCACCTCCCTTCCTATGATCTGATTCAGAGGGAATCACTATGCAACCGAGATGATTCACCTCTCTTCCTCTACACCTAGAGGGAGCGATAAAACAGAGTATCAGAATTTAAGAACAAACAACTGAAGACATAAAGAAATATCGAAGATAATCGAACGGAGAAACAATGTAGCTTCTTAAAGAAGCATAGACAAAACATAGCAGAAAACCATCCTCTCCTTCATCACTCTCTATCTTTCAGGTACGCTCAACGAATGGATCAGGATGGCTCCTCCTCTCCTTCTTCTCGCTCTGGCCTCACCCTTTTCCTTGTGGCTTCGGCCACTTTTCAGGAGCAGAAACCTTCATATATATATCCAACCTCATGAGAGAGTGAGGGTTTGGGAGACACGCGGGAAGACATGCTTCCAGATGAACCGAGCCACATGTTAGACGATTGTTCCCTCGGATCACGTGCTCACATGATTGGAATAAAGTTCCAATTTGTCTTTAAGTCCCTGTAAGGTTTCATAGAACATTCAGTCAATCTCAGAAATATTCAAGTCATAAATTGTTCACACAGATTGCACGGGACTTATCAAAGGACAGAAGAACGCGTCAACGCACTAAAGCCAAGGCGTTAACGCAATGGATATAATGGGGAACAGGTCCCTTGACCAAATACACTAATGCGTCAACGCATCAGTTGACAGCGTCGACGCTTCTGCTTGGTGGTTGATCAAAAGAACCTTTGGTCATAAACTCAAGGCGTCGACGCTTCCATTGTGTAGCGTCGCCTCAGCTCCTTGGGCGAGACGCACAATCTCTTGGTAACAAGCCAATGCGTCAACGCTTCCATCGTGCAGCGTCGACTCTACTTCATATGCGAGACGCTCAAGCCCTTGGCACTAAGCCAATGCGTCAACGCTTCCATCGTGCAGCGTCGACTCTACTTTATATGCGAGACGCTCAAGCCCTTGGCACTAAGCCAATGCGTCAACGCTTCCATCGTGCAGCGTCGACTCAACTGTTTAAACGAAATGCTCACGCCCCTGGCAACAGCCCAAAGTGTCAACGCATCCAGTGACAGCGTCGACGCAGTGGACAAAACAGCAAGCGAAAGACGCACTAATGCGTCTACGCAACCATCCAAGTGCGTCAACGCACTAAATTCACAGAACCCATATAAGCAAGACAAATAAGTATGAGCTCATGGGTGAACATGATAGAGGTGCATTAAATCAGAAAAGCATGATGAAAAAGCATTTGATCCATAGATGTGCATGCAAGGCAACAACATTAGATCCTAAGAATATTTAGACAATTCAGGATCTTTATCATTCATCAAGGAGCATCAAGATAATTGTTATAAAAATAATTTTATTCATAGTGTTAGTCATCATCAAAACTACAGAGATGCAACAGGAGGCGGTCGGAGTAGACCACAGGAACCAGAAAGGTGAAGAGGGTCGAATCTGGCTCAGGGGAACCTGACCTGTGAACTCCGGGTAGAAAAATAGGAACTCTATGCTCCGGACTCCGAATGACTCCCTTCTTGTTGGAGGTGACAGGGGGATTGAAGGAGAAGACCTCAGCCAAGAATCACATCCAAAATCATCCTGGAGCAGCCATGGTCACTTCTGCTCTTGTCCTCTAGTTCCCTGTCAGAGTAGTTTTACGCAGTCGAGGGAGATTGGCTCCTATGGCCAACAGGGACCTCGTATGATAGAGAGACCACCTCTCTTACGAAGTAGACTTGACAAGCTTTCCAGAAATATAGGGCTTGCCACCAGGAACTTTGAGTTGTTGTCATGGTTGAACCTGTAACTTGGGGCTCTGCTGCTGCCTGTGAACTGGAAAGTGCAGGGTGGTGATAGATGAGGATAGGGGTGGGAAGGGGTGAAGATACAGCAAAGGGAAAGGGTCTAATGGCTGTGGATGGGGTTGGGGGTTGTTGGGAGGTTGATGGAGGTGGCTGGGAGGTGAGGAGTTGCTGGAGCAGGTGGTGATAGGGCTGGGGCTGGCAGGGTGCGCAGCCAAGATGGATGAGGAGGAATGTGGGAGTTCGACCAAGCAAAGGGGAGGGGAAGGGTGGAGTGCGACCCAAGGGGGATGGGGAGGGAGAAGTGCGACCCAAGGGGGATGGGGAGGGAGAGAGGGAGTGGGAAAACCTGAATTTGGCTTGGGAAGAGGTGAAGGGGTGCTTGGGAATGGGAAAGGTTGTATGGGGGAAGGGAAGAGTTGCTTGGGGAGTGTCAAAGGTCACCTTGGATGGGGGAGGGAATTGAAGAGAGGATTCAATGGGCCTTGGGATATGAAGGGGTGGGTGATGTGACAGAAGGGGAGTGGGTGATGGGGGGATGATGTGGCAGGGAGGGGAGGTGAAGGGGTAGGTGCGCCCAAGAAAGAGAGAGAGGGGAGGGGGGGTAGGTGGGCTTCTCACCCTATCTAATGGCTTCTCACCCTATCTAATGGCTTCTCACCACAAGAAAACAAACAATTAAATTGGACTAAAATTCTCATATTTTCATTAGCTTCAAATGAGAGAAAGGGGTCCTATTTATTGGAAACTCACAATTTATAATAAGTCCCTGACTCTTGGACTAATGACAAGAAACCAAGGGGGAAGGGGCGGCGCCCCTGTGCCTAGCCCACTTAATTGGGCCCAATAACCAAACTACTCAACCATATGACACTTAACTTAGGTAAATAACCCTTATACCTAGGTACTGGACTTAAATAAAAGGAAAAGTACATGGTTTATGACTCAAATAAAATATAAAAATTACAGGAATAGACTCAGAAAAATGAGACGGACGTGATGGCGCATGCCGACGATCGATCCGAGCCTCGAAAAAATATGGAGGGGCAAGGGATGCCCCTATCATACTCCCGGGGTGGGGAAAACTCGACCCTGTCGAGTATGGGTCCACCGGGGAGGTGGCACACCAATGCAGCTCCAGGCGAGCCACGATCTCCGAACTCAACCCCGCGGCCATAGCCAGGGGACAATGCTTCAGCTTCTCAAGGCGGCTCGGACACACCCTCTTGCCGACGATGGTACCTTGCTTGCTCAGTATTACCTCCGCGTGCTCACGTCGGGCTCTCAAGCTGATTTGTGGTGGCACTCCGAGGGTATTTCTCTCAAAGGAAGGTAGAGGCTCGAGGAACTCATTGGGTTCCACCGCGTTGTCCGTATAGGGTGCCGGATCCGCCACGTGGGAAGTGGGATGAATCTCAAAACCCATCGGTAAGTCCAACCCGTAAGCCGGGTTGCCAAAGTCACTCGGAACTTGGGAAGGTCCAAGTCCTCGTGCCCTCGATTTGGATGTGACCGAAAGGTAGAGCCACTCCAATATTATCATCACCAATTTTTCCTTCTTGGAGTACCAAGTGACGCTCACTAGCTTTTGCCCGCCTTTTGTAAATCTCACCGGCGTTGCTTGGTGCTTGCTTAGACGCTCATGCCATGCACTACGATGCGGTGTGGGGGTGAAATGTGTGGGATGCAAAGGTGGACCAGGATAACCATATGTAGACCAATTATGCTTTGATGCTATGAAGACTGTGATGGACCTAGGTGGGCCGGGGCAGCCAAAGGTGGCCCTATCATGCATGGACTTTATAGAAAAGGTTGGAGGACCGGGGCATCCGTAGGTGAATCTATCATGGATGGTTGTAGCAAATGTCGGGGGATCTAGACATCCGTGCATGCCCCTAACATGTATAAGACTAATGACAAATGATGGAGGACCATTGCACCCAAATATGGACCACTCATGTTTCCTACTTGTCATGTGGGTGATGTGAATGAATGGACCTAACATAGTGTTCATGTCAAGTGGTGTGGTAAGCCTAGACACATGCATGCTTATCCCAAAGGCGACTTCCATGTGCATAGGTGTGGGACGGCCTTTGAACTTCCATGTGAAAGGGTCAAAGGAATCTAGGAAGGTGGATATGGGGTGGGGTACTTCCTCGATCTCTAGGCGGGTGTTGCCTAAGGTCATGGTTCCTATGGTGTAACCTGGGTCATGGATGAGGTGGGCTTGGCCCAACATGGTGGGTGAGGGTAGGAAAGGGTGGGTGGTGGGTGATGCGGGTGGGTCACATGGGTACCCGAGCTCCCAAACGAAGGGGTCGTGGAATGGGCTTCCTAGGGAGAAGTGCTCTATGTCCTCAAGGTCATCACAAGGTGGGTCATCCTCATCTATTGGAATGATTGGGCTGGTGTAGTGAGTGGGTGGGTTGGTCAATGTCCTTGGGATCTTAATGGTAGGGGAGTGGACCGAGATGGGTTCTTCCACCATGGGGAGAAAGAAAAGAAGGTCGCTGGTGTAGCAACCAATGGTGCAAACCGAGGTAATAGACCTGTCACATGGGTGGATGAGGTCAAGGTTCTTTGGTCGGTCCGTCCCTAGGGTCAACAAGCAAGTCAACTCTAATTGCCACTCTAGACCCTTGAGGAGATCATCCCAACCCTCTACCTCATAGTAGGATTGGATCGTGGTGTGAAAGGAGGGGAGGGGCACAATTTGGGATTGATGTCCCATGGGTGAGAGGTGTGGGGGTGAACAAGGGATGGTGGGGCCTCGCTTGAGCTATTGGAGTATGGACTCATTCACGGTGAGGGTGCCATGAGTGGTGGTGGTTGGCTCTTTACGGACCGGGCTAGGAGAGGTGGATGGAATGGGAAGCTCTTGGATTTTCTCTATGGCGGGAGGTGGGTTCGGATGGGTATCCATCTCTACTTGAGTGGGTGTGTGGGCCATGGTCTCCTCTACCAAGGGGTTGGGACGGTCATTTGGAGGTGGGGTTGGTAGTGGAAGATGGGTGGGTTGAGGGGGTTTTGGGAGATTGGCCTTAGGAGGGATGTCCCTTTTGGGGGAGAATGGAATGGTAGTGGTGGCCGGGGTAGGTGTCCTAGTGGGGTATTGAGTGGAAATGTGCCCTAATCGGGGGCACCTATAGCGTTCCATGTTGTACCCCTATGGTTTTGATGATGGTTTTGATGATTTGTTTTGATGTGAGTTAATCACTGTGAGTCATCTTGCTGTGTGAGTTATCATGCTGTTATTCAGTCATTTTCTGATCATAATGCAGTCTTTCAAATGTTCAGTCATCTTGCTGCTCAGATTAGTTTAACAGATCTAAAGCATTACATATTTGATGTTCAGTCATGTTATCTGATGCATAAAGCATTCATTACTTTACTCTGCTTGTGGATGCCTGCTTGTGGAAGTCTGCACAATTGCGTTGAGCATACTGTCAGCACTCTCGTTAAGCCATAAAGTCCATACATTTGTCTTCTCTTCAAAGTCAGTACATTGGCGTTGGGCATCCAAGTATATACATCACCTTCTGCAAGCTTTACTTCAAGTCTGTACAACCTACTGTCTTAATTTGTGTCTCATGCATCGTCTCTCAAGCACTCAAAGCCCATGCATTGAAGTCAAAGTCTGTACAGCCGACCGTCTCATTCAGCGTCTTTGCAAGTCTGTGTATTGCTTGCATTTAGACAAGTCTGTACATCAGACTGTTTCATCAGCAAGTCTAAACATTGGGCTATAGCTTGCTTGAAGTGAAGTCTACACATTGATTCATTGTTCATGCCTTCACTCAGAGTCTGTATAGCCATTCCTTGAGTCCAAGTCTGTACATCGAATTCAAAGATTTCCAAGTCTGTACATTGGTCTTCATATTGGAAGTCTATACATTGGTCTTCACCTGAAGTCTGTACAGTCATTCTCTTATCAAGTCCATACATCCTTCTGTTGGAATTCCAAGTCCATACATCGGACTGTTTGAGCAAAGTCTGTACAGCGTTTCATTAACACTGGAAGTCTATTCATTAGACTGTGGCAAAGTCTATTCATTCGTTTCCAGAAGTTCAAGTCCATACATTGATCGTTTGAGTAACTAAGTCTGTACATCACCTTCAAGGCATCAAGTCTATACACTGGACTGTGCTCATAAAGTCTGTACAACGTGAGCTTCGGTTCTTCAAGTCTATACATCCACAGTTGGACCCCAAGTCTGTACAGCCAAAGCCTGATCATGCTTTCACACAAAGTCTGTACAGCCACATCTCAAAGGCCAAGTCTATACATCACTGTGGTTGCTCGAAGTGAAGCATAGTCTATACACTCCTCACCTTTCCCTACGTTTGGCCAAGTCTATACACTCATACCTTTCCCTACGTTTTCTGGCCAAGTCTACACATCGTTTGCCTGGCGTTTGCTTCAAAGTCTATACATCAGTTTGATTGAGTAAGTATGTACAGCGGTAGCTTTCATTGGAAGTCTGTACATCGCTGTTGTGTCAAAGTCTGTACAGCCTGCTTGGGCGTTCAAGTCCAAAGTCTATACATCCGTTTGTGCCTTGTCCTGGCCATCATCTCTCAACCATCAAGTCTACACATTGGTCGGTGGCAAGTCTGCACATTGGACTCTTTCTCAAAGTCTGTACAGCCTGCCTTGATTCAGAGTCTATCCATCGATGTTGAGTTAAAGTCTGTACATCCGTTCCTTTGGCAAGTCTGCACATCGTGAAGTCTACACACTCGATTGCCCTGCTTTGCTTCAAGTCTGTACAGTCGCTCCCTCAGCAAGTCTATACACTGGAGTCATCAGCTACAGGGACAGGATGTCTGTACATTGGGTGCTCATGCATTGCTCTCATCGAAGTCTATACATCCGATAGGCTTGTTACAAGTCTATACACCGAGGACGCTTGAAGGCTTCCAAGTGTATACACTCTACACACTTGGTTAACTAATGAATTTAACTGCAAGTATATACACTGAGATCGCATAAAGTCTCACAAGTCTATACACTCTCCCAGTGTACACACTTACTCACTTACTGTTTCTAAGTATATACATTGTGTTGCATTGCTTGAATTTCCTCAAGTCTATACACTGAGCTCGCATGAAGACTCAAAGTCTATACACTCACTCAGTGTTCACACTTGCTCATTTGCTGCTTATAAAGTCTATACAGACTTCATTGTCTTAGGGAACGTCTCATGCCTTTGCCAAAGTCTATACAGTCTGTATCTGCGTTGCATTGCATGCATCATGGTTTAAGTCGAGACATTGCCTCAGGCTGAGCAAGTATATACATTGCATGTTCGTTCAATCAAGTCCATACACTGAGCAAGTATATACATTGTCTGCCTATCGATTGAAGAGTCTATACATTGCTGTTTGTCTTGTAAAGTCCATACAGTAATGTCTATACGTTGGCTTTAAACTGAAGTCTATACAATGTGTTGTATTCTTCAGAGACTGTACAGGGTTTAGACTTAACTGATAATTTGTTCTTTGTCTAACAGGGAATCTTCGTGAAGCCTAATGAAGGCACGTGATCCAAGGAAGGACGAGGTGCCCAGATGAGGACACGTGTACTGACAGCCTGCTGGATGCTGCCACGTGGTCCGAATTCTTAGGGCGGGAAATGTGGAAACCACACGCGCCCTGGCTGCTGCTGCTGCTGCTATATATACGAGCCTTCTTCCACAGAAGAAGACTGATCGAAGTGGCCAAGTATATACAGAGAGAATAGAAGCCAGTGAAGAAAGTAGAGAAGCAGAAGAAAGAGAGCAACGATCAAAAGAGCAGAAGAAGAAGAGAAAAGAAGAGATAGGGAGAGCCTGCGAAAGAGAAGAAAATAGATAGTGAGAGCAGCAGAAGAAAGAGAGAAAGATTGCGTGAGCTGAGAAGAAGAAAGAAGAGGAAGAAAAGAAGAGAGGAGAGAGTTCTATTGAAGACCTGTTCAGTCTGTTCGTGGATCAAATCCAGAACGACTATTGTGTTTCATTTCCAGCCTTTGTCGCTGTTCCTTTTATGTTTTCTTATTTTTCATTCTGTTTCTCTGGTTAGCTTTGTTCTTCCGATCCTCTAGACTGAGGTCGGGTTCCTCCTGTTGGTTCAGGAGAAGGGAGATCTGATCTCCGGGTTGCAAGTGACAGGTTGTCACTTGTGGGTTCCCTCTGGTTAGAGGAAGGGAGGCTCGTCCTCCGGTTCTGGGCTTGTCCAGGGGTCCCTCCTGGTCTGGAGGAAGAGAGGTCTTCGACCTCTGGTTTCCAAGTGGCTGGGAGTCACTTGGGGTGTCCCTCCGGTTGGGAGGAAGAGGGGAGACTGTTCCACTGGTCAAGCTGTGTGGCAGCAAGTGTTCACAGACTGAGTCTACTTGTTTCTAGCATTGGCTAGTGAAGCCTCACTCCGGTTGGGAGTGAGGGGTGGATGTAGGTCTTGGTGACCGAACCACCTAAAAATCTACTATGCAGTGATTTTGCTTTGTGCGTTTGTTCCTTGCCTTCTACCTCCCATTCACAGGTTGTGCATGCTTGGCTAGTTGTATTATCTAGGGAGTTAACCTTGAGCATTATATTTTTGCTAGGTGTGATTGGTTTGCTTAGTTCTGTCTACATTTCTGGTTTGATCAGGTGGCTGCATTGTTGCAGTCCAACTGTTTGATCTATTGTTGTCTTATCATCTCATCTTGGAGAGCTCATTAGTTTTATTCCGCATATCTGAGCTTTAGAGTTTTAATTTGGGCATAAATTCTGAGAGGGATACATTCACCCCCCTCTGTATCCGGGCCTAGCACCCTAACATTCCATTCCGCACTCTCCCGTGGTTGTTTCACTCACTTCTAACTCCATAGGACTCTTTCCCTTTTGAGAAGGGGTAAAGCGAGGGATGGAGGTGGGTTGGAGTGGGCATGGCGATGAGGTACGGGTCTCCGGTGGATGAGGGAACAATTGGTTGTTGAAGCTGATGGCTCCCGGGAGGTGTGGTGGATGCACAAGACCCGATCGACGTGTTGGGTCGATGACGGCATTCCTTTCATCAAGCCATTGCTTACCTAGGATTATGCAAGGTCCCACCAAAGTACCTACTAGACACCAAGCCCCATCAAAATATTTATTCTTCCCGAACCATTTATGAAATTCAATAATGACTTGGTCTCCGTTGTGCATAATTTGTCCGGTCCTAGAAAGGGTGGCTACGATATCGGGGGATACCCAATTATCTTCTACCATGTCAATGAAGTCAATTTCCGTGGGGCTCCAATTAGGTAGGAATGCTTGGAATATGATGGGAAGTGGGGCCTTTTGGTCCGTAGACTCAATGACATTGGGGGGTAGATAGTGCATAGGGTGATCCGAAGGTGACTCTAATGCAAGCGTGCTCATGGACTAGACTCGTAGAGACAAGTCTAAAACTTGCTCTGATACCACTTTGATGTGACACGACCTAGGACCTAGGTGGATGAAGAGCCCTATATGGTCACCCAATTGTGAATCCAAGGGCAGCCAGGTGGTACGAGGCGAAGGACGAGCCCGAGGGCTTCCTCGACGCTAGAAAGGCCACCTTTCGGGCCGGCCTAACTGACCTTTCCGCTGACGTCTTTTGATATACCACACTTGCTGCCAAGGACTCACTCAAGGGGAGTTGGATGCTCTAGACCCCTTGGACCTAGTTTGCAAGCAAAGAACGACTTGGTGATTTCACGCAAGCGGACTCACCCGCGTAGCGCGCACCCAGGTCCGTAGGTGGACCGGCGATGGGGATGAGGGTCCGAGGTTGGACCTTGAGGTTCCAGGGGCTATTGTGCCCATGTGATCATTTGAGTCTTCCTGTGGTTTGGGTCATTCGTCATCATCTTGTGGTCATTTGAGTTATTGGATATTCTTGGTTTTGATAATAGCTAAACACTATAAGTCATTATTGTTTTCCACTCTCATATGACTGACATACGTGATGTTTTGTTCATGACAGATATGCCAATAAATGGACAAGGAATTGAGTAGAAATGGAAAAAGTGAAAGCTTAATGATTGCGCCCTCGCATGTGGATCGACTTGCGTGGTCAGGTCACGGGGATCGCCCTGCCCGGTCAGGTCGCGGGGGTCAAGGGGGCAGCGCCCCTTGCGGGGGTTTCCGGGGGCGGAGCCCCCGGAACAAAATTTTGATTGAAGACTCAGTAATAAAACTTCAAGACAATCAAGGTTGATGCCACAAATGAGAACGGACTGCTAAAGGACTCAAGCGACGGAGCTAAAGAGGTTAACGGACCGACCCAGGAAAACCCGGGGTCTGCCTAGTTGGCGGTCGACCGCCAGCACAGGGGTGATCGATCGCCCCAGCCAGCAGCTCCCAATATGCACGAGTCTCAGTGGCGGTCGACCGCTAGCCCAGTAGCGGTCGACCAGAAATTCCAGGGACCATTCGTCTACATCATTTCTTAGTAGCGGTCGACCGCCAGCTGCTGCAGGTCGACCGCCAGCCCCGAGCCAACAATGTTGACTTTGTTTTCCACTTCGAGAAGAGCCCCTTTTCTTGTATTTGTTTAACCCCAAAGTCACCCAATCCCCCATGGATTGTGGTTCTGGTCTGGGGGATGTCAAAGGACCATTCAAAGTCTATAAAACCAATACAAAAGTGTTGAAACCCTAAGGCTAAGAGGGGAGATCAAAGGAGGCTGCAAGGGTGTGTTCAAGGGAGAAGAGTTCGAGTACTGTAGCTGTGAACAATCCTCTAGGAAGAAGTTCTTCATCAAATCCTCAAGTGATTCAAGCTACTTCAAGAGGAGATCAACCCCAAGTCAAGTGATGATAAAGTTACAACCATCATCCTCTTCATCATCTCAAGGTGATCCAAAGAAGCCCATTCTCAAGGGAGATCAAATCTGCATCCTTCATCTTCTTCATCAACTCAAGGTGATCCAAGCAAGATCTTTTCACAAGGAAGAAGATACCATTGAAACATCAGATTCAAGCTCCAGCAATCTCAGACAAGATCTTTTCTCTTTGAGCATATTCTATATCTTATTTGAGTGTTTTCATATTTGTTCTCTTTCCATTTCATTCAAACATTTGAAACTGAAGATCGTCCCTACCGGTGGTTAGTAGGAAGGCAATCGGAAGTTGTCCGATCTGCGGTGTTGACGTCCCTACCTGTGGTTAGTAGGAAGGCAATCGGAGGTCTTTCCGATTTGAGGTTCAGTGCATGGCACTAGTGGAGCCTCACCGGATTTGGTGAGGGGTGGACGTAGGACTGGAAATTCAGTCCGAACAACCTTAAAATCCTTTGTATTGTGGTTTGCTTATGCGATTACTTTGTGTTAGATGCATGTTTAGGTTCAATCTCTATATTGTGTAATCATCTTGCTAAGCAAATCACTGTGTCCTTTGTTAAGCTAGTTATATTCCGCCGCCATTATCATTATCTAGCTTTAAAGAGGGGTGTTCTGCGAAAAGAGGGGTAGATCTATTCACCCCTCCCCTCTAGATCCGTTGTCCACTACTCAACAGGGGCATGGCAAGCTTGGGAAGGACCCCAATGGGCCAGGGATGCCCAATTCAGTGGGCGGCCGGCACGCCGAGGGCGTGGGACGAAAGGTCACTCTTATAGCTCACCCGCGGTGGTCACTCACGTGATCGGCACTTTGGTCCGGGCACTCACTCGCCGCCGACGGTTCAACCAGAAACAATACTAAACTAAGCAAGTAAATGCCAGCAATGAGAAGTGTTCCGAAGCTCACCTGATTGGTGTGAGAACGCCGATCCCATCCGGAGACGAGGGCGAGCGAGGAAGCGTGAGCTTACCCGCACGCCGCGCCGATGAAGCTTCAACATGAGAATTCAAAATGGTACACAACTACGCCTCTCGTGGAAGGGGCGCTATTTATAGGAAACCCACAATTTACAATAGGTCCCTGACTCTTGGACTAATGACAAGAAACCAAGGGGGAAGGGGGGCACCCCTCGGCCTTGCCCACTTAATTGGGCCCAATAACCAAACCACTCAACCCTATGACACTTAACTTAGGTAAATAACCCTTATACCTAGGTACTGGACTCAAATAAAAGGAAAATTACATGGTTTATGACTCAAATAATATATAAAAATTACAAGAATAGACCCAGAAAAATGAGACGGACGTGATGGCGTATGCCGATGATCGATCCGAGCCTCAAAAAAATATGGATGGGCAAGGGATGCCCCCATCACTGTCCTTTTTTGATCAATCAAGCTAAAAGTGTGATTTCATTGCACATCTTTCAAACCAATCTTTTATTCCATTCATCCAAACTCATGATACATCATTCTATCAATAAAATTCAAAATTCATGATCATGGAATTGAAGTAACATTCAATTTCTTATCCACATGGGGGCGGATCTTGCGTGATTTGTTCACATAAGCTCGGTACACCTCGTTGCTTTCTTTCACTTCTGCTTGCAAGGCAAGGACATGGCTGATCTCCCACATGGTCAGAGCACTCCGGACTACCTACTCGTCCTCCTCAGTCTCGATCTTCCTAGCTTGAAGGGGAGGGTAGTGAGATATGTTGGATATTGTTTTTGATGATGACAAACACTATGACCCATATGTGTATGATGTCATATGTGTTTGGACCATAGGAATTTTGTGCGTTGGTTGAATGAATTATTCATGACATAAATGATCTCTGTTGCATACAGGCTGCATGCGTCATATTTGAGTTTATGCATCATATTTAAGTCAATTTGTGCATAACAGATACTATTCATACAATATAATACATTTCAGGTTAACATACAGTCAATAAAGTTATCATTGTGCACAAAAAGTCAATGCATATGCATAAAGTCTGTGCACATGACATTTTACTGAGTAGCCTATGTTCATGGCATTTGGTCGAACAGTTGGTGTGCAACTGCACATTCCACGGTCTATGCATTAGTCCATTAAGGGTCAATGTTAGTTGGTGTGTTTTCCATATCAAAGTCGACATTAGCATGCAGTGCATTGCATCCAAGGTCAGTGTTAGCATGCATTGTAATGCATCAAGGTCGATGTTACCACGTTGTATCATGCATACAGTCTGTGTTAGCTTGCATAAAGTCTGTGCAAGTTGTCGTTAGTGCTTCATAAGGTCTGTGCATACTTCGTTGTTTAGCACACAACATCGGTGCATCTTTCAGTGGTTTGCATATGAGGTCAGTGCACATGTATACCCAAGGTCGGTGCTAGCTACGTTATATGTTTACCCAAGGTCGGTGCTACCTGCTCTATGTGCTATACAAAGTCAGTGCATGTGTCACAAAGTCGGTGCACATTTTCTATCTTGCATATTTGTATGTTACAAGGTCGGTGCATGTGTCAGCCACATTAGAGTCGGTGCATGTTTGGCTTTAACCATATTAGAGTCGATGCAGGTTTTGTGTTAGCTGGTGAACTCTATGCATCAAGGTCGATGCTAGTCAAGTAAGGCAACTGTGTCTCATGGATTAGAGTCAGTGTTAGTTGGTGAACTCTATGCATCAAGGTCGATGCTAGTCAAGTAAGGCAACTATGTCTCATGCGTTAGAGTCTGTGTTAGCTGGTGAACTCTATGCATCAAGGTCGATGCTAGTCAAGTAAGGCAACTGTGTCTCATGCGTTAGAGTCTGTGTTAGCTGGTGAACTCTATGCATCAAGGTCGATGCTAGTCAAGTAAGGCAACTGTGTCTCATGCATCTAAGTCGTCGTTAGCATGTTGTGTCTTGCATTCCAGGGTTGGTGGTAGTATGCATCACCCTGCATCCAAGTCTATGCTAGCTAGCTATGGCTTAGGTTAATGTCTGTGCTAGCCCAGTGTTTCACGCATGTAATGTCTATGTTAGTTAATGTCAGTACTAGCATACATAAGGCTCGTGCATTCAAGTCAATAATAGCACATGAGTTTCATACATTAAGCATCAATGGCCTGTGATTCTCTGTCTTCATGGGTTTTATTACATCATAATCACCCTCATAAACCATGAGTCATCTTGTCATTATTACAGGTCCTTCTTTACTATCAGGTGTTTGATTAAAAACCTTTATCTGATAATAGGGATTTATGAATTGAACCAGGATCGAACAACTTAAGTGCAGGAAGCAGCAAAGCCCAGCATCATCGAACGCCTACAGAGCCATCAATGATACAGTCACGTGTATGATGATAAGCGACTTGCACGTGATCCAAGGCAAGGTTTATAATAGATGATCCTGCCACGTGGAAAGTAAAAGCCCAGTGATGATGACACGTGGAAAGGTCTGGATCAGATCTGCTTGGTGAATTGGGCGGGAAACGTGGTAGTCGCGTGCCCATCTCCTGGAGCATATAAAAGGGGGCAGATCATCCAATTCAAAAAACAAGCAAGAAGGGAAGAGCTGAACAAGGCAGAAAGAAGAAGAGCGAGATCGTGAGATCGGCAGAAGAAAAGAAGAAGAGTTTGAGAGATAGAATTGCTGAGAGGAAAAGAGAGATCGAGTTAGATAGAGAAAAGAGAGTGTGAGCAGAGAAAAAGAAAGAAGAAGAGGGATTAGAGAGAAAAGAAGAGAGTGAGCTGCAGAGAGATGAAATCTGAGAGAGCCTGCATGACCGGAGAGATCAGAGATTGAAGAGAAGAGAAGTGAAGAAGAGGGATCCTGATCGAATGATACCCTACAGTCAATATTTGTGGTTTTTCCATCAGATACATACCGCATTGCTCCTTAGTGAGCTACATATTTTGATTTTCACTTTCAGCTTTCAGATCGCTGTATCTTTCGTTTCTTATTTTTCTTTATCTCTTGTTAGAAGCTGTGAATCAGCAGATGGCAAACTGTAAGGCCCAGCGCAAGCTGTTAGTCAGCGAATGGCAAGCTGTGAGGCCTAGCAGATGTAGGCAAGCTGTAATGCCCAGCTGTTCAAGCTGTTCGTCAGCAGAAGTCACACTCGGATTGAGTGTCGGGTGGATGTAGGTCTGGAGGACCGGACCACCTAAAAATCCTCTGTGTGCCGTGGTTTGATTGTTTACTCTAACTTCGCTAGATGCATGCCTAGGTGCGCTCCAAGTGATTGTTCTGTCTGAGTACTTCAAGAACTCATAGTGTGCTTAGCTATTTCTGTATACCGCTTGAAGTTGCAAAGTGGTTTAGTGAGTATCCTGACCATCTGTCTGATCATGATTTGATTGCATATCTTTTGATGCTTCTGTCAGTTAACTAAGTCAATCAATGTAATTCTGCAATCGTTAACTGAATAGTTTTTATTCTGCATAGCTTACCAATTAGAGTTCAAATTGGGTAGAATTTTAAAGAGGTATTCATTTACCCCCCCTTTGAATCCGTGTGTGCACCATTGCACCTAGTCCTCACAGACTAACAATTGATAGCAGAGCGGGTCTCTGACTTCCAGATCCAACGATCTGCAGAGGGTCCTGCTAATTTGTGATTAGGTGCTTTGCTGTGTTGATTTGGTGTTTTACTGCTTTTAGTTTAGTGCATCTTTTATATAGTGCTTTCTAGCTGATAAAAATTGAATCAGCTCAATTGTTTTTCAATGGCATCTGCTACTGTCTTCAACGGTTCCAATCTTAATTCATGGCTTGGTGGCCTTTGTACATACATGAACTCCATTGATCCAAAATTTTTGAGTCTCATATCAAAAGGCCCACATAAATTACCTCAAAATCAGACCAAATGGTCTAAAGAGGATAGGATAAAAGACAGAGAGAATGGCATAGTTTTAACACTCTAAGAGATTCAGTGAACACTGATATGTTTCCCTGTATTGCAAGATGTACATCTGGAAAAGTGATCATGAATAGAATCATATCTATTCATGAGGGGCAAAAAGAAGAGTGCTTGATGGCCAATCAAAGGGATCAGACTGAAGAAACAGCATCCCAGGTAAGCACTGAATCAACAGATTTTTCTTTTGATGAATTAGTAGATATGTATGATGATTTGCTTGAGAAGTATGAGAAAATGAAGTCAGAAAATAAAAAATTATTGAAAATTATTGATCAAAACTGCTCTAATTCATCTTGTGAAAACTGTTCAAAACTGAAAATGTCTCATGATGCCTGTTTGACTGATATTCAGAATTATAAGAAATAATTGAAAGGTTTTGAAAATAGTGTTTCAGAAATGAATGAACTGAAGTCTGAAAATGAAATCTACAAAAGACAGATTGTAGAGAATAATGAAAAGGTTAATAGACTTCAAGAAGAAAATCAAGCCAAACTTCTCAGGTATAAAGAACAAACTTCCTTGCTGAAAAATGAAAACAATGAACTTGATGTTAAGATTTCTGAACTAGAGAATAAACTGAAATCAATAGGAGATGATCAAATCCTACTCAATGAACTTGTTCAGAATGAACAAATAGTGAAAGAAAATGAACAACTGAAGTAATTGAACACTACTATATCTGAAAGACTTCTTGCATTAGAAAAGGGAAAAATTGCTTGCAAAGAAGAATCTGAAAAGCTGAGCAATCTGGAGCAAGAACTTGAGAAATATAAAACATCAAACAAAGTGCTAACTGAATGTGTTAACTATAGTGAACATGAGATTGCCAGTTATGAATTACACATTGTTTCCCTAGAAAACAAAATTCATGATTTTAAAAAACTCACCATCCAAATATGTTAAAAATAAAGGAAAAATGAAAGTTATCATGGAAGGTGAGGATGATAATTCAAGAAAGGGGATTAGTTGCAGTTCTAAAATTAATGGCGTTATTAGAAATCAGCTATACACCACATTTGTGCAGAGCTCTGATGTAGCTGGTACTTCTACCTCATCCCCTAAACAAGCTGTTGTTCAAGAAAATAAGAAAACAAAATAGAACAAAAATTTTAAAAAGAGAAAACAGAAACAGAAAATACTGGAGAAAGATGATGACAATCAACATGCTGAGAAAGTTCAGGCCAACAATAAATCTCATGCTAGGAATGTTAAATGTGTTTACTATAGGAAGTTTGGTCATGAGATGGATGATTGCTTTACAATGAAGAAGGATGATCTAAATAGTGGTAGAATTCATGCTAGGAATTTTCATGGTAAGAAACCTTCTTCTATTCGAACTGAAAGGCTTCAATATTTTTACTGTCATAAGATAGGTCATCTCATGCATGAATGTAGATTAATGAAACAAGATGACCTGAATGCTAAGAAGTTTCATGCATATCTGAAAAAGAATGCTCACTATTTTAATTGTGGAAAATTAGGCCACATTGTTGCTCAATGTTGGCGGACTCAGGGAAAGAGATTCAATTCTAAATATGTTAACTTTCCTGCTAAGAAAAATATTTTTGATAGAACTACTTCTATCTCAAAGGGAAAGCATATTAGATGTTTTGAATGTGGAAAGCATGGCCATACAGTCAAGGACTGTTGGCATGCTCAGGGAAATAGATTGAATTCTAGACTTGGTAAATTCCCTATAAATAAAAAGGTTTTTGATAGGAATAAAATATGTTTTAAAGAAAAATTCATTACGTGTTTTGAATGTGGAAAGCCAGGCCACAGAATTGCTAATTGTTGGATGGCTGGTTTCAATAAACAGAATGCTCATTTTGTAAATAGAAATTTACATGAAAATGCTCATAGATTCCATGATTACAGTAATGTGCATAGAAAGAATTTTAAAATTATTGCATCATGCCATTACTATGGTCAGTTTGGACATTCTATGTCTAACTATTTCATGATGAAGTTTGATGATTCTTGTGCTCAAAAACTGTGGAGGGCACCATTCAGAGGTGCTACTGACCATGGAGGACCAAAAAATTCTTGGGTACCTCAATATACAAAATGAGGTTTTGTGTTTTGCAGGAGTGCCTTGGAGGCTGATGAATAAAGGGGTAATAAACCAAGGCACCCAAGTTGGTAAAACCCCATTCTAGTACTTTTCAGGTAATATCTGCAGTCCTCACATTTGTTCAATTGAATTTCTTAGGAATTTATTTTAAACTGCATAGTATGTTAAATCAGTTATAATGGACTTTTAAATATTCATTTGTCATTTGCATTGTTCAATTTAAATTCTCTATCTTGGAATTTTGCTCCACCTGAATCTTTCATCATTTGCATACTATGAGTATTCATGTGTATATGCTGAATTGTATGTCTAAATATTGGAATGACAATAAATTGCACTTCCAAAAATCTGAAGTGAATGAATTTGATGTCAGCATGTTGTTCTGTGGTTGAAATGCTCATATGCATACATGACATACTCATATATACACATTTGCATATGTGTATATTGTCAATTTTAGATGCACACAAGACTACATGTTGTATTGCACTGATTTGCATGACCATTATGGTATATCAAATGGTAACTTACTAAAGGGTAGATGTAATCTATTTGGAAGTTCTTACTTTGTGTAAGGTAAGTCCTCCGCCAAGTGCCATGGGTCAAATTGCACATAGGATAGTCCAGTCATAAGACCTCATGCTTAACGTTCATTGCATATATTGCACTTTGAGTTCAGTCATATAATGCATAAAGTCAGGGGGAGTGTGTCAAAGGAGATATGGTATCTCATGCATATCTTGATAAAGTTAAGTGCCCTGCATGGTCTTCATGTCATATAAGATTGGTCAACGCATCTAGTTGAAGGGAGTTAATGCATTTGAATACACATAGTTGATTGCATTGCATATCATTATCTTGAAAATTTCAAAAAGAGGTGATTCACTGCATATAAACGACAGGGGGAGCATTTTAAATTCTTTAATTTATCATTCTCTGAATTAGTCCTATATTTCAATTGATCTATTCTGTCATATCTGTTTGACAGTGACTCACATCATCAAATGATCATTGTTGGCTGATTTCCAATTGATTCTCATCTGAATTCTGAAATCTAAAACTCTGACTATTACTACTTATTTTGCTGAAGGAGAGTTTTAATTTTGTTAGGTTGATTTGATTGAAATTTAATCTCTGCTATTGGCTTCTGAACTCCTGTTCAGTCTCATTTTCAGAGTTCCTGTGTCTCTTGAAATATCAATCAATTCACTATGGATGCCTAAAATTTCTGAAATTATGACTGATTCAATTTGATAAACTCTGTAACGGAGTTTCCTGAAATTTTAACTGATTCATCTTGATTAATTCTGTAACAAGCATGTGTTTTGAATTCATCAATTTTTTTGCTTGCTTACACTCTTGCTATTTGCTGTTGATCTGACATTGACTGAACTGAGAATTGAGGAAAACATCAGCCTGTGTACTGCTTCATAAATCTGAAATCATTCTTAATGAGGAATCTTATATTATACAAGTTTAAGAATATTTGTTGATTTGAATTGGTTTAAGTCTAATGTATTCTTAAGTTTAAACTTGAAGGACTTGAAAATATCTGATTCAATCTTTTAATAAACCTTAACTGTCTGTCTCATGTAAATACATGTAAGACTTCCTGAAATCTGAAAAGTTGAAACCTTGACTTACTTTGGTTGAGATGCATAGTGTAAGTATTGTTCTTAAACATTTAATTTGTTTGAAATTGTCTTAAAAGAAATATTGTGGACATAGCAATGACTGTGGTTACTGAGAAACTTGTCCAAAGGACTGTGTCATGAAGTACCATAGTTAACTCTACTTAAAAATCACTGAAAATATGACAGAGCAATGGCATGGTTGTATTGAGTAACTGAGGATTCCAACCTCTAACCAAGGTGTCTCCTCATGCAAAAGATACTTCTAATGCTACCTCTGTTCTCCAAATAGAAAAGTAATACGGTTATTACACTGAGTAACTTGGTCATTTCACCTAAGACGTGTTGTGCCTCATGTAAAAAGGTGTTGATTAAACCAAAATTGCTCATTGGAAAATAAATTGATGCTCAATAAGAAAAATCTGAGAAATATATACATCAGAAAATTTCTGCAAGAAAAGTCTAAATTCAGATGTACTTATGAATGTTTAATCTCAATACTACCTTGTATCACTCTTAAAGGAGTCATGAAATTAAACTAAGTAAGATGGAAGAAGGTTGAACTAGAATGTTATATGAGCAAGTGGTTCATTTTTATTAAAGAATTGTCTCAGATATGAGTATTGAATCTTATTGAAGAACTTGGTCTATATCATTCTTAAATCATGATTATCAATCAAAACCAATTCATAAGCCCTTATAATGGAAGATTTTGAAATCTAAATAGTGAATTATGAAGTTGGTATCTTACTGAAAAATTCTCCATCTAAGTATCTCCTGATCAATTACTGCTCTCTGTCACTGCCAATTCCTGATCAATTACTGAACTCTCTCTGAATATCTGTGTTTTGATAACTCTTCGCTTAATGATTTGATTACCCTCCTATACTCTCTCTAGACATATCCCTCATCTATTTTTCCTGTTGAAAACTTTGTTCCTTCTGTCACAAGGCTACAATGCATTGATTTAAAGGGAAGAATAGATTCATGTCTAGACTGTATTAATTATTTTTCAAAGGGGGAGAATCATTTGTAGCTTCATATGTTTTTGTCAAAGGGGAAGCACATGATTGGTTGGTTTTTGTCACATCTACAGGCACTGCATTCACTGTCCATAGGGGGAGAATAGGTTCCGTTCTGGTACCTACACTTCCTTCCTCTGGAGTTGGTCTGTATTCTAATACGGGCATATTGAAGCATGTTACTTTTGCTGTAATATAAGGGGAGAATATCGGTGCCCACATTGTCTGCACTTGTCTGCTTGACTTGGATCTTTTGTTTGCATGAGCCTTAATAAATTACTCCATCTTTATAGTTCCTTTTTGATGAAGTCAAAGGGGGAGAATATGTGTCATATATGTTGCAGAAATATGTGAAGAAGTCATGCGTCATATGTTGCATGTAAGCATATGTGGGAGTTATATGTTGTACCTGATGTGTCTGTGTCTGAATGGAATCATCTTCTGTGTCTGAATAGAATCATCTTACCTGTGCATTAATTGGTATATGTCTGTGTTTGGGGGATAATGAGCTTGAATGAAACATTAGAATTCCTTCACCATATTGGCATGTATAGTCTCATGAATAATTTAATATTTGGTTCATTCGATTTATTGCCTTGTCATGTTGAATCATATGACTCATAGTGTTGCCATCATCAAAAAGGGGAAGAATGTTAGATACTGTGTTTTGATGATGACAAACACTATGACCCATATGTGTATGATGTCATATGTGTTTGGACCATAGGAATTTTGTGCGTTGGTTGACTGAATTATTCATGACATAAATGAACTCTGTTGCATACAGGCTGCATGCGTCATATTTGAGTTTATGCATCATGTTTAAGTCAATTTGTGCATAACAGATACTATTCATACAATATAATGCATTTCAGGTTAACATATAGTCAATAAAGTTATCATTGTGCACAAAAAGTCAATGCATCTGCATAAAGTCTGTGCACATGACATTTTACTGTATAGCATGTGTTCATGGCATTTGGTCAAACAGTTGGTGTGCAACTGCACATTCCACGGTCTATGCATTAGTCCGTTCAGGGTCAATGTTAGTTAGTGTGTTTTGCATATCAAAGTCGATGTTAGCATGCAGTGCATTGCATCCAAGGTCAGTGTTAGCATGCATTGTAATGCATCAAGGTCGATGTTACCACGCTGTATCATGCATACAGTCTGTGTTAGCTTGCATAAAGTCTGTGCAAGTTATCGTTGGTGCTTCATAAGATCTGTGCATACTTCGTTGTTTAGCACACAACGTTGATGCATCTTTCAGTGGTTTGCATATGAGGTCAGTGCACATGTATACCCAAGGTCAATGCTAGCTGCGTTATATGTTTACCCAAGGTCGGTGCTAGCTGCGCTATGTGATATACAAAGTCAGTGCATGTGTCACAAAGTCGGTGCAGATTTTCTATCTTGCATATGAAAGTTTGCATGTTACAAGGTCGGTGCATGTGTCAGCCACATTAGAGTCGGTGCAGGTTTGGCTTTAACCATATTAGAGTCGATGCAGGTTTTTTGTTAGCTGGTGAACTCTATGCATCAAGGTCGATGCTAGTCAAGTAAGGCAACTGTGTCTCATGGATTAGAGTCAGTGTTAGATGGTGAACTCTATGCATCAAGGTCGATGCTAGTCAAGTAAGGCAACTGTGTCTCATGCGTTAGAGTCTGTGTTAGATGGTGAACTCTATGCATCAAGGTCAATGCTAGTCAAGTAAGGCAACTGTGTCTCATGCGTTAGAGTCTGTGTTAGCTGGTGAACTCTATGCATCAAGGTCGATGCTAGTCAAGTAAGGCAACTGTGTCTCATTCATCTAAGTCATCGTTAGCATGTTATGTCTTGCATTCCAGGGTTGGTGGTAGTATGCATCACCCTGCATCCAAGTCTATGCTAGCTAGCTATGGCTTAGGTTAAAGTCTGTGCTAGCCCAGTGTTTCACGCATGTAATGTCTATGTTAGTTAATGTCAGTACTAGCATACATAAGGCTAATGCATGCAAGTCAATGATAGCACATGAGTTTCATACATTAAGCATCAATGGCTTGTGATTCTCTGTCTTCATGGTTTTTATTACATCATAATCACCATCATAAACCATGAGTCATCTTGTCATTATTACAGGTCCTTCTTGACTATCAGGTGTTTGATTAAATACCTTTATCTGATAATAGCGGTTTATGAATTGAACCAGGATCGAACAACTTAAGTGCAGGAAGCAGCAAAGCCCAGCATCATCGAACGCCTGCAGAGCCATCAATGATACAGTCACGTGTATGATGATAAGTGACTTGCACGTGATCCAAGGCAAGGCTTATAATAGACGATCATGCCATGTGGAAAGTAAAAGCCCAGTGATGATGACACGTGGAAAGGTCTGGATCAGATCTGCTTGGTGAATTGGGCGAGAAAAGTGGTAGTCGCGCGCCCATCTCCTAGAGCATATAAAAGGGGGCAGATCATCCAATTCAAAAAACAAGCAAGAAGGGAAGAGCTGAACAAGGCAGAAAGAAGAAGAGCGAGATCGAGAGAAGAAAAGAAGAAGAGTTTGAGAGATAGAATTGCTGAGAAGAAAAGAGAGATCGAGTTAAAGAGAGAAAAGAGAGTATGAGCAGAGAAAAAGAAAGAAGAAGAGGGATTAGAGAGAAAAGAAGAGAGTGAGCTGCAGAGATATGAAATCTGAGAGAGCCTGCATGATCGGAGAGATCTGAGATTGAAGAGAAGAGAAGTGAAGAAGAGGGATCCTGGTCGAAGGATACCCTACAGTCAATATTTGTGATTTTTCCATCAGATACATACCGCATTGCTCCTTAGTGAGCTACATCTTTTGGTTTTCACTTTCAGCTTTCAGATCGCTGTATCTTTCGTTTCTTATTTTTCTTTATCTCTTGTTAGAAGCTGTGAATCAGCGGATGGCAAGCTATAAGACCCAACACAAGCTGTTAGTCAGTGGATGGCAAGCTGTGAGGCCTAGCTGATGTAGGCAAGCTGTAATGCCCAGTTGTTCATCAGTAGAAGCCACACTCGGATTGAGTGTGGGGTGGATGTAGGTCTGGAGGACCGAACCGCCTAAAAATCCTCTGTGTGCCGTGGTTTGATTGTTTACTCTGACTTTGCTAGATGCATGCCTTGGTGTGCTCCAAGTGATTGTTCTGTCTGAGTACTTCAAGAACTCTTAGTGTGCTTAGCTTATTTTTGTATACAGCTTGAAGTTGCGAAGTGATTTAGTGAGTATCCTGACCATCTGTCTGATCCTGATTTGATTGCATATCTTTTGATGCTTCTGTCAGTTAACTAAGTCAATCAATGTAATTCTGTAATCGTTAACTGAATAGTTTTTATTCCGCATAGCTTACCAATTAGAGTTCAAATTGGGTAGAATTTCAAAGAGGGATTCATTCACCCTTCCTCTGAATCCGTGTGTGCACCATTGCTCCTAGTCCTCACAGACTAACAAGATAGTGCTTGAACCATAGTGCGGGGAAGCCCAATTTTTAGGTAGCACCGGTGCGGGTTGTAGATCACCAGGGTAGTGTTCCCCACTAGCTGCAGGTTTAAGCCCAATCGCCGAGGTAATCCGAGGGTAGTGTCTTGAAGAGCCCGAGGTCGCATCACGAACTTGTCAATTGGCAAGGTGTTACGGTAGAGGCGCCAATCGTCCCGTGTTTTCTTATCCGTGGTTCGGCATTCAACCTGTGAAGAGAATCTAAATGCACTGTAGACACGCCAAAATCGATACTATATTGATTAAATCTCATGTCACCATATTAACACCCCAAAGTGAACTTCAATATTTCCATAATATGAAGTTTTTCTATTTTTGTGTGTTTTTAGGCCATTTTCTAATTGTTTTTGTAATTCACGACTCTACGTAGGGCGTGTTTTAAATAACGGCTTGGGCCGGGGCATTTCTCAAAGAAAGGACGACTGATCCAAAAGGCGTAAGTTTCTGGACGTTTACAAATCCTACTCAAAATTAGAAAATAAGAATTAACGTCCCTCCATGGGTCGTGTTTTGAATTAACGCCTCTCTCTCAGGCGTCTCTTCATCATTTTCAAATAAAGAATGTTTTCATTACTAAAATTAAATCCATGAATTAACACCTTTGTCCCAGTCGTGATTTTAATTAAAGCCTTATCCAAGGTCATCAATTTCAAATAACGCCTTTTCGTGGGTCATCTTTCACCCTTCCGTGTCCTGCTTGAACATACCTTTCCTGGAGAGTTCCCTGCTATATTTTGGTCACCATGTTCGATTAGGGAAGTAGAGACCTTACCGTAGATGAGTCTTGCCTATTCTTATCCCACCACATCTGTGTTTTGCATCCTATAAATACATCCCTGCGTCGAGCTCGCGCGAAGCTAGCTGATAGCAGGAAGAAACAGAGAGAACAACGAAAAAAAAGAGAGGGAGCTTTAGCTAATAGCAACACAGAGAGCAATAGAGAGATCGACGCAGAGAGCAGTAGATTCTTTCACGCAGAGAAGTTTTCCTCTTTTCTGCACGAGCCTTTTGATCCTTCGGTGGTCTGCTTCCTCCTGTTGCAATAGCCACGAGCTGATACATTGGTTTCTCCCTCTACTGTTGACAGGAACAGCATGGATATTATCCATCTTATTATCATCTTATCATCATTCATCATCCTATCATCATCGATCAGCATCAGTCTTTTTCCTGCATTAGTTTGCATCTCCTTTCCTCTCCCTAATTCTCTTAGGGGTTTTAAAAGAACCAAAAGGTGCACAGTTCATGCTCTTGTTCCATCATCTTATTTTATCTTTGGATTGATACTACACACACTTGGCTAATCCCTTTTTATCTTGTTTGTTTGTGATTTATTTAAGGGTAATCAAAGAGAGAAACCCCCTTCATCGGCCGGCCGGTAGAAGGAGGAGGAAGAAATCCACAATCATCCCGCATCCCTTTTCTCACCAGGTATTCGCGATCAATTTCCTTTTCTTTTGAGGTAACCCCTCTGGCGATCACTCTCCTTATTAGCACCTCGTGCATGCTTAATCCTTTTATTTTTTTAATTGTTCTAAGTGGATTTCTTAGAATCTACAAATTGGCGATCATGGTGGGACGTCCACTGTTTTTCTTTTGATTACCCCCTCCTATTGGCACCCATGTGTGCCCTTTCCTATCGGCTCCCACGTGTGCCCTTTCCTATTGGCACCCACGTGTGCCCCTCCCTTTGGTACCCACGGTACCCCTCCATTGTGCCCCACGGGCACCCTCCATTGTGCCCCACGGGCACCCTCCATTCTCCACTGCGGATTAGCCAGTTTGTGAACATCGCTGCTGTTTTCTTATTTAACGCCTTCCCTCAAGGCGTTTTTCATAATTTAACGCCTTTACCCAATGCATCTTTCTGTTATATAACGCCTTCTACAAAGGCGCTATTCATCATATCTCTTGATTTGGTTTATCACTCCCTGAGAATTCACGCCCTTTGGTCTGGGCGTCCTTTGTTAATGCAGCGCCTGACATCAAGGCGTCTTTTATTTTGAGCTTGTGCACTGTCTTTTTTTTTTGACGCCCTCTGCCAGAGGCGTCCTTTTCACAATTAGCGCCTCACACTGAGGCGCTTCTTCTGCACTGTCGGTCAGCACTTCACAGATTAGCGGCAGCCCCCCTATCGTTTCTTCTGCTTTTAGCGACTGCTGCTAAGTCGCTTCCTACCTGTGTGTTTACAGAAACCTGTTTGTTCTATTTATTCATGCTGGATTGATTTATATGTTCATCATCTGATTATACCTGTTTGATCTGATCATATTATTCTGCATTTTGTGACATTTGGTTGAGAGACCTCCTCTCTCTACACTAGGATTCCACACACCTTTCTTGGAATTGGAATAACCCTCCATTGAGCATTCCGTCTCTTTGGACCGAAAATTCCTTTTCCAAGACCTCTGTAAGTCCCCGCACCCGTGGATTCCCTCACGGACGCCGGGCTGGTTGTATCTTGAAGTATCCGGAGCTTAGACAACCCATCGTTGGTGAGGAGAGAGAAAGAACCTAGTTAACCCGGAGATCACACTCAAATTCATAACTAGGGTTCACATTGCAAAAGGGAGTGGATTGATCTTCAACTTAATTCACCCTAACCTCAAACTTAAATCTAAAAGCTTGCGCTCATCACAACTTGTTTGCATAAACTTGATTAGATTGAGTGATTATTGTGGTTATAATCCCTTCAAGATAAGCTTTCTCTCCTCTTAAACATGCAACTTCGCTCAGGTAAAATCATCAACATGGCAAGCTACGGGTACTCCTATGATGACATGGATGAGAATATTTTCAGTCAATCTTATGAGGTTCCCCTCCAGGATTCCATTTACCACGAGGGAAACTACCCCCCGTCTCATGCACATTATTCCCAAGTTCATGTGGTCGACACCACAACTCATGAGGTTGAACCCTCTTCTCAAGCTTTACCCTCCAACCAAAACGCATCAGGGAACACCTCCCCATCATTCAATGTCAATGATTTGATTCACGCTTTATCTCAATTGGATGACTCCCAGCGACAGGCAGTTCAGGCCGCTTTGAAAGGGAAAGATGTTACCTCTTCATCTTCCAACCCCCCTCCGGTCGCGAGTGGCCATCATGTTGTTAATGACCAGGCGGTCTTGCACAAAACTCCTTCACGTCCAACAACGCCCGTTGTGGCCATGCCGGCCCAACAGGCAAGTTATTCTGCGGCTAGGCCTCAATTCCTTCAACCTCCCCAAATTCTAAGGACGCCTATGCCAAATTCTTTCATTCCAAATTCGGCCCCAGTCGAGTCAGACACCAATGCTCTACTCCTTCAAAAGTTGGCTAGCATGGAAGAACAGCTCAAGAAAGTTACTGCTGCAAAGAATGCCCCAGAGATTTCTCTCCCTTCATTGCCAGTATTTCATCTACCACCTTCTGAAATGCCGAACTTTCGGCGATATAATGGAACTGGCAATCCATTTATTCACTTGAAAGATTTTATGTATGAAACTTCCTTTTGGCAGGTCAACAAAGCCTCATTGGCTTATTTGTTTAGAAGGTCTCTAGAGGGGCCAGCCCTCGAGTGATTTTATTCCTTGGACCCAGCAGATGCTAGTGACTTTGATGTGATCCAAAAGAAATTCTTGCAGAAATATAGGGACCGGGTCGGACCCTCCCTATCGGTTACTGATCTGGTTGCAGAAAAGATGAAGCCTGAGAGGACTTCATTATATTCGCTGATAGATGGCGATCAATGGCCGAAAAATTGAAAGATACATTGTCAGAACTGGAACAGGTCAAGATGATCATTTCAAATGCAACCCCTCAGTTCCGGCATATATTGGCCATGAATAGATTGACTACCATGGAGGAGCTCTATGAGAGAGCTCGATATATTCAAACCCATATGAAAGATTCGCCCATCATGGGCATGTTTACCAAAACCGCGGCTGATTAAGAAGAATACAAATGCCAACAATAGCGGACCCACGACTGAGGGCACCGTTACTAACGAGCAAGTTGGCGTGGTTGGCAACCCACACCCTTTCGCCAATCTAACCCACGACCTCCGCCACCTCCACAGCAAAGCACCCTCTTCAATGCACCCCCACAACACCAATTCGCTCCCCAACATTCCTTTGCTCCTCCACAAAACCAAACGCCGCACCTCGACCCCCTAGCTCCTCAACAATTCAACCAAGTACCACCACCCGCCAACTACGGCCCACCACAACAACAACAAAGGAGACCACTAGGTCCTAAAAGGGCCCATTATCCACCATTGCCCGAAAGTCTCTCGGATATATTCAATGCCCTTATGGCCGCTAACTTGCTCATGTTACCAAAGGAAAGGACGGCGTGGCCCGCTAATGTTGACACGTCCCGCTATTGTGTTTTCCACCGCTCCCCTGGTCACAATGTTGATCACTGCTTTCATTTCAAAGACTATATTTATGACTTAAATGACCAAGGTGGTATTAATTGGTATGAGATGAGGCAGTTAATCGCCTCTCTGAAAACAAGAAGACCTCCTCGGTAACAACAGGCTCAGCAGCCGCAGCAACCAGCTCCACAAGTACAACAGCAAGCTCCAGCACCACAACAAGATATGGGGATTGTCCACAATCCACTGCCGGAGCACCCGCTAAACCAGCATGTGAACCCTGTCACAACCCTCCATGAGTTGGAGAGGGGGCAAGGATGGCATGAAGAAAACACCTCTGTCGGGGCACTAAACCACAATCCAAACCAACCTCCGCGCCTCTTACGCATGCTTCACACTCCCCAGCTAATCCACACCCCTCTGCGCCCTGTTAACCAAACCCCATGTACTCCAATTAATTCCCCATCCTTGCCAACCCGGTCTCTTCTTACCCGTTCTCCACCTCCGCAGCCTACCACGCAGCAAACTCCACCACCCATCAACAACCCTTCGCCCTTACCATCTAGGCCACTCCTCATCCGCCCATCATCAACACCTGTTACATCCACCACCATTACTCCTCCACCGGCAAGGACCCCTCCACCATCAGTTCACCCACCATTTATACCCAGGTCTCTCCTTATTCAACCAACTATCTCCACCCACACTCGGGCACCCCTTTCTACTCCCACGCCTCCTACGGGGGCTTCTTTTTTGAACCCTTCCCTAACACCCCCTACGGGAGCTCCTTCTTTGAACACTTCTCCACCACTTGCCAACACTAATGTCCCTTCTTCATCCTCTAAACCTCCCTCCACCCTTACCCCGATAGAGGCGTCGCCGAATCAAACTATGGTACTCCGCAGTGGATGGATATTCCACCGTATTTTTCCTCAGAGGGAGCAGGAGCCCACACAGGGGCCCAATGAGCAAGAACAGGAGCAGGAGTCTATCCCGGGCACTCAATATGATTTATTAAAGCATCTGGACAGGACTCCAGCAAGAATTTCTATTTTAGAGCTGATCAAAAGGTCAACAACCCATCAATTGGCCTTAAAAGAATATCTGCAGAAGGTCATGGTTAATGAAGACATTCCTGCCGAGCATATAACCATGGTCCTAACGCCTGCTAGCGGTCAGCCAGCAATTATTTTTCATGAACATGAACTAGCACCTCAACCAGCTCGGAAATATGCTCTGTGTATCACAGTGGACATTAACAAGGTGGCAGTAAAACAATGTTTGGTGGACACTGGGGCATCCATCAATGTATTGCCGCCTAGCACTTTAAGGATGTGCGGCATTCCGGAAAGTCAGATTCGCCCATCCACTATAACAGTCACAGCATATGATAACACCAAGAAGCCTCCCTTGGGTATGATAACATTAAAAGTCAGTTTGGGCCCAGCTACAATCACAGTAGATTTCCACATCTTGGACATGGATCCAACATTCAATGGCATCCTGGGTCGCCCCTATATTCAACAGTTGGATGCGGTGCCTTCTACAAATCATCAATGCCTCAAGTTTCCACATAAAGGCCGCATTATTAAAGTCACTGGCATGCCGATTTTGCCAGATGAAGACATACACTTAGCAACATCAGTTCCGTCGATTTGGCCTTCCAACAAACCGTTGTTATCAGTGTTAGATGTCATTAACCCACGGCCGATGCCCTCAGAGACAGTCACAACGACACCTCTGACTTCCAAGGGGAAGAAGAAGAAGTGCATAATAAATACCTATGGCTGGAATATTCTAATGAAAATGGGGTACCAAGCAGGTAAAGGCATGGGTGTTAATTTCCAAGGCAGAACCAAGCCTATCAAGCCACAAAGATTAATTGCACGGGGCGGCCTAGGCTATAAAGGGCCGGGCAAGAATGAAGAAGAACCATGGGCAGTTATGACATCCACTTTGAAGACAGATCGCCAACCGCTTACTTGGACATTGCAGACACATTTTATTAAAGGTGGCGTTCAAAATAATGCGCAGACTACAATAGTCACTTCCACGTTAGACTGTCAAGATGTTCATGCTAGACAGTTTGCTCGTCATATTGCTCCATTGGCCACCTATAAAGCCCTCGAGTCTCTAAGGCCTGATAAGAGAAGGAAAATGGGTGATCCAGAGTGTGACTGGTATAGATGGTTTGACATGAATGATATTGCTATTACTTTGAGTCGTCTATTTATGCCGATCGACCCAGAATGGTCGCCACTAATCCATGAGTTGATTGAGAAACATGCTGTGATAACAGATAAGAGGCAGCTGCTGAGCAATTATACAGACACTGGAGAGCCTGATGTGCCATACGAAGAAGGTTTCACGACAGACAGGCTATGGGCCGGCCTTTTCTCTCTCACTTCCATGCATCCGTCTCTTCTTGTCTCCCTGTATTCCCAAATGTTTCCATGTGTGCCTAGACCGCCCCCAATCATGGTCATCTTTTCTCCAAATTCACTTCGAGTTCCTCCCTTGCTCCTCGAGCAATTTTCCAGACTCTCCATCACACCCCCGCGCGGGTCGTTATTAATTCAACCCTTCTCCAATCTTTCAATTTCCACTCTTCCTACTATTCCCCCTTCACATTGCTTTCTATTGGAAAAAGAAAATAAAAATGAAGAGAAAAATAAAGAAGAAAAAAAAATGCCAAATTCCAACTTTTCAATCCTCCATCTCCGTTGAGGAGACCTCTTATCTCCTTTCTAAGTGTGTCCCGACCCAGGGGCCGCTCTTCCAGGATTCATTGATAAATCTTTTCTCCCCCTCCTGTATCCACTTTTTCACCTCCTTCCTTTTCTTCTTCTCAAGCTAGTTGCTCCTCTTCTTCTTCTAATAAAATTCATGGGGTAGCTTCACATAAGAAATCCAAGGGTAAGCAGATTCCCCGTAGATTCCTGTTAGAATTGGCTAAAAGGTGCCAGGCATGCTCAACTCTTCCCGAATTTTTAGAGAATCCGATCATCTTGCCAGAGATAGAATATGAGGGTACTTGTGCTTCTTATGAGGGTTTGGGTGTCTATGAGATTATGAATGATGAAGACCCTATTGAAGAGGGGGATGAAAGTTACGAAGAATATGAGGACGAGGCTGATGCCTTTGCTAGTGGCATGAGGATATTTGATGAACCATCAGCCTCAGTAGAAGAGCCTACCAAGGAAATAAATCTGGGTACGGAAGAAGACCCCAGGATTGTCCTCATTTCAAAGAACTTGCCGCCTTCCGAAGAGGAGGCACTTATTTTGGTACTTCAAGAATACAAAGACACGTTTGCATGGAGTTATGAAGATATGCCTGGACTAGACCCTGGGCTCATTGAACATCGGCTTACACTTAAGCCAGGGTCTGTCCCGGTCAAACAACGGTTGAGACGTTTCCACCCTAACATGGCTTTAAAAATGAAAGAAGAGGTCGACAAGCTTCATAAGGCTAGATTTGTTAGAGTTGTCCTCTATCCTAACTGGGTGGCTAACATCGTCCCAGTCATGAAGAAAGATGGAAATGTTCGAATTTGTATAGACTTTCGGGACCTCAACCGTGCGTGTCCTAAGGATGACTTCCCCTTCCCTCATATTGATGTTTTAATTGATAATACGGCATGATTTGAGACTCTCTCCTTCATGGATGGCTTTTTAGGTTATAATCAGATTCAATTGGCCGAGGAAGATCAAGAAAAAACATCGTTTACTACACCGTGGGGAACATACTGCTATGTGGTCATGCCTTTTGGGCTCAAGAATGCTGGAGCCACCTATCAGAGGGCTGTGATGGCAATTTTTCATGATATGATCCACATTTATATTGAGGTGTACGTGGATGATCTGGTGATAAAATCAAGAACAAGGATTGAGCATCCTAGGGTTCTAGCTAAAGTCTTGCAAAGATCACGAGAGTATCAGTTGAAAATGAACCCCAAGAAGTGCGTATTTGGTGTTTCATCAGGGAAGTTGCTTGGATTTATTGTCAGCAAAAGGGGAATTGAAGTTGATCCCAATAAGGCAAAGGCCATCAGAGATATGCCTCCTCCCAAGAATTTGAAGGAAGTTCGAGGATTAATCGGGAGGTTGCAATTTATCCGCCGCTTTGTCTCCCAGCATTCATAAATATGTAGGCCGTTTTACGAGCTTACGAAGCCGGGGGTCAAGTTTAATTGGGATGACAAGTGTCAGGCAGCTTTTGACGAATTGAAGGATTATTTGGCCAATCCTCCTATCCTGAGGCCGCCAATCCCGGGCAAACCACTCATCCTTTATGTTTCTGTCCTGGATGACTCTGTGGGTGCTGTCCTAGCTCAAGTGGATGAAGAAGGGAAGGAGAGGGCAACATACTACTTGTCTAAACTTCTTAACCCCTGTGAGCAAAGGTACTCAGCTATAGAAAAGACTTGCGCAGCTCTAGTCTGGGTAGTTCAGAAGTTAAGGCATTATTTCTTAGCTCACGAGGTTCATCTCATTGCACGCATGAATCCGATTAAATTACTTCTTGAAAAATCTATCCTTACCGATCGATTAGCACGCTGGCAAAGTTTCCTCTCTCAATTTGACATCACTTACATTCAACAGAAAGCTATCAAAGGCTACGCCATTGCCGAATATCTTGCTCACCACCCTCTACCCCGATTTGATCCTGTCAATTCGGAGTTTCCAGATGAAGAACTAATGTCCATTAATCAACCCCACGATCCGATGTGGACACTACATTTTGATGGAGCTCTAAATTCCCAAGGAAGAGGGATCGGCATGGTTCTTTTAACACCAGAAGGGGTCACCATCCCATTCGCCGCTCAGCTTACTTTCCCTGTCACAAATAATATAGCTGAGTATGAAGCTCTCCTGGTCGGCCTTCAAACTGCTCATAAATATGGTGTTATCCAATTACGAATTGTTGGTGATAGTCAGCTCATTCTACGCCAAAAATCTAAAAAAAAAATGGAAATTTTCCAAAATCCCAAAAAATTGAAATTTCCAAAACCCAAAAAAAAACAATAGAAATTCTCCAAAATCCAAAAAAAATCTTCCAATTTCCAAAATGGTTGCCATGGCGTACGAGGACGCAAAGTCTGAAAGGTCAAAACTCAGTATTCATTCATCAGTCTTATTAACTTAAAATGAGGTCGACTCCCGCACACACTACACACTTAAACCTCGAACTCAAGCGGTGCAAATTTCGATGGGAAGCCAAAAACCTAACTAAAGGTGAAGACAATACCCATTCTTTTCCTCTTCGGCCCATAAGGGAGGAAGGGAGGCCTCGGGGTAGACCCGCCAAGCCTACCCGTCGCCTTTGTAAGTGGAAGTCAAGGCCCAAAAGGGAACAAAAATGCCGCAAAAGCCCAAGTACAATTAGGTTTTTCATCAGTACAAATCAGTTTCGAAGAGAAAGTCAAATCGTGAAAAGAAAAGCATGTCAAGAGGGCAAAGTCCCCACAAGGAAAACCTTGGGCGTATGCATGCAATATAAAAGAGGCAAAAGGCAACAAAAATTTCCCTATGCCGAAGATTGAACCCCAACAGGCATAGAGTAGGGGAGGTAGTTTTGTCTCGAGCTTCTCAGAAATCCCCTATGGGCTTCTTTATATCTTCTTCCATCTCTTTCTTTGTGGTAAGTCATAAACCAGCAGAATGGTCGAGACTGACCTAGGAGATTGCACCGTGCGAGATCTTGCGTATAAGTTTAACCATTAGCACGTCGACCCCCTTTTGATTATTCAAGAAAGATCAATGAATACTCAATGATGACCACGTAGGAGCTAGTGCCTTAGTAGCTTTGTCAACCCAATTCTGAAGACACGGAAATTAACGCCTCTGAGTAAGGCGTCTTTTATGGAATTAACGCCTGTGTGAAAGTCATCTTTTCTCAAATAACGCCACTAGGTAGGTTGTCATTTCCACGAAAATCAAATTCTTTTTCAAAATTAACGACCGTCACTGAGGGCGTCTTTTATTTGAAAAACGACCTAGTCTAAGGCGTCTTTTTGAGAAAATAAAAGAAAAAAAAGAATGAAAAGAAGAAAAATAGAAAAAGAAGAAAATCAAAAGTGGTGGTGGTTTATCGTTCATGATGTGTGCTTGCATATTGTATGGGCATTTTTTATTATGGTTTACATATGATTGCTTGCGTGTTGCATCTCCCTTTAATTGGTTATTTCATTTGCCTTATTTGATTAAAGGCTTGGCCCCTTGACCCGTTATCAAGGTCAAAGTAAAGACATCCCTTGCTTATTAAGCAAGGGGCCAAGTCGAACAGATAAATTAACATGTTTGCTTAAGTGTGAACTACGGCTGCAGGCACAGGGAAAAGTGAAGCAAAAGCAAGGAACGTGCAAAAGGAGCAAAGTACACAACCACAAGTACACAACTACACAAGTGCTCAGGTAACAAAAATTTCAATCTCATATATACATACATCATAAATATCTGAGTACAGGTGTGAGGGTGGAGGAGTACAAGTAAGTCTCTCTCAGCTCTCGCCTCCACCCTCCTCTCTCCTACTCTCTACCTCATCCTCGCCATCTCGAGGAGGCGCTGGTGGAGGGGGCATGGGCCCCTGTGAAGAAGCTGGAACTCGAACTTGGTCCGCTACCTCGCTCCTCCCTCGAAGAGAGGAGCCCGCCACGAAGGTGGAGCTGGTGAAGCTGTACCCTGCAGCTCGCGCCCGCTCCCGACCTCACTGAAGACGCTCCTCGGTCGCCCGTAGCTGCTCCTGTGCAACGGCTAGCTGAGCCCTCAAGGATGTAAGCTCTCGATCGCAAGCTGACCGCTCCTCATGGTCACGGGCACGCTCCGCCTGGTACTGCTCACGGTCCGGGACACGCTCCGCCAGGTGCTCCTCACGCTCCCGAGCACGCTCCTCGCGCTCTCGCACACGCTCTCTCCGCTCCAGCTCAAGAGCGACCCGCAGCTCCGCTACGTCCTGAGGCAGCTCCTCCCACCGTCTCAAAGCCCTCTCCAGCTCCGCGACCCGCTGCTCACGGATCGCTAACTCCGCCCCGGCTAGGGCAGCCCGGGTATGAGCCGCCTGTAACTGTGTAGTCTGCAAACAGGTAAACAAGTCATCAGTTCCACATTTTATGCAATAATTCAACAATTCATGAAATGAATGCATGGTTAAAAGTAAAACTCACCCGTGTGGCCAGCGCCTGCTGGCCCTCCTCGATGCAAGTAAAAGCGGCTCGGAGTTCCTCCGTCTGCAAAACACTTTTTCATCAGCACATAATAATAGATAATTGAATGAGGTCTGAGTTTTGAAACTTACCCGTGAGGCGAGGTCGCGCTCTGCTACCTCGGCCCGTGTCACTGCCCCTGCTAGCTGCTCCGCTAGTGCAGTCGCATCTGCACTAGGCCCTCTCGAGCTAGAGGCCTCTCCCGTATCTCTCCCTATTGCTCCCTGCTGGGCACGCTGCATTTATTGAGATTGTCAGTGACTAGTCATCAATAATTCAAGGACAAAAATTCATTTGCATATAGAAATCATTTAAGAACTCACCAAGGTCTGCCCGCGTGGTGGCCAGCTGTGCCTCCAGGCTGTGTAGGTGGGCCTGTGCATCCATCGCTGCTATATCCCGCGCATCATACATCTATTACATATTAGTCACATGATATATACATAAGCATTTGCATTCAATTTAGAAATAAGTGCATTCATACATACCCCTAGGACCCTCATCTAGGGTCGGCCGGCGTAAACCTCCGAGTAGCGCAGGAGGTACTCAGAGCTGTCCGCTGCCTGAGAGGTGACTCGGATCCCGCCTCGATGCCAGTCGGTGTACTGGTCCACGAACCGCACTCTCCAGTCGATCTCCTTGGTACGACCGCGCGTCTTCTTCCCAATCCCTCATGGCTCTCCAACCTTTATCCACTCCTGATGAAGGCTGAGAGTCCTCATCACCAGCCTAAGCCGTAACGGCTCAATCTCGCTAAGGCAATGAACCCAAAGCTCATGCTCAAAGCGAGGTCGGCCCGCTACGACCCATGGCTGGCCCTCGTCGGTCATCCCCTCGTAGGGTCTCCACCGTACCTACATTCACAAGCATGCATACATCCATCATATCCATCATATAACATAAATAAAAAAAAGAAATGCATAACATTGCATCATGCATACCAGTGAGGGAGGGAAGTCTCGGAACTCTCTCCGTAACACCCACAACTCATAGGCGAGTGGGGCTCCAAACACTACCAGCAGCCAGCGCCGTGCTAGAGGGAAAGATCCCTCACCTCCAGGCCGTGGGTCGACGCGCCCCTTGGGCATGTACAAGTGGCTCCAAATCTGCATCATATTAGCAAAGCATTCATACGCATATGTATTCTAAATAAAAGAAGAAAAAACACATAAAAGAGGAAAATGCATACCTGAAGAAAAGGTGAGAAGCCACTGACAGTCGTCTCTCGACCTGTCCCCATGGAGAGGTCGGCTATCAAGTGCGCCAGTAGCGCTGCTCCCCAGGCATATCTGCCGACTCCCTCCAAGTCCTCGAGTATCTCTAGGAATCGGCAGTTGATGACGTCGCCCTTCGTGCCGAGCAGCAGCCTCCCGAGCATCAGAAATAAGAACCTCCTCAGATCTCTGTCAGCCCTCTCTCTATCAGCTGGATCCTGGCAATAGGCTGCCCTAGCCCCATCCATCAATCTCTGGAAAAACTACTCTAAGGACTCCCTGGGTCTCTGCCTCGCATCGCCCAATCCCATAGCTGTGGTAAGGTCGGTACGGAAGACGGTCCTGCACTCGCTAGGTGTCTCGTAAACCATCTCTAACCCTAGCAGTCTCTGGGTAAGCTCAGTGTAGTCAGGGTAGGTGAACCCGCTCACAGCCTCACCGTCTACCCTCAGCCCGGTAATCCTAGCCACATCCTCTAGGGTGGGGATCATATGACCCCATGGCATCAAGAATGCCCGGCTAGTCCTATCCCATCTCTCTCTCAAAACCTAGATCAGTGCTAGGTCTGGCCTAACTGGCTCTATGCTGAGGAAAGCCCCGAACACCATAGCATCTACCCTAGCTCTCTGAAACTCGGGGAGACCATAATATGCTGCTCGCACCTGGACCCAGGAAATGCGTGTCCTCATCAATCCCTGCATGCATAAAGAAAGAATTTTTGCTTAATTGTTTAAATTTCATGTGAAAATTCATTTGCTGAGATGTTTGCTATTTGATTTAATTAACGACCAACCTTGGGTCATGGCTTGCTTGATTAACGCCCCTGAGGTTGGCGTTATTTCTAAATGGTTCTCTATGTTTATTGAATTAACGACCCAGCCTGGGTCGTTGGTTATCTAGAAGAGGCCCCTATGGGAGGCGTTGGTTTGGAACCTGTTCTGGGAATGTTTGAATTAACGACCACCCCTGTGTCGTCACCTAATGAAATAACGCCCCGATGGGGGGCGCTGTTTTCCCAGGGTTTTAAAAAATGAATGAAACAGCATGCGGGATAATCAGGGCAGACATATTGAAAAATAGATTGTTGAAAAAAAAATAAAAAGCATGGAAATTACCAGCATGATTTTAGACATGATAATTCAAATTAACGACATGCTACAGGGCGTGTTCTCATGTGATTAATTATTTTTCAAAATAAAAAAATTGAATTGACGACCCCAGGTCTGGGCGTCTTTTCTTTAATTCACGACACCCCTGGGGGCGTCTCTTTTCTGAGTCACTGGTTTTTCCTCACCGAGAGCTATGGAAAATATAAAAAAATAAAAAAATGGAAATAAGGGTTGGGGGCCTACCTTTTGTCGTCTAGGTCCATGCAACTCCCCACGGAGGGGTTGCCGGGGTTGCCATGGCCGTCGGAGTTGGCCGCGGCGAGGAATGATCGCCACCGGTGGTTCTTCATCTCCTTCCTCTTCTTCCTCGTCTTCTCCTTCTTCTTCTTCATCTTATCCTCCTTCTTCGTCCTCTCCATCTTCATCATCTTCTTCGTCTTCTTCATCTCCTTCTCGTCCTTCTTCGGCCTCATCGTCTCCACCGTGTCCCTCGTCGCCGTGCTCCGATGCCGGTGCTTCCTCGGCCGCCGCGGGAGGGAGCTCCTCTACCGCCTGTGCTTCGTCCTCGCCCAGGTCCACGACATCGGGGGTGCTAACCCTCTGGCGCTTAAGTCCACCGCCGGCCATGGCTAGGGGATGAGAGAATGAGAGGGATAGAGAGAGAGAGGATGGTTTTGCGGTTAGGGTTGCAGAGAGAAGAGAAAGAGGGAAAAATGGACGGAGGAAGAAGAAGAAAGAAGGGGGAAAAGTGTTTTAGTATTCGAAAAGAATTAACGCCTGCGAGGAAGGCGTGTCTTGTTAAAGGGACGACTAGGCCACAGGGCGTTACTTCCAGATTTGGCGACGAGCTTTGAGGCGTGATTTCTTTTCGCATGGGGAATGACAATCGTCGTCAGTTGCATTCAATGGGAATTGATTGACGTGATTGGAATAATCATTGCTATTTTTTTGATTAACGACTTTGATGCAGGCGTTATTTACATGAGAAGTGGCTTATCTTAAGGCGTTATTCTCGGATATTTAACGAATACTTTTTGGAATTTGAATCAAATTAACGCCTTGTCCTAAAGCGTGATTCTATTAACGCCATTCCCGAAGTCGTCAATTATGGGAATTAATGTTTTGATTTTCAGAAAAAGATCAATGAGAGATGACAAGTTCTGAGACGTTATTTGTGGAATTAACATCATTCCTCGAGTCGTTATTCAGAACAGAAACACAGATTTTTGAAAGAATTCATCAGAAACGACATAATATGGCTCGATCAGAATGTTATCATTGTTTATTATTGATGAAAATATTACAATGCATCTAATAAGCCATTTTGGGCCTTAAACTTCTTAAAGCTATTACATATGATTTCCACTGATCCCTGTCTTCTTCTAAGTTATCCACGGGCTGATGAGTTTTGCAGATTTTCCACAGTGCTTGGATTGTTGTGCTTTCTTCTCCATCTTCATTGCTGCCGATGTCCCTTGTCTTGATAGGAGGGAGTGGGACAAATCCTTGAATAGTCGCCGTGGAAGCCCGAGTTGAGGAAGGCACCTATGAGAGTTGTATAACACAAATTCCGTGGCGCCTATTAGACGAAGATCCGTCCCGGGAGAGAATCGTGTGCGGAGTTGTTGAAATTTGAGTAATCCCGGGGTGCATGTGAAGAAGTTCTTAGGCATTACTTTGAGATGCTCCCTCCATTCCACCCTTTTCTTGATTTGAGGAATCTGGTTCACCACTCTATTGCTCAACCCCAATGAGCCGGTCATTTAAGAAAGAGGGCTTTTTGAGAATATCCTTGATGGTTGTTGGGCCTCCTCACATGGATCGAACTTGAAGTGGAGATCTACCCAACTAGAAAGCGCAAGCATGCATCCATAAATTGGTCTCCCCATTGATGCCGAAGTAAGCCCACTATATAGAAAGGCTAATATCGCCGATCCCACTCTCTCTCCTTCCCAAAGGCTAGCTATAGCACTCAATTGGGACTCTTCCAAGAAATCTTCCGTGGAGGGGAACAAGATTGCTCCCGCCAAGCACACAACAAAGGCTTTTGCTACCCGTTCTATTTCATCATCCTCTTTGGCTTGGTCGGACCTTTTGTAGACCCATGAGGCAAGCTTTAAAAGGTTAATTCCATTGGTGGCTTTGATCTGGCTCACTAAGTTGGGGCTAGGAATCAAGCTTGTTAGCAATTCATGAGAAGAGATTTGCCTTGGCATGATGGCCATCTTTTCCTCATCCCCTTGTTTCATTTTCTTTAAGCCCAAAATCATCTCTAACTCTTCTAATAGAATGGTGGCTTCAAAAGTAGAGAAGAGGAAGGTGTGAGTAGAAGGGTGCCATATCTCTACAAGAGCTCCTATAGCTGCCCAATCTAGGTGAATTTGGTTATAATGTTTGGCATGGGTAACTAAACCTAGGAGATGCCATATGGATAGGAAAGCCCTCATGTCTGAACTGAATTTGGAGAGCAAGAGGGGAAGCCATTTGTTTTTGGTGAATCTCCTTGCCCCTGGAATATTTGGATAATCTTGAGAAAAGAAAAGAAAAGAAAGCACAGAGAAGAGGGATGAGCAGTTGAAGGTAGAAGAGAAGAAGCAGAAGAACTAAACAACTTAAATTATGAAGTACCTGGTTCATGGCCACTCGACTGCTAAGGTGCCCATTAATTTCCGAAAGCCTAGGAGTGAAAATCTTCGGTTTCTTGATAGCTCTCTCCATCTTCTGAGTAACTGTCTGCAGAAGCCGAACGGAACAAACAACACCTGCGAAAGCAGAAGAAGAAGCAGTAGAAAATAGGATTTGTTTGATCTGAGGGAAATCCCTCCTTTTATAGAAGTTTAAAGGATCTTATGCCCGTTCGAAACTGTAAAATCAAGTACGAGCATAACTGGGTTTAAGCTTTCTGATTCAGAGTCGGAAGCGTGTGTTTCGAATTTATGGTTAATTAACGACTGTATTCAGGGCGTCATTTATTGAATTAACGACTTAATCCAGGTCGTGTTTTATTTCACGCCTTGATGAGGGTCGTCTTTTATTGAAATCTCAAAGCTATTAACGCCTTGATGCTAGTCGTCTTTTATCCTTTTTGATGCCACTGCTATTGGTCGTCAATTTATGGCTCGCATATTCAGCTCCTCTATGCTGTTTTTAATGAACTTAAGTGCTGTCTTTTAAGTGGAATTTATTTGTGATCATGCACTTATGGTCATGTCATGTTTAAACTGAGGATATTTTCTATCATGAGGACTAATGAATTTTTAAGTGCAGAAGAGTGCAGGATTCGAGATGCATGGGAATAACATCATTCCGTTCTTGTATTCTTTCCTGTAAGCATTGTTACTATATGGTACTCTACGCTATTATAGTATATCAAGGACCTTGTGGTTCTGACGAACCTGGAATTTGAGTTCCCCTTCATCAAAAATAGTGATAATTCTAGGAGAATCTTGATCACACGGATAGGCCGTTGAGTCATTAAAGGTCTGGGACGATGGTTCCACTTTCTGGGTTGATGCGCGGACAAACGGGCTTCGGCTTAGTGTCAGCTCAGAGATCTGGATTCTTGACCAAATCTAGATGACTTGGCAATATTATCATTGATTATTTTCTATTTTTAGTTTGTTTTAATTTTTTCTTTTAGCCCAGCATGAATCATGTAGGACTTTGAGCTTAATGATGAAAATCTTCATATTATGGCAATAATGAAGGTCACTCGCTCTTGATTGAGTTGACATGAGATATTCCACTCCAAATCAAGTACTTTATTCTCTCTGAAACCGCTCAGGATAGTTCCTTGAAAGCGTCCCTTTGTTGGGTCTTCATCTCCGTTCACTTTAATTCTTTGCAAATCCACCTTGGTTGTAGCACGTCCACATTGGCTGGTAACCGCTCCCCAAAGGTGCCTCCCTATCGTGCCCTCGCGCACATTTCATTTATTTAGTTTAGCCTCCTTCATCCAACCAATCGATGTTTTCTTGAAATCACCCTGAGTTGTTGCACTCAGAATCTTGGAAAGATTTCTAATGCTTAGTGTCAGAGGCGTGTCACATCACACCTTGGCGTCTACTTATCAGTTCATTCCACTTCATTTCACTTGTTGCACTTTCACTTCATTTTGTCTCACTCCCTTGTAAAGCAGACGCCAAGGCGGGGCAGCTGTAGACACGCCAAAATTGATACTATGTTGATTAAATCTCATGTCACCATATTAACACCCCAAAGTGAACTTCAATATTTCCATAATATGAAGTTTTTCTATTTTTGTGTGTTTTTAGGCCATTTTCTAATTGTTTTTGTAATTCACGACTCTACGTAGGGCGTGTTTTAAATAACGGCTTGGGCCGGGGCATTTCTCAAAGAAAGGACGACTGATCCAAAAGGCGTCATTTTTTGGACTTTTACAAATCCTACTCAAAATTAGAAAATAAGAATTAACGTCCCTACATGGGTCGTGTTTTGAATTAACGCCTCTCTCTCAGGCGTCTCTTCATCATTTTCAAATAAAGAATGTTTTCATTACTAAAATTAAATCCATGAATTAACGCCTTTGTCCCAGTCATGATTTTAATTAACGCCTTGTCCAAGGTCGTCAATTTCAAATAACGCCTTTCCGTGGGTCGTCTTTCACCCTTCCGTGTCCTGCTTGAACATACCTTTCCTGGAGAGTTCCCTGCTATGTTTTGGTCACCATGTGCGATTAGGGAAGTAGAGACCTTACCGTAGATGAGTCTTGCCTGTTCTTATCCCACCACATCTGTGTTTTGCATCCTATAAATACATCCCTGCGTCGAGCTCGCGCGAAGCTAGCTGATAGCAGGAAGAAACAGAGAGAACAACGAAAAAAAAAGAGAGGGAGCTTTAGCTAATAGCAACACAGAGAGCAACAGAGAGATCGACGCAGAGAGCCGTAGATTCTTTCAAGCAGAGAAGTTTTCCTCTTTTCTGCATGAGCCTTTTGATCCTTCGGTGGTCTGCTTCCTCCTGTTGCAATAGCCACGAGCTGATACATTGGTTTCTCCCTCTACTGTTGACAGGAACAGCAGGGATATTATCAATCTTATTATCATATTATCATCATTCATCATCCTATCATCATCGATCAGCATCAGTCTTTTTCCTGCATTAGTTTGCATCTCCTTTCCTCTCCCTAATTCTCTTAGGGGTTTTAAAAGAACCAAAAGGTGCACACTTCATGCTCTTGTTCCATCATCTTATTTTATCTTTGGATTGATACTACACACACTTGGCTAATCCTTTTTTATCTTATTTGTTTGTGATTTGTTTAAGGGTAATCAAAGAGAGAAACCCCCTTCATCGGCCGGCCGGTAGAAGGAGGAGGAAGAAATCCACAATTATCCCACATCTCTTTTCTCACCAGGTATTCGCGATCAATTTCCTTTTCTTTTGAGGTAACCCCTCTGGCGATCACTCTCTTATTAGCACCTCGTGCATGCTTAATCCTTTTATTTTTTTAATTGTTCTAAGTGGATTTCTTAGAATCTACATGCACCTCCTATATAGAAGAGTGGGTGGCTCCCGAATATGCAGCTAGCTGATGCAACATCCTCCTTAGATAGAAATTTGAGTCTAATTACCATCCAACACTCAAGGATGATCATTGACCCAAAGAGGGACCCCCTAGAGAAGTTGAACTAAGGCCTTCATAGAGATAAGAAAGGATAGCTTGGGAGATGGATAAACCCCGCCACAACCCACTAATGATGCTGAGGTTTTGAATGTCTAAGAGATGGTCGGTGGTAGAGAAAAGCAAGACCCCGCACAAGCAAATATAAGTAGCTTTGGCAATGGCTTCATACCTCTCCCACTTGTTTTTGCAATGAGAAGTGATCCATTGGGCCATGGGTATCAAATGAATAAGGCGAGGGCTGATCATGGTTTTCACATCCTTTGGGTTGTGTATGAAATCCCCCAAGATGAGTGATGGGTTTATAGGTTCAACCGTATGGCATATCAAGTCTTCATCCCCCACCTTAGTCTTAGGAAGGGCTAGGTAGGTCTCTACCTCTTCAATAAGGACAGTAGCTTCAAAAGTTGGGAACATGAAAGTGTGTGTTTGGGGATGCCACAATTCCACTAAAGCTGAAATGCTAGGCCAATCATAAGGGGTGTAGGTGCCATGCCCTTAGGATTGAGAGGACCTCTAAAGGGAGTTCTTTTATCATGGGAGCCACCCACTTCAAACTAGAGTAGCACCTTGGACTGGGAAGGAGCTAAAAAAGGAAGGAAACGAAAGAAGAAAAGAAGAGAATGCCATGAGAAGAAATTTAAGGAAGTTCATGAATTTTTGAGATTGATTTGAACTCACCTCTCTTGAAGGGCTTGTGCTCAGGTGCTTGGGGAGGGAAGTCAACCGCTGCAGCTCTCCATGCTCCCTTCTAGCCACCTTTGGCCCGGTGTAGGCCACCTCTCCCATGGTGTTAGCTTCAAAGCTCCTCTTCATGATGATTTGGGTGATTTTGAGAGAGTTTTCAAGGTTCATAGCAAAGATTTCTATGAGCTACGAATTCTGGGTGTATTTCTAGTTATAGGGCTCTAATTCTAGTCCTAATGCATTAGGATTGAGGCTAGTTAGCTTCAATTTAAGTTAGGATAAGTCTTAGTACATATTAGGAACCTCTATCCACGGGTTAGGACTCCCACGGAGAGTCCCGCTCGGATTTAACTGACTCTTCGCCCTTGCGGTCTATCGCATGACCGCTAAGCTCCCATAAGCGGTCGTCAGACGACAATTTCTTTCCTTCCTTCACCGCCTACTCTCCCTTCTCCAAATGGTCATGTTGCGACCTTTTGTCCCTTCATGCGGTCTTTCATTAGACTATTTTCAGGCTTCATGTTCTATTTTGATTATATTTTCTCATCTTAAACATCCACTCTCTCTCTTGCTATCCTGGTCTCTTTGTTAATCCTAGAGGTCGTTGTTAGTGAGTCAGCATTCGTATTCACACATTTTGCATTTTTGAAAAAGGTAAAAAAGAGATCACATTTTACTAATCAAAAGATCATGAACATACATGCATAAGTACAAAGTCACTCTCCAGCGGGTCCCCCTCCTGGACCTCCACTGTCCCTGATGCCCTCATGCCTCTTCATCCGTGGGCCCATGGCTGAGCTCCCCTCCTCGCGGTGGCGTCAGCGTCGCTCATCCTCCTCGTTCCTCCGCTAGCCAGAGGAACCCGTAAAGTAGTCCCGGTGTCCACTGCGCGTGCCGCTCTGGGACACACTATGGGAGGACCGTCCGCCCACTAGTTGGAGTGCCCTCTCCAACGCCCGGATCTCAACTCTCAACTCTCTCACCTCTAGCTGAGAATCCGTCGCTGCTGCTGCTCCAGCTCTAAGTCTCTCCACCTCTGCGTGAAGATGGGCCACCTCAGCCGCCTCGGCTCAGAGTCACTCTGCCTCCACCTGAACGCGCTTTGCCTCGCCAAGTGCCGCGGTCAACTCCCTCGTTTGCATAAGCATTCATCGTGGTTAGTCATTTGCATTATCATAAGCATTAGTCAAAGGAAGTAGGTTGGTTTGGTTACCCTCTCCGTGAGAGTGGCCTCGGCCTCCTCGGCCCGAGCAACCGCCCATGCAAAGTCGGCATCTCGCTCAGCTCGGCCTCCCGCAGGCTGGGAAGAAGAGGATGGAGCATCTGGTCCCTGCCGATGTTATCCCTCGGCTCGCTGCATTTTAGAAATCAGAGTTAGTCAAGTACATAAGCATCTGCATATTAAGTCTAAGGTTTGAAACTCACCAGAAGCTCCAGCCCGCATTGGAACTCATCCCTCTATTGCACGGTGGAGTGGAGGAGACCCTGGAGCTCCGCTATCCGTCCCTGGGGGTCTAGCTGCATATAGCGAGTCAAGATGTCAGTGCATTAGAAGTCATTAAGAAGCATACGTTTAGAGAGTCGTACCGGTCGTCGGGGGCCGCAGAAAACCTGATCTCTGTACCTCCGAGCGCAGGCCTTCAAGTAGGCCTCCTCACTAGTAGCTCGGGCTCGTACCACCCGACCCCTCCGCGTCCAGTCTTGAATCTGGTGGATCGCCCGGGTCACCCAGTCGATCTCGCCGCTCAGTCCCTTCGAGGACTGTCCGACCCGCTCCTCATCCCGTGCCGAGAACACCACCTCCGGCTGATGGACGCTCCTAGTCCTCATAATCAGGCGGTAGTGCAATGGCTCGATGATGTTCATGCAATGAAGCCACACCTCTTGTCCTGAATACGCCTGGGCTGCCTCCACCCAGGGCTGTCCCTCGTGACCCTCGTCACGGTATGGTGTCCAGTGCACCTGAAAGGGCAATCGACTCAAGTGTCAGCATTTATAAGAGCATTTAAGTGAATTTAAGAAGCTTAAGTCTAGAAGCGTACCAATGCATAGGGGAACGTGTCCATGTCATCCTGGATCACCCGCGCTTAGCGTTGCAGCGACCCCGTCTCTTGAACCGCCATCCATCGCCTCGCGATGGGGATCCGGTCTGGATGTACCTCCTTTCCCCACCCTAGGCCAGGGAGGTACAGGTAGCTCCATATATGCATTAGTCAGATGTCAGCATATAGCAATCATAATCATAATTATGTGATGCGGGACGGACACGGGAGACGACACTATTAGGTGCCACCCTCGGACTCTAGATGAAGACGCGACCAGCAGCACACACCAGGGAGACACTAAGCCCGACACTACGAGCTCCTAGTGGCAAAACGTCGCTAACAGAAGTGGAAGCTCACTCGTCGTCCCAAGCGAGGGAAAGCGCGGACCGTGCGCGGTTAAGGAACCGGCGAAGGTCAAGGGTAGTCCGACTCAACTTCCGGACTCGGATCGAGTCACGGGATGGGTCACACTCACTCTCACAGTGGTGACATGGACACACGGGCTAGTACCTACACTCTCGGCAGCGACAAAGACCGTATACTAGCTAAGCAAATGAACGCCAAGAGGTTTGGACCATTACCTCCACGCACCCGGCGTGGAGAAGACAACCCCGGCCGAATCACGGACTCCCGGTTAAACAATATCACAGCAATACAAAGATTTGACCTACTCCACGCAGGGAGGTAAAAGGTCACATGTGGAGCCCGAGAATCACGCAACTCGGGTTGACGGGCAGCATCTTGATGTCGCCCGGCGGTGCCGAACTCCGCGTTTTCGTGCGTTCCGAACGGCGGGTTCTGCGGGCCCGCGGGGCCCACGGATGGCGCTATCCTCCGGATCTGCGGGGGTGGGACCCACTGTGATGGGGACCCCTGGTGGCGCGCCTCCATGGATGGCGGTCGACCGGAAACACCGACCGGGGGTCGATCGGTCCCGATTCCCAAGCTTTGAAGTTGCTGCCCACGGATTTTTAGTTGCTGTTTTCAGGCGTGCGCTCCGGCGAAAACGGTCGCTGCGATCAATCCCGACGTCGGATCGGGACGCATGAGCTATCGTTGGAAAGCTCTCTTCAAATGCTTCAATATTGACCCAGAGAGATCTGCTGGATCTGGTCGGATCAGAACTTTAATGAATTTATAAGCCCCTGTTGTACAGTAACTGAAATCTCAGATCTGTAGGGCACTTGTCTAAGAACCACCGTTGACCGCCTAGTAAACCTCCGATTCAGCTCTTGAGCTCTTCTTCAAAGTTGTAGGGAATCAAACCACGGAACTGGGAATATTTTTGGAATTTGATTTGGAGGTGGTGGTGAATTACTATGATGTTTGGGGTGACTGGTGGTCGGATCTAGGAACAGGGGGACAGAACTGTAGCTGGGACTGAGAACGATTTTTAGAAAATATGAAATGGACGAACCAAAAATTGAGAAACATTGTGAATGAAGGGGTGGATGGGTGGAACCTCCAGTAAAATGGGGCGAACCAAAATAAATCAAAAAGTGGACCTAAGACATGAAACTCAGGGCGGAGATGAATCTGGACAGAACTCTGGCAGAACCGAAATGGAAGAGTGGACGAAAATTAAAAAATATGAAATGAGATCTGAATGGCAAACAAAAATTTTTGGGATGTCCTTGATATCTCTGGAACACCCAATAAAATGTCCAGATCTATCTGAGCTCGGGGCTGAGACAAGAAATTCGTGGAAGCTCTGGTGGTACTGCACGGGCAGAACTCCGTTGATGGCGAAGGCGGTGCGGTGGCGGCTCGTGGCGGCGGCGGCGATCGTCGAACTGATACACGAGGCGTCACACCTCAGAATGGAAGCCTTCACAGCTTCAAGGGGGAGAGGGAGGAGAGAGGAGGGGGGCGCTGTCACGCCCCGAGCGCGGAAGATACCCGGAGATGCGCGACGAGTTTATATCAATCATGTCAATCAGAGTGGTCGTGTATTCGACACAAAGACAGAGACGCGCAAAATAGCAAGATAACCCAATCCTTTATTTCATAATGGATAGACTATTACAAATCCAATACTCTGTTTAATAAAAAGAGGAAGAGAATACATAGTTGACTCAAGAAAACTATAGAAAAGACTAGATGACACTTGAGCAGCTCTATCACTTTCACTCTTGAATATTCCCATCCGATTGACTTCCATCGTCGTTGGACTTACCTGAAAAGTTCAAAGGGACAAACGGAATGAGCGAACGCTCAGTAGGAAATTATATCTCAAGTACTAGCAAGGGGTTTAAGTAATTACATCTTTCATGAATGCAATAAAGCTATGCATGCTCGCATGAAACGACAAGATAGAGAGAATGTAATATCAAAGAAATAAGATGGACTAATCATGATCTTTCAACAAGATGACAAGTGTATTCAAGATATTCAAGCAAGTACGTTTAACAAGTCATGTCAAGAACTTTGGCTATCATGTATCAAGCAAGTAAATTACCATTTTTCGGGCCACGCATTTCATGTAAAGTCAAGTACGATTCAAGTACAAGATGTGTGTGGAATGTCCAATCAAGCAAGTCAAGTACTCGGTATAATGCCAGATACCTTATCATTTTAACTCCCATGGGCACAAGTACTTTCGGGTGCTCCTCCCAGGACCAGATCGGGCCCTATATGCGCAGGCATTTATCATGTATTTTTTTTTTTTTGACATCCACTCTTGTTTATATAGCCAATATAGAATTTCAATATTCAAGCTTGTAGACATGTATGACAACTTTGACAGAATAGAGTCCAAAAATATGACAAAGGACGTAGATTGGCGATAATAACGGTAGAATCACGATATCGATAAAACTAGGTAGAATATGGTTCCCTTAACTTAGGTACCATGACAAATCAATATGGACATTCTTTATATAGAATTGAGGTCCACATGAACAGTATATCAAAGTAAGATACCCTCATTCTTATCATAGAATTGGGGTTTACAAGAACGACATGATATGGCATGATATCATCATCCCATTAAGAATTTTCTTATGATATACTCTTTGTATAAACATAAGGGCCGGTATACCATGTTTCTTTCGATTGACATGGCAAGGATCGTGTAATGGATTTTTAGGGTACAACCAGCTCAGTCGGACTTGAGGGAATCCAAGGCTACGAGGAGTCTTACGGAGGTCTCTATGACTAACTCGCTAGTCCAAAGGAACGGAATGTCCAATGGAGAGCTCGTATGTCAATGAGAGTTGAGTGTGATCGATAAATCAACATGAAACGTGGGACTATACTCACGGAGTGGAGAATAGTGCCGATATATATGTATATATTATAATATGAAACCATCGGTTATAGAATCAGGATAAAAATCAGTTTACAGTAAAGTAACGACTTAGGTCAAGTCGTTTCTCCAGTAATTAACGCCTAACAGAAGGGCGTTTACATACGTTTCAGTTTTGCAGAATTTTTAATAATTCAGTAATTTATCGAAAACACGCCCTGGACAGGGGCGTTTCTTCAAGAGTTGATGACTACAGTAGCAGGCGTCTCCTTATTTATATATTTGACAGAATATCAATAATTTTCATGATTTGTCTAAAACACGCCCTTGTAAGGGCCGTTACTCTTTAATTCTATTTTTTTTGGCAAAAGATATTCCAGGATTTTAACTGAGAAACGCCCTAGGAAGGGGCGTTAAATTTCATATTCACGCCCTGTTCTGGGGCGTTAACATAAAAAAAAGACTTTGTCCAAGTCGTGAATTCAAGAAATTACAATATTTCGAGAAATAAAAATAGGAGGCATGGTCATGACAAGAAAATTAACAGGAATTCACAGGTAGAGTCATGCAAGATATTAGAATCGATATTTCATATTTATTGAATTTTAAACAGGATCAATTATTAATTACATGCGATTGTTCATGAAATTAACGCCTATATACAAGGCGTATACTTTTAATTAACGACCACTGTAATGGTCGTTTCTTTTAAAATAGCGCCCTATTCAAGGGCGTTTCTTGAAAAATTTACAAAAAACGTATTAAAACTATATGCAAACTGTATAAATATATCATGCATGGTGCTTCTTGTATTATTTTTAGTTTGGGCTACGAGACTTGAGAAAATCCTACCTTAAAGGGTTGATTTGGAGATAACCGTGAAGGGTCTGTAAGAATCAAAGATGCAGCAGACGTTGGATGAAGATGAACGACCTACAGAGGATAGAATACGAAGGTATTATGCTTCGTAATAACTTAACAGAGGTAAAGGAGGAGAAAGAAAGAAGACTTACCCGTTAGTCTTCTTATCCTGCAAGAATAGAAGAAACGAAGAATATTAATTCTTCTCATGCTACGTTCATAAGAAAGGAACAGAAGAAGAAAATAGAAGAACATATGTTCTTCACGTACCTGTGCAGTTCGATCGTCCAAATAGGTTTAGGGTTGTTCGATCAAGACTATTTATAGGATTTTGGAGTCCTAACAAAAGTAGTGTTTGATTGAGGGTAACATATCCCTAATAGAGTCCTTACTCTAATAGACACTTACTAGATTAGGTTAATCTTTCCCTGGATAAGCTCTGGGTTCGAACGGGTCACGAACTGAATTAACGCCTTTGGTCAGGGCGTTTATTCTTAAATTAACGACCTTGTTCAGGTCGTTTCTTAAGAAACGTCTTGTATAAGGGCGTTCCTTGTTTTTGAAACACGCCTAAGACATGGGCGTTTATTTTACTTGCCTATTTGGTCGCGTGAGAGTTGACGACCACATGCGTGGGCGTCCTTTCTTTAGTCACGCCGTATGTAGAGGCGTTTCTTTTTAAATTAACGCCTTACTCAGAGGCGTTATTTTTAATTTGCTTTATTTTGTCTGTATTACTTCTGTACTATGTATGTTTTTACTTTTATTTCAATATTCATTTATCAGGGTTGCTACAGGCGCACCAGCCCTTGCTCTTGGAAATACTTTGATTCAAATGGCATTAATTCTCATCAAATGAAAATACAAGGTATATGTATGAATTGGCAAAAGACATAAACTACCCTTGGACCTAGGATTTGTGGGAATATAAAAATGGAGTAGAACTAATTAGTTCTACTCACATTTTTCAAAAATTAAAGCCTTGATGGTGAGAGGGGGGCGCCCCCTTGACTAGGGGTGGGGGTAGGTGGAAGGTTGGTGGCCAACCTTGACAAATTAGTCTAATTGTGCCCCCCCCCCCACTTGGCCCACCCTTCTAGAAGCCCACATTAGAATGTTGACTGACCCCACATGGGGCCCTAGGCTGAGGTGGATCATGGGAGGGGTCTGGGGGGGCTCGTGGGACCCGGGGGTCCCATTTTGCAAATAAACCCCTCTTACAATCAAAATTACAAACCGAATAAAATGAAACACACACACATTACACACAAATAAAAATCCCCCAAAAATATGATAAATGCTATGACTTAGTGGGGAACCTCCAGACTGTCTCCGAGCCATAGGGATGCTGAGGCGGCTCGAGTCGTGCTCCTCGTGCGGTACCGGTGGCTCGCCGGCTCGTGTCTCGCATGCGCTCGGGTGTCCGCACCAATTCTCCCCAGGTGGGAGAAACTCGACCCTGTCGAGTAAGGGTCTGCATCGCTCCGGTATCGCTCCAGAAGATTCGGATCGATCCGCTGCAACTCGCCATGTGTGATCCATGTGTCCTCAGTAGCGGGCCGTCCTCTCCATCGCACTAGGTAGCGCGGGTAAGATCCACTCCTGGTAACTGTCACTTGCTCGTCCAGTATAAGATCTATATGCTTACGCTGCCGTGAAAAAGGGGCTGGAGGTGGAAGTGGACACTCAGGTGTGGGATCACTCTCAAGGGGAGGAGATGGCTCAAAAGGCTCACTAGGGATCACCGCTGGTTCCCTATATGCAACAAGATCCGATACATTGAAGGTAGAGCTTATACCATATTCCTCGGGCAGGTCCACAACATACGCATTGGATCCAACGTGTTTCAACACTCTAAAGGGACCGGCTCCGCGAGCTTGCAACTTCTTAACGGTTCCAGAGGGAAACCGTTCAGGTCTTACCCTGATCATGACGTATTCGCCCTCGTGGAACTCTCGGTGGTGTCGGTGGACATCGGCTAACTCCTTGTATCGTGCATTGCTGGCCTCAACTGTGACGACGGACATCGTCATGCAGACTCCTAACATGATTAGCAAAAGAAAAGAAACACAGGATGCACACACGACCTAACATGCTTAGCAAAAGAAAAGAAACACACGGATGCACACACGACCCTAAACAACCCTACAGTTAGTAAAACCCAATCATATGCAAGGTGGTCCAGGACATCCGAATGTGTGCCATGCATGCATTGGACATAACCGGAGGTTAATGTCATGGTGGACTCCTAGACATCCTACGATGCACCAACCATGGACATGGGGTTTGGATGTGGGAAGTCCGGGAGGTTTGGGTGGTTGAGGTGGGCCGGGGAAACCAAAGTCTTCATTACCCCCAAATGACGGTTCGGACCTATTGCCATGTAAAGGTTGCCAGGCCCGAGTAGGAGGGGTGTGATAGTGGACTTCCTTAAAGAGGTGGAATAGAGGTTGTGGGCCAAAGGGCCCATGAAGAAAGGGATCGAAGGGATCAAAGAATGTGTGACCCCTCGATATGGATTCCCTCATTTCAAGGTCCCATGTGTGGAATTCTAGAAGGTGTTGATGGTCACCTTCATCCGTGAAGGGAGATGAGACGGTGGGGGTATGATGGTGGACTCTCTCGAAAAGGTGGAGTAAATATGGTGGGTCACGGGGTCCACAAGAGAATGGGTCGAAGGGATCATAGAAGGTATGACCCCTCGGACTAGGCTTCCACAATTCACTGTCCCACATTTGGAAATCTTGGAGGTGTAAATGATCACCTTCATTCATTGTGAGAGGTGGGATGGCAGTCATAGGTAGAAAGTAAGATTCCTCCCTTGAGCAAATGGGAATGAAGTCGGGCTCGGCCGGCATATGGAGGAGTAGAAGAACCTCCGTGGTAACATGATCCACGGTGTACACGGAGGTGATGGACCCTAAGGATGGATGTGTGAAGCTACGACCTATAGGTCGGTCGAAGCATGGGGCCAACAAGTGCGTAAATGTCAACTGCCGGTCTAATCCTTTAAGAAGATCATCTAATGTATCCACATGGTGACTAGACCGGAAGGTGGTATGGAATGAGTTGACCGGCACTAATGGTAGGGTAGGGTCCATGAATGGGAGGAGAGATGGGGCCAAGCCGTTCTTGAGCCAACTAAGAAGTGGTTCGGATATGAAAAGTGTACCCGTTAGAAACACGGGTGGCTCGGGCTGAGGTGGCTTAGAATAAAGATCGGAGAGTGGGGCTTCTCCAACCCTTTTGTCCCTTATGGCTAGAGATGTCCGAGTGGGACATTGTTCGGCGTAGTGGCCGAACCCCTGGCAGCGATAACACTGCTGTCGTGACCCACTACGCTCCCTGATAAGTGGATCCCTACCCCTATCCTCCTGACGGACATGGGGTGTAGGCAATGGGGCTCTCGTGGGTGGGAGAAGAGGATCCACTATGATGGGGAGAGGGCTTGGGGACTCTGTTGATGGGGCCGGGTTAAGACTACCGGCGATGACCTCCTTAGGCTCGGGTTGGAGTACATCACTAGGAGTACGTGTCCTATCCACCCCATCCAATCGGTCCAAAATCATTTGCATAAGTTCGGCAACGGAGTGGGTTGGAATAGGGATATCATGGTGGACTCGCCCGTAGTCAACCGTCCTAGGATTGGGTCTTGGCTCATCTACGTGTGGGACTCTTTGCCTCCGACTAGAACCCACTTGGTTGGAAGTGATTGGGTGGGGCCGGTTGGAGGTGACCGGTTAGGGCACGTAGACCTTCCTAAGCTCTCTCTTCATGTCCCACCATGACTTGATGGGCCATTGCCCCCTAACTGCTCTCATTCTTTCGATGTAATCCCACTTTTCGGCAGCCTCATGAAGAAGCCGCTCTTTGGCGAAAGAGAATTACACTGCCTCGGACATAGTATAACAATCAAAGTAGGTGTCCATGTTGGCCTCCCACTTGAGGTAGATGCCCGGGTCATTGGAGCCAAAAAAATCTGAGGCTTCAGGCCTACAGAAGCGGAGAGGATGGTTGCCAAGCCCATGGGTGGGCCAACGGTCATATCGCCCGGGTGATTGGGAATCCATGGGAAATTGGGGGGGAACTACATGTTGGACATGCCGACACTTGGACAAGACCGACTGACTCTTATTGGACTACACACGAACTAGGAGACACAAACTGATGCAAACGCCGACTAATACACCTAGACCTAAACCAATATCCGGTACATGGCGGAGTTAATCGATCCAAAGATCACTCCCGCAAGTGTGCGACCTCCCGATAGGCGTAGCCTAACGTTCGGACAACACCTTTTAAGATACCAAATTATCGGGATGAAATGCAATTTTAAAACACTTTTTTTGTTGTTGTTTTGAAATGATGATCCTAGACTCGACTTATACTATGCAAGACATATGCAACGACTACCCTAGACTCAACCTGGCTCTGATACCAAACTGATGCGGGATGGACACGGGAGATGACACTATTAGGTGCCACCCTCGGACTCTAGATGAAGACGCGACCAGCAGCACACACCAGGGAGACACTAAGCCCGACACTACGAGCTCCTAGTGGCAAAACGTCGCTAACAGAAGTGGAAGCTCACTCGTCGTCCCAAGCGAGGGAAAGCGCGGACCGTGCGCGGTTAAGGAACCGGCGGAGGTCAAGGGTAGTCCGACTCAACTTCCGGACTCGGATCGAGTCACGGGACGGGTCACACTCACTCTCACAGCGGTGACATGGACACACGGGCTAGTACCTACACTCTCGGCAGCGGCAAAGACCGTATACTAGCTAAGCAAATGAACGCCAAGAGGTTTGGACCATTACCTCCACGCACCCGGCGTGGCGAAGACAACCCCGGCCGAATCACGGACTCCCGGTTAAACAATATCACAGCAATACAAAGATTTGACCCACTCCACGCAGGGAGGTGAAAGGTCACATGTGGAGCCCGGGAATCACGCAACTCGGGTTGACGGGCAGCATCTTGATGTCGCCCGGCGGTGCCGAACTCCGCATTTTCGTGTGTTCCGAACGGCGGGTTCTGCGGGCCCGCGGGGCCCATGGATGGCACTGTCCTCCGGATCTGCGGGGGTGGGACCCACTGTGATGGGGACCCCTGGTGGCGCGCCTCCACGGACGGCGGTCGACCGGAAACACCGACCGGGGGTCGATCAGTCCCGATTCCCAAGCTTTGAAGTTGCTGCCCACGGATTTTTAGATCCTATTTTTAGGCGCGCGCTCCGGCGAAAACGGTCGCTGCAATCAATCCCGACGTCGGATCAGGACGCATGAGCTATCGTTGGAAAGATCTCTTCAAATGCTTCAATCTAGACCCAGAGAGATATGCTAGATCTGGTCGGATCAGAACTTTAATGAATTTACAAGCCCCTGTTGTACAGTAACCGAAATCTCAGATCTGCAGGGCACTTGTCTGAGAACCACCGTTGACCGCCTAGTAAACCTCCGATTCAGCTCTTGAGATCTTCTTCAAAGTTGTAGGGGATCAAACCACGGAACTGGGAATATTTTTGGAATTTGATTTGGAGGTGGTGGTGAATTACTATGATTTGTGGGGTGACTTGTGGTCGGATCTGGGAACAGGGGGACAGAACTGTAGCTGGGACTGAGAACGATTTTTAGAAAATATGAAATAGATGAACCAAAAATTGAGAAACATTGTAGATGAAGGGGTGGATGGGTGGAACCTCCTGTAAAATTGGGCGAACCAAAATAAATCAAAAAGTGGACCTAAGACATGAAACTCAGGGCGGGGATGAATCTGGACAGAACTCTGGCAGAACCGAAATGGAAGAGTGGACGAAAATCAAAAAATATGAAACGAGATCTGAATGGCAAACCAAAATTTGTGGGATGTCCTTGACACCTCTGGAACACCCAATAAAATCCCCAGATCTATCTGAGCTCGGGGCTGAGACAGGAAATTCGTGGAAGCTCCGGTGGTACTCCGCGGGTAGAACTCCGTTGATGGCGAAGGCGGTGCGGTGGCGGCTCGTGGCGGCGGCGGCGATCGTCGGAACTGATACACGAGGCGTCACACCTCAGAATGGAAGCCTTCACAGCTTCAAGGGGGAGAGGGAGGAGAGAGGAGGGGGGCGCACCAGCCCTTGCTCTTGGAAATACTTTGATTCAAATGGCATTAATTCTCATCAAATGAAAATACAAGGTATATGTATGAATTGGCAAAAGACATAAACTACCCTTGGACCTAGGATTTGTGGGAATATAAAAATGGAGTAGAACTAATTAGTTCTACTCACATTTTTCAAAAATTAAAACCTTGATGGTGAGAGGGGGGCGCCCCCTTGACTAGGGGTGGGGGTAGGTGGAAGGTTGGTGGCCAACCTTGACAAATTAGTCTAATTGTCCCCCCCCCACTTGGCCCACCCTTCTAGAAGCCCACATTAGAATGTTGACTGACCCCACATGGGGCCCTAGGCTGAGGTGGATCAATGGGAGGGGTCTGGGGGGGCCCGTGGGACCCGGGGGTCCCATTTTACAAATAAACCCCTCTTACAATCAAAATTACAAACCGAATAAAATGAAACACACACACATTACACACAAATAAAAATCCCCAAAAAATATGATAAATGCTATGACTTAGTGGGGAACCTCCAGACTGTCTCCGAGCCATAGGGATGCTGAGGCGACTCGAGTCGTGCTCCTCGTGCGGTACCGGTGGCTCGCCGGCTCGTGTCTCGCATGCGCTCGGGTGTCCGCACCATTATGAGCACAAGCATTTAGAGTCAAGCATCTTACCTGAAGTAAAGGTGAGTTTAGATCGTGTTAATATCCACACAAGAACATGGGGAGTTTTAAATGTAAGAAAAATATATGTAAGGGGAGATGATGATATGAAGATAAAGAAACAAATAAGCACGTGGTGCTATGAAAGAGGGTGATCGCCAGAGGGGTTACCTCAATAATAAGCAAAGAAGATCGCGAATACCTGGTAAAAAATTGGATGCGGGACGGATTGTGAATTCCCTCCTCCGCCTTCAACCGGTCGGCCGATGAAGGGGGTTTTTCTTTATTGATTATCCTTGCAAAAATAAGATAAAATAAACAAGAAGGAGATCAGCCAAGAACGTGTAGCATCAATTCTGAAGTAGAAAATATAACGATGAGAAAGTAACAAAACATGCGCACCTTGTTGTTTTTGTTTTTAAAAACCCGTAAGGAAAATAGGGTGGGGGAGATGTGATGATGAAACTAGTGCGTAAAAGAAGAAAGAAAAACAGTGATGAGCGGCTAACGCAACCGTGGAAAAAAAAAGAACACAGCGGGGAGGAAGCTAATGCAACCGTGAAAAGAATAAATAAAAGAAGAACCTTGCTGTCCCTGATGACAGTAAAGGGAAACCGAGAATGGACGCGGTTGACCGGATGAAGAGGAAACAGAGGAATCTAAAGAAGTAGAGCTCTAAACGATCGCAGCGCAAGAAGGAAGCAGAGGAAGCAGAACTCTGTAACTCTAAACGTCAACCTCTGTAATTCGTTTAACTTGTAATCCGTCAACCTCTTAACCTCTTGAACCTCTGCCTCGATCGAACAGAGCATCCTTTTATAGGATTTCAATCGAAGATAAGCTCAAATTTGGGAAGATAAGGATAGGCAATGGTCAAAGAAGGCAAGACTCTAGCTCCAATTCGAGCAAGGAGACCATTGGAGGTAGGACTCTACTCAGGAAAGAGGAGTTCAAGCAGGACACGAAAGGTGAAAACACGACCTTGCGACGGGCGTCAAATCAAGAATTGACGACCTACATCAAGACGTTTCTCAAAACACGACCTCAATCAAGGGCGTCTCTTCTTGGATTTAATTTTGGCAATAAAACTTTACCTTATTTAAAAATTATAAGAACACGCCTACGATGAAGGCGTTAATTGAAAAAAATGCCCTGAGGAAGGACGTTAATCAATAATTTAAATTGATTTTGAATTTATTTTGAAACCGGATAATACCAGGAATTGACGCCCTGACATTTAGTCATCCTTTCTTGAGAACACGCCCTAGGTAAAGCCGCTATTTAAATAACGCCCCTCTTCTGGTCGCGAATCACAAAATGCAAGGACAAATCAAAACCACACAAAAAGATAGAAAACTTCATATTATGAATATATTGAAGTTCATTTTGGGGCGTCATCATAATGACATGAGATTTAATCAACATAGCGTCAATTTTGGCGTGTCTACAGCTACCCCGCCTTGGCGTCTGTTTTGCAAGGGAGTGAGACGAAATGGAGTGAGAGTGCAACAAGCGGAATGAAGTGGAGCAACTGATAAGTAGACGCCAAGGTGTGATGTGACACGCCTCAGACACTAAGCATGAGAAATCTTTCCAAGATTCTGAGTGAAACAACTCTAGGTGATTCCAAGGAAACATCGATTTGCTGGATAAAGGAGATTAAACTAAACAAGAAAAATGTGCGCATGGCACGATAAGGAGACACCATTGGAGAGCGGTTACCAGCCAACGTGGACGTGCTACAACCAAGGTGGATTTGCAGAAAAATAAAGGGAATCGAGATGAAGATCCAACAAAGGGTCATTTTCAAGAAATCAGCCTAAGCGGCTTCAAATAGAACAAAGTACATGATTTGGAATGGAATATCTCATGTCAACTCAATCAAGAGCGAGTGACCTTCATTATTGCCATAATATGAAGATTTTCAGCATGAAACTCAAAATCCTACATGATGCATGCTGGGCTAAAAGGAAAAGATTAAAACAAACTAAGAATAGAAAATAATCAAGGATACTATTGCTAAGCCATCTAGATTTGGTCAAGAATCCAGATCTCTGAGCTGACACTAAGCCGAAGCCCGTTTGTCCGCGCATCAACTCAGAAAGTGGAACCATCGTCCCAGACCTCGAACGACTCAACGGCCTATCCGTGTGATCAAGACTCCCCTGGAACTATCATTATTTTTGATGAAGGGGAACTCAAATTCCAGGTTCATCAGAATCACAAGGTCCTTGATATGCTATAATAGCGTAGATACCATATAGTAACAATGCTTACAACAAACAAATACAAGATGATGAGCGCAATGTTACTTCCACGAGCAACCCAAGCGTCTCGAAACCTGCACTTTTATGCACTTGAAACTCATTAGTCTTCCCACAATTTTAATATCAATAATCTTCAATTCAAAGTATGACATGATCATAAGTGCTAAATAAAATAGAATCCCAACGAACTAATAGCACTTAAGTTCATCAAAGCACACAGGGAAGCAAATTCATAAGCTTACAAAAACACGCCTGGACCAAGCGTCGTCAAAACATGAAAGGCGCCTTATTCTGAGGGCGTCAAAACGTGAAACACACCCTTCACTAAGGCGTGAAATGCAACGAGAGGCCAAGAAGGAAACGACCCCCTAAAGGGCGTTACACAAAACACGACCTCTGCAAGGTCGTCAATTCAACAATTGACGCCCTAACGGAAGGCGTTAATTAAGCACAAACCTCCGTTTTCGATTCGAAAGCTAAACCCATTCCTAATAGCTCTCAACTTCTAACTCCGAACAGCCTCGAGACCTCCCGGATTTCCATAAAAGGAAGACAACTCCAATTGATTAAAGCAATCCTTCGAGCTCTGTTACTGCTTCTTCTGTCTGTTCTTCTGCTGGTCTTTGCAATCGTCGGAACTTCTTCCTGCAAACCGAAGATGGAGAGGGCGATTAAGAGGTCCAAGTCCTCCACTCCCAGATTAACCGATATCAATGGGCATATAAGCAGCAGGATTTCTATGAACCAGGTAGAGAGAAAATCCTTCTGTTCTTGACTTTTCTTTATTGAACTATTGCATTCTCTTCTGCATGCCTATTCATCCTTCTTACCTGTGCATTGTTCTTCCTCTCTTTCCTCCACACGCAGGACTACCCAAACGTCCCAGGAGCAAGGAGGTTTACCAAGATCAAATTGCTGCCTCTTATCCTATCCAAATTTTTTTCAGACATGAGAGTCTATTTAACAAGATGGCATCTCTTAGGCTTAGTTACTCATGCCAAACACTATGACCAAATTCACCTTGATTGGGCTGCCATAGGAGCTCTAGCTGAAACATGGCACCCTTCCACCCATACTTTCCTTTTCTCAACCTTTGAAGCCACTATCTTATTGGAAGAATTAGAGATGATCTTAGGTTTGAAGAGAATGAAGCAAGGAAATGAAGAAAAGATGGCTATCATGCCAAAACCAATCTCTTCTCACGAACTATTAACAAGCTTGATTCCTAGCCCCAACCTAGTGCACCAAATCAAAACACCAAAGGCATCAATCTCCTAAAGCTCGCTTCATGGGTGTACAAGAGAGCGGATCAAGCAAAAGAAGATGAGGAGATTGAGCGGGTAGCAAAGGCCTTCGTGGTGTGCTTAGCAGGAGCGATCTTATTCCCATCCACGGAGGACTTTCTAGAAGAGGCCCAAATAAGCGCCGTAGTAAGCTTATGGGAAGGAGATAGAGTTGGACCGGCTATTCTAGCCTATCTCTATAGTGGGCTCACCTCGGCGGCGAAGGGAAGGCCCATCTACGGGTGCATGCTAGCATTCTCTAGTTGGGTTGATCTTCACTTCAAGTTCGATCCATGTGGTGAGGCCCAACAACCCTCAAGAATCTTTTCAAAAAGCCCACTCTCTTATATGACCGGTTCACTTGGAATAAGCAATAGAGTGATGAACCGAATTCCTCAAGTCAAGAAGAGAGTGGAATGGAGAGAGCACCTCAAAGCAATGCCAAAGAACCTCTTCACTTGCGCCCCGGGAATACTCAAGACTCAAGAGCTCCGTGCAAGGTTTTCTCCCGGTACGGACCTTCGTCTCATAGGCGCTTCAGAATGCGTGCTATATAATTCACACCGGTGCCTCCCTCAACTCGGGCTTCCACGACAAATCTTCGAAGACCTATCTCACCTTCCTCCAATCAAGACACGGGATCTAGGCGGCAATGAGGATGGAGAAGAATGCACAACAGTTCAAGCTCTCTGGAAAATTAATAAAACACATCAACCTGTGGAGAACTTAGAAGAAGACAGGGAACAGTGGAAGACATATGTAATAGCCTTGAGAAAACTTAGGCCCAAGGTGGCTCATTAAACATTGTAATCTTTCTTCCAAATAAACCAATGATATTTCCTTACTGAGCCAATCTCACTGTGTTCTGATCAAATCTTCCAACGCTCTGTGATTCTTTTGCAAATAACGCCTCTAGCAAGGCCGTGAACTCATAAAAGGATGCCTCAGATAATGACGCCTTCAACATTCCAGTTCACCAATTTGACGCCTTCACCAATGGGCGTTAACTGAATAACGACTTAAACAAGGGCGTAGATTGATTCAAATTCCCAAAATATATTCGTTGAAATTCCAAAAGTAACGCCCTCAGGAAAGCCACGTTTCAACAAGGTAACGCCTCATGCTCAGGCGTGAATAAAAACCGTAATAATTGCTTCAATCACATCAATCAACGCCCATTGAATGCGTCTGATGACGGTTATCATTCCCCATGCAAATAAAATTGACGCCCCAAGATACGTCGTCTACCTTCTAAAAACGCCCACTTCTACAGTCGCGACTTCAACAAAACATGCCCCTCCTCAGGGCGTGACTTCTTTTCGAATGCTAAAAAGGGCTTTTCCCCTTTTCTTCTTCCTCCTTCATTTTTGCTTTGCCCTGTTTCCGCGACTATAAATCACATCTCGAACAAACAGATTAATTCATCTGTTCGACTTGGCCCCTTGCCCAATAAGCAAGGGGTGCCTTTACTTTTGACCTTAATAGCGGGTCAAGGGGCCAAGCCTTTAATCAAAATAAGGTAAATAAAACAGCTGATAGCGGGGAGATGCATCATGCAAAGCACGCATATGTAAACCATAAATAAAAGATGCCCATGCAAAAGAATGCAAGCATACATCGTGAAGAAATGCATTTTTTTCACTCATTTATATTTTTTTGTTATTTTTCTTGAAAAACACGCCTTAGAGTAGGTCGTGGTTCTAACAAAAGACGCCCTAGAAAACGGCGTGAATTTGAAAAGGGAATTTGATTTTTGAAAAAGTTAACGACCTGCTCAGAGACGTTATTTGGAAAGAGACGACCTAACCTAGGACGTTAATTCAAAAGAAAGCGCCTTAGCCGAAGGCGTTAATTGAATTAAAAAAGGGTTGTCAAGGCTATCAAAACCACATGTCTTACACGGTCACCATCTAAAATTCATTAACCTTTCTTGAATAATTAAAAGGGGGTTGACGTGATCATAGTTGGCTCGTATGCGAGATTTCACACAGTGTAATTTCCTAAGTCCGTCTTGACCATCCTGCCAGTTCGTGACTTACCACATAGAAAGGATGGAAGAAAATATAAGGGAAGCCCATAAGGGATTCTGAGATGCTCAAGGCAAAGTTACCTCCCCTACCCTATGCCTGTTGGGGTTCGGTCTTTGGCGTAGAAAAATTTGTTGCCTTTTTGCCCCTTTCATACTGCACGCATACGCCCAAGGTTTTCCTTGCGGGGACTTTGCCCTCTTGACATGCTTTTCTTTTCACAACTTTGACTTTCACTTTGGAATTGATTTGCATTGATAAAAATAAACCTAATTGTACTTGGGCTTTTGTGGCATTTGCTCCCTTTTGGGCCCTAACTTCCACCTACTAGGGTGGCGGATAGGCTTGGCGTGTCTACCCCGAGGTCTCCCTTCCTCCCTTATGGGCCGAAGAAGAAAAGAACGGGTATTATCTTTCACTTTTAGTCAGGTTTTTGACTTTCCATCGGATTTTGCACTGCTTGAGCTTAAGAATAAAGCGTGTAGTGTGTGCGGGAATCAACCCCCTTTTAAGTTAGCAAGACTGATGAATGAATTCTGAATTTTGACCTTTCGGACCCTGATCCTTCGTGTGCCATGGCACCAATTTTGATTTCTATTTTCTTTTGAAGAATTTCTATTTTTTTGGTTTTTTTGGAAATATTCCATTTTGTTTAGATTTTTGAAGATATATATTTTTTTGGATTTTTGAAGATATATATATTTTTTGAATCAAGGATGGTATTTCTTAAGATACAAACCATTCCAAGGATGAGTTAACTCCTCTCCTTCAGCATTAACCAGTTTATAAGCATTACCAGGATAAACATATTTTATGATAAACGGTCCTTCCCAATTGGGTTGGAGTTTTGAGCGAGGGCCACCCGGCTTTACAAAAATTCTCTTAATTACCATCTCACCGATTTTAAATTTTCTCTCAATTACTTTCTTTTGATAAAAACGTGAAAGCCTGTTTTGATAAACGCGCGCATGCTCAGCGGCGACCAGACGCTTCTCGTCTAGGAGTTCCAATTGGGCAAGGAGTGAATCACGACGTTCATCAATAGAAAATTCCTTATCCAATTGCACTCGTAGAGAGGGAACGAGGATCTCATAAGGGACCACTGCCTCCATTCCATAAGTAAGGGCAAAAGGGGTTTGCCCAGTGGGGGTACGAATGGAAGTACGATAGGTCCAAAGAGCTTCAACTAGTTTGTCTGGCCAATCCAAAAATTTATTAGCCTCACACGTCTTTTTAACAATTTTGATCAAAGTTTTGTTAGTGGCCTCTGCTTGGCCATTGCCCTGCGGATAATAGGGAGAAGAATGATGCAATGCAATGTTATACCTGTTGCAGAGATCCTTGATTTCTTGAGAGATAAATTGAGGTCCATTATCGGTAATGATGGTGCTCGGATGCCAAACCTCGTGATGATGTTCTTCATTATGAATTTGCAGACGGTTGATGCTTTAATTTCCACGTAAGCTTCCGCTTCCGCCCACTTGGTGAAATACTCCGTTGCCGTGAGGATGAATGATTTTTGTTTGGTCAGGAGGTTCGAATCACCAAGAGGTCCAATGATATCAAAAGCCCACATGGAGAAAGGCCATGGGGAGGACGTAGGATGAAGTGAAGAAGCAGGAGAATGAATTTTTTCGACGTGCAGTTGGCACTTAACACACCTTCGAACATAGATGGAACAATCCTCTTCTAGAGTTGGCCAATAGAAACCTAGCCTAAGGATCTTCTTAGCTAGCATCTGGCTATTCACATGACCACCACACACTCCAGAATGCACCTCTTCCATAACTTTCCATGATTCATCATCGTCGAGGCATCTTAGCAACACACCGGTGAGCCCTCTCCTATAGAGCACACCTCCAACCAAAACATATCGTTGAGCCACTCTTCTAATTGATTTCTTTTCTTCTGCAGTGGCTTCCTCGGGATAGGACTGATTATTGCAATATCTGGCAATCTCATAATACCAAGGCTTCTCTTCGTCAGCCAAATCTTCTTCCCAGTCTAAAAGCATGACCTCTTTGCCTTTAAGAGATTCCTTCTGCTTAACCTTCTCAAGCACCTTATCCCTAATATCGAGGAATGCGCGATCCTTAATAGCTGGAGTGTCACACTGATGAATTAAGGGAACATGAAAATCACGCTCAGGAGGGAAGACTAAAGCAGAGGCTAAAGAAGCAAGGGCGTCAGCCAAGATGTTCTGGCTACGAGGAACATGGACGAAAATCAACTTGGTAAAGAGCTTGGCATAAGCTGAAGCAAGTTCCTGGTAGGGTTTGAGCTTGGGATTGATAGTACGGCACTTGACAAGCACTTGGCGCAAAATAAGCTGACTATCACCCACGATCCTCAAATGGGTGACACCATATCGATGAGTGGTTTGGAGACCGGCCAAATGAGCTTCATACTCAGCTATATTGTTGGTGGCAGGAAAAGTGAGCCGAGCAGCAAATGGGATGGTGACCCCTTCTGGTGTTAAAAGAACCATGCCGATCCCTCTTCCTTGAGAATTTAGAGCTCCATCAAAATGTAATGTCCACATAGGATCACGAGGTTGATTAATGGACATTAGTTCTTCATCTGAAAACTCCGAATTGACAGGATCAAAACGGTGTAGAGGGTGGTGAGCAAGATGTTCGGCAATGGCATAGCCTTTGATAGCTTTCTGTTGAATGTAAGTGATATCGAACTGAGAGTGGAAACTTTGCCAGCGTGCTAATCGATCAGTGAGGACAGATTTCTCAAGGAGGAATTTAATCGGATTCATGCGAGCAATGAGGTGAACCTCGTGAGCTAGGAAATAATGCTTTAACTTCTGAACTACCCAGACTAAAGCGGCACAAGTCTTCTCCATGGCTGAGTACCTCTGTTCACAGGGGTTGAGAAGTTTAGACAAATAGTATGCTGCCCTCTCCTTGCCTTCTTCGTCCACTTGAGCCAAAACAGCACCTACGGAGTCATCCAGGACAGAAACATAGAGAATAAGTGGTTTGCCTGGAGTTGGCGGCCTCAGGACAGGAGGATTGGCCAAATAATCCTTTAATCCGTCAAAGGCTGCCTGACACTTGTCATCCCAATTAAACTTGACTCCCGGCTTAGTAAGCTCGTAAAACGGCCTAAACCTTTGTGAATGCTGGGAGACGAAGCGGCGAATGAATTGCAACCTCCCGATTAATCCTCAAACTTCCTTCAAATTCTTGGGAGGAGGCATATCTCTAATGGCTCTCGCCTTGTTGGGATCAACTTCAATTCCCCTCTTGCTGACAATAAATCCAAGCAATTTCCCTGAAGAGACGCCAAATACACACTTCTTGGGGTTCATCTTCAACTGATACTCTCGCGATCTTTGCAAGACCTTAGCTAGAACCCCAGGATGCTCAATCCTTGTCCTTGACTTTACTACCAGGTCATCCACGTACACCTCAATATAAACATGAATCATGTCATGAAAAATCGCCATCATAGCCCTCTGATAGGTGGCTCCAGCATTCTTAAGTCCGAAAGGCATGACCACATAGCAATAAGTACCCCATGGTGTAGCGAACGATGTCTTCTCTTGATCTTCTTCAGCCAGACGAATTTGATTATAACCTGAAAAGCCATCCATGAAGGAGAGAGTCTCAAATCCTGCCGTATTATCGATCAGAACATCAATATGAGGGAGGGGGAAGTCATCTTTAGGACACGCACAGTTGAGGTCCCGAAAGTCTATACAAATCTGAACTTTTCCATCTTTCTTCATAACCGGGACGATGTTAGCCACCCAATTGGGGTAGAGGACAACTCTAACAAATCTAGCCTTATGGAGTTTGTCGACCTCTTCTTTCATTTTTAAAGCCATGTTAGGGTGGAAACGCCTCAACCGTTGTTTGACCGGGACAGACCCTGGCTTAAGTGAAAGGCGGTGTTCAATGAGCGCAGGGTCTAATCCAGGCATATCTTCATAACTCCATGCAAACGTGTCCTTGTATTCTTGAAGAACCAAAATAAGCGCCTCCTCTTCGGAGGGCGGTAAATTCTTGCTTATGAGGACAATCCTAGGGTCTTCCTCGGTACCCAAATTAATTTCTTTGGTAGGCTCTTCTACAGAGGCTGATGGTTCGTCAAATCTTCTCATGGCACTGGCAAAGGCATCAGCCTCGTCCTCATATTCTTCATAACTTTCTTCCCCCTCTTCAATAGGGTCTTCATCATTCATAATTTCATAGACACCCAAACCCTCATAAGAGACAACAACATCCTCATATTCTAACTCTGGCAGGATAATTAGATTTTCCACAAATTCAGGAAGAGCTAGACAAGCATGGCATCTAATGGCTAACTCTAACAGAAACCTACAGGGAATCTGCTTACCCTTGGACTTCTTATGTGAATCTACCCCTTGAATCTTAGTGTTAGCGGAAGAAGAGGAGGAGCAACTAGCCTGATCAGAAAAAAGAAGGGAAGGAAGTAAAAAAGCGGATACAGGAGGTGATACAGATGAGAGCCCCTCACCGGAGGGGGAGAAAAGGTCTAGTAATGAATCTTGAAGGAGCGGCCCCTGGGTCGGGACACACTCGGGAAAGAGATAAGAAGTCTCCTCAACGGAGATGGAGGATTAGAAAGTTGGAATTTTGATAATTTTTTTTCATTTTTATCTTTTTCTTTATTTTTATTTTCTTTTTCAAGAAGAAAGCAATGTGTGGGGAGAATAACGGGAGGAGTGGAAATTGCAAGATCGGAGAAAGATTGAATCAGTGACGGCCCGCGCGGGGGTGTGATGGAGAGTTCAGAAAATCGCTCGAGGAGCGAGGGAGGGATTGTGAGAGCAACTTGGATTGAATCGGGAGACAAATTGATTGTAATCGGAGGCGGTCTTGGGATGTGACCAAACCAATGGGAATATAGAGAAGTAAGCACAGATGGATGTATGGAAGTGAGAGAAAAGAGGCCGGCCCACAGCCTGTCCACAATGAAACCTTCTTCAAACGGAATATCGGGCTCTCCAGTATCAGTATAGTCACTCAGCAGCTGTCTCTTGTCTGTAATTACAGCTGGCATTTCAATCAATTGGTGTATTAATGGCGGCCATTCTGGATCAGTCGGCATGAAGAGGCGGCTCAAGGAAATAGTGATATCATTCATGTCAAACCACCTATACCAGTCACATTCCGGATCATCCATTTTCCTTCTTTTGTCTGGTCTCAAGGATTCCAGGGCTTTATATGTGGCCAGCGGGGCAATATGCCGAGCAAACTGTCTAGCATGAACATCTTGACAGTCTAACATGGAAGTGATTATGGTAGTTTGCTCATTATTTTGAAAGCCACCTGTGACAAAATGTGTTTTCAGTGTCCAAGTAAGCGGCTGGCGATCTGCTTTCAGAGTGGATGTCATAAATGCCCATGGTTCATCTTCATTTTTGCATGGCCCTTTATAACCTAGGCCGCCTCGTGTAATCAGCTTCTGAGGTTTAACGGGCCTAGTCCTGCCTTGGAGTTTGATACCCAGGCCTTTGCCACTTTGATACCCCATTTTCATTAAAATGTTCCAGCCCGAGGTATTCATCATACTTTTCTTCTTTTTCCCCTTGGAAGGCAGGGGTGTCATAGCAACTGTTGTGACAGTCTCAGATGGCATTGGCCGTGGACAAGGGACGTCCAGCACAGATAATAGTGGCTTATTGGCAGGCCATATAGAAGGAACTGATGAAGCCACGTGAATATCCTCTTCTGGCAAGATTGGCATACTGGTGACTTTAATAATGCGGCCCTTGTGCGGAAATTTAAGGCATTGGTGATTTGTCGAGGGCACCGCATCGAGCTGCTGAATGTAGGGGCGTCCCAAAATGCCATTAAATGTTGGATCCATATCCAAAATGTTGAAATCTGCTGTGATGGTGGCAGGACCCAAACTCACCTTCAAAGTAATCATGCCTAGAGGAGGCTTCTTAGTGTTATCATATGCAGTGACTGTGATGGTAGATGGCCGTATTTGGCTTTCCGGAATACCACACAATTTCAGAGTGCTAGGTGGCAAGACATTGATGGATGCCCCAGTGTCCACCAGACATTGCTTGACAGCCACCTTGTTGATATCAACTGTGATGCATAAAGCATACTTTCTTGCTGGGAGTGGTGCCAACTCATGTTCATGAAAAGTAATTGCCGGCTGAGTGCTAGCGGGCGTTAAAACTGTGACTATCTGCTCCACTAGAATATCTTCATTGACCATCACTTTCTGCAGATACTCTTTCAATGCTAGCTGATGAGTGGTGGACCGTTTGATCAATTCCAGGATTGAAATCCTTGCTGGAGTCCGGTCCAAATGCTTTAGCAAATCATATTCAGTGCCCGGCACGGACCCTTGTTCTTGTTCTTGCTCTTGCGGCCCCTGCACTGGCTCTAGCTCTCTTTGTGGAAAAATACGGTGGAAAATCCGTCCACTGCGGAGCGGCGCCACACCTTGTAGTGCCTCTATCGGGGCAAATGTGGGAGGAGGATTAGAAGAAGAAGAGGGAGTGTTGGCGTTAAGGAGTGGTGGAGGGGTATTTGAAGGGGGAGCCCCCATGGGGGGTGTTGATGAAGAATTCAATGGAGATGCCCCTGTGGGAGGCGTAGGAGTAGAAAGAGATATCCGAATGCGGGGCGAATTGGTGGGGGGTGGAATAAGAAGAGACCTGGGCACAAAAGGTGGTGGTACTGCTGGTGGAGGGGTCCTTGCCGGCAAAGGAGTGGAGATGGCGGGCGCAGTGGGCGTTGGTGATAAGCGGATGAGGAGTGGCCTAGATGGCAATGGCGAAGAGTTGGTGGTGGATGGGTTTTGTTGTGGCGTAGGCTGTGGGGGTGGTAAGCGTGTAAGAAGGGGGCGAACCGGAAAGGTCGGAGAATAGGCGGAGGTAGGTGGGTTAACGGTGCGGAGAAGGGATCGGCCCAATTGAGGGGTAGGAGAAGGAGCAGGGGTGCGCAAGAGGCGCGGAGGTTGGTTTCGATTGTGGTTAAGTGCCCCGACAGAGGCGTTTTCTTCATGCCATCCCTGCCCTCTCTCCACCTCATAGAGAGATGTGACAGGGTTCACGTGCTGGTTCGGCGGGTGCTCTGGCAGTGGGTTGTGGATAATCCCCATGTCATGCTGAGGTGCTGGAGCTTGTTGTTGCTGCTGTAGAGCTGGTTGCTGCGGCTGCTGAGCTTGTTGCTGCCGAGGAGCCCTTCTTTCTTTCATGGTGGCGATGAATTATCTCATCTCATCCCAATTGATGTCACCCTGGTCGTTTAAATCATAGATGTAATCTCTGAAGTGGAAGCAACGATCAAGGTTGTGACCAGGTGCACGATGGAAAGTGCAGTAACGGGACGTGTCAACATTAGCGGGCCACGCTGTCCTTTCCCTTGGTAATATGAGCAAATTGGCGACCATTAAAGCATTGAAAATATCTGGGAGACTTTCTGGTAACTGAGGATAATGGTCCCTTTTAGGGCCAAGTGGTGGTCTCCGTTGTTGTTGTTGGCCATAGTTGGTAGGGGGTGGTACCTGGTGGTACTGTTGCGGGGTTGGAGGGTTAGCGCGGGGCGCTTGGTTTTGCGGTGAAACAAAGGAATGTTGGGGTGCGAATTGGCGTTGGGGAGTGGAGTTGAAATGAGGGTTTTGTGGTGGAGGTGGGTTAGGTCGTGGGTTAGCTTGGTGGTGTGGGTGGCCAACTACACCAACCTGCTCATTTGCAATGGTGCCCTCAGTCGTGGGCCCGCTGTTGTTGACATTGGTGGTTTTCTTGAATAGCCGTGCCTTTGGCTCAAACATGCCCATAATGGGCGAATCCTTCATCTGTGTCTGAATATAGAGAGCCCTCTCATAGAGCTCCTCCATGGTGGTTAACCAATTCATGGCCAATATGTGCCGGAACTGAGGAGTGGCATTGGAGATAATCATCTTGACTTGTTCCGGTTCAGACAGTGTATCTTTCAATTTTTCGGCCATAGACCACCATCTATCAGCAAACATTATGAAGTCCTCCTCGGGCTTCATTTTTTCCGCAACCAGATCTGTGAGCGAAAGGGATGGTCCGACCCGGTCTCTATATTTTTGCAAGAACTTCCTTTGAACAACATCAAAGTCACCGGCATCAGCGGAATCCAGTGAATAAAACCATTCAAGGGCTGGCCCCTCCAGAGACCTCCTGAATAAGTAAGCCAAAGAGGCCTTGTTGTCTTGCCAAAAGGAGGTCTCGTACATAAAATCCTTTAAATGAATAAAAGGGTTACCAGTCCCATTATATCGCCGGAAGTTCGGCATCTCAGATGGTGGTAGGTGGAAGACTGGCAATGTAGGGAGCGAGATTTCCGGTGCATTTTTAACCGTGGTGACCTTCTTCAATTGCTCTTCCATGCTTGCCAACTTTTGAAGTAATAGAACATTAGTGTCGGACTCGACTGGGGCCGGATTTTGAATAAAAGAATGCGGTATAGGCGTTCGTAGAATTCGGGGGGGTTGGAGAAATTGGTGCCTAACCGCAGAATGACTCGCCTGTTGGGCCGGCATGGCCGTACCGGGCGTTGGTGGATGGGAAGGAGGTTTATGCAAGACCGCCTGGTCGTTAACGGGGTGGTGGCCACTCTCGACCGGAGGGGGATTGGAAGACGAAGAGCGAACAGACTTCCCTTTCAAAGCGGCCTGGACAGCCTGCCGCTGGGAATCATCCAACTGAGATAGTGCATTAATTAAATCCGTGACATTGAAGGATGGGGAAGGGTTCCCCGAAATGTTGGAGGGCAAAGTTTGAGAGGAGGGCGCAACCTCCTGAGGAGTGGTATCAACCACATGGATTTGAGGATGATGGGACTGAGGAGGAGGGTAATTTCCCTCATAATAGATGGAATCCTGGAGGGGGGTCTCATATTGACCAAAAACATTTTCAGCCTCATCATCATAAGAATATCCGTAGCCTGCCATGTTGATGATCTTACCTGAACGGAGTTTCATATTTAAGAGGAGAGGCAACTTTATAAAGACACTATCAAACAAACGACCACTCAATCCAAACAAGTCTAGACAAATCAATCCAAGCAAGTGTATGCAACCAAGTTGAGATGAACGCAAGGTTTTAGTGTTATGCTTGAGATTAGAGTGGATTAAATTGTTGAATAGTTCACTTCTGTTTGCAATGTGGAACCTAGTTGATCCAAGTGTAACCTCCGGGTCAACTAGATTCTTTCTCTCTCCTCACTAACGATAGGTTCTCTATACTCCGGGTACTTCAAGGGTACAACCAGCCCGGCGTCCGTGAGGGAATCCACGGGTGCGGGGACTTACGGAGGTCTTGGAAAAGGGATTTCCGGTCCAAAGAGACGGAATGCTCAATGGAGGGTCGTCCCGATTCCAAGAGAGGTGTGTGGAATCCTAGTGTAGAGAGAGGAGGTCTCTCAACCAAATGCCACAATATGCAAAGTAATATGATCAAATCACAGAAATATAATCAAGCAGTGTAATAACCAAACAAACTATCACAGACAGCAACAGGAAGCAGGCTTCTGTAAAACGCAGGAAAGAGACGACCTGGGGCAGGTCGCTATCAACCAAAGCAATGACAGTGCCACTGTCGTGAATCACTGCGAGAGGCCACAAGCCAGCAGTGAGAAACAAAGACACGCCTCTGGCTGAGGCATGAAATCTGAAAGGGACGCCTCTTAGTGAGGGCGTCAAATCTGAAAAAGCGCCTTGAGGTGAGGCGCTATGCAATAAAAGAACGCCCTGGGGCAGGGCGTTAATTCACAGGCAGTGTGATAAAAGCAGTAAAAATAATGAAAGACGTCTTGACAGAAGACGTAACACAGTAATAAGACGCCCTAGATGAAGGCGTTAAAATAAAAGGTGCCTCTGGATGAGGCGTGAATTCAGGAAATATGCAAACTGGCTGATCCCGGGGAGTGTGCAGGGTGCACAAGGGAGGGTGCCCGTGGGGCACAAAGGAGGGGTACCGTGGGTACCAAAGGGAAAGGGCACACGTGGGTGCCTAAGGGGAAAGGGCACACGTGGGTGCCAAAGGGGAAAGGGATAATCAATAGAAAAACAGTGGATGTCCCACCGTGATCGCCAATTTATAGATATTGTTAAAATCCACACAAGAACATGGGGAGTTTTAAATGTAAGAAAAATATATGTAAAGGTAGATGATGATATGAAGATAAAGAAACAAATAAGCACGTGGTGCTATGAAGGAGGGTGATCGCCAGAGGGGTTACCTCAATAATAAGCAAAGAAGATCGCGAATACCTGGTAAAAAATTGGATGCGGGACGGATTGTGAATTCCCTCCTCCGCCTTCAACCGGCCGGCCGATGAAGGGGGTTTTTCTTTATTGATTATCCTTGCAAAAATAAGATAAAATAAACAAGAAGGAGATCAGCCAAGAACGTGTAGCATCAATTCTAAAGTAGAAAATATAACGATGAGAAAGTAACAAAACATGCGCACCTTGTTGTTTTTATTTTTAAAAACCCCTAAGGAAAATAGGGTGGGGGAGATGTGATGATGAAACTAGTGCGTAAAAGAAGAAAGAAAAACAGTGATGAGAGGCTAACGCAACCGTGAAAAAAAAAAGAACACAGTGGGGAGGAAGCTAATGCAACAGTGAAAAGAATAAATAAAAGAAGAACCCTGCTGTCCCTGACGACAGTAAAGGGAAACCGAGAATGGACGCGGTTGACCGGATGAAGAGGAAACAGAGGAATCTGAAGACGTAGAGCTCTAAATGATCGCAGCGCAGGAAGGTAGCAGAGGAAGCAGAACTCTGTAACTCTAAACGTCAACCTCTGTAATTCGTTTAACTTGTAATCCGTCAACCTCTTAACCTCTTGAACCTCTTGAACCTCTGCCTCGATCGAACAGAGCATCCTTTTATAGGATTTCAATCGAAGATAAGCTCAAATTTGGGAAGATAAGGATAGGCAATGGTCAAAGAAGGCAGGACTCTAGCTCCAATTCGAGCAAGGAGACCATTGGAGGCAGGACTCTACTCAGGAAAGAGGAGTTCAAACAGGACACGAAAGGTGAAAACACGACCTTGCGACGGGCGTCAAATCAAGAATTGATGACCTACATCAAGACGTTTCTCAAAACACGACCTCAATCAAGGGCGTCTCTTCTTGGATTTAATTTTGGCAATAAAACTTTACCTTATTTGAAAATTATAAGAACACGCCTACGATGAAGGCGTTAATTGAAAAAAATGCCCTGAGGAAGGACGTTAATCAATAATTTAAATTGATTTTGAATTTATTTTGAAACTGGATAATACCAGGAATTGACGCCCTGACATTTAGTCATCCTTTCTTGAGAACATGCCCTAGGTAAAGCCGCTATTTAAATAACGCCCCTCTTCTGGTCGCGAATCACAAAATGCAAGGACAAATCAAAACCACACAAAAAGATAGAAAAACTTCATATTATGAATATATTGAAGTTCATTTTGGGGCGTCATCATAATGACATGAGATTTAATCAACATAGCGTCAATTTTGGCGTGTCTACAGTGAGAAGCCGCCTAGCATCGTCTGCCAGTCGGTGGTGCTGAGTGTGTCAAACAGGAATGCCAACGCAGTAATGCCCCAGGCATACCCTCCGACTCCGTCCAGGTCCCTCAGTAGTGGGAGGAGCCTACAGCTCACTCCGTCCGCCCTCATCGCGAAGTGCAGCTTCCCGAACATCAGCATCAGGAAGCAACGAAGGATGACGTCTCCCTCTGGCCCCGGTCCCGCCGCCACTCTCTCTTTGGCTCTGTTTGTCAGTATCTCAAGGTGCTCCTCGGGTAGCTCTCCCATGATTATCGCCACTCCCCTCAGCCCCAGGCTCTCCTGGAGCGTCACTCGTCCCAGCATCGATGAGTGGCGTCCTGGTCTCATCAGCTCTAGCCCGAGTAGCTCCTGTGCCAACTCTCGGTAGTCGGCATGTGTGGTCCCCGTCACTGGCGCTCCCTGTACTTGAAGTCCCGTGATCCGCGTCATGTCCTCCAGCGTCGGGATCATATGACCCCACGGGAACAGAAAAGCTCTACTGATCGGATCTCATCTCTCGTGCAGCGCGTACAGCAATGTCGTGTCTATCCTCATCACCTCGATGCTCAGCAGCTCGCCGAACCCCATCGTCGCTAATCTCTCTCTCTGGTAGTCCGACAGCGCCCTGTATATAGCTTGGACCTGCAGCCAGAAGATCCTGGTCCGTCTCTTCCCCTGCATACATTTGAAAAGATCAAAATCAGTCATTCATATAGTTCATGAGTCATGCATTGCATTGAATTTAGAATAAACTAACAAAAAAAATCACTCTGGTTCCCAAACGGTCGTCTCTGGACCGTTTCTTCTTCCCTAACGGTCATCTTTAGACCATTTGGATCCCTAGCGGTCGCTGGAAGGACCGCTAGGCACTCAGCGTGAGGGCCGTGTTCGCCCCGTTTCCCCGAGTGTTGTAAATGATCCAAAAGGCCGTCACATCATTTTTATGGGTCTCCAGACTGATTCCCTTGCTATCCTACCCCGATGCATTATCTAGATAAATTAAAAATAAGTTTTTAAGGAGGTTGGCCTACCTCCGATGACCGTCTCCCGGCCGACGCCGCCGGTGCTTCCTCGGCCGCGGGCTCATCATCGCCCTCCCCTGTGGCATCTCTAGGCCCTTCCTCCGCCGTAGAAAACTCCTCCACCGCCAGTTGACCCGACGAGACCTCTTCCCCCTCTGGTTGGTTCACCATCGCTAGAGGTGTCTCCTCCGCCTCTCGAGTATCTTTCTATTTTATCCTTTCTTTGCATTCATTTTTGATGATTTTTTTTATTTTAGCCCAGCATGCATCATACGCATCTTTTGAGCATTCATGTGTCCGGATCTATCCAAAGTGTCTCAGTAGTGGTGGATAACTATGTATCCATGGTCTTAAGTAAGGAGGATTATTCCACTCTGAGTTGGAAGGTTTCCTTTGGTCTACTTGCTCGGTTTGGTTAGCTGAAGATTCCTGTCTGGAGTTTAGTTGCTCGTCTCTTTTCGCTGCTCCGACTGCCTATCAGCTGTGTGTTCCAGTGAAGAGGTTGGTCGTGTTTTTATTTCCTTTAGTTATTAGTTCCTCCAGACATGCGTCATTCGGTTTAGCCTTTCCTTGTGATTGGTTCGAAGTTTTTCGGAAGATTCTTATCGCTTGCTGGTTGAGGACGGGTGTCGGTTTACCTTAATGCCCGCTTTTCAGTCAACTCCACTGCATTTTTGCTTCACCTCCATGTTCTATTTCACTTTCGCTTTACCTCCGCTTGCTCCCCTGCAAAGAGGACGTTAAGGAGGGGCATCTGTTGACACCCGTTTTATGACCGATAAGTTGGGTCATCTCCTTATCAATTTTTATGATGTTCTGGGTTGTTCACCAGTTATTGGGCCAATTTTTGATCATTTTTTGGGCCTTTTTCATGAATCGTTCTCCTTGGTTAGGCCTAGTTCCATTTATCTTTCGACATTTGAGCTTATTGGGCCTTGATAAGGGCTAATAAGGGTTTTATTATGGATTAACTCAAAGATTTATCTACCTTTATCTCTTTTGCCACGACTCTTGTCCATGCGGTCTATCGCACGACCGTATGGTGGGCGTTGGCTGTCCTTTGCTAGACCGCTAGGCATACAGAGAGTCCCGTTAGGTCACTTTGGTCTTATCTCTTTATGGACGACTGAGCCATGCGGTCTATCGGTCGATCGTTTATGGAGCCTTACGGTCTATCGCAAGACCGTTTGGGGAGACAGAGAGTCCTGCTCTGTTTGCTCTTTCTCTCTTCGGCCGTGGTCGAACTAGAGTCCTTGATTTGTTGATTTCTCTCTAGGTAGAGACTCTCAGAAGCTTCTATTTGTTTCTATGGACTCTTGGGAGTATTATCTTCGAGATTTATCTAAGCTCGGGTCTATTTTCGTATCATTATCTCTCCAACTCGACCAGAGAGTTTGGGAGTCAATAAATAGAACCCTTGACTTCATGGCCAGGGAGAGGAGATTTTCTGGAGCTACCATGAAGTGCTGCTACGTTCTGGAGTGAGTACCAACTAGGGAGAAGTCCTTTCTACATCCTTAAGGCTTATGGTCCAGGGAGTATTGAGTTCCATTGGTTTAGTTTGAGTCTTTTCTCTTAGTTTTCTCTATTCCCCCTTTGCATTTTCATAGCATATTCCCTCTTCCTCTTCCACGTTCTCTACACTTGCATCACGTTTTCAAACATCCTCCTATCTTTTCCATGCCCCACAGGGGTTAAAAAACCACCAACCCCAGGTATTTACCCTTCCTTTTATGCACTTTAGCTTAATTGCATTATAGATACTACACTAGTCCAAGGGCTTATTGGGTTGTGTTTCTTTGTGTCTACATTCTTTTGCAGATTTACAGGACTCATAGCACGAGGCCTAGCTCTTCTGGCCGGCTAGGAGGGGAGGAGATTCAAGTTCCACGTTACTGTTCTGGGTGCCCTTGCGACCGTTTGGAAGACCGTTTGCATATCGCAGGCGGTGTATCGTAGGACCGTTTGACATCATCTGGCGGTCGCTCTGAGGATACTTTTCTTCCGCAGTGCCTGATTTCTCTCCCGTGGGCGGGTGACTTCACTCGACTCTTTCCAAGGTATGTATTGTGGTTTTTACTGCATTATTTACCTTGGTGGCGATCACACTTTATTCTTTGGGTATTTGTCATCTAGTTCATCATTTCTTTTATCTCTTTATTACTTTTAGTTGCTCCACACCTACGGTGTGTGTTTTCCTACTATTTCCTTGCTCCATGCCCCGGCGTGTGTTTTTCTTCATTTCTGCATTGTTAAGATGACATGCCCACAAGTTTCATGTTGATTGCTTGAGTTAGTACACCACTTGCTCACACATCTTTCATATCTCTCACATTGTATTCATCCATACACATTACTATCATCACCATCACCACAAAAATATCAACAGTCGCGTTGTCAATTTAGTCATGTCATCGCCTAGCGTCCCAGTTTTATATCAAATTGGTCTCGATTCGCATTTCGTCTCGCATCACATTGATTATTATGGATGGTGAGGACACCCCCGCACGAGTACGGCTCGACTCAGCGAGCCGTCGATACCGGACCCGTAGCACGACTCGGTCGACGCCGACCGCTTTGTGGCTAGGGGACAGTTTGGAATCGCCACCGGAGCCGTGATACTTCAATACGTATTTTTATACGTACTCATATTTTATACGTATTTGGTCGTATTTGGTGTGTATTTAGCATGTATTTTGATTGTATTTGGTTTGTATTATCTTGGGTTTTTATACTGGGTCAATGGTAGAATAATTGACCAACATATTTGTATTTTGGTTTATTTTGGTCCAAGGGGAAATTAATATGGTCCAAGGTGAATAAAATAACCAAGCCATTTATGTTGACTTGGAGAGAGGGGCGCCCCCTCTTTTGTCCCCTTGTGGAAATTAATGAAGATTATTATGTGAAAAAATCATTTGGGCGCACCCCCTCTCTCTCGCTTGTGTTCTTGGTGTTCTTCCCTCTTCTTCCCCTTTCTTCTTCAGATCTGATCCAAATCCTCTATCTCTCTCAAATTTCTTCCTCTTCTCTTCTTCCTCTACTTGCTGTGGTCGATCACCGCCGCCGCCATCGTCGTTCGTGCCGCCGTTGAGCCACCACAAGCCGGTTCCATCCTGCTGTCCCGAAATTCGGAGTTACAGGATAGTAGCTCCGTGAAGGGGATGGTACGAGAGATCTGACCGTTGGATTGTGATGAAACTTTGAGGGTAGGTTCCCCCCATCATACCCCAATCCCAGTTTAATTTTTAGGTCGATCAAAGTCCGTTTAGGCCCTTTCCCAGCCACCTGTTCTTCCTTCTCAAACTCTGCCTGTGTGCAGATCTGCGAGATAGATCCCGGTAGCTGATTTTTCTCACCGCTCAAATGTTATCAGAAAATTACAAAAAAAACTATATGTGTTACCATCACCCTCCTCTATACCCACCATAAAAATCCCAGGTCCTAATTCGTTCGTTTGATCCTCGGTCAAATCCCTTGATCAGGCCGTTCATGTTCTGCCCAGCCTGTTCTGTATTTCAGGACAGAGTGCTCAGTCAGTTTGCAGTCATTCCCATTTCTAATCTGGCCGTTGGACGGATCCCGAATTTTATTATGTTGTAGGATTTTGAGTCCTCTTTCCAACAGTACCCATTGCATCTCGATCTAACGTCAGAGCTGGGTGTACCAGCTGTTCTAGTCCGAGTGCGCAGATCTGGCCAGAAGCTGAGCTGCAGGACAGCCTTGGGAAATAAATCCCAAGAAATAGCCCGACTCCAGCCCGGTGACCGCCACTCCCGGGGATCGACCCGGGACACTCCAGAGACGCCCCGCCAGTCACTGCAGCCAGGAGCCCCTCCCGGACGTCGCCGTACCAGTAGTGGGTCCCACGTGCTGTCCTGCGGGCCCGAGTGAACCGAGCTAAACCGGCCGACCGCGTCCGCCCGAGTGCCACCGACTGCTGCCCGTCAACCCGAGATTGGTGCTCCCGGGCCCCACGTGTCGCCTATTACCTCCCTGCTTGGAGTGGGCTGTAGAATTACTTCTATAATTAATAATTATTGCTGTACCGGGAGTTCCGGATCTCGGTCGGGAAGTCTTCCCCACGCCCCGAGCGTGGAGGTACATTCGCCACCCTCTTGTTGTATTTGCTTGTTTAGTATGCGTTCTAGATGCCGCTGCATGTGCATTAGTTTATTTTCTAGCTAGCTAAATTAATCACCGCTGTGAGTTGTGAGTGCGGGACCCATCCCGTGACTTGTTCCGAGCACGAGAGTGAGCCGACCACCCGAGACTCAAAGCCATTTTCCCAACCGTACAGATCGTCACGTTTCCCTCGCCGGGGACGACCGTGGGTTTAGCACTTCTTGTTTGGGGCATGATCGCCACTTCTGGAGTTCGTTCGGTGCCGCATTGTAGTGTCGTTGATGGTCGCGTCGTCTTGTTAGTCGCATCGTCCTTTAAAGTCCAAGGTTACAACCCGTCCTAGTCGAGTCTCGTAGTCGTCCCGCATCAAATTGGTATCAGAGCCAGTTTGAGTCTAGGGTAGTCGGTCCAAGGTGCTCCATTTCATCTGGTATATCCAAAGGTGTTCCCGGAACGGCAGGCCACGCCTATTGGGAAAGGGAGACACTTGCTTGAGTGCGGTCTTCGGATCAAAACTCCGCCTCGTATAGGATATTGGAGTCTAGATCGTCCGTCTTTTGCATTAGTCCGTCCATATTGGTCATAGTGAGTCACCCTCCCTTAGTTCCCTCTAGGTCCTCTCCCATTGCATGCCAACCCATGGCGCTGCCCAGTATCGTCGCCCTGACACTATGGGTGAACCCCAAGGTGCCAACCCGGGAGGCCGAACTCTGGATGACGTGGTCGCTCTACTCATGGAGCGCATGGATAGGTTCGAACAAATTAGTAGGGAGAACACCGACCACTTAGAGAGCCATCTCAAGAGCATGGACGACCATGCCGAGGTCTCCGACCGATCTATCCAAGGTCTGGTTGGAAGGATGGATAATGTGGAGAGAGTCCCCCGCAAGGAGCTCCCCGTAGCTGTCCCGCCCCCTCAGGTCCCCCCTCCGGTGCCTGCTATCTGGCCCGTCGCACTTAGGGCTGAGGAGCGACAGCCACGTGCCCCCGATGTTGAGGACTATGGGTCCGAAAATGAGTATGGGGGAGATGGCCGACGTCGTCGTGGTCACCGACCACAAAGGAATGATGAGGACGAGTGGGTCCTCAGGATGGTGCGAGCAGACCCTCCCACTTTTGACGGGTCCTTAGACCCGAAGGTCTATCTTGATTGGGAGGCCGGCATGGATCGGTATTTCGAGTGGTTTGAGATGACGGACCACCGAAAAGTCAAGTTTGCCAAAATGAAACTGCTAGGGCAGGCACAAACTTATTGGAGGAGCATGGAGAACCTACAGTTTCACCACTCGGAGCCCCAGGTAGAGACGTGGGATGAGATGAGGTCCAAACTCAGGAAGAAGTACCTTCCTACCTCCTACCGCCAGCGTCTCATAGACCGTTGCAGAGTCTCACCCAAGGAGATCGGTCCGTCTCCGATTACATCACCGAGTTTGATGAATACTTTTTTGTGATGTGACGCCACGGAGGAAAGCTCCCTAACTATTTTCCATTTTTGACGTGGTCTGCGGCCACACCTACAGTATGAGATTTTCCATCGCAAGGTGGACAAATTGGAGGACGCGTACCAGGTTGCCCTCGAGGTGGAGCAATTTGAGGCAGAGTGTGCTCCTACTCCGCGCCAAGGGGTCCCATATCCGCGTGTGTCTGACCCTAGGACCACGCCTGGTTCCTACACTCGGTGGCCTGTGGCCCGCCCCCAGGAACCTCCTTGAGATGACCCTACTGCTCCTAGGCATCTCCTCCCTCCGAGGGATCCTCCCCTTCGCCAGCAGGCACCCGTCCCTGCCCCTAGACCTACCCAGCCCGCCATGCCGACTCGACCACCCCTACTTCCTACACCCCCAGTCCGCCCTGTGGACAAGGGTAAGGGGCCGATGGTTGGTGGAACATCCCAGGGCTTCGGGACACAGGGAACTTGCTATAGGTGTGGTGGGGTTGGCCACTATTCGGCCAAGTGTCCCACTCGGGAGTCGCTTGTCATCTCTGATCCCTCTGCCAGCGACCCCACACATGAGCTAGTGTCGATCAGTTACGAGGCTGATCATGACTTAGCGGAGGAGTTGTTTGATGAACTAATGGAGGGAGAGCGAGTTGATGTCCCAGGTACCCAGCATCAGAGTGATGTATAGCTAGGAGTAGTCAGGTACATCCTTACCCAGCCCCAGGTGAGTGACGACTGGCGTCGTACCACCATCTTCCATACATTTTGTAGGCTGGGAGGAAAGGCCTGCAAGGTGATCATTGATAGCGGGAGTTGCATTAACGCTATCTCTATGGGCACGGTTAGGCGTCTGGGTTTGACGCCCATAGATCACCCCACCCCTTATGGGGTATCTTTGGTAGATTCCACTTCCATCCCGGTCAGACTGCGATGTCTGGTGCCACTACAGTTCCAGGCTTACCATGACGAGATCTGGTGTGATGTGTTGCCTATGGAGGTGGGTAGCATCATCCTAGGTAGGCCTTGGCTTTTCGATCGGGATGCCACCCTTCAAGGTCGATCGAACACATGCACATTCGACCACGGTGGTCATAGGATCACCCTCCACCCCACTCAGCCGAAGGAACCTTCTGTCCGAGGGCCAACTGGCCCCAACACTTCGACTCCTCCTAGTCAGGGGACGGTCAGTCCTTCCACCTCATCCTTAGAGCGGGCTACTACCACTTTGACTGCTCCTAGCACAGGAGGCCTCCCACCCCGGAGGTTAATGATGATTAGAAGGAGCAAGAGGTGACTGAGGGTAGCCCTATCTTTACCGTTGTTGTCCGAGGAGTGGAGGATGTCGCTCCTGGGTCTGATGATGAGCACCCCCCAGAGGTAGCTGTGATCCTACGGGATTTTTCGGATGTCTTCTCGGAAGACCTCCCTAAAGGACTTCCGCCTATGAGGGACATCCAGCACGAGATCGACCTTGTCTCGGGCTCATCCTTGCCCAACCTTCCCCACTACAAGATGAGTCCTACGGACCTTGCCGAACTGCAAAGGCAGGTCGAGCAGTTGATGAGTCGGGGATCTCTTAGGGACAGCAAGAGCCCTTGCGCTGTTCCCGCATTATTGGCCCCGAAGAAGGATGGCACATGGAGGATGTGTGTTGATAGCCGTGCGATCAACAAGATCACGGTGAAGTATCACTTTCCGATTCCATGATTGGATGACTTGTTAGACATGATGTCGGGAGCCACTATCTTTTCAAAGATAGATCTTGTGGCTATCACCAGGTGCTCATCAGGCCTGGGGATGAATGGAAGATGACATTCAAGACCAATGATGGTCTTTATGAGTGGTTGGTTATGCCCTTCGGGCTTTCCAATGCCCCTAGTACCTTCATGCTGTTGATGATCCAGGTTTTACGCCCTATGATAGGGGTCTTCTTGGTCGTCTACTTTGACGACATTCTTATCTACAGCCGCACTAGGGAGGACCACTTAGACCACCTTAGGCAGGTCTATGTCATTTTGAGGCGAGAGAGCTTATTCGACCACCCGAAGAAGTGTGCCTTCATGACTGATCAGATCACCTTCCTCAGGTTCATTGTGTCTAGAGATGGAGTCTCCGCTGATCCAGAGAAGATTAGGGCCATCAGGGAGTGACCCAAGCCCCGCACCCTCCACGATGTCCGGAGCTTCCATGGCTTAGCGACGTTCTATCACCGCTTCATTCGTGGCTTCAGTTCTATCACTGCCCCGATCACTGATTACATAAAGAAGGGGGCATTCGTATGGACTAAGGCTGCAGCCACGATCTTTCAAGACATTAAGGAGCGCATGACCCAAGCACCTGTCCTTGCATTACTAGTTTTTTCTAAGATATTTGAGGTCACCTGTGACGCTTCTGGAGTGGGTATTGGTGGCGTGTTGAGCCAGGAGTCCCACCCCATTGCATTCTTTAGCGAGAAGCTTAATGATGTCAAATTGCGATATTCCACATATGACAAAGAATTTTACGCAGTTGTCTAGGCATTGAGGTATTGGAGGCACTATCTATTGCACCAGGAGTTTGTCCTCTTTTCTGATCATGAGGCCTTACGATTCCTCCATACCCAAAAGAAGCTGAACGCTCGCCACAGTCGTTGGGTGGAGTATCTCCAGGAGTACACCTTTGTGCTCAAGCACAAAGCAGGGGTGCAGAACAAGGTCGCCGATGCGCTGAGTCGGCGGATGATGATGTTGCATCCCTATGGTTTTGATGATGTCTCACACTATAAATCAATCTACTATCTCTAGATTTATGCTGGTTCATCATGTAAGTGAGTACAGTTCATATGATGTTTCATTAGTTCATCTATCTACACTCTGCTTAGTTAGAATGAACAGTAGTGGGTCGACCCACCCTTGCTGATGCGTCGACCCATCAGAACACTACCTGTCTGGGTACCAAAGTCTATACACCAGCTTGATTGATTAAGTCTGTACATTGGCATATCATCTTCAACTCTATACATCGGGCAACTTCTAACTGAAGTCTATACACTGGAATTAATATTCTAAGTCTGTACACTACCCGACCAGTTAAGTCTGCACATTGCCAAAGTCAGTACAGCTTAACTCTATACATCCTTCCAAGCTTCAACTCTATACACTGGATTGTCAAGCTTCATGTCTATACACTGGTGTGTCTAAACTTCAACTCTATACACTGCTACAGGAACCAAGTCCTGATGTAAAACCGACCTAAGACCTATGATGATGTGATGAAGATGTTTTGATACACTTGATGTGAGACCAACTAGGATGCTATGATGATGATACCAATTGATGTGAGACTGACCTTGGACCTAAGTATGCAAGCAGTCGGGTTAGGCAGCGGACTCACACTAGCGACTCACTCGCTTGGCGCACGTTAGTGCCCGAAGGCGACTCGGTGATGATGGAGAGGGTCCGAGGCGGGACCTTGGTTCTCCAAGGGTCGGCTAGCTTATTGCGGACCCCAAATGGGCCAAGGGAAGCCCAAATCATGGGCGGCCAACACACCAAGGGTGTGGGTTGAGTGGAAGCTCTCACAACTCACCCGCGGTGGTCACTCAATTTGGTGGCAATTTAAAATCGGACACTCTCTCACCGCCGACGGAGTAACTATAGCAATACTAAGATAAGCAAGTCCATTACAGCAATGAGAGATGTTCAGGAGCTCACCTAGCCGGCGTGAAGACGCCGACTCCGGCCGGAGACGGGGGCGAGCGGGGAGGCGAGGGTATGCACCCGCACGCCGCGTCGGTGTCACTTCAACCTGAAATTGAAAGGAGTACAACACTACACCCCATGCAAGGGGGGGTCTTGGGGAAGGGAAACCAAAGAATACATCCAATTACTACCTCCACACAGGGAGGGGCCTTCAGCCGGCCAAGCGGGGAGGGGAGAAAGCGATGAAAACACAAGAGAAGAAGCCGATGCCGAATCTGTCCAGTTCTGTGAGTGCTGACAGGGGACTAAAGAATTGACTGATGCAACTGCTACCGAATTTTTTTGGGGACGAGACCACCTGGAAAATCCTCGTAGGAGGCCAGGGAAGTCGTCCAAATTTTGTTAATTTCTTCTGTCGCCGCTGCTGGTCTGGGTGGAGGCCCGAACAGGGAGGCAGAGTCTCAGACTGGCAGCTCCTGGTTTCCAACAGCAGGTTGCAGAGGATGGCCCGACAGCTCCCGAACTCAGAATCAAGCACCGTTAGAGTTGTTGGAACCATGGATGAGTTCTCTTCGCAGAAAAACTGACGGGGAAGCCAAACAATGCCAGAGAAGACCAAGGGACTCTCAACAATGATGACAGGTCGGTGCAGATTGTGGGTAGCAGACCCGCGTAGCTGAGGGAGAAAATTGATAACTATGGATCAAGAATGCCGATCGAAGTTCCGCTTCTTGATTCTGAAATTAGACAAGGCGGGAAGAACTTTGCAGAAGCACTCTTGAACTGATTCTTCCAAGGTTCGTCGTGGTGAAGCTTCTACTCCGGTTCTGGTACTCAGCAAGGGCAGCTCTGCGCAGTTGTGGGGGAACGGAGCTCCCGGGCAGCACACAGCTCAGATGAAGATGAAACCACTTCCGTTGCGAAGAAGACAAGAAGATGCTTCCGTGGATAGCTCTTGGGTCTTCAAACGTGCTGGGATGTGGTCGGAGTCGCTGCTGCAAGTTGCTGGTATTCTGCAGGTCGCCAGCTGCAACCTAGTAGTATCAAATGGTGTTGGAGTGGGGCAAGGAAGAATGGTGGAGATGAGAGAGAGAGGGGGGGTGCGACCCTAACCAAGGGGAGGGGTCTTGGGGGTGCCCTAGGGCTGTGGAGGGAAGGGGGATTTGAATTCAAATGGCCTAGGGAAGTGGTGGGTTGTATGGGGGAGAGGGAAGGGTGCTTGGGGAAGTGGGTAGGGTAGTTGGGGGTTGGAGGGTGGCCTAGTGATTGGGGGATTCCACCTTGGGGTTGGGGGGGAGTTAAATGAGTGTATGGGGAAGGGGAGGGGTCTTAATGAGAGGTGAATGGGGAGGAGAGAGAAAATTATGAATTTTGGGGTTGGGGAAGAGAGAGAGAGAGAGAGATCTAGTGGGATTTGGAATTGGATTTCAATATTCATGTAATGGTTCATTACTTCAAAATGAGGGGAATGGGGTCCTATATATAGGCAACCCACTTTTCTACAAAAGTCCCTGACATTTGACTCAATGACAAATAACCGAAGGGATAGGGGTGCCCTTGGGCCAAGCCCAATGAATTGGGCCCACTAGCCTAACAAACCAACCTAATGACACAATACTTAGGAAAATGACTCACTAACCTAGGTACATGACTCAAATAAAGGGAAAATTACATGATATTGACTCAAGGAAAATGTGAAGATTACATGACTAGACTCAAAAATACATGACTAACATAATGGCGCTTGCCGACGAACAATTCGAGTCCAGAGAAAATGTGGAGGGGCAAGGGATGCCCTCATCATACCCCCGGGGTGGGGAAAACTCGACCCCGTCGAGTATGGGTCCACCAGGGAAGTAGTACATCGAACTGCGGCTCTGGGCGATCCATGATCTCCATACTCAACCCACGACCATAGTCGGGGAACGACGCTTCAGCTCGACAAAGTGGCTCGGTCATAGCCTCATGCTGGCGATGGGATCTTGCTTGCCTAGTATTGCCGCCGTGTGCTCACATCGGGCTCTCATGCTATTTTGTGGTGGCACTCCGAAGGTGTCTCTCGCAAGGATAGGTGTAAGCTCAAGACACTCACTAGGATCCACCGCGATGCCCTTAGAGGGTGCGGGATCCGCCACATGATAAATGGGGAGAATCCGAAAACCCATTTGAAAGTCCAACTCATAAGCTGGGTTGCCAAAGCCACTCAGATCTTGGCAAGGTCCAAGTCCTCGTGCCCTCAGATTGGAGGTGACCCTAAAGTAGAGCCACTCCAAAGCCATCATCACCAAGTTGTCAACTTGGAACTCAAAGTGGTGCTTAGGAGTTTGTGCTCGCTTCTTGTGAATCTCACCGCTTGTTGCTTGATACTTGCTTGAATGCATATGCCATGCACTATGATGCGATGTGAGTTGACAATGTATGGTATGCAAAGGTGGTCCAGGACAACCACATATAGACCTATCATGCATTGATGTTATGAGGACGTTGAATGATTTGGGAGGACCGGGGCATCCATAGGTATGCATGGTGGTGACAAATGTTGGGGGACCCGGACATCCATGTATGCTCCTTTCATGCTTATGACTCATGATGAAAGAGGGTGGACCATTACATCCAAATATGGTCCACTTATGCTTCCTACTTGACATGTGGGTGATGTGGATGAATGTACCCGACGGACTAATCATGTCAAGCGGTGTGATGTGCCAAGACATATGAATTCCTTTCCCAAAGATGACTTCCTCATGTGGGATGGTGGGGTGGCCTTTGAGCTTCCACTCAAAAGGGTCGAAGGGATCTAGGTAGGTGGATATGGGGTGGCGCACTTTCTTGATCTCTAGGTGGGTGTTGCCTAAGGTCATGATTTCTATGGTGTAACCTGGGTCATGGATGAGGTGGGCTTTGCCCAACATGGTGGGTGGGGGTAGGAAAGGGTGGGTGGTGGGTGATGTGGGTGGGTCACGTGGGTACCCATACTCCCAAAGGAAGGGATCAAAGGGGTCATGGACTGGGTTTCCTAGAAGAAGAGACTCTATGCCCATATGGTCTTCACACGGTGGGTCCTCCTCCCTCAAGATAATTGGACCAAGGTCGTTAGTGGGCCAGTCGATCAAGGTACTTGGGATCTCAATGGAAGTGGAGTGGATCATGATGGGTTTTTCATCCATAGGGAGAATGAGAAGGAGGTCACTAGTGTAGCAACCAATGGTGAAGACCGAGGAGATAGAACCATCACATGGGTGGATGAGACTAAGGCTTTTTGGGTGGGCCTTTCCTAAGGTCAATAAGCAAGTCAACCCTAGTTGCCATTCTAAACCCTTGAGGAGATCATCCCAACCTTTTACCTCATAGTAGGATTGGATTGTGGTGTGATAGGAGTGGAGGGGGGCAATTTGGGATGGATATCCCAATGGTGAGAGAGGTGGGGGTGAGCTAGGAAGGGTGGGTCCTTTTTTGAGCCATTGGAGTATGACTTCATTCATGGTGAAGGTGTGTGGCTTTTGAGGATCCGGACTAGGAGAGGTGGGTGGAAGTGGAGGTTCTTGGATTTTCTCTAGGGTAGGTTTTTGTTCGGGACTAGCATCTATTTCCATGTGGATGGGTGTGTGGGTTTCAATTCCTAGTGTTAATGGGTTGGGTAGGTCTAATGCGGGAGAATTGGTGATAGCTGGAGCATGGTGCACTTGGGGTGGTGGGCAAGGGTGGTCTTGGATTTGGATAGGAAGGGGAAGTAGAGGAGGCCTAGGTTGGGGAAAGATTGGTGTAGGAAGCGGGAGGTGGGTTGGGTGAGGGGTTTTGGGTTGGGGGGTGATGGCCATTATGGGCCTAAGTGGAGGGGTGGTCATGGGGTCTACTTGGGTTTGAGTGGTGAAGGTTGGATGAGTGGTGGTCCTTATGGAGGGAATCGGGCCGATTAAGGGGCTCTTGCCCTTGGGATCGTTTGGGGTGGAGGTGGGGGTTAAAGGGGCTTGACTAGTGTAGGTTAGGGGAGGGGGTTTTGGTTGGGGTGTGGGGGACCTTATGTGGTTGGGTGAGGTGGTGGAGGCCTTAGATACTTGGGTTTTAGGGGTGAGGTTTTGGACGGGTGGAGTTGAGGGAGTGGGAGTGCTCCTTGGGCTTTGGTAACCCGAGTAGGAAGGGGACATATATTTTGCCCTAAGTTGCTCCTTCATGTCCTTCCAAGTGGTGATGGGAGTTTCCCTTCTAAGTACCTTTAGCCTGACAATTTGCATCCAATAAGTTTCTGCCCATTTGGTAAGTTGCATTTTGGCAACCCATGTCTTTTCATCCTCGGACATAGGATACCAAGTGAAGTATTGGTCCATTGTAGCTTCCCAATCTAAATATTCTCTAGGAGAGGTTCCATCAAAGGTGGGAAGTGGGAAAGGGACCATCCTATCGTCCATCCTTGGGGCGGGCCTATTTTCTCCAAGTTGGTTGAGTCGGCCCGATATGTTATTGATGGGAATCGACACCGAGCCATTACCTTTTCATATTGTATTTATGTCCTTTAGTTTATTTTTATATCCACGGAAAAGTATACGCGCAATTGTACGGCTTTATCGGCCAATGCGTCACTCCCATAGATTGTGTGGGTTTCTATGTAATTTGTCAGTAGGACCAGCAAGGGGGCCCTCAGCCCTTTCCCATTGGTCATGTCATCTTGTGGGGCTAGTCAACCATCCTAGGTGGACATCTAGAAGGTTGGACTAGTCATATGCCACATGGGTAGACAAGTGGCCCATTTTGTCCAAGGTAGGCCACCTACCATTCAACCACCCATTCAACTTCTACCCCTTGGTCAATAGGGCGCACCCCCCCTTGCATATTATATTCTTTATTTTGTGTTTGTGGCATGCAATCCTAGCCCTTCAATCCCCTTCCCTAGATCCAAGGGTCCACATTGTATTTGATGTAAACCATATATAAGCTTGTATTTTCATGAGAAAATCAATGAAAAATCAGAAAATTTTATGAAAGCCAGGGAGCATATTGCGCCCCCAGCCCTCTCCCCTCTGGTTCCTCTCCTCCAACCTCAAGTTCTAGAGTGATTCTACCTTCCATCATCTCCTCTCAACCTCCGGTGATCGTCTGTGCCGCCGCCGCCGCCTTTCGTGCCGCCATCGAGCTGCCTCTGCAGTTCTGTCTTCATCCGATCATAGTAGCTTCCACGAATTGTCTGTCTCATCCAAGAGCTTGTATTGATCCGAATTTTTTATGGTGTTTTCAGCCCTTGCATCCCAAGATCCACCTAAATTTTCATGCCATAATTCCCTCGTTTAGCATTTTTACATTTTCGTCCAATCTGTCATCCCAGATCTGCCAGGTTTCTATCTACAGTGATAGAACCTCTGAGTTCTCCCCCTCCGACAATCTTTTTGATTTATCCAAACCCTGCCAATTTTACTGGGAGTTCTGTCCATCACCCTCTACCTCCACAAATTTTCTTAATTGTTTATCAGCTTTCTAGCTATTTTTCGAAATTCGTGTTCTTTCTCTAATACAGTGTTTTTAGTCAGATCCCAGATCCGACCACCCTCCACTTAAATAATCTGAAAACATCACCACCACCTCCAAATCCAAATCCAAAAATAGTCCTGGTTTCCTTGTTTTATTTCCTACAACCTTGCTGAAGAACACATCTTCAAATTCGGACATCTACTTCACGGGCAAAGGCAATCAACAGGAAAGTCCTCTGCAGATCTGAGTCTTCGGTTACTGTACAACAGCAGCATATAAAATTCACCAACACAAAGTAAAAATATGGTGAATTTTTCTGAAGGCCACTATATTGTAGTACTTCGAAGCAGCTTTCCAACGGCTCTGATCTCGTCGCATTCCGACACCGGTGCTGATCGCAGCGTCAGTTCTCGCCGGAGCACGTGCTGAAATACAGAACCGGCAGATTTCCGATCAGTTTTTCCGACCGGTGCCGAACGGAGCCGCCCGGCCTCCGGCCTGCGAACCAGCGTGCCGCCAGCCCGGGGAGCGCTTCTCCAAGTGTCTCCCCTACAGCGGTACCACCGGGTCCCACACGGCCCCTCCGGACAGCACGTGGGCCCCACGGTCGTGAACACGCGTGTAGCCGAATCAACACACGAAGCTGCCCATCAACCCGAATTCGGTCCTCCCGGGCCCATTTGTATAGCCCTTTACCTCCCTGCGTGGAGTGGGCATGTTCCCATTGCTGTAATTATTGTGTGTTATGTTTCCCGGGAGTACGAGTTTTCGGCCGGGTCCGTCTTCCCCACGCCGAGCGCGTGGAGGTATCGCATTCGCTCCATACTTGGCATTTTGCTTAATTTCATATATGCTTGTTTATGCCACTGCTAGAGAGCATGATTTAGGTCCATTAGCTCGCTATATTATCATTCACCACTGCTGTGAGAGAGTGCGACACCGTCCCGTGACCCGATCCGGGCACACGAGAGAGCCGATCACCCTAGCTCATTGCCGATTTCTCAACCGTGCACGTCCGACGCTTCCCTCGTTAAGGGGTAGTCACGAGCTTGTCGTGTCCGTGTCTCGTCCCGCATCAATTTGGTATCAGAGCGAGGTTGAGTCTAGGGTGTCAAAAAAGAAAAGAAAAGAGTGTCATCTACGTCTAGTCATTAGTCATTGTCTAAGTCATGTTTAGGGTCATCATTGTTTTAAAACAAAAAAAAGTGTCTTTTTGCATTTACATCCCTTTACTCGGTATATCAAAAGGTGTTGTCCGAACGTTAGGCTACGCCTATCGGGAAGGCCGCACACTTGCGCGAGTGACCTTCGGGTCGATTACCTCCGCCACGTACCGGATATTGGTTTAAGTCTAGGCGCATCATTTTGCATTAGTGTGTTTGCTTTAGTCGGCGTCTTCTAGTCGGTGTGTTTGCATGCCCACTCGTCGAGGTACCCAATACTCACCCCCACCACCACCAATGGCGGAATCCCGAGTCTATAGTTCCGATGAGGTGGCCACCATGTTCCGAACTCTTATGGGTAAAATGGATGGGTTGAGTGATCGCATGGAAGTGTTAAGCACCCGAGTGGATAGGATGGAAGGGTTGAGTACCCAAGTGAATGATCTAGGCACCCGCCTAGAAGAGAGGATGAAGGCCGTAGAAGATAGGGCCGCCGGGTCTAGCCAGTCCGTTCAAGGATTGGTCGGGAGAGTCACCGCACTAGAGAGAGGCCCAGCCGAGGCACCACCGATTGCCCCAGTCCAAGCACCCGTCCCACCTACACAAGGTCAACCGGAGCCAGGTCAACAACCCTCAACTCCAAGGGGTCAAGGGATAGCTAATAGGAGGCATGAAGTCCCCGAGGTGCATGACTATGAGTCGAGAATGAGCATCGGGGATATGGTCGTGATCGTCGTCCTATACGGCGTACCCACGACCAAGATATGGATGAACGGGCCCTTCGGACCGTTCGGGCCGACCCTCCCACCTTTGACGGGTCCTTAGACCCAAAGGTCTATCTTGATTGGGAGGCTGGCATGGATCGATATTTTGAGTGGTTCGAGATGTCGGACCAAAGGAAGGTCAAGTTTTCCAGGATGAAACTTTTGGGCCAAGCCCAAACATATTGGAGGAACATGGAGAATCTATTGTTTCATCGTCATGAACCTCCGATCGATACGTGGACCGAGATGAGGGAGAAGCTTAGGAAGAAGTACCTCCCTACCTCCTACCGCCAGCGTCTTATGGAGAGGTGGCAAAGTCTCACCCAAGGAGACCGGCCCGTCTCGGATTACATCACCGAATTTGATGAGTACTACTTGCGATGCGATGCCACAGAGGAGGATTCCCTTACCGTCTCTCGGTTTTGACGTGCTCTACGCCCACACCTACGGTATGAGCTTCTCCGCCGCAAGGTGGACAAGCTGGAGGATGCATACCAAGTTGCTCTCGAGATGGAGCAATTCGAGGGTGAGTTCAAGTCTATTCCCCGGTGGAGCCCCGCTCCTCCCCGTAGTGACTCCTGTGGCTCCTTAGGTTCATACCCGAGGGGACCCATGGCTCGTCCACAGGAGCCCGCCCGTCAGGGGCACTTTGCTCCTAGACCTCGACCTCCCCCACCACGGGATCTACCTCCACCCCATCCACCAGCACCCGTTGCCCGTCCCCCAGCTTCTATAGCCCGTCCTCTGGCACCGGCACCCCCTCCACTATTGTCCAAGGCACCTACACCTCCCCCATTGCTGCCTACACCCCCTACCCAATGGGATGATAAGGGTAAGGCCCCTCTTTTCGGGGAGAGTAGTCGATCGCGAGTGCAGTGTTTCCACTGTCATGGATTTGGCCACATTGCCAGCGAGTGTCCCGCTCGCGCCACCCTAGCCTTAGGTGTTGGAGAGTCCGCACCTCCCGAGCTTGAGTGTGTCAATTACGTGGCCGATGAGGCACTAGCCGATGAGTACTATGCCTTGGGGGGGGGGAAGAGTGGGACAGCTCTCCTGTCGCCCAGGATGCGGCCACCTAGTGGGCTTGATGCTATCACCTTAGTCTCGAGTCGTGCATGAGCCAGTGTGTATTCTTGTGTGGTTTGTTTGTGTGGTGTGTTTCGAGTCGATTGTTGTGTGTATTGCATGGTAAGTCTGCATGAGTCTTGCTCAAGCTCGTTGTCGGTCTCTTATGAGTAAGAGGCGAGTGAACTCACTTGATGAGTATGGGATCGGTTCCACATCTATACCCGGATCAGTCACCTATAGGGACTCAGCGGTGATTCCTAGTGAGTCTTCGAGCTGTTTTCTTCCCTTTTGAGAGTGCGCCTTCGAAGTGACCACCTTTAGCCCATAGCAGTTCGCATATCGAGTATATATGGAATGAGCAGGTGACGATCACTTGGAGCGGAGCATACCCACGCTACTTGGCACGGTGACGGATCCGCCGGAGTACTCGAGCATCCCTACCCCTACTCGACGGGGTCGAGTTCCTCCCACCCGGGGAGAGTTGATGGGAATCGACACCGAGCCAGTACCTTTTCATATTGCATTTATGTCCTTTATTTTATTTTTATATCCACGGGAAAGTATACGCGCAATTGTACGGCTTTATCGGCCAATGCGTCACTCCCGTAGATTGTGTGGGTTTCTATGTAATTTGTCAGTAGGACCAGCAAGGGGGCCCTCAGCCCTTTCCCATTGGTCCATGTTATCTTGTGGGGCTAGTCAACCATCCTTGGTGGACATCTAGAAGGTTGGACTAGTCATATGCCACATGGGTAGACAAGTGACCCATTTTGTCCAAGGTAGGCCACCTACCATTCAACCACCCATTCAACTTCTACCCCTTGGTCAATAGGGCGCACCCCCCTTGCATATTATATTATTTTTTTTATGTTTGTGGCATGCAATCCTAGCCCTTCAATCCCCTTCCCTAGATCCAAGGGTCCACATTGCATTTGATGTAAACCATATATAAGCTTGTATTTTCATGAGAAAATCAATGAAAAATCAGAAAATTTTATGAAAGCCAAGGAGCATATTGCGCCCCCAGCCCTCTCCCCTCTGGTTCCTCTCCTCCAACCTCAAGTTCTAGAGTGATTCTATCTTCCATCATCTCCTCTCAACCTCTGGTGATCGTCTATGCCGCCGCCGCCGCCGTTCGTGCCGCCATCGAGCCGCCTCTGCAGTTCTATCTTCATCCGACCACAGCAGCTTCCACGAATTGTCTGTCTCAGCCAAGAGCTTGGATTGATCTGAATTTTTTATGGTGTCTTCAGCACTTGCATCCCAAGATTCACCAAAATGTTCACGCCATAATTCCCCCCTTTATCATTTTTACATTTTCGTCCAATCTGTCATCCCAGATCTGCCAGGTTTCTGTCTACAGTGACAGAACCTCTGAATTCTCCCCCTCCGACCATCTTTTTGATTTATCCAAACCCTCCCCATTTTGCTGAGAGTTATGTCCATCACCCTCTACCTCCATAAATTTTCTTAATTTTTTATCAGCCTTCTAGCTATTTTTCGAAATTCGTGTTCTTCCTCTGATACAGTGTTTTTAGTCAGATCCCAGATCCGACCACCCTCCAGTTCAAAACTCAGAAAACATCACCACCACCTCCAAATCTAAATCCAAAAATAGTCCTGGTTTCCTTATTTTATTTCCTACAACCTTGCTGAAGAACGAATCTTCAAATTCGGACATCTACTTCACGGTCAAAGGCAATCAACAGGAAAGTCCTCTGTAGATCTGAGTCTTCGGTTACTGTACAAGAGCAGCATATAAAATTCGCCAACATAAAGTACAAATCTGGTGAATTTTTTTGAAGGCAACTAGATTGTAGTACTCCAAAGCAGCTTTCCAACGGCTCTGATCTCGTCGCATTCCGACACCGGTGCTGATCGCAGCGTCAGTTCTCGCCGGAGCGCGCGCTGAAATACAGAACCGGCAGATTTCCGATCGGTTTTTCCGACCGGTGCCGAACGGAGCCGCCCGGCCTCCGGCCGGCGAACCAGCATGCCGCCAGCCCGGGGAGCGCTTCTCCAAGTGTCTCCACTACAGCGGTACCACCGGGTCCCACACGGCCCCTCTGGACAGCACGTGGGCCCCACGGTCGTGAACACGCGTGTAGCCGAATCAACACACGAAGCTGCCCGTCAACCCGAATTCGGTCCTCCCGGGTCCTTTTGTAAAGCCCTTTACCTCCCTGCGTGGAGTGGGCATGTTCCCATTACTGTAATTATTGTGTGTTAAGTTTCCCGGGAGTACGAGTTTTCGGCCGGGTCCGTCTTCCCCACGCCGAGCGCGTGGAGGTATCGCATTCGCTCCCTTACTTGGTATTTTGCTTAATTTCATATATGCTTGTTTATGCCGCTGCTAGAGAGCATGCTTTAGGTCCGTTAGCTCGCTATATTATCATTCACCGCTGCTGCGAGAGAGTGCGACACCGTCCCGTGACCCGATCCGGGCACACGAGAGAGCCGATCACCCTAGCTCATTGTCGGTTTCTCAACCGCGCACGTCCGACGCTTCCCTCGTTAAGGGGCAGTCATGAGCTTGTCGTGTCCGTGTCTCGTCCTGCATCAGTTATCAAGCCGCTCATTGGCATAGGTCAAGGCTTTCATGAAGTAGTTGACATGGCCAGGGAAGTTATGGGTGTTAGTGGTAGGCATCTCTTGGTGGCTTGGACTTATGGAGTGGGCCGATTGGTAAGGTCGATATGAGGTGGCCATACTAGGGGACAAGAGTGATGCACTTGAAGACTCTAAATGCATAGACATGCTCTAGGACCAACTTGATAGAGACAAGTTATGAACTTGCTCTGATACCACTTGATGTAAAACCGACCTAAGACCTATGATGATGTGATGAAGATGTTTTGATACACTTGATGTGAGACCAACTAGGATGCTATGATGATGATACCAATTGATGTGAGGCCGACCTTGGACCTAAGTATGCAAGCATTCGGGTTAGGCAGCGGACTCACACTAGCGACTCACTCGCTTGGCGCACATTAGTGTCCGAAGGCGACTCGGTGATGATGGAGAGGGTCCGAGGCGGGACCTTGGTTCTCCAAGGGTCGGCTAGCTTATTGCGGACCCCAAATGGGCCAAGGGAAGCCCAAATCATGGGCGGCCAACACACCAAGGGTGTGGGTTGAGTGGAAGCTCTCACAACTCGCCCGCGGTGGTCACTCAATTTGGTGGCAATTTAAAATCGGACACTCTCTCACTGCCGACGGAGTAACTATAGCAATACTAAGCTAAGCAAGTCCATTACAGCAATGAGAGATGTTCAGGAGCTCACCTAGCCGGCGTGAAGACGCCGACTCCGGCTGGAGACGGGGGCGAGCGGGGAGGCGAGGGTATGCACCCGCACGCCGCGTCGGTGTCGCTTCAACCTGAAATTGAAAGGAGTACAACACTACACCCCATGCAAGGGGGGGGGGATCTTGGGGAAGGGAAACCAAAGAATACACCCAATTACTACCTCCACACAGGGAGGGGCCTTCAGCCGGCCAAGCGGGGAGGGGAGAAAACGATGAAAACACAAGAGAAGAAGCCGATGCTGAATCTGTCCAGTTCTGTGAGTGCTGATAGGGGACTGAAGAATTGACTGATGCAACTGCTACCAAATTTTTTTGGGGACGAGACCACCTGAAAAATCTTCATAGGAGGCCAGGGAAGTCGTCCAAATTTTTTTAATTTCTTCTGTCGCCGCTGCTGGTCTGGGTGGAGGCCCGAACAGGGAGGCAGAGTCTCAGACTGGCAGCTCCTAGTTTCCAACAGCAGGTTGCAGAGGATGCCCCGACAGCTCCCGAACTCAGAATCAAGCACCGTCAGAGTTGTTGGAACCGTGGGTGAGTCCTCTTCGCAGAAAAATGTATGGGGAAGCCAAAAAATGCCAGAGAAGACCAGGGGACTCTCAACAATGATGACAGGTCGGTGCAGACTGTGGGTAGCAGACCCACGTAGATGAGGGAGAAAATTGATAACTATGGATCACGAACGCCGATCGAAGTTCCGCTTCTTGATTCTGAAAGTAGACAGGGCGAGGAAGAACTTTACAGAAGCACTCTTGAACTGATTCTTCTAAGGTTCGTCGCGGTGAAGCTTCTACTCCGATTCTGGTACTCAGCAAGGGTAGCTCTGCGCAGTTGTGGGGGAACGGAGCTCCCGTGCAGCACACAGCTCGGATGAAGATGAAACCACTTCCGTTGCGAAGAAGACAGGAAGATGCTTCCGTGGATAGCTCTTGGGTCTTCAAACTCGCTGGGATGTGGTCGGAGTCGCTGCTGCAAGTTGCTGGTCTTCTGCAGGTCGCCAGCTGCAACCTAGTAGTATCAAATGGTGTTGGAGTGGGGCAAGGAAGAATGGTGGAGATGAGAGAGAGAGGGGGGGTGCGACCCTAACCAAGGGGAGGGGTCTTGGGGGTGCCCTAGGGCTATGGAGGGAAGGGGGATTTGAATTCAAATGGCCTAGGGAAGTGGTGGGTTGTATGGGGGAGAGGGAAGGGTGCTTGGGGAAGTGGGTAGGGTAGTTGGGGGTTGGAGGGTGGCCTAGTGATTGGGGGATTCCACCTTGGGGTTGGGGGGGAGTTAAATGAGTGTATGGGGAAGGGGAGGGGTCTTAATGAGAGGTGAATGGGGAGGAGAGAGAAAATTATGAATTTTGGGGTTGGGGAAGTGTGGACGTGGGATTTTTATCTCGCTCTTTATTTTTATTTATTTATTTTATTTATTTATTTGGTTTATTAGGCGTGCCAGTCACATGTGTGATGATTTCATTGTGCGCTCGACTTGACTTGGTCTGTCGATTGTGAAGTCCGAGTCGGGACCAAAAGTCCGCCATACCATAAAGGCTATGACGTTAATTACGCCCTTCCTAAGAAGGACAACCCTTGATTAAACGCCAAAATAGGAGGCCACTCGGGGCGGCAATAAAAGAAAAGGGGGTTCCCGGCGCCAAGGCAAGGAACAAAAGGGGGTTCCCGGCGCGCCCAGGAGATATGCTCTCGGCGCAAGGGCCAAATGGCCAAAGGAGGTTGTCGGCGCCAGGGCCAAATGACCAAGGGAGTGGGCTTCTCGGCGCAAGGGCAAATAGGCCATGTTCCCGGCGCGCTGACGAGAAGGCCAGGGAGTTCCCGGCGCTGGCTTCCCGGAGCGAGGAGGAATTGCTTTAAGGGGGGTTCCCGGCGCGCAGGGGAGAAGGCAGATGGGCTTCCCGGTGCGATGGCAAAGCAACCAAGGGGGGGGGGGTTTCCCGACGCGGCCAGGATGCAAGGGCTCCCAGCGCGGAGGTTAGAAGGCCAGGACAGTTCTCGGCGCCTGAAGGATAGCGCCGAGAGCTGTTCATCTGATTTACTGTATGCGAGGCCGAGAGGTGTGAGGGTGCCAGGATAAGAACAGAGCTTTACGGTACCCTGTTCTTGGATCTGTTGAGGATTCAGGGATTTTCCTGGTGATTCAGGCCAAGATAGACGGGCCTTGGGAAATCAAGGAGCTCAATTCATCAGACTACAGCTGACTTTGGCTTGGATTTCAAAGGGAAGGCCGGAGGCGGAGAGTGATTTGGGGGAAACACGGCTTAGGGTATCTCTGTCACCAGCGTTCCTGACGATCCGTGAGGATGATTTTGGTATACTCTCCATCATCTGGGGGCCAAGAGATGACTGTCTCTGGCCCCGGGGATGACTTCGGCAAAGCCGATGAGCTTGAATGCAACATCTAAGACCGAGAGGCGGTGGCTATGTATCTATGCTTTGCTTCGGAGGCCAAGGGATAGTCTGTCCCTGGCTCGGAAGCAAGCATGAAGAGCGTTCGAGAAACGGGTGAATAACAGGCGATCGATCGAACCGGGGAGGGGGATAGCATGCTATTGAGTCTTAAGAAGAGACAGACAACACGGGGGATGAGAATAGAGCTTCAGAGAAACCGAAGTAGGGATGGACTGCAGCCCACCATATTTATCCATTCGACAACATTTATTGGGTGAGATACATAATGAGAAAGCGGGGGGGGGGGATACATCACTTTATCGGTGTGAAACCGGCTACAGCATTACAGGCTACATCAGAGGAGGAAGGAAGAGAGACAATCGAAGTAAAAAGATGAACTATAGAAATGGGGGGGGGGGAGGGCGGAGCATTGACTCCTCTCCCTCCCCGTTGCCCACCTTCGATCAGCTTCGAAAAACCTCTTTCTCTCTTCACTCTTTTCTTCTTCAGCTCTTTTCCCCTTCTCGCGGACGAGGTTGCAGGTCTCTTCTCTATTCTGTGGCTATCTCCTCTTCTCCCCGTCCTTCTTTTCTATCTGCTCTAACCCTCTCCTCTCCTTTCGAATGAGGGGGTTTTATATCCCTCGTTGGTGTCTTCTCGGCAGGATCGTCCCGGCGCGCCTCAATTGTAGGCAGAGCTCCCGGCGCGTGGGACTCAAGCTTCTCGGCGCCGCTTTTGGGCTTCAATAAGGGGATCCCGGTGCCACTTTTATAGGCCCATTTAGGGCTTTTAAGACCTCACATAGACTTTGGCCTTTATTGGTTCTTCAAATGTATCAGGACCCGAGAAGGCCCTCCACTGGTGACACAGCTTCTATTGAGATCATTCACATATTTTCATCAGTCGGTAGACTGGGGTTTCATTGGCATTGCCATCTGAATGACGACAAAGTCAGACATCATCTCATCGATATCGTCACCTGAACGGTGACAAGACCGGACATCAGCTTTAGCTTGAAAAGACTTCAGCCAGGTGACTGCTATTTCATCAGTGCCGTCGTCTGACTGACAATGGCATCGGACATCAGCTTGGCCCGGGAAAAGGCTTCAGCCGGGTAGATGGTTGACGAGCTTCATCATTGATCTTTTACTGTTGGTCTGATTTTCTTTTCAATTCTGTTTCTGCCTTTGCTCATTTTCAAGGTGTCAACAAATGCCCCCCACCTGCGGGCGGCGTAAGCGCAGAATAAGCGGCACGGGGTCTGCAGGTGCCTTTCATCATTCGAGGGTATCTTCCTCCATTTCTCTTTGACATTGTTCTTCGGCTTAATCATGTTGCTGCAGCAATATTATGCACATGTATCTTTCATTTTCATGTTTTTTTTATCTCCATATCTTCTGATTTTATTGTCAGCAATTTGGGGCCTTTTGGCCCTGCCTTGGGCTTCTCGGCACGAGGTAGGACCCTTCTCGGCGCGAGTGCTTCTCGGCGCGGCCTGCTGTCGGTGCGGGCTTCTCGGTGCGACCTTCTCGGCGCGGGTGTCTTCAGCGGGGTTCTCGGCGCGGAGGTCTCGGCGCGCCCCCTTTTCTTCCGACCGACGGGGGGGTCTCGGCACGCTTTTCTTCGCGCCGAGAAGTCCCTCTTTCTTCTTCTTTTTAACCCCCCCCCCCCCCCCCGAGAGGGTTTTTACCTCATTTCTTACCTCTCCCTTCTCTCTCTTCATCTCGGCGGCGGCGGTGAACTCCCCCCCCTCCGAGAGCCTTGTCGCCTTCCCCCCTTTTTGACCCATTCATTCTCGGGTAGGTTCATTATGTGGCATTGAGTCCCATTTTATGCTCGGGATCACTCCCTCTTGGTGGGTGACTCCCTATTTTTCTTGGGCAGACCCCGGACAAGAGGAGATGCTGCCGAAATTTAACTGGAATTATTTATTCAATCATCGCATGCCCATTCATCTTTCCGATGCTTATTTTTCATCTTTTCTTGATTGCAGTCCCGACTCTTCTGCTGCGGCTTCCATGACTGTGGGAGTGAGTTCATCGGCTCAGTCGGACATATCTCGGGCTTCAGTCAACTGGCTGAATGTGAATAGTCTGAGCTTTGGCTATAACCAGATCACCACTGTCGACGAGTCCTCTGATTCTGAGACTGACACAGTGCCGTCTTCCGGAGTCTATTCTTCCACAGAAGGTATTGCTTTCAGAAGGGCTGCTGACTATCGTCCGGACCTGCCGAAGGATCGTCATCTGCTGCCATTTATCAGGACCTTCACCATAGGCGGAATGAGGGATTTCCTGCTTGCTCGGTCTGTGGAAGTGGCAATACTTGCTGACAGAGACAGCATGAAGGGTTCTATTTATCGCGCCCGAGCTATATATCTCCCGGGCGAGCAGAGGGACTGGAATGCCGTGCTCGGCATTTCTAAATTAGAGCCGGAGAAGAAGATGCTGACTCGGGCTCCAAAGTTTACCCCGGCAAGGTGGGACCATGCAGCCGATCGCGTCCATCGGGAGAAACCCAACTTTGGGCTTTTTCTAGCTCCTGTGAAGTGGGGTTACAGGGACGAGCCATTTATTCTGAACTGTCTGGCCGTTCAATTTAAATATCAGCTAGCTGCCGGCTGGTTTGGAGATGCTAAAGTGACAGACGCCCATCTCTTCAGGGTAGGAGCAGTGGAGTTTACAGAATTTGTCTTGAAGGAATACGCCCCTTTACTGATTAGAGCTGGGGTATATCATAGTGTATTTGCCTCCAGGTTCCGCTATCCCATCTCTCGGGGATTATGTTGCGGCATGCTTGAAGTGTTCTGCCCACAGTTTAATACGTTCTATACAACAGAAGGCGAGACTTCTCTCGATCTTTGGAGTCTTGCGCAGCTTTCAGGCCTGCCTATAGATGGGGAGCCATACGAGGAGGTCTGTCTAGACGACTCTGTAAAGGACGCCTCTGATGGAGAGGGTAGATATTCTTTTGGCTATGCATACCGGTATCTGATGAAAGCTTATCGGACCATTTGTCTGGCCTATAGCAGGGGATCTTCCAAAGGATATCAACCCTGGGAAAAGAGCAGCAGATTGAGAGTCCGTGTAGGACAGTGGATACAGTACTTCTTCGGGGGTCCCTTGAAGTATACAGACTTCCCTTCCGTGGGACCGACTCCCGGTAAGCAGATCAGGGCCCCTCGTTACAAATCAGCATTGCCGACTTCACTGCGCCGAGCAGGTGTAGACGGCCCGAACCCAGCAGGGGTTGACCCCATTACTCATTGTGTAGCTTATCTGACCTTCTGGCTGTGCACTTTCGCTCTCCCCTAAGGGGACGAGACGACTATCAGACCGGAGGCTATATATCCAGCCTGTCAGATGGCCTGGGGGAAGAGACTGTCTCTGTGCCCGGTGGCTTTGTGTTTAGTTTACAAATCGTTGGGAGATTTGCATAGACATCGGGTTCCCCGTTCCTTACGGACTATAGGTCCATTTCATTTCTTCAATGCTTGGGTTTGCAGCATTTTCCCCGAGCTGGCCCCGAGAACTTTGCAGTCAGACACATTGCTCCCTCGGATGATTGAGTTTGCTAGCGCCGAACCCGGTCTTTTCTCGGAGCAGCTGTTTAAGATAAGGGGCAGGTTGACAAGGGTGCCTGTAGATGCTCCTGGCAGCATTCACTTTTGGAGCTTGGCAGCAGGTTCGGCTCCTTTAGTAGACCCTCAGAGGGAATGCAAAATGGAGGAGGTAGAAGTTTATGTCCATCCTGTTTCGGGGGCCAATGCCACCCGGCCCATATTAGAACCAGAACTGGTAAGGTGGGCTATGGCTATCCGACCCAGTGTATTGGTCTTCAGGAAGGGAGGCTTGCTCATTTTGGAGCCCTATTACCCATTCCGTTTTAGCAGAAACTTTGGCTACGATCAGCATATTCCTTCATCAGCTGCTCAGTTTCCTTTGGACAGCCGTGCCAAGCATGGGTCCTCCATTGCCAGTGACGGTCGGATATGGTGGGATTTCTTTCATCGCCGAGAGGGCGTAACTTTCAGGGTCCCGACCATTTCTAATCGTATTCCCCGTGTCACATCAGAATATATTAAGTGGTGGAATACCCGTACCAATTTCTATAAAGATGGCAGAGGCGCCTTTTGGGATGTGGCCGAGCGCTCTTTCTTAAAGCGGCAATCAGGGCCTGTATTTGAAATTGATGAGGTTCATCTGAAAAGGCTCTATTCACAGCATCTGAAGGAGGCGGAAGCATATATTGCCAGACGTCGGTCCTTAAAAGAGGAAGGTTCTGAAATACCCACTCCTGTATTTTCTGAGATCAATGAAGATGCTTTTACAAAGGACATGAGGCAGTTGGGCCACATAGGGAGTATTCATGTGGAGGTGCAGTATCCATTTCCCCCGGAGGAGCCTCTCCCGACAGCAGCCCCCTGGAGGGGCCCGGTGGACAGATTTCTTCCTTATAGGACGTTTGTGCGGAGGGAAGACAGCACCCAGACATATTATCAGCACACTTCTTGGCTTTTTGTACTGCTGAATGTTCACGAGCTGTCAGTAGAGAACCCGATAGCTGGCATTCTGAATAAGCCGCTTTTTATTTCTTTTCATTATGTCGACGGCTGGTGCATGGATTACCTCGGCCTGTTTCATTGCCTTGACTTCCACGGACATAAAGATTTGGCTGCCTTGACGGAGAAGTGCCAGACCATTGGTGACGTATGCTGGCTCGTGAAGGAGGCTGCTTCCCGCTCGAAGGAGGTGGCTTATCTGTATTGGCCGCTTTCCACCTTCTATGATGGCCCAGCAGGTATGACCCTTTCTGTGCGCTCATGGCGTCTTTCTTTTATTGTTATGTTCTGCATCTGTCGACTATGACTGCCTTTCTTGTGTCTTGCATAGATAGACCGGACATAAAACGGCAGGGACTTTACAGGAAGATCATTGCTCAAGCTGAGAAGCCTGCTTACTTTGAAATTCCTGCAACGGCACCTACGACCACTCCCTTGCCTCCGAGCAAGAAGAGGAAGCCTTCTGCGGTGAAAGCTGCAGTTGTCAAGGCCAAGAGGGCCAAAGTTGTTCGGGTCCAGCAGTCAGCTCCAGTCGCGACGGATGCCGGAACCCCTCTTCCAGACATCCCCTCTTTTGACGAGTTCAGCTCTCAGAGGGAGGCTGCTCAGGAACCTGCCGAGAGTGGCGGTAAATATCTTGCAGATGCAATCTTCATTGTTTTCTTAACTGATCTTTTAAGGCGTCCTTCGAGACTGAGCTTCTCTTTATCTGATACAGCCCCGGAGCAGGTTGAAGTGCCTGCGGAAAGGGACACGAGGCTGCCTTCTCCTACCCCGGCTGGCGAGGAGGAGGGTAAATATGCTTTCTCATCTTTTCTCTTTATACTTTCGTTGTTGTTCTTTTCCATTATATCCCTCAGAGTTCCCCTTTTGTTGAGGTGACAGTCAGGGAGCAGACTGAGGCCATGATAGCGGTGGGAGAGTCACCTCAGCCACAGGAAAGTGAAAGGACTCAAACAAGACGGAGCCCTATTCCGGCCAGACGCATAATCACCCGGTCTGCATCCCGGCATGCTCTAGAGGCGACCTCGCAGCATATAGCTAGAGTGGAGATATCCTCGGGCAGCTCCGAGACCATCCCTGATAATGAGGAGGAAGTGACTTTCAGCGACAGCGAGGAGGAAATCCTGAAATCAGAAGCCCTGCCCGTATTTGCAAAAGGCCTCCCGCCTTTTCAGCCTCCTAAACTGTTGATGCTATCTTCTGAGGAGGAATTGCAAGAGGGGTTTGCCGGGCTCGACACCGAGGTCGACATAATCCCTCCATTTGTTGCTTCAACTACGGAGCTTTCTCCCCTTTTGTCTCGTTTTGAGGATATAGACCCCACTTTAAAGGTAAGCTTCTTTTTTTGTTTGCTGTTCTACTTATTTTCTTTCATTCATTGATGAGGATCATTCTGCTTTGTCCTCAGGATCCTGTCATTACCAGTTCAGATGCGGCCGCAGTTTCTATGGACGTCTCATCTGCAGATTTGGTCATCATCCCTGCTTTACCTTCAACTCTCATGGGAATTTCTTAGGTTATTCGCCCTGTGCCAGTGAGAATACAATCTTCAACTGACTTAACATCACTGGACTTGGGATCATCAGGAGAGGTTTCCATCCCTGTCAGGGCCTCAGAGTTTAGAGCCGAAGCAGACCCAGCCAGAAGCTCCGCTTTTATACCGGCCGCCGTAATGTCAATTGCGCCCGAGTCGGCAGTCCCTGCCACAGTGGCTATAGAGACTGGATTTCTGCCTCTACAGACTAGGGACCTTTCGTCCCCATTATCAGAAAGAGCAGCTGAAGATGAAGCCCTTATTTAGGAGACTCATGAAGAGATAGCTCCATCATTCATTGGTTCTCCCTCCGCGGATGTTCAAGCCATAGCTCCCGAGACAGCGGTAGAGGAGGAATCTTCAGCTCAGCCGGAGAGCACAGAGAGGGACCGGCCAATTCTTCCAGCGGATTTGCCGTCTTCATCCTCTCAGCCGGATGTTGCACTGTGGGCAGACATTGACGGCGAGGTGACTTTCGAAGTAGCTCCAGTTCCTTCCCCTGGCTTCACTTCATCCGAGAGTTTCGTCTGGCAAAATCTGGACATGCTGCGCCAGCTGGTGGAGTCCCAGCCCGGACTGACTTATCTGCGGCTGAAGGAGATAGCCGAGCATTTCACCGCTGGTCTACAGGCGATGGGCTGTCCCATGGAAATATGGGCCCAGCGGGTTCTATTGTTGTTAAGGTTTATACATCGCCGGGACTTCTTGGCACATATTATGTCTGACAGACTGGCAGCTTTGAAGTTGCAAAGGAAGGAGTGCAAATATGAGCTGGAGAAGACGGACTCTGTTCTTAAGGAGCGTCAATGCCAACTGCAGTCTCTGGCGCAGCGGGAGCAGTTCGTGCGCAGCCGGATAACCATCCTGGAGGCTGAACTGTTTGACCTCCGGGCTGAACTGCCGCAGATAACAACTTCTCGGCCGCAGCTTGCGGAGGAAGTAGCTCTGTTGGAGGGGCAGGTGGCATCCTTCCAGGACGAGTCTGCTCGGCTACAGGAGGAGGAGGCTCGACTTCATGAGCTGGGGGCTGCCCCGCATGTAGGGCTTCTGGCCTTCGAGGACATATTCCGGTGCCCGTGAATATCTGTTTCCCCCTTTTTGTAATACAATTCCCCCTCAGGGGCCCTTCTTGTATTCCCTTTTTTATTCAATGGAAAGGAATCTTTATACCAGTCTCATATGTGGTTTGTTCTTAACTTATCGCACCATCAATATTTCACGACGATTTGGCAGTGGTTTCAGCGGTCCCTATGGGAATAGCGCGTACCTAGCAGGAGAGCGTCCACCCCTTCAGAGAAAGGATGGGGAACTCGCTCCACCGCGTGATGGCCTCCGGGGGGGGTGCTTTAAACTGAGTTCTGTTGGTGGTAGCAAACGTCCTTCTTGGCCCTGCGTGCCACAAGGGAGACGGCTTGCAGGAATGTGAATGAAGAGGCTCAGAGCACTATCCGGAACGGGCGAATGGTCCGTCCCGGGCAGGTTTCAAAGCTAGTCGGGGCAATGTGCCAATCGACCAGTACATGATTTCATCATCGATATTGGGTTTATATCGATGCAAAGGAGTTTTAAAAGTTTCATCAGAGTAGATGTAAGGTCTAGACTGGGTAGAGGTTATCGCAGGCGGGACATTGAAGGGTGCGTGGTTTTCATCAGGACAGACGTAGGGTCTGAACTGGATAGGATTTCATCATTGATCGGGCGAGGTGCCGGTCGATCAATAGCTAGTTTCATCATCGATATTGGGTTTATATCGATGCAAAGAAAGTGTTATAAGTTTCATCAGAATAGACAAAAGGCCTAAACTGGCAGGGTTTTAATTGGACATGGTTTCATCACTGATCGGGCGAGGTGCCAGTCGATCAGTGGTTGATTTCATCGTCGATATGGGGCTTATATCGACGCAAAGAGTTTTATAGGTTTCATCAGTATAGACGTAAGGTCTAAACCGGACAGAGGATTTCATCATTGATCGGGTGAGGTGCCAGTCGATCAACGGTGGGACGTATGTAGAGGTGTAGGTCTCGTCAGGACAGATGTAAGGTCTATTCCAGCAGGTCTTATGGCGGGTGGGACTTTGCCAAGAAATACGTAGGTTTCATCCGGATAGGCGTAGGGTCTATCCTGGTAGGGTTTTATCGTTGACCCGGCAAGGAGCCGATCGGTCAAGGGAAGGTTTAGGAGTTTGATCAGGACAGACGTAAGGTCTGAACTGGCCAGGCTTTATCAGAATGATGACGGGTTTTATTGTCGGTGGGACATGTGAAAGAGGGTATGTAGATTTCATCAGGGTAGAGGTAAGATCTACCCCGGAAAGGCTTTATCATCGGTGGGGCATAAAGCCAGATGACCGACGGAAGGCTTCATCAGTGAAGGGGAGGTGAAGGCAACGTGCCGGTTGGCATGGAACTTCTGAATTACCACATTACCGACCCAAGTGCCCTTTCGGGTTTTCACCGGAGCCAGCCCCCTCTTGCTTTTGCCCACGTGTCCTTTCGGATTTTCACGTGACGGGGTACCCGATTTTGCCTGCAGTGCCCTTTCGGGTTTTCACCACAGCTGGGTTTTAGCCATTTTTGCCCTTGTCCAGAATGCCTGAACAAGTCTGGCGGGGTATCTCTATTTTCAACCCCATTTTTATATATATACTTTTTTGTCATTTTCGTTCTCTTTTCCTTTTTTATTGTCTTTTCTGGGACCAGAACTTTCATCTTATGGACCATGGCGCCATATGTTTATTGTGGACACACGATCATTGATGTGGGTGTCAACATCAATGCAAAGGGAAGTAGGGTTTCATGATCTAACTAGACGAAAGGTCTGAATTGATTTAGAGGATATAGATAGCAGCTCGGGCACGAGGCCGTTTGCTGTAAACATGAGTTTTATCGTTAATGTGGGGTTTAACATTAACGCAAAGGAATAGAGTTTCATGATCTATCCAGACGGAGGGTCTGAATCGATTCAAAGAGCAGCGTTATGTTGTGTCAGAACGGACGGAAGGTCTACCCTGGATGGGTTTTAGCATCGATCAGGCAGCGTGCCAACCGATCAATAGCAGGTTTCATCATTGGTATTGGCTCATCCCAATGCAAGGATTTCATATGCTTCATCAGGATAGACGTAGGGTCTAAACTGGGTAGGGTTTTATCATTGATATTAGGCGAGGTGCCAATCGATCAATGGCGGGTTTCATCATCGGTATTGGATTTATACCAATGCAAGGAGTTCATGGATTTCATCAGGATAGACGGAAGGCCTAAACTGGATAGGTTTCATCATAGATCGGGTAGTGTGCCAATCGATCAACAGCAGGTTTCATCACGGCGGGCCGTAAAGAGACCTGTAGATCTAGTCGGAATAGACGTAAGGTCTAAGCTGGACAAGGTTTTATCGCTGATCGGGCAGTGTGCCGGTCGATCAGTATCAGGTTTCATCATCAGTATTGGGTTTATACCAATGCAAGGATTTCATAGGTTTCACCGGGATAGACGTAAGGTCTAAACCGGACAGAGTTTCATTGTTGATCGGGCAGTGTGCCAATCGATCAACAGCAGGTTTCATCGCGGTGAGACGTAGAATAGGTTTCATCGGGATAGACGTAAGGTCTAAACCGGGTAGGTTTCATCGTGGTGGGTCTTAGACAGCAACAAGTGGAAGTGTTTTATCAGAACAGACAGAAGGTCTATCCCGAGGTGGGCTTATTATTGAGGGAATTTTTCTTGAGCAATGCATGAAGGCTTCAACAGAATAGACGTAAGGTCCATTCCGGATGGGTTTAATCGTTGATCGGGCAAGGCGCCGGTCGATCGACGAGGAGCTTTATGGTGGGAGGTAAGGCTTTCTTTGGAATCGCCACATTACCGACCCAAGCGCCCTTTCGAGTTTTCGCCGGAGCCAACCCCCTCTTGCTTTTGCCCACGCGCCCTTTCGGGTTTTCACGTGGCGGGGTACCCGATTTTGCCTGCAGTGCCCTTTCGGGTTTTCACCACAGCTGGGTTTTGGGCCATTTTTTGCACTTGTCCCTAATATAGGAGCAAGTCTGGCGGGGTTTCTCTATTTTTAACCCCATTTTTTTTTACTTTCTTTTTGTTCTTTCTTCTTCCTTCCTCTTTTTTTTTTTTTTAGAGGGTGACAGGTCGGAATGCCACCAGCTCAAGATGAGGGTAGCTTGGTTAGGGCGGAGTGCCGCTAGACCAGGAAAGGGTGTAGCTTGGCTAGGGCGGAGTGCCGCTAGACGAAGAAAGGGTGTAGCTTGGCTAGGGCGGAGTGCCGCTAGACCAGGAAATGGGTAGCTCGGCTAGGGCGGAGTGCCGCTAGACCAAGAAAGGGTAGATTGGCTAGGGCGGAGTGCCGCTAGACGAAGAAAGGGTAGCTTGGCCAGGGCGGAGTGCCGCTAGACCAAGAAAGGGTAGCTTTTGCCCGATTACTCGGGGAATGTTGGCTGTGCTATATGATATAGCCTCAGATGTCTTCCGTTGAGTGGTGAGAATTGGATTTCCCCTCGATGGTTGACGACCACGTAGGCCCCTCCTTCGTAGACCCTCTGTATCACATAAGGACCTTCCCAATTAGCATTCAGCTTTCCTTTTGGGTTGGACGCCATGACTTCTTTTTTCTTGACCATGACGAGGTCACCTTTCTTGAATTCTCATCCTCTTACGAGTTTGTTGAATGCAGTGGCCATGCGGGCCTGATACATTTGGATACTCTTCTGAGCTCGGAGGCGCTTCCCTTCCAATTCAGCCAGTTCTTCTAGTCTTCTTTCTACATTGGTCTGTTCGCCACGGGCCAGGCCATATTAGACTGCCACTCTGAGTGAAGGGACTTCCAGCTCTAGCGGAACCACTGCCTCTGAGCCGTATACCAGCGAGTATGGTGAGCACCCTATAGGTGTCTTGAAGACAGTGCGGTATGCCCACAGAGCTTCATACATTTTCTCTTCCCAGTCTTTCTTATTAGAACTGACGACCTTGGCCAGCAAGGTGCAGAGAGTCTTGTTAAAAGCTTCTGCCAATCCGTTTGCCTGTGGATTGTAAGGAGTGGAGGTCCTCCATTCGATCTTATATTTCTCAGCAAGCCGATAGACCTTCTAATTTCTGAAATGACTTCCGTTGTCGGATATTATTCGGCTGGGGATCCCGAACCGGAAGATAATGTTCTGTTTGATGAATCTGGCGACCAATTCACCAGTCACTTCTCTTAATGCTATAGCCTCCGCCCATCGGGAGAAGTAATCTGTTATGGCCAGTATGTACTTATGTCCGGCCGAGGAAGTCGGCAGTGGCCCGACTACATCAGTTCCCCATTGTGCAAATGGCCAGCTGGGAACTGTAGGGTGCAGAGTCGTAGGAGGCCTTCTAGGCACAGTAGCATGCTCCTGGCATTTCTAGCATGATTTTGCAAATTTACAGCAGTCTTCAAACATTGTGGGCCAATAGTAGCCCAGCTTCTTGATTTCTATCTTCATCTTGGGACCAGCCTGATGGGCACCTGCTGTCCCAGCATGTGTTTCTTTCATCGCTTGCCAGGCTTCCTCAGTGGACAGACAGCGGAGTAGAATCTTCTTGCGTGCATCTGCCATTATTCGGAACAAAATTCCGTTCCTGAGTTCATAAGAATCTTTGATTCTTAAGAGTTTCATCTTTTCTTCTCTTTTCTGCGGCAGTTGTTGGTGTAGAAACCACTGCAGCAAGTGTTGTCTCCAATCAGACGCTTGTTCTGTGCTGATGGTGTCAACCTCGTCTTCTTCGGGGCACTCTTCTAGCATACTGGGGACTTGCCGCCGGTTCATAACGACAATGTTCAGTGTCTTATTTGGTGGGACTGCTAGTGAGCTGGCCAGCTTCGCCAGTGCATCAGCCTGGGCATTGTGTCCACGGCCCACATGCTTGAGCTCAATATGGTAGAATTTCGCCATGAGGCGCACAGCTTTTTGGTGGTAGGGACTCAGTTCTGGCTTCCGCACTTCGAACTCCCCTTGGATCTGTTTTATTATCAACATTGAATCCCCGAATACTTGAAGCATTTGGATACCCATGTTGAGGCTGATATATAGCCCGATTATCAGAGCTTCATACTCGGCCTCATTATTGGTGCAGGGCTTGTTTATAGAACAGGAAGTATGCACGACCTCCCCTTCTGGTGATTTCAGCACGACACCGGCTCCAGCCCGTATTCTGGTCTTTCCATCGGAGTTCATCTCTGTTCTAGATGCTCCATCAAAGAATAGTTGCCACATAACTGGCCGAGCCTGGCAAGCTTCGAGTGTCTCATCATCGGGCAGCTCAATCCCTAGCATGTCATTTTCCGGCACAGGATGCTCTACGAAGAAATCAGCCACGACCTGTCCTTTTATCGCCCTCTGGGGTGTATAGATAATATCGAATTCCATCAATATCACTGCCCATTTGCCCAACCGGCCCTTCAGTACTGGCTGAGTCAATATGTATTTGAGCGGATCTGCTGCAGATATCAATCTGACATCATGTGACAACATATAGTGTCGGAGCTTTTTGACAGCAAAGACTAGTGCCAAGCAGGTCTTTTCTATGTAGCTGTAGCTTTCTTCAATTCTAATCAGCCTCCTACTTAGGTAGTACAAGGCTTGTTCTTTGCCTTCCTCATTTATCTGTGCCAGCATTGCCCCCAGGGAACAGTATGTGGCCGCGATATACAGTATCAAGGGCCTGCCCTTAATTGGTGCCCCCAGCACCGGAGGGGTATTGAGATATTCTTTCAGCTTATCAAAGGCTTCCTGACATCCATCGTCCCAGAGGAACGGTACATCTTTCATCATGAGCTTGTGAAAGGGGTGGCATCTTCCCGACAGATTTGATATAAATCGTCGGATATAGGCCAGACGCCCTTGCAGGGATCTCAGCTCGGATAGATTCCTTGGTGGAGGGAGTTCCTGGATAGCCCTAATCTTGGATGGGTCGATTTCAATGCCCCTATGTCGGACAATAAACCCGAGGAATTTTCCACTGGACACGCCGAAGGCACATTTCATGGGATTCATCTTGAGCTCATATTTGCGCAGCCTCTGGAACACTACCCTCAGGTCTTGCAAATGGTCTTCTCTTCTTTTAGTTTTTACTACTAAATCATCAATGTAGCACTCTACTTTCTTGAAGAGCAAATCATCAAAGATCTTGGTCATAGCTCTTTGGTAGGTAGCGCCGGCATTCTTGAGGCCAAACGGCATCCTCCTGTAGTGGAATATCCCCTTCGGAGTGCGGAACGCAGTGTGCACTCTGTCTTCTTCTGCAATCCAGATCTGGTTATATCCGGATGACCCATCCATAAATGACAGGACTTCATGACCAGTAGTCGCATCGATCATCACTTCAGTGATTGGCACTGGGAAGTCATCTTTCGAGCAGGCCTTATTAAGGTCCCGGAAATCAACACATATTCTGATCTGCCCATTTTTCTTTTTTACAGGCACTATGTTGGCTAACCATGTAGTATACTGATTTTCTTCAACAAAGCCTACATCAATCAGCTTGTCAACCTCTTTGTTAATCTGATTTATTAATTCAGGGCGCATTCTCCTGGAAGGCTGCTTTACAGGGCTAGCCTCTGGGTTTATTGCCAATCGGTGCTGTGCCACATCAGAACTCAGTCCCGGCATTTCATCATATGTCCATGCAAAGCAGTCTCAGAATTCTTTCAGGAACTGTACATATTGTTCCCTGGCAGCTGGCTCCAACAGTGCACTGAGGAATGTCGGCCTCGGCTCATTTGCGGTCCCCAGATTTATTTCCACAAGCTCATCGACGGTGGCCTGACCTTCATCTTCGACCTCGGGCGGGGCTTCTTGCAAGTCAATGAAGCCTCCCGGGATATAATCTTCTTCAGTTTCATGATTTTCTGTTTCATCATACTGGTCATCAGCAGGTGTTGGCTCATCATATACGGCCAATATTGTTGTATTCTGTTCAGTCTGCCCTGAGGACGTAACTGGATCAGCAGGAAACTCAAAGATGGAGTCTTCCACCCTTAGAGGCTCTTCTGATGTAGACCCCCTTGAGAGATCATCATTCTGTAGAGCCCGGACTTCTTCCAGGATGCGCTCAAACTCCAGGCATTCCCTCAGCTCTTTGGCTACTTAGTCTTCATCCGGGATTCCCGTGTCAAACTTTGCTTCAGCATGGAACAGATCCTCTTTGCAAGGTAGGTCTTCCCAGCACCAATCTTTCTTTGTTTCATCAGATGTCCCCGTCTCCGGCTGACTGTCTGGGGCTTCATTGTTCATTATGGATTGATAAATGATTTCTTCATCTTCCGAGGGGTACTTGTCATATCCCACCTCGGGAGGGTCTTCATGCTGGTAGGAGACAGAGATGACATCCACCTCAGCTTCATAGTATTCTTGAAGGGTATAACCCAATCCCGGGTGCTGAGTGATCTTCCTCAGTTCTTTATCATCCCGGGGCGGATCCCATAGCTCCTAGAACGCCTTCTTTTGGGCAACAGGTTGTAGTGATGGCATCTGCATTTTAGAGAACATCTGCGAAACCCGATGGGTAGTATAGTCTAAGCCCGTGATCGGCACCATCCGGTTTGCAGATTCTTCAGGGACCATGCAGTCTTGATCATCGTCTTCGACTGGCTCCCCGGTGTAGAATATGGTAGGAGGCTCGCAGAAGCGAGGGATTTCCATAGTCTTCAGTGGTAGCACCATTTGGTATTCTAGGCTGGCGATGGGTTTGACTACACCCTGCGGAACCTCCACCTGTGTGTACTTTTCTCTCATTTCTTCATTGATATCATCTGGGTGAATGCTAGGCGGGGTGATCCGAGCAAAGTCACCAGCATAAGAGATGTGAGATACCTCATGCTTTTTAATATAGCCCTTTGGTGGCGGGGGAGACCAGTTTCTTGCCTTCGTCGCCGGCTTTTTCTGGCTGACCCCAGCCTCTTTCTCTTCACCCTTTTGCGACACCTCCGTGTAGTAGGATGCATAGAGCATATGGCACTCGAATACTTCGAAGGGATGTAGATCTGCAAACACCCTCTCTTCTTTTCCTCCATGGCAGTATTTAATGCACTGATGCAGCGTGGACGGCACTATCTGATATTCATGCAGCCACGGTCTCCCGAGCAGGGCCTTATATGTGGTGTTGGATTCGATTACATAGAATCGTACCACGGTAGTGAGATCCCCCAATGTGAGGTTAAAATCAGCCACCCCAAGGGGCGTCTCACATTTCTGGTTGAATCCCGCAATTTTCATGTCTCTGACCTTGGTAAGCTGAAGGTCAAAGTAATATTTTTGGTAGATGCGGTATGGGAGAATGTTCACGGCAGCCCCGGGATCTATCAGTATCCTGTTCAGTGGCTGACAGTTCAGGGAGCCCCTCATATACAGCGGTCTGTTATGGCAGGAATTCAGAATCAGCATGTCATCCTCTGTGAATGTAACTGACGGCCCAGAATTCACTTCTATCAAGAGTGCTTCATATTGCGCCGGTGACTGCAACGCATCAACAATTGCTTGGCGAGCCTCTTCACTCAGAGAGAGAATCTCCCAGATGGAGAATCTGGTAGGGAGCTTCTTTAGCATTTTCATGATCCGGCTGCCCACCCTGACATTAGACAGTCTCATTTCTTCCGCCCATCGGGGTTTTAGAGGTTCATGTGGTGCCCGTGGCCTCTGCTGCCCAGTGCTGGTTTCATCCTCTGGACTGGTTTCTTGGGGGGCTTCTTCTATAGCAACGGCCCCTGGTGCCGTCAGAGGGTTATCCCCTTCTTTCTCATTCTGCTTGTAGGCTACAGACGCCGATTGCTGAGGTCTCTTGCCTTTATCTGGCCCAGCCTGTATCGACTGCTCATTTTCTAGACTAGATAGAAATTCCAGAAATGTTGGAGTTTGACCTCCTTTCTTCTTTTCTTGGTACAAGCCGGCAGGGGGAGGAACCTGGACACCTCGTACCTCCGGTTCGGGAATATGGTAGGGCTGTTCCCCTCTGAACATAATGTTATGATTAGCTGGTGGTGGGCGCCCCCACCTTCTTCCGGAGCGTGTTGCATGTGCTGAGGTTGAGGCCTCGGCATGGTTGGCTTCTAGCGGGGCATTTGATGTTTCATCCTCATCACCCTCCCCGGGCGAGGTAAAGAGTGCCGACAGGGTGTTACATTGTACTGTCACGACCCTCTTTCCCTTCTTGGACTTGAGCCGTCTCTTCTTTTTCTGGGAATTTGGCTTTATTGGCCCCTGCCCCCAGAAGGGTTCCGTCTCAGCCTTTTCTTGTTCTGCCTCTGACTGCTCTTTAAGTTTCAATTCTTCGAGCTGTTCCCAGAGTATACAATCTTTCACCAGCAGGTGCCCGGGCTTTTTCTGCTCATATTCATCGAGCCCATTAATATACTGCTGTAAACGCCTGGCTGCAGGACTTACTTCCTTATGTGCAGGTAGGGGGACTTGTCTTCTCCGGTTATGAGTGGGGATCCGGATGACTGGCCCTATCTCAGCTGTGCACCATACTGGCTTTACTGGAGGCGGTTCAGGTCTTGGTGTGACACCACGGATAACTGCTCCATTGGTATTGGCTGCGGGAGTCTTCCTTCTATTTTTTATGGGTTTCATCTGCCATCCTTCCTGATCCTTCAGTGGGGTGAGGAAGCAAGCTTCATAAGTATGCCTAGTACATTCTTCAACGGCCTCCTTAGGCAGCTGCTGGTAGATTGAAATCATATTGGCTGCCATTTTTAATGCCGGAGGCTCATGTGGACGAGGTGGCTCTACCTGGTAATCTCCCAGCTGTAGCTCGCCCTTTTTGACCATGCCTTCTATAATATATTTGAAGACGTAGCAATCTTCAATTACGTGCCCCAGCGCGCGGTGATATGGACAGAACAGTGGATCACCTTTCTTTGCCGCGTCATCGGGTCTCTTTGGTTCAGGCAATGTTACCTTGTTGAACTTGTATGCCCAGTTGAATAGTGCGTCTGTCTTATCTTTCGGGAAAGAGTACGGCTTCCTCATTTTGTTTCTCAGAGAGACCTTATCTTTTCTTTCTGCTGTGTCTGCTGGCGGGGGAGCTTCATCTGCCCCCTTCTACCCTTTCTGTTGCTCGAAGGTTCTGAAATCGACGGCGTTAGCCTCAGAGTGCGATGGTCGTCGATCGTTAAATTTCCCTTTCGGCACAGTTGGAGCATTGGCCGTCGGACGCTTAGACAGGAACGTCTCGACCTCCGCCACTATATTGTTCAATCGGTCAAATGTTTTGACATCTGCACCAATCATCTTTTCCAGTACCTCTCTCCTGAGGCTCTGCTTACATATTTGCACTGCATCTTCTTGATGAGGAGGTCTTCTGCATCTCATAGCTAAGTTCCTCCACCTTTTGATGTAGTCCAGTGCTGTTTCATCTTGCTTTTGCCTGGTTGCATATAGTTCTACTATTGTAATTTCTCTTTCCGTGACGTGAAATCTGTCGCGGAACTTTCTTTGCATATCAGGCCAATCGGTCACCGACCCAGCCGGCAGGCTTGAATACCATTCAAAGGCTATCCCGGTGAGGGATGAGCCGAAGAACTTAAGCAGATAAGCTTCATCAGCTGCCAAGTCACCCATAATTGTGGTATAGTAAGCTATGTGCTCCCTGGGAGAGCCCTGGCCATTAAAATTTTCAAACTTCGGTGGCTTACTGACGCCTGGCGGTAGTCTCTTAGCGGCATACTGGGGAGGATATGGTACCTTGTACACATCGTAGGTACTAGCATCATCACAAGTCTTTTCAGACAGCTTCATCTCCACAATCTTTTCAATCATCAGCTTCTGGGCTATGGCTGGGTCTATGTTTTCCGGGAAGAAGTGAGCTTGTTGCTGACTATAAGGAGTTGTCATCACAGTTGCGCGCAAAGCCGGTGCGGCAGGCTGCGTCTGAGATACAGAGGGCTGAGTTACCACTTGCTGTAGAACGGGTTGGCTTGGTGCTTTGCCCTTATCAGCCGGGAGAGGATTAGCTGGGATAGCCATTTCTGTTGAGCTGGCAGTCTGCCCCACAGGCTCGGTTTGCTTGGAGACCGGTGTAACTTCATGCCTCTCATTTAGCTGTCTTCTGAGAGCATTGATCTCTTGTTGATATCTTCTAAACATCATCTGGATCATGGGATCCAGGGTTGACGGGATCTGTAGATCTTTTGAGGTCCCTTCAGCATCATCGACGAAGGGATTATCTTCATCTTCGGCTGTCACCACATTAACTGTCATAGTGGTGATCTTGCAGGCTTTATCATTAGTCTTCATCTTATCTTTGGCCGCCTGACTTCTCCTTGTGACGGGACCTGGTCTGGTTGCCAGTCTGAGCAGTTCATCTGGTTGTGTCGGTAACATATCCTGCCCTTTGACAAGCCCGGCCATATTGCAGGCAAAGATCTGCATCTTTTCCCTCTGCCTGTAGACTTTCCTCCTCACCTGATCGGGGTATCTGAGCCGGTCAAAGACTGATATTCTTTCTCTAGCTTTTTCCCTATGCAGGTCTTCTTTCCCATACCCGGCTCTGTGGCCTTCTTCATAATCATTGGAATCGGAGGAGGAGACTCCGAGCATCACTTCTTGAAGGGTTTCTTTTTCTTCTTCATCCATGGTGCCCAAGGCACGGGATAATCTTTGCTGCCCGAGGGCGGAGTTCCCCAGGTAGTGAAAGTAGTCTTGAGCCACTTGTTTCATCTCCTCTTGATTGTGCCTTCGTGGCTCTGGTTGGAGCATCAATCTTTCCTGGCTCTTCTGCTGATAAGCCAGTCTCCCCACCTGAGCAGTCAAGTGCTCGGCTTTGCAGTATTTGAATATATCGGCCTGTCTGGCACAGGCTCTTGGTCTTCTTAGAGTGGCAGCAGCGACTGGTTCGCTTATTCTCATTTCCTCTTCCTCCCTGAACCTTCTGCTCCCATCTTGGCAGCAGTTGGCAGCATAATTCTTTCTTTCCCATCTTTTGCCCCCAGACATGGGGTGGGTGACCGTGAGGTCTTCCTTCTGCTGATATCTTCTGCCCCTCATCCTGGTGCGAATAGTAGTCAGATTTCTTCCTTCATTCTCTTCCTCATCTCCCCTACCCCGAGCCCTGGGGTGAACAGCAACAGCATTTCTTATGTCTCTTCCTTCTTCTCTTCTGCTTCCCGCCCTGAAGCGGGCAACAGTGGTATCAACAATGTTTTCTTCCTCTCAAGCTGGGACCCAGCTCTGGATTTTCTTCGGCCGCCAGATCTGCCTGAACTTGGGCGGCTTCGGCGCTAGTGGCCTTCTATCCTCCACTTTCATGTCGACCCTCCTGGCAGCTAGTACCCGAAACCTGTTGGTAGTAGGCACCATCGGGACGATCGTGTCTGGCTTGACCGCCCTTGGGCAACCACTGAGGTTTACCCGGACATCTCCAATCAGCATTGTTTTTCCTGAGTTGGATATCCGACGACCCGCAGCAGTGGGTCGGGCTCTCCTGTCGGATCTCCTCCTTCTTCGAGCAGCAGAGGACGTGCCCCTTTTCGCCTCGTGATGGACGAAGCAGGCCACGACCTCAGGAGTATCCTGCATCACCTGGCTCATTTTGGGGCTGGTAGCTTGCGTCAATGTCTCGACAACAGTCTTTTGCTCCTGGTTGTCAATCTCGAGCAAGTCAGTGAAGATGAGGCCCAGGCAGTTGGGCATCCCGACAGCAGGCGGCATCGATCCGAACGAAAGAGGTACCGCTAGGTAGCCCTCTCGAACGTGTACATCGACCGCTTGTTGATCAAAGCGTACAGACATGATTCCAGCCGTCATCGTAGCTTCCTGAAAATAGAGAAAGCACGGAATCAGAAATTTGAGGGGGGGCCCACTGGGCCTCCTATTTTGGCGTAGAGATGAAGGGAGACTAGGTCCCACCGGGCGTGCCAGACTTGTGGATGCGGGATTTTTATCTCGCTCTTTATTTTTATTTATCTATTTGGTTTATTAGGCGTGCCAGTCACATGTGTGACAATTTCATTGTGCGCTCGACTTGACTTGGTCAGTCGATTGTGAAGTCTGAGTCGGGACCAAAAGTCCGCCATACCATAAAGGCTATGACGTTAATTACGCCCTTCCTACGAAGGACAACCCTTGATTAAACGCCAAAATAGGAGGCCACTCGGGGCAGCAATAAAAGAAAAATAACAGTGCGTGATATTGAAGATATTATTATTCTTGGGAAGATAATTTAGTGCACAACAGATTACTACACCGACATGACCACCTCTTATGTGGGTCATGCCGGGTAGGAATAGGACACCGTCCACGCAATGGCGGGACGGGGTCCGAACCATCATCGGGGAGATGTCCCCTTTCATATTTCTCATCCAGCCAAGGGCCTCGCAGCATTCATATTCCCCAGAAGATTGAGCCAGACGAGGGGCATGTGATGTGGACCTCCCGGGACTTATCGGGGTTAAAACATCGATCGACATTTCGGCAGCACCTCCCCATAATCTGGATTGTGCCCAGGGGAGAATAGGCTATCACCCACGGAGTGCCGGGATGAAAGCCGAGAAAAGGAGGGAGCAAACCCCCCACACTGTACATGTAAGCTCTAGGGCAATGTTTGACTCTTCCCTTATAGGAGCCGGTGACACTCATGCAGTGGCAGAGCTCACCTCAGCTAAAGGGGTTACTCATAAACCCGGTACGGATCAGTGGAACATAAGGGAGTCTGACTCCCTTAAATTTTATCCTCGGGACAGTTCTGGTGACTCATGGACATCCCTAAGTGGGTTTGATAGAGGTGTCGGAGGCTTGATGGGTGGCAGAGTAGGCTCTCGACGCACCTTGGACTGGCCTGGAGGTTCCCGGCGCCAAGGCAAGGAACAAAAGGGGGTTCCCGGCGCGCCTAGGAGATATGCTCTCGGCGCAAGGGCCAAATGGCCAAAGGAGGTTGTCGGCGCCAGGGCCAAATGACTAAGGGTGTGGGCTTCTCGACGCAAGGGAAAATAGGCCAGGTTCCCGGCGCGCTGACGAGAAGGCCAGGGAGTTCCCGGCGCTGGCTTCCCGACGCGAGGAGGAATTGCTCAAAGGGGGGTTCCCGGCGCGCAGGGGAGAAGGCAGATGGGCTTCCCGGCATGATGGCAAAGCAGCCAGGGGGGGGGGTTTCCCGGTGCGGCCAGGATGCAAGGGCTCCCGGTGCGGAGGTCAGAAGGCCAGGACAGTTCTCGGCGCCTGAAGGATAGCGCCGAGAGCTGTTCATCTGATTTACTGTATGCGAGGCCGAGAGGTGTGAGGGCGCCGGGATAAGAACAGAGCTTTACGGTACCCTGTTCTTGGATCTGTTGAGGATTCAGGGATTTTCCTGGTGATTCAGGCCAAGATAGACGGGCCTTGAGAAATCAAGGAGCTCAATTCATCAGACTACAACTGACTTTGGCTTGGATTTCAAAGGGAAGGCCGGAGGCGGAGAGTGATTTGGGGGAAACACGGCTTAGGGTATCTCTGTCACCAGCGTTCCTGACGATCTGTGAGGATGATTTTGGTATACTCTCCATCATCTGGGGGCCAAGAGATGACTGTCTCTGGCCCCGGGGACGACTTCGGCAAAGCCGATGAGCATGAATGCAACATCTAAGACCGAGAGGCGGTGGCTATGTATCTATGCTTTGCTTTGGAGGCCAAGGGATAGTCTGTCCCTGGCTCGGAAGCAAGCATGAAGAGAGTTCGAGAAACGGACGAATAACAGGCGATCGATCGAACCGGGTAGGGGGATAGCATGCTATTGAGTCTTAAGAAGAGACAGACAACACGGGGGATGAGAATAGAGCTTCAGAGAAACCAAAGCAGGGATGGACTGCAGCCCACCATATTTATCCATTCGACAACATTTATTGGGTGAGATACATAATGAGAAAGCGGGGGGGATACATCACTTTATCGGTGTGAAACCGGCTACAGCATTACAGGCTACATCAGAGAAGGAAGGAAGAGAGACAATCGAAGTAAAAAGATGAACTATAGAAATGGGGGGGGGGGGGAGGCGGAGCATTGACTCCTCTCCCTCCCCGTTGCCCACCTTCGATCAGCTTCGAAAAACCTCTTTCTCTCTTCACTCTTTTCTTCTTCAGCTCTTTTCCCCTTCTCGCGGACGAGGTTGCAGGTCTCTTCTCTATTCTGCGGCTATCTCCTCTTCTCCCCGTCCTTCTTTTCTATCTACTCTAACCCTATCCTCTCCTTTCGAATGAGGGGGTTTTATATCCCTCGTTGGTGTCCTCTCGGCAGGCTCGTTATGGCGCGCCTCAATTGTAGGCAGAGCTCCCGGCGCGTGGGACTCAAGCTTCTCGGCGCCACTTTTGGGCTTCGATAAGGGGATCCTGGCGCCACTTTTATAGGCCCATTTAGGGCTTTTAAGACCTCACATAGACTTCGGCCTTTATTGGTCCTTCAAATGTATCAGGACCCGAGAAGGCCCTCCACTGGTGACATAGCTTCTATTGAGATCATTCACAGATTTTCATCAGTCGGTAGACTGGGGTTTCATCGGCATTGCCATCTGAATGACGACAAAGTCGGACATCATCTCATCGGTATCGTCACCTGAATGGTGACAAGACCGGACATCAGCTTTAGCCTGAAAAGACTTCAGCCAGGTGACTGCTATTTCATCAGTGCCGTCGTCTGACTGACAATGGCATCGGACATCAGCTTGGCCCGGGAAAAGGCTTCAGCCGGGTAGATGGTTGACGAGCTTCATCATTGATCTTTTACTGTTGGTCTGATCTTCTTTTCAATTCTGTTTCTGCCCTTGCTCATTTTCAAGGTGTCAACAGGAAGAGAGAGAGAGAGAGAGATCTAGTGGGATTTGGAATTGGGTTTCAATATTCATGTAATGGTTCATTACTTCAAAATGAGGGGAATGGGGTCCTATATATAGGCAACCCACATTTCTACAAAATTCCCTGACATTTGACTCAATGACAAATAACCGAAGGGATAGGGGTGCCCTTGGGCCAAGCCCAATGAATTGGGCCCACTAGCCTAACAAACCAACCTAATGACACAATACTTAGGAAAATGACTCACTAACCTAGGTACATTACTCAAATAAAGGGAAAATTACATGATATTGACTCAAAGAAAATGTGAAGATTACATGACTAGACTCAAAAATACATGACTAACATAATGGCGCTTGCCGACGAACAATCCGAGTCCGGAGAAAATGTGGTGGGGCAAGGGATGCCCTCATCATACCCCCGGGGTGGGGAAAACTCGACCCCGTCGAGTATGGATCCACCAGGGAAGTAGTACATCGAACTGCGGCTCTGGGCGATCCATGATCTCCATACTCAACCCGCGACCATAGTCGGGGAACGACGCTTCAGCTCGACAAGTGGCTCGGTCATAGCCTCATGCTGGCGATGGGATCTTGCTTACCTAGTATTGCCGCCGTGTGCTCACGTCGGGCTCTCAGGCTATTTTGTGGTGGCACTCCGAAGGTGTCTCTCGTAAGGATAGGTGTAAGCTCAAGGCACTCATAGGATCCACCGCGGTGCCCTTAGAGGGTGCTGGATCCGCCACATGAGAAATGGGGAGAATCCGAAAACCCATTTGAAAGTCCAACCCATAAGCTGGGTTGCCAAAGCCACTCAGATCTTGGCAAGGTCCAAGTCCTCGTGCCCTCAGATTGGAGGTGACCCTAAAGTAGATCCACTCCAAAGCCATCATCACCAAGTTGTCAACTTCGAACTCAAAGTGGTGCTTAGGAGTTTGTGCTCGCTTCTTGTGAATCCCACCGCTTGTTACTTGATACTTGCTTGAATGCATATGCCATGCACTATGATGCGATGTGAGTTGACAATTTATGGTATGCAAAGGTGGTCCAGGACAACCACATATAGACCTATCATGCATTGATGTTATGAGGATGTTGAATGATTTGGGAGGGCCGGGGCATCTATAGGTATGCATGGTGGTGACAAATGCTGGGGACCCGGACATCCATGTATGCTCCTTTTATGCTTATGACTCATGATGAAAGAGGGTGGACCATTACATCCAAATATGATCCACTTATGCTTCCTACTTGACATGTGGGTGATGTGGATGAATGTACCCGACGGACTAATCATGCCAAGCGGTGTGATGTGCCAAGACATATGAATTCCTTTCCCAAAGATGACTTCCTCATGTGGGATGGTGGCGTGGCCTTTGAGATTCCACTCAAAAGGGTCGAAGGGATCTAGGTAGGTGGATATGGGGTGGGGCACTTTCTTGATCTCTAGGTGGGTGTTGCCTAAGGTCATGATTTTGTTGGATATGGACTGAATAGATCTAGAGGGGGGGTGAATAGATCTTTCCCCCTTTTTTAAATTATAATGCAATAACCTCAAGCAAATGATTGATTTTGAGATTAATCCTGAAGTCAGATACGTTAGCAATTATAAGGAGCAACACACACCACAAGCACATCCACAAGACAGAAGGTTTTTAGGTGGTTCAGTCTCTTCCTGAGACTTACATCCACCCCTTGCTTAACTCAAGCAAGGCTTCACTATGAGAATCTCTGATCTCAACCAAAACATAGCTGACACACAGCTTGTACCTGCTGACACACAGCTTGACTCTGCTGCCTCACAGCTTGACAATAATTGTAATCAGAAATGAAAAGATGATAAGAACGGGTGATGAAAGACAGGACTGAATATTGACGTGTGTAGAAGAATAGGTGTTCAGCCTGGGACTTGATCACGCTTATGAAGAAGCCTAGACTCCCTGTTGATCTTCCAGTCAGTTGCCTTCGATTGTTCTACTGCTGGAGATCGCACAGTCTTGAGCTAAGTCTTCCTTCTGCAGCAACGAGATTGCCTTTAACCTTTCTGCAGATTTTTGATTGGTGGAGAGCTCCTTCTTCCTCTTCTGTGTGTATCTTTCTTGGCTTCTATTCCGTGCTCTCTCTCTGCTTCCTTGTTCGTGATTAGTTGCCTTATATTCTTCATACAGCTCTTTTTATTTTCAAGAATAAAGTTCTTCTCGCTCAATTTTCAGATCGAGCGCCAATCTGCTAGAAAACAGGGATCGGTTTAAATCCAATCGTTAGAACGAGTTTGACCACTTCTAAGCAAGATTGTTTCCTTGATTCCCGTGCGGAAGCTTATCTCCTGAGCAGCCCAACAACCTGCAACAACCATCTGCAGGTTTTAAGGAACCAAAACAGAATTCGGTTAGAGTTCGGTTTTGGACGATATAAAAACCCGTGGTCGACCATGACACTGTCTCTGGTCGACAACGAGCTGTGTCCAGACGGCTGTTCCATTCTGGCTGACACCTGCGTTCCCCGTGGTCGACCACAGCCTTGTCGCTGGTCGACAAGGGGCAAATATCAGGTGGCCATTGGTTCTGTCTGATGTTCTGTCTTTTCCTGTGGTCGACCAGAGGTGGGGCTATGGTCGACATCCAAGGTGCTTCCAGAAGACAGATGACTTGATGCTTTTCTGGTTGAGTTCGTTGGTCGACCATAACTTCTTCAGTGGTCGACAAACAGTCTTTCACGCTTATACTGATTTGTTGATTCCACTTGGATTTCAGTGAACCTGAAATTTGCTTAACTTATAAGATTTGACTTGAAGTTCCAAATGTATATAAAAGCATATTTGTTATCATCAAATGGGCATTAATTCAATGCACTATCTTTACAAAAATAACCAAACCATTTGCTTTAAGAAACAAGATAGAACTTAGATTAGTCAAACATATCCTATTGTCATCATCAAAACCAAGGGATGCACAACATTCTCCCCCTTTTTGATGATGACAACCATGAGTCATTGTGACAAACAACAGATTATAAAATTCATTTGATATTGCATGCAAGGCTATCATAGCACAGATTTCATTCAGACAATTCGTTTGATGTGTCTTTCAAAAACAATAGCACTAATTACATGAGAGACTCAAAAAAAAAGGATAAAGACACTGAGGACACGTAGACAAAGTAAACTTGACAATCTAGACTCACATCTAGACACACAACAACTAGACACACTAGACACACAACAACTAGACACACAATGACACATAAAGTCCTATCTCCCCCTTTGTCAACAGCAAAAAGAAGATCATTTGAACAATCCCTCTGAGGAGGATGAGGAGGTCTCTGGCTTCACGTTCTCTTCCATGCGATCCAGCTTGTCAACAATGTGGGCATAGGAGAGCCTGAGCTTCTGGATCTCTGAGATAGTATCCTTGTGATACTTCTCATTCTGTTGGGTTGTGATCTCGATACGGATTCCCATCTGATCGGACACTTCACCGAGGGTCCTTACTAGTCTGTTGAACCGAGAACTAGCCTGGTCAGAGTGTTCCTTCTGCTTGATGAACCTGGCCTCCATCTGTTGTTCCAGCCGTTGGACTTTCTGCTCCAAGCGTCCAGTGGCAGCATTGACATTCTCTTGAAATGATTGGAGTTGGGTGGTGAGAGAAGATAACTGAGATGCCATCTGGAGGAGCACGCCATGAGATTCAGGGTGGGAGGTAAATGCTGGTGGTGGAGCAGAAGTAGAGGGAGTGGAGGTAGGTGGTACTTGTGTGGGTTGAGCAGAATGTGATGGAGCTTGGGTAGTTCGAGCAGATGGGGATTGAGCTGGAGGGGCAGCAGTGCCTGGCTGCCAGAGCACTAGTGAAAGGGACGATGGTGGATGGGCAGCAGTGGTGGTAGTAGGTGTAGCTTGAGGCACCATTGGTGACGGTGTGACAGCAGGGCTAACCTGTATAGGTGAATGAGGTGGAGAAGATGGTGGCACTGGATCCTTTGCTTTGCCCTTGGAAGGGAGAGTGCGCTGAACGTGGTCTCCGACCTTCTTAAATCCCAAGAATGTGGTCACGAAGTGAAAATTGTAGACGTGCCATTTGGGAATGACAATGCTTGGGCTGTGAGGAGAAGGTATTTTGGCTGCTTTCAGAATGGAAGTGATATGGGCAGCAAAAGGAAGAGAATTCAGGGGATAATGTAGGATGCTTCGGAGGGAATTTAAAAGGAGTGTGGTTAGGCGAATAGGCTGGCGAGTGATGAGGCCATGGAGTATAAACAGATGGAGGCGACTCACTTGATCTCTGGCGCCTCCTCGAGGTTGTATGATGGTGGTGATGATGTGGTGAAGCAAACGATGAAGAGGAGGGAAGGTATTAGCATTGAGGTACTTGGGAAGGACCTCAGGGGCTGGCTTGCCAGTGACCACTGCATGTGCTTCTCGGAGGTCGAAGTCCTCATGGTTGAAAACAGCTCCAATTCTGGGAGTCTTCAGCGTCATGTGGAGAAGCTTGACGTCGAGTCTGATGACTTTCCCTTGAACTACGGTGTAGAGCTGACTGTCCACAACTTGCAGGTTGTGGTAGAATTCTTGCACAAGCTGGGGCGAGTACGAATTGTGCACTGAAACGAACGTAGTCCACTCTTGAGCTTCAAAAATTGGCAGTAGATCTGGGAACATCTCCATCAGCTTGTCATCGGAGAAATCGACGATCCTTGGTTGCAGAACTGTCCGTGGCTTGAGAGCTCCAGAAACGGGATGCACTGCGGGTTCCTCTGAAGCTGCTGATTGTCTGCCTGGACCAGGTGCATCAGCCGTGGTCGACCTGTGAGGGGCCGATGGCGAACCCTGCGCGGCCCGCGACTTGGATCGCTTGGACGGCATCGAAGCTGCGGTAGGGGCCTGATCTCTTCTACGCTTAGAGGAAATTAGAGCGCGCTTGGGAGACATTGTGAAGGGAAGCGAGATAGAGGCGAGAGAGAGGCGAGAAAAGAAATCTGGAGAAGATGAAGTTGGGAGAGGGCTAGAGCTGCGGATGGGAAAATTTCAGGGACCCAGCCGAGACAATTTATAGGGTAGGGCATTAGGGCTGGCCCTTAATTTTTAGGGCAGTGAACCATCGCGATGCAAAGAACGAGCGGTCACGATTAATCAGCATAACTCATATTTTGGGAAATTATTGAAGTGTACCCCCTTTCTTTAATAAGACAATTAAGTAACCTTTCCTCCCTTTCTCAAAGACCACCTTGTGACAAATTCGAGTGGGTCTTGTGGTTCAAATAATTTGAAAGTATTGCCCCAATAAATTGACTCCCCATATCCACTTTCTTACTCACAGCTCCTCAAGCTTATAATATGTTTCATGAGATAATTTTACTAGCTGAACAAGCTGAACAGTGTTTTATGCCTCTATTTGCATATAGTGCATTAGGTCAACCATTTTATCTGCCTTTGATAACTTTGGATTTTACTTTTTGAAATATTGAAGAGTTGTGGTCAGGTTTATCACATGCCTTTCTACACGAGAAGACACGCTTTTTACACGCCAGTCACCCCGGCTACTTAGCATGCCTAACCATTCCACTTTTAACTGGGAACTTCCTTTTATCCGTGAGGATATACGTTTATCAGACACCAATATCCCCAGTTACTCAGTATTCCCAATTAATAATTTTGAGAGTGGCAGAGGTAGAATGAGTCTTCATGACATACATGTCTCCCACTTAATTTTTCAGCCAATTTTGCTTTGTGATAGAGAACAGTAGTTTCTCAGAACTCAGTCCATTGCTCTACCAAGAAGGCAGAATTATGGCGTATTCCATATACATTCATGCTATAGCAGCGGTTATTTTCACTGTCCAACACAGACACAGGTAGAGAAATAGTCTCATTACTAAAAACATAAGTTCTCAATAGTCTTGAGTCAGAGTCATAGTTATGGTTTGAATTTATTGCAGTAGTACAGGTCAAATTCTCATTACTACACTTAACCTTTACTCTCATTGATGACTTTGGTGATTTTCTTGTAAGATATGGTTAGGTTGTTCAATGATTTATTAAGGAATGAGTTTACACTTTTTACTCCCCCTCAATTTGTGAGTCCGTGCTGAAGATAGAAAGCAATAAGTTGGCCACAAAGAGATATAGAGACACAAGGAATAGGAAGTGTGAACAAGGATGAGTGAGTAAAGCAAAACTGAGCTCAGAGTCCAAAAAGTTTAGAAGATTTCCCACCAAAGCCAGCACCCTGACTAGATCTAATTTCCCTTTTTCAGGTCCTTTGTCGACCATGGAGTGGCCTGTGGTCGACCTCTGTGCTGACACAGAACCTGCCTGTTAAGAAGACTGCGTTCTGACAAACCTGTTGTCGACCATTGGATCGCCTGTGGTCGACAGCTGCGAAGTCCCAGAGCTAACTATTTCCTATCCTGATGCCTTGGTCGACCAGCGCCTTGTCTGTGGTCGACCACAGGAGGTAATCCGTAGAAAGACCAGGGTTCTGCAGAGCTTGCTGAAGTAGCACCCGACACAAGACTTCCAAGCTCAAAAACTTGACCAATACTAGAGACCTATAACTTAGACAGAAATGACAGAATCTATGCAGTGTACACAAGAATATGATTATTTCAAGAATTTTCAGGAGAAATTCTACAAATTCCTAACTCCCTTCTTAGAGTTGAAAATCTGTCATTGTTAAGGGGTTTTGTGAAAATGTCTGCCAGTTGTTTTTCAGTTTCTACAAAATGAAGCATGAAATTTCCTTTGGAGACCTCATCTCTTAGAAAGTGATGACGGATCTCAATGTGTTTTGTCCTAGAGTGTTGAATGGGGTTTTTAGACAAATTAATAGCACTAGTGTTGTCACAGAAAATAGGTGCACATCCAAGATCTACATTGTAGTCTTGGAGTTGATGTTTTATCCACAAAACCTGTGTACCACAGTTCCCTACTGCGACATACTCAGCTTCAGCAGTGGAGAGTGCCACAGAATGCTGTTTTTTAGAAGCCCATGATATTAAACATCCACCTAATATTTGACAATAACCACTAGTACTCTTCCTATCAATTTTGCAACCAGCATAATCAGCATCTGAATATGAAATCAAGTCTAGTTTGCAGTAAGTAGGATACCATAAACCCAATTCTTGGGTGCCGGCAATATATCGAAGGATACGCTTGACAGCCCCTAAATGTGATTCTCTAGGGCTAGACTGATATCTAGCACACATGCATACACTAAACTGAATATCTGGCCTTGAAGCAGTTAGATATAGCAGGGACCCGATCATACCTCTGTATTTCTTGGCATCTACCATGTTACCTTTTACATCAGCTTCCAATGTTGCATTTGTACCCATGGGTGACTCAATTGGTTTGCAGCTTTCCATGCCAAACTTCTTCAGCATCTCCTTTATGTACTTGGATTGATTTATGAAGTATCCTTCTCTACATTGTACGATCTGCAATCCAAGAAAAAACTGTAAATCACCCATTAAACTCATTTCAAACTCATTGGTCATTAGATTTGCAAATTCAGTACATAATGAAGCTTCAGTGGATCCAAACACAATATCATCCACATAGATTTGCACAATTAGTATATTCTTACCTTGGGTCTTGGAGAATAATGTTTGATCAATTTTACCTCTTGTGTAGCCCTTTTTGGTGAGGAATGAACTCAGTCTGTCGTACCATGCCCTAGGAGCCTGCTTTAAACCATACAAAGCCTTATGCAGTTTAAAGACATGATTAGGAAGATCATCATTTTCAAAATCAGGGGGTTGTTCCACAAAGACTTCTTCCTTTACAATGCCATTTAGAAAGGCACTTTTTACATCCATTTGCTGCAATTTAATTCCATGGGACGCCGCAAATGCTAACAATATCCTAATGGCTTCTAACCTTGCAACTGGAGCATATGATTCTTCAAAATCAACTCCAAATTCTTGGTTATACCCCTTAGCCACCAACCGAGCCTTGTTCCTCATAACAACTCCTTCTTCATTAAGCTTATTTTTATAAACCCATTTGGTTCCAATAACAGGATGAGATGAGGGTCTGGGAACAAGTTTCCAAACCTGATTTCTTTCAAATTGATTTAATTCTTCATGCATGGCATTTATCCAAGATTCATCTCTTAAAGCTTCCTCTACATTTTTAGGCTAAACTTGAGATACAAGGGCTAGCTGATCTAATTCATCAACTGTTTTAAGCTGAGATCTAGTTTTCCTCGGTTCATTAATTCCTCCAATGATGTTATCTAGAGGATGATCTCTGAGAAATCTCAGATTTTCAGAATTGTTACCTGGGCTGATCTCTCCTTCGGGTTGATCATTGGAATCACCTTGCTTTGGTTCTGCTTCAGTCTCCATTGGTTCCTCTTTGCCTTCCAGAAATTCCCCATCTTCATCTTTGCCTACCTTTGAACACCTCATATGGAGTTTTCGCACTAGATGGTTTTACCATTGCCCTGTTTACAATATAACATGCTGTATTGACCGCCTCAGCCCAAAATCTTCTTGGAAGATTGGCTTCAACCAACAAGGTTCTGGCCATTTCAACAAGTGTGCGATTCCTTCTCTCCACCACTCCATTTTGCTCTGGCGTCCTTGGTGAGGAGAACCTGTGATTTATTCCTTTGTTCCTGCAGAATTCATCAAACTCTGACTTTTCAAATTCTCCCCCATGATCAGATATTATTGAACACACTTTGGACTTACCATCCTGCTTCATTCTTCTGTAAAAATCCTGAAATTCATGAAAGGCATCGTTTTTATGTGATAAAAACATTACCCAGGTAAATCTTGAAAAATCATCCACTAGAACAAAGCCATATCTTTTTCCACTAAGACTAGTAGTCCTTGTAGGACCAAATAAGTCCATGTGTACAAGTTCTAATGGCCTAGACGACTGATCTATAGTTCTATTTTTGAAAGATTTCCTTGTTTGTTTCCCTTGGGTACATGCTTCACACACTTTGACATTCTGTGCAAAAGAGATTTCAGGTAATCCAGAAACCATTTTATTCTTAACCAATTTGTGCAGCACCCTGTAGCTAACATGCCCTAGCCTTCGGTGCCACAACCAAGTCAGGTCTTCCTTCTTGGCGGTGAGGCACAAGTTGGAGTGGGCTGGATCATCCAAGTCTATCATGTAGACATTATTTACTCTCTTGCCCATAAACTTAACTTTATCCGAATTTGGTTCAAGAATTTTACAAATCTTAGAATCAAAGACTACTTGATGGCCTTTGTCGCATAGCTGACTGATGCTTAGAAGATTATATTCCAGGCCATCCACTAGCAGTACATCTTCAATGCAATTTGTAGATGTCTTACCTACCTTACCTTTCCCAATGATCTTGCCTTTGTTATTTCCTCCAAATGTCACATGTCCTCCATCTTTTGAGTTTAGCTCGGAGAATTTTGCCTTGTCTCCTGTCATATGTCTTGAGCAGCCACTATCTAAGTACCACTTGTTGTGTATAGCTGCCAGACACACCTGCATCACAAGTTACACAGAAACTTTTGGACCCCAATGGTACCCGGGTCCAAGATAGCTTGTGAAATCATGAAACTGCTGTAGCAGCCCCTTGGGAACCCAAATCTTATTGGAACAGATTAATTTTTTATTGCTTAAATTGTTCAGGTTAGGTGGCTTTGGATTAGTTGATTTTCTATTCTGAAACCACATTTTTGGGTTCCAATTTCCATTCTTTTTCAGCTGGTTAACCCTGTGAGTTTTGTTTGCGGGTCTGTTCATGGTCGACATCGGAGGGGTCTGTTGTCGACCAGCATGTTTCCCGACACCTGGTTTTACAGGTTTGTATTCGTTAATATTATTTGAAGTTTTATCTGTCTGATTTCTTTTGTAAATTTGCTGATTCTGCCTTATGTGGCCATTATTATTAGAGTGATTTGGATTTGTCCCTTTTCCTTCAGATTTCCTCTCTTTTGGATTGACATTAATCTGGTTAGAGGAGCTGGCTTCATTATTTCTTTCGTCTTGATACAAATTTATCAAGGGGCCTTTTCCTTTAGGTCCACCAAGTTTACTTTGAGTTCTTATTTGAAATTCTTTCTTAGCTGTTGGATTATACCCTAACCCTTCTTTTTGAAAGTTTACTTTTATTCCTAAGACGGCATTTAAGTTGTCTTGGCCCTTGGTCATTTTTTCCAAAGCTTCCTGTTTATCTTCCAATTCACCTTGGATTCTTTCTATCTCTTTTAGAAGCTTACTGTTTTCTTCCTTAATGGAGTTGTTCTTTTCTTCAGTTTGCTTTGTTTTCTGTTCGCATTCCTGAGCTCTTAGTTTTAACTCATCAATGTCGTTTTTTAGCATTTCATTCTCTTCGGACATTCTCTTGTGATTTTCTTCATCTAAGTCCATTTGATTCAGCTTGTTTTTCAGTGACTGGATTTCCATTTCTAGTTCAGTTTTGTTTTCTATTGAATTGCTGTCTTTATTCAGTTGACTGATCTTCTTCTTCAAATGTTTATTTTCCTTTCTTATTCTTTCATAAGTATCAAGCAATTCTGAATATACTGCTTCCCAATCCGAACTAGAGAAGTCTTGAAATGGGGAACTTACCTCAAGATCACTGTTGTCTCCCTTGGCCATCAGACAGAGCTTTCCTTCTTCTTCCTCGGAAGTTGTTTCCTCTTCACTGCTCTCTTCCTCCTCACTCCAAGTGCTAATCATCGCCTTGGGTTTCTTGCCTTTCCACTTGAAGCTTGATTTCTTAGGAGCTTCTGGACATTCAGCCTTCATATGTCCAGGCTGCCTGCAATTGTAGCAAATGAGTTTGTTAGAAGGAGCCTTATGTTTATCAGATTTAAACTGGGATGACTTCCTTACCATGCCCTTTGGATTTCTGAATCCTTTACCTTCCTTCCGCAGGAATTTTTTAAATTTTCTTGTAAGCATGGCTAGCTCACCAGATTCTTCACCTGAGCTAGATGAGTCATCATTGTCAGACACCTCAGAGGTGCTTGTTTTAGTCTTTAGGGCAAGTTGCTTCTTTTTCTTGCCCTCATCTTCCTTTCTCTTCAGATTGACCTCATAGGCCATCAGGGATCCTACTAACTCATCCACTGTCATTGTTGTGAGATCCTTTGAGTCCTCAATGACTGTGGCCTTGGTATGCCACATCGATGTGAGAGACCTTAAAATCTTCCTCACTAATTCCTGCTCTTTGTATGTCTTCCCTAAGCTCTTCAAGCCATTAGTCAGTTGTACTAATCTGGCATACATCTCAGAAATACTTTCATCATTTTTCATCCTAAACATTTCATATTCTAAGACTAGCATATTTGCTTTTGTCTCTCTTACCTCGGAAGTACCTTCGTAGATTACCTTTAGACGATCCCACATTTCTTTGGCTGTTGCGCATTGGGAAACTCTTGAGAATTCTGTGGGGTGTAGTGAGCACTGCATCACGTTCATGGCTCCCCAGTTGACAGTTGATTTCCTGACCTGTTCTCTGGTCCAGGTTTCTTCATCTTCCGGTAGCTCAAAAGGTCCGCGGCTCACTACCCTCCACATCTCGTGGTCTTGCGCACGTAAGAACACCTGCATACGATTTTTCCAATAAGAATAATCAGTTCCATCAAAATATGGAGGTCTAGTTACAGAGTGCCCCTCAGCTATGAGGCTTTTAGAATTCAGTCCGCCCGGTCTCTCCTGGTTGTTAGACCACATATCTGGAGAACCAGGCTCTGATACCACGTGTTGGATATGGACTGAATAGATCTAGAGGGGGGGTGAATAGATCTTTCCCCCTTTTTTAAATTATAATGCAATAACCTCAAGCAAATGATTGATTTTGAGATTAATCCTGAAGTCAGATACGTTAGCAATTATAAGGAGCAACACACACCACAAGCACATCCACAAGACAGAAGGTTTTTAGGTGGTTCAGTCTCTTCCTGAGACTTACATCCACCCCTTGCTTAACTCAAGCAAGGCTTCACTATGAGAATCTCTGATCTCAACCAAAACACAGCTGACACACAGCTTGTACCTGCTGACACACAGCTTGACTCTGCTGCCTCACAGCTTGACAATAATTGTAATCAGAAATGAAAAGATGATAAGAACGGGTGATGAAAGACAGGACTGAATATTGACGTGTGTAGAAGAATAGGTGTTCAGCCTGGGACTTGATCACGCTTATGAAGAAGCCTAGACTCCCTGTTGATCTTCCAGTCAGTTGCCTTCGATTGTTCTGCTGCTGGAGATCGCACAGTCTTGAGCTAAGTCTTCCTTCTGCAGCAACGAGATTGCCTTTAACCTTTCTGCAGATTTTTGATTGGTGGAGAGCTCCTTCTTCCTCTTCTGTGTGTATCTTTCTTGGCTTCTATTCCGTGCTCTCTCTCTGCTTCCTTGTTCGTGATTAGTTGCCTTATATTCTTCATACAGCTCTTTTTATTTTCAAGAATAAAGTTCTTCCCGCTCAATTTTCAGATCGAGCGCCAATCTGCTAGAAAACAGGGATCGGTTTAAATCCAATCGTTAGAACGAGTTTGACCACTTCTAAGCAAGATTGTTTCCTTGATTCCCGTGCGGAAGCTTATCTCCTGAGCAGCCCAACAACCTGCAACAACCATCTGCAGGTTTTAAGGAACCAAAACAGAATTCGGTTAGAGTTCGGTTTTGGACGATATAAAAACCCGTGGTCGACCATGACACTGTCTCTGGTCGACAACGAGCTGTGTCCAGACGGCTGTTCCATTCTGGCTGACACCTGCGTTCCCCGTGGTCGACCACAGCCTTGTCGCTGGTCGACAAGGGGCAAATATCAGGTGGCCATTGGTTCTGTCTGATGTTCTGTCTTTTCCTGTGGTCGACCAGAGGTGGGGCTATGGTCGACATCCAAGGTGCTTCCAGAAGACAGATGACTTGATGCTTTTCTGGTTGAGTTCGTTGGTCGACCATAACTTCTTCAGTGGTCGACAAACAGTCTTTCACGCTTATACTGATTTGTTGATTCCACTTGGATTTCAGTGAACCTGAAATTTGCTTAACTTATAAGATTTGACTTGAAGTTCCAAATGTATATAAAAGCATATTTGTCATCATCAAATGGGCATTAATTCAATGCACTATCTTTACAAAAATAACAAAACCATTTGCTTTAAGAAACAAGATAGAACTTAGATTAGTCAAACATATCCTATTGTCATCATCAAAACCAAGGGATGCACAACAGATTTCTATGGTGTAACCTGGGTCATGGATGAGGTGGGCTTTGCCCAACATGGTGGGTGGGGGTAGGAAAGGGTGGGTGGTGGGTGATGTGGGTGGGTCACGTGGGTACCCATACTCCCAAAGGAAGGGATCAAAGGGGTCATGGACTAGGTTTCCTAGAAGAAGAGACTCTATGTCCACATGGTCTTCACACGGTGGGTCCTCCTCCCTCAAGATAATTGGACCAAGGTCGTTAGTGGGCCAGTCGATCAAGGTACTTGGGATCTCAATGGAAGTGGAGTGGATCATGATGGGTTTTTCATCCATAGGGAGAATGAGAAGGAGGTCACTAGTGTAGCAACCAATGGTGAAGACCGAGGTGATAGAACCATCACATGGGTGGATGAGACTAAGGCTTTTTGGGTGAGCCTTTCCTAAGGTCAATAAGCAAATCAACCCTAGTTGCCATTCTAAACCCTTGAGGAGATCATCCCAACCTTTTACCTCATAGTAGGATTTGATTGTGGTGTGATAGGAGTGGAGGGGGGCAATTTGGGATGGATATCCCAATGGTGAGAGAGGTGGGGGTGAGCTAGGAAGGGTGGGTCCTTGTTTGAGCCATTGGAGTATGACTTCATTCATGGTGAAGGTGTGTGGCTTTTGAGGATCCGGACAAGGAGAGGTGGGTGGAAGTGGAGGTTCTTGGATTTCCTCTAGGGTAGGTTTTTGTTCGGGACTAGCATCTATTTCCATGTGGATGGGTGTGTGGGTTTCAATTCCTAGTGTTAATGGGTTGGGTAGGTCTAATGTGGGAGAATTGATGATAGCTGGAGCATGGTGCACTTGGGGTGGTGGGCAAGGGTGGTCTTGGATTTGGATAGGAAGGGGAAGTAGAGGAGGCCTAGGTTGGGGAAAGATTGGTGTAGGAAGCGGGAGGTGGGTTGGGTGAGGGGTTTTGGGTTGGGGGGTGATGGCCATTATGGGCCTAAGTGGAGGGGTGGTCATGGGGTCCACTTGGGTTTGAGTGGTGAAGGTTGGATGAGTGGTGGTCCTTATGGAGGGAATCGGGCCGGTTAAGGGTCTCTTGCCCTTGGGATCGTTTGGGGTGGAGGTGGGGGTTAAAGGGGCTTGACTAGTGTAGGTTAGGGGAGGGGGTTTTGGTTGGGGTGTGGGGGACCTTATGGGGTTGGGTGAGGTGGTGGAGGCCTTAGATACTTGGGTTTTAGGGATGAGGTTTTGGACGGGTGGGGTTGAGGGAGTGGGAGTGCTCCTTGGGCTTTGGTAACCCGGGTAGGAAGGGGACATATATTTTGCCCTAAGTTGCTCCTTCATGTTCTTCCAAGTGGTGATGGGAGTTTCCCTTCTAAGTACCTTTAGCCCGACAATTTGCATCCAATAAGTTTCTGCCCGTTTGGTAAGTTGCATTTTGGCAACCCATGCCTTTTCATCCTCGAACATAGGATACCAAGTGAAGTATTGGTCCATTGTAGCTTCCCAATCTAAATATTCTCTAGGAGAGGTTCCATCAAATGTGGGAATTGGGAAAGGGACCATCCTATCGTCCATCCTTGGGGCGGGCCTATTTTATCCAAGTTGGTTGAGTCGGCCCGATATGTTATCAAGCCGCTCATTGGCATAGGTCAAGGCTTTCATGAAGTAGTTGACATGGCCAGGGAAGTTATGGGTGTTAGTGGTAGGCATCTCTTGGTGGCTTGGACTTATGGAGTGGGCCGATTGGTAAGGTCGATATGAGGTGGCCATACTAGGGGACAAGAGTGATGCACTTGAAGACTCTAAATGCATAGACATGCCCTAGGACCAACTTGATAGAGACAAGTTGTAAACTTGCTCTGATACCACTTGATGTAAAACCGACCTAAGACCTATGATGATGTGATGAAGATGTTTTGATACACTTGATGTGAGACCAACTAGGATGCTATGATGATGATACCAATTGATGTGAGACCGACCTTGGACCTAAGTATGCAAGCATTCGGGTTAGGCAGCGGACTCACACTAGCGACTCACTCGCTTGGCGTACGTTAGTGCCCGAACGCGACTCGGTGATGATGGAGAGGGTCCGAGGCGGGACCTTGGTTCTCCAAGGGTCGGCTAGCTTATTGCGGACCCCAAATGGGCCAAGGGAAGCCCAAATCATGGGCGGCCAACACACCAAGGGTGTGGGTTGAGTGGAAGCTCTCACAACTCGCCCGCGGTGGTCACTCAATTTGGTGGCAATTTAAAATCGGACACTCTCTCACCGCCGACGGAGTAACTATAGCAATACTAAGCTAAGCAAGTCCATTACAGCAATGAGAGATGTTCAGGAGCTCACCTAGCCGGCGTGAAGACGCCGACTCCGGCCGGAGACGGGGGCGAGCGGGGAGGCGAGGGTATGCACCCGCACGCCGCGTCGGTGTCGCTTCAACCTGAAATTGAAAGGAGTACAACACTACACCCCATGCAAGGGGGGGGGGATCTTGGGGAAGGGAAACCAAAGAATACACCCAATTACTACCTCCACACAGGGAGGGGCCTTCAGCCGGCCAAGCGGGGAGGGGAGAAAGCGATGAAAACACAAGAGAAGAAGCCGATGCCGAATCTATCCAGTTCTGTGAGTGCTGATAGGGGACTGAAGAATTGACTGATGCAACTGCTACCGAATTTTTTTGGGGACGAGACCACATGGAAAATCTTCTTAGGAGGCCAGGGAAGTCGTCCACATTTTGTTAATTTCTTCTGTCGCCGCTGCTGGTCTGGGTGGAGGTCTGAACAGGGAGGCAGAGTCTCGGACTGGCAGCTCCTGGTTTCCAACAGCAGGTTGCAGAGGATGCCCCGACAGCTCCCGAACTCAGAATCAAGCACCGTCAGAGTCGTTGGAACCGTGGATGAGTCCTCTTCTCAGAAAAACTAACGGAGAAGCCAAACAATGCCAGAGAAGACCAGGGGACGCTGAACAATGATGACAGGTCGGTGCAGACTGTGGGTAGCAGACCCGCGTAGCTGAGGGAGAAAATTGATAACTATGGATCACGAATGCCGATCGAAGTTCCGCTTCTTGATTCTGAAAGTAGACAGGGCGAGGAAGAACTTTGCATAAGCGCTCTTGAACTGATTCTTCCAAGGTTCATCGTGGTGAAGCTTCTACTCTGGTTCTGGTACTCAGCAGGGGTAGCTCTGCGCAGTTGTGGGGGAACGGAGCTCCCGGGCAGCACACAGCTCAGATGAAGATGAAACCACTTCCGTTGCGAAGAAGACAGGAAGATGCTTCCGTGGATAGCTCTTAGGTCTTCAAACTCGCGGGGATGTGGTCGGAGTCGCTGCTGCAAGTTGCTGGTCTTCTGCAGGTCGCCAGCTGCAACCTAGTAGTATCAAATGGTGTTGGAGTGGGGCAAGGAAGAATGGTGGAGATGAGAGAGAGAGGGGGGGTGCGACCCTAACCAAGGGGAGGGGTCTTGGGGGTGCCCTAGGGCTATGGAGGGAAGGGGGATTTGAATTCAAATGGCCTAGGGAAGTGGTGGGTTGTATGGGGGAGAGGGAAGGGTGCTTGGGGAAGTGGGTAGGGTAGTTGGGGGTTGGAGGGTGGCCTAGTGATTGGGGGATTCCACCTTGGGGTTGGGGGGGAGTTAAATGAGTGTATGGGGAAGGGGAGGGGTCTTAATGAGAGGTGAATGGGGAGGAGAGAGAAAATTATGAATTTTGGGGTTGGGGAAGAGAGAGAGAGATCTAGTGGGATTTGGAATTGATTTCAATATTCATGTAATGGTTCATTACTTCAAAATGAGGGGAATGGGGTCCTATATATAGGCAACCCACATTTCAACAAAAGTCCCTGACATTTGACTCAATGACAAATAACTGAAGGGATAAGGGTGCCCTTGGGCCAAGCGCAATGAATTGGGACCACTAGCCTAACAAACCAACCTAATGACACAATACTTAGGAAAATGACTCACTAACCTAGGTACATGACTCAAATAAAGGCAAAATTACATGATATTGACTCAAAGCAAATGTGAAGATTACATGACTAGACTCAAAAATACATGACTAACATAATGGCGCTTGCCGACGAACAATCCGAGTCCTGAGAAAATGTGGAGGGGCAAGGGATGCCCTCATCAAGTCCATACACTCTCCCATTCAAATCCTTCTAAGTCTGTACATCGTCTTTGCATCTGCAAGTCTATACACTGGACTTCATTTTACCAAGTCTATACACTGGACTTTGTTTTACCAAGTGTGTACACTCCACATCTTTTCCTACGCTTGGCCAAGTCCATACACTGATATCTTTTCCTACGCTTTCCTGGTCAAGTCTATACAGTGCTAAGTCTCTACATTGCATTCAGCTTACACGTTCAAAGACTCAAAGTCTGTACAGCGTGAAGTCTAAACATTAGCTCAGGAGTTTCAAGTCTATACATTGAACTGCTCTTCAAAGTCTGTACAGTGGCTTCGAATCGGCAAGTCTATACATCGGCTTCATTCGATCAAGTCCATACATCCACAGTGGATCATCAAGTCTATACATCCACAGTGGTACTTCCTTGTCTGTACAACGCTGAAGCCTTCACAAGTCTGTACACTGCTTGAGCCTCAACAAGTCTGTACATCGCTTCAAGCGATTCAAGTCTATACAGCCTGCCTTCACATTCAGAGTATGTACATCGGTCCTACAGCCGATCGTCTCATTCAGAACTTTGCAAGTCTGTACAGCCGAGCGTCTCATGCATCATCTCACTCTGACAAAGTCTATACACTGGCTCAAGCTTGTCGAAGTCTATACATCACCGTTGGGCATCAAGTCAATACACTGTTCACCGTCTTATTAAGAGTCTTACACTTTCAAGTCTGTACATTGCGAACAGTGCATCTCTTCTTCAAAGTCTGAACACTGGCCTCTTGCTTCAAGGCTATGCATTGGGTTGTTCGACCACAACTCTATACATTCGGTTGTTATATCTTGAGTCTATACAGTGCTCACAGCACACTCGTTCCAAGTCTGTACACTGGTTAGGCTTCGTGAAGTCTATACAGTGGCTGAAGTTTTGTAAACTTTACACTTTGGTAAGGCTCGTTTGAATTGTTCATCACATGTCTATACACTGCCATTCATGAGCTTATGCATTAAGCCTATACACTGACTTCACATGCGCTTATTCATTAAGTCTATACACTCTCTCACGTTGTACACACTTACTCAGTTGCTGTTTCTGAAGTATATACACTTGTGTTAATAGCCTGAACTAACTAAGTATATACATTCCTTCTGTCTCTATCTGCAGGCGATTTAGGCTGATGATTGGGCACGTGATCCGAGGTTGGCACCTGGCACGTGATCCAAGAAACCAAGAACATGACACGTGGATGGCAACCCAGTCAGGATGCTGCCATGTGGTCGAAATTAAAATGATCTGGCAAAAAGTTCATGGGCGGGAACCTGGCAGCCACACGCCCAATATTTGCTATAAATATGGAGCTTCGTCCTTCAGTAGAAGGGTGATCGTGAAAAGAAAAAGCAGAAGACATTTGTGTGAGACTGCACGATCCAGAAAGGAAAAAGAGTAGAGAGTTCCATAGTGTCCAGATCTGAGAGGAGTATGTTCGAGAGAGAGAGAGCAGTGTCTGTGGTTTGATGAATTGCTTCCTTTGAAGCTACATTTGTATTGGTTTCAGAACCGACTGCTTCTTCGTTGGTCTTTGTTTCTATTTTGTTTTCCTTTTATTTTGTTCATTCTTCTGATTCGAATTGGTTCCCCTCCAGTGTGTGGAGGAAGGGAGTGTTACTCCGGTTTCCCTCTGGGTTGCAGAGGAAGAGAGATCGGTGATCTCTGGTGTTGCTAGTGACAGGTTGTCATTAGCAGGTTCCCTCCAGTGTGTGGAGGAAGGGAGAGGTGTCTCCGGTTCTGTTCTAGCTGGTAGCTGGAACGGGTTTCAAGTTCTGTGGGTAGCAGAGCTTGGTTGAGGGATTTGTTTCCCTTGGTTGTTCAAGCTGTGTGGCAGCATGTTGTTCGCAGACTGAGTCTGCAGTGTTCTAGCATTATCTAGTGGAATCCTCATTCTAGTTGGAGTGAGGGGTGGATGTAGATTGCGGACTACAATCGAACCACCTAAAAACCGAGTGCCTCTTCTGTGGTTTGTTGTTATTATCTGCGCTCTCCATCTGCTTGTTTCTTTGCTTCCATGTGATCAGTTCTTCATTCTCATTTACTTATACTGTCTTGTTTGGTGACTGCGTTTGCATTTCTCTTTGTGCGGGTTCAGGAGGGGCGTAAGCAGTAGAATTAATTTTCCGCCTAAGTTTTTACAAATTGGGAGTGATCTATTCATCCCCCCCCTTCTATATCACTCTTGCTGCGCTTACATTTGGTATCAGAGCAGGTTTACGCCATGTGGACGAATGGTCAAGGAAATTCCAGTGGTCCTAGAACCTTCATGGCCGAAGGTCAATCCATTAGTCGCCCTCCGTATTTTGATGGTAGTAACTATCTGTTTTGGAAGAACAGGATGGAAGTGTTTATCAGGGCTCAGAGCCATAAACTGTGGAGAGTAATTACTGTGGGGCCATATGATCTGCCACCAAACGAGGATGCTTGGACAGATGACCATGTCAAGCTCTCTTCACTCAACTGGAGGGCGCTGAACATCATCCAGTGTGCTGTTCATCCAGCGGAGTATGCCCGTATATCTGCCTACAAGACTGCCAAGCGAATGTGGGATGAGCTGCAATTGATCTATGAAGGTACAGCTCAAGTGAAAGCCTCGAAGGTAAACCTCTACACTTCTAAGTATGAAATGTTTAAGATGAATGCAAATGAGAATATAACTGAAATGTATGCCAGGTTGTCCTTGATCACAAACACACTTAAAGGGCTAGGGAAGGATCTTGCTGAGGCAGATATAGTCAAGAAAATTCTTAGATCTTTATCCCCGGCATGGCACACTAAGGCCATTGTGATTGAGGAGTCAAAAGATCTGACTATCTTGACTGTGAATGAACTCATAGGATCCCTTACGACCTATGAGATGAATTTCCAAGGAGGTGGAGAAGGAAGTGAGAGGAAGGGTAAGAATGTGGCTCTAAGGGCATCCCGCAACAAGGGTAGCAACATCGGGAGCAGCAGCAGTAGCCCCGAGTCCGAGTCCGAGCTTGAAGGTTTTTCAAATCTCGACCAGGAGGAGCAGGCAATGCTCACTAGATAGTTCAGAAAATTTTTGAAGAAAAAGGGAAAGACCTTTAGGAAGAAGAAACCACACCCTTTCAACAAGAATGCTGAATTTACTAGTTACAGGGATAGAAATCCTAAGAGACTGACTTATTTTAATTGTAACAAACAGGGACATATGAAAGGCGAATGCCCAGACCTCCAGAAGAAGGGTCCCTATCTTCAGAAGAAAAACATAAAGGTGCAGAAGAAGAAGAAGCCACAGGCGATGGTCTGCACATGGAGCGAGGACGAAGAAGACCCCGAAGACACTTCCTCAGAAGAATATGAAGATGGAATTTGCCTTATGGCAAACAGTGAAGAGGAAGTAATAAATATTTTTGAAAATTTCTCAATTGATGACTGGGAGGATGCTTATGGTGAATTGTTAGATAAATTTAATTCTCTTAGTAAAGAGCACAGAGTTCTGAAAAGAAAATTTAACACAAATGTTGAAGAACAAACTCAGGTCTGTGAGGAAAATGAGAAGCTAAAAGAACAACTAGAAGAAATGACCTCACTAAGGAAAGAAAATGATAAGCTCAAGGGAGAAATTCAAGAAAGTCAAAATCAGCTCAATGAATTCAAAACTAAAATTGAAGAAAGCATGAATGAAATTAGAGTGAACTCAGAGAAATATGAAGTTGTGAAGAAAGTAAATGCTGAACTCCTAAAAAATTCTGAGTCCCTTCAAAAGGAGCTGGAAGACAAACAGAAAGTCTTAGAAAAGTTTGTCCAAGGAAAAATTAGTTTAGATGCTATACTAGGGACTAGGGTCAATTTCAATAAGGAGGGTCTAGGCTATGACCCAACCAACAAGAGACCCTTGCAATTTAAGACCATCACCTTCTGCCCAGAGAAGGGAAAAGAGAAGCTGGACACACCATCCAGCTCAAACATCACTAAGGGAATTCAAAGTCCTAAAGAAAACAAAAAAACCAGTGCTGGACAACCATTTAAGATGGGAATAAATTTTATGAAGAATATCACTAAGCCCACTCACCAGAACACAAATGGTAGATGGACCAAGAAAGTGAATCATAATAAGAGCTGGAATTACAACAATCAGATGGGTCCAAACAGGACCTACTGGAGAAATAATTTTCATGGTCAAAAATATGTTAATCAACAAGATTACAGGAAATTTCCTAGGAATAGGAAGACTAATGAATGGAATAGAACTCACTTCTCCAGTCAGCTGGATTAAACTTTAATAAACCAGAAAGGAAGGTGCCAGAGAAAACCATGCTGAAGCAAATCTGGATACCTAAACACTTGATCAGAGATTTGAACAATATCCTTGGACCCAACTCATCTTGGGTTCCAAATCACTCTGCTTGATGTATTTGTGTAGGTCGGCCTGGCAACTGAAGACAACAAGTGGTACCTCGACAGTGGCTGCTCTAGGCATATGATAGGAGACCGATCCAAGTTTAGCAAGATAGAGATGAAGCCAGGGGGTCTGGTCAAGTTTGGAAGAAAGAACAAAGGTAAAATAATTGGAGTTGGTACAGTAGGTAAGTCTTCCACAAACTCCATTGAAAAAGTCTTACTTGTGGAAGGGCTTCAACACAACCTGATTAGCATTAGTCAGTTATGTGACAGGGGTCACAGGGTTGTATTTGATGATAGTTCATGCAAAATCCTTGAAACAAATTCTGATGTGGTTAAATTTGTAGCCAACAGGATTAATAATGTCTACACTGTAGACTTAGATGAGGAATCTGAATCTACTATTTGCTGATCTGCCAACTCTGAAAATGATGCTTTTGAATGGCATAGACGTCTAGGTCATGCTAGCTTTACAACTTTAAATAAATTGGTCAAGCATGATTTAGTTATAGGCATGCCTAGAATTAAATTCAACTCAATATCAAAAGCATGTGATGCATGTGCTCTAGGCAAACAGACCAGAAATTCCTTTAAATTAAGATCTGAGCCATTGTCTTCTAGACGAATGGAACTTCTTCATATGGACCTTTTCGATCCCACTAGAACTCAGAGTCTTAATGGAAACAGGTTTGGCTATGTCATCATAGATGACTTCTCTAGATATTCATGGATATTTTTCTAAGCAAATAAGAGTGATGCATTTCAAAAGTTTAATCTGTTTTTCAATAAGGTCAAACAAGAAGGGAAATACAAGGTCTGTTCTATTCAATCTGACCATGGAGGTGAGTTTGAAAACTCCATGTTTACTGATCTTTGTGAAAAAGAGGGACTAACTCACAGGTTTTCTTCTCCTAGGACACCTGAACAGAATGGGATTGTGGAGAGAAGAAATAGAACTGTGGTGGAGATGGCCCGAACCATGTTGATTGAAAGTAAATTACCTAGAAGGTTTTGGGCAGAAGCGGCCAATACAGCAACTTACATAATCAACAGGGCCATGGTAAGACCCATACACAAGAAAACACCCTATGAGCTTCTAAAAGGTAAGAAATCAAACTTGTTTCATTTCAGAATTTTTGGAGCAAAATATTTTATTCATAACAATGATAAGAAAGATTTAGACAAGTTTGAAGCTAAAAGCTCCCCAGGAATATTCTTCGGTTACTCTGAAGTGTCAAGGGCATATAGGGTATTTAACATATCAGATCAGAAAGTGGAAGAGTCTCCACACATCCTTTTTAGTGAAAAGAAAGATGTTTCTAATGTTGAAAATCTTGACAGGGATTCCAATCATGATGGGGATTTCCTAGAAGACCAACAAGAAGAAGAGAAGACTCAGCCTAGTGGAGAAACAAATTCCCCCAATCAGGAAGGGCCAAGAGAAACAGGTGAGTCTTCAACAAATGTTAGATTTCTTAAAGACCATCCATTAGATAATGTCATAGGCCATCCTGAAGATCCTCTTCGGACTAGGTCTCATTTTAGAAATGTGAATAATGATGACTTAATTGCTTTAGTCTCACAAATTGAACCCAAAACAGTAGAAGAGGCCTTGGCTGATCAAGCTTGGGTCAATGCTATGTGTGAGGAATTAGGTCAGTTTGAAAGGAATAATGTCTGGGAGCTTGTCCCAAGACCAGATGGTATTAATATCATAGGAACCAAGTGGGTGTTCAAAAATAAGATGAATGAAGATGGAATCATCTCGAGAAATAAGGCCAGATTAGTAGCCAAAGGCTACTGTCAGGAATTCGGTGTAGACTTTGATGAATCCTATGCACCTGTTGCTAGGATGGAAGCTATAAGATTGTTGCTTACCTTTGCTTGTTCAAAGAATATAAAACTCCAACAAATAGATGTTAAAAGTGCTTTTTAAAATGGAGTCATTAAAGAAGAAGTTTTTGTTGAACAACCTCCTGGATTTCAATACTCTCCTCAACCTAACCAAGTTTTCAGGTTAAACAAAGCCTTGTATGGTCTAAAGCAGGCTCCAAGAGCATGGTATGAAAGATTGTCTGAATTTCTGATCAGCAAGGGCTACAAAAGAGGTAAAGTTGATCAAACTTTATTTACCAAGGGCATAAATAGAGATCTCATCATAGTTCAGGTATATGTAGATGACATTGTATTTGGATCAACTAAGCATGAACTATGTGATGAATTTTCTACCATGATGTCTGCTGAATTCGAAATGAGCTTGGTTGGTGAACTAAAATACTTTCTTGGATTGCAGGTACAACAGCTAGAGGATGGGTGCTTCACAACCAAACCAAATACACAATGGAACTGTTCAAGAGGTTTGGTATGGAAAACTTAAAGCACATTACAACACCCATGGGCACCAATACCTCATTGGATGCAGATGAGACAGGTAAAGAAGTAAATGCCAAACTTTATCGAGGTATGATTGGATCACTTCTTTACTTGACAGTCTCTAGACCTGATATACAATTCAGTGTAGGAATGTGTGCAAGGTATCAGTCTAGACCTACTGAATTACACTTAGCTACAGTTAAAAGAATCCTCAGATATTTGTCAGCTACTCATTCTCTTGGTTTATGGTTTCCTGCATCTCACACATTTAACTTAGTTGCATACACAGATGCTGATTATGCAGGCTATAAACTAGACAGGAAAAGTACTAGTGGTCATTGTGAATTTTTGGGTGGGTGTTTAGTGTCTTGGGGCTCCAAGAAATAACATTCTGTGGCCCTCTCCACTGCAGAAGCTGAATATGTGGCTGCAGGGAGTTGTGGAACACAAGTCATATGGATTAAACACTAGCTTCAGGACTACCAAGTAGACCTGGGGTGCACACCAATCTACTGTGATAATACTAGTGCCATCAATATTGCTAAAAATCCTATTTTGCATTCACGAACCAAACACATAGAGATAAGACATCATTTTATAAGAGATGAGGTGTCTAAGAATAATTTTGAACTAATTGATGTAGGCACAGATAATCAGATTGCTGATATATTCACAAAACCTCTGGATAATGAAAAATTCACTACATTGAGAAGAGAATTAGGCTTATACAAATTGTCTTAATTATGAAGCCTGTTCTTGTTGTGAGGGGGAGTTGTGTTTGTCTGATGTTTAGCCTTCTTTCATGCTGGTTTAAGGGGGAGTTCAGAATGTCTGCTGGTTAGCTTTCAGGAATGCTTTGAGTGACGGGAAGCTTTGAGATTATGCTGGATTGTTTTATTGAGGAATGCTATGTCTTAGGGGGAGCTGAGTTGTAATGTGAGAAGAGAAGTTCTTTGACAGATTCAAAAGGACTGTCCAGATGTGTAACTTTGCTGGTCTTGCATGACTGATCTAGTGTGGTTCTCTCAGACAGTAGAGTGTCACTTATCTCTTAAGTCTATAAGTCAGTGACTCTAAAATCCAGTTAGAATCTTTCCTTTGGTACTCCTTCAGAGATCTGGACTAATTGCATAAAGTATATCTTCCTACATTGTCATTGATTCTGGTCCAGGCCAAAACCTGTATGTCTTGATATTTGACCCAATCAGCTTGAAATCTAGACTTCAAGACTCAATTCAAGAAATAGTCCTTTTGGTATTGTTTTTAATCATTCTATCTCTTTAACTCAAGGGCTTAACTGAACAAACATGTTCTGTTTTGATCACTGAGAAACTGGGAGCTTCATCAATGAAATGAATATTTCTCCCATGTCATGAGGTGTCAAATGCTTAAAATGAATGAAAAGACATGACAGAGCAATGGTGGCTTGCTGGTGAGTAACTGGGGACTCTGGCCTCTAATCAAAGTGTTTCCTCATGTCAAAAGCCACAGTTACTAACTCTGTTCCTTAATAAAAAAAAAGGGAAGTAATGAGGTACTCACTCTGAGTAACTGGGGATTCATGCCTCTAATCAAGGTGTCTCCCTAATGTCAAAGGAGTGAACTATCAACTTACTCATTGATCTTCTTGAAAATCATCTCAAACAGAAAAATATTCCTTGTTGTTATGCAACTAATGGATTGCTTGTCCGCAATACCTTGAGAACACCTCTCTGATTTCGTCTCTTGCTGTCTTGTGGGATAGTTGAATGATCAGCTATATCTGGGCATACTTGTTAACTCCTGCTCTAAATCATCCACTATGTATGCTGATAAACTTGTCTATCATTCTACTTCTCTATTGTGTACTGGAGTTTAAAGACTCTTCTCTTGAGATTAGAAACTCACTTATTCTCTTAAGACCTACTAGTGACTTTCTACACTAAGCAGTTACTGCCCTTATTCTTCATGTTTCCAGCACTGTCATACATTCTATATTTCTTTTTGCTGATGTCAAAGGGGGAGAGAAGTTCTGTAATATCAGTGAGTCTTGGATTTGTCTTGAGCTTTGGGGGAGTCATGTTGCTTCGGGGAAGATATGTTTATGAGTTGTGGGGGAGATGAGAGTGTGTGGTAGGGAATGTATAATACATCTGCATGAGCATGCCTTGAATTTACTCTGTTTGTTGCAGCTGATATTAATTTCTTGTTGAACTGTGATATTGCTTGATTCATAGTGTTGCCATCATCAAAAAGGGGGAGATTGTTGCATCCCAATGGTTTTGATGATGTCTCACACTATAAATCAATCTACTATCTCTAGATTTATGCTGGTTCATCATGTAAGTGAGTACAGTTCATATGATGTTTAATTAGTTCATCTATCTACACTCTGCTTAGTTAGAATGAACAGTAGTGGGTCGACCCACCCTTGCTGATGCGTCGACCCATCAGAACACTGCCTGTCTGGGTACCAAAGTCTATACACCAGCTTGATTGATTAAGTCTGTACATTGGCATATCATCTTCAATTCTATACATCGGGCAACTTCGAACTGAAGTCTATACACTGGTCTTAATATTCTAAGTCTGTACACTACCCGACCAGTTAAGTCTGCACATTGCCAAAGTCAGTACAGCTCAACTCTATACATCCTTCCAAGTTTCAACTCTATACACTGGATTGTCAAGCTTCATGTCTATACACTGGTGTGTCTAAACTTCAACTCTATACACTGCTACAGGAACCAAGTCCATACACTCTCCCATTCAAATCCTTCTAAGTCTGTACATCATCTTCGCATCTGCAAGTCTATACACTGGACTTCATTTTACCAAGTCTATACACTGGACTTTGTTTTACCAAGTGTGTACACTCCACATCTTTTCCTACGCTTGGCCAAGTCCATACACTCATATCTTTTCCTACGCTTTCCTGGTCAAGTCTATACAGCGCTAAGTCTCTACATTGCATTCAGCTTACACGTTCAAAGCCTCAAAGTCTGTACAACGTGAAGTCTAAACATTAGCTCAGGAGCTTCAAGTCTATACATTGAACTGCTCTTCAAAGTCTGTACAGTGGCTTCGAATCGGCAAGTCTGTACATCGGCTTCATTCGATCAAGTCCATACATCCACAGTAGATCATCAAGTCTATACATCCACAGTGGTACTTCCTTATCTGTACAACGCTGAAGCCTTCACAAGTCTGTACACTGCTTGAGCCTCACCAAGTCTGTACATCGCTTCAAGCGATTCAAGTCTATACAGCCTACCTTCACATTCAGAGTCTGTACATCGGTCCTACAGCCGATCGTCTCATTTAGAACTTTGCAAGTCTATACAGACGAGCGTCTCATGCATCGTCTCACTCTGGCAAAGTCTATACACTGGCTCAAGCTTGTCGAAGTCTATACATCACGCATCAAGTCAATACACTGTTCACCATCTTATTAAGAGTCTTACACTTTCAAGTCTGTACATTGCGAACAGTGCATCTCTTCTTCAAAGTCTGAACACTGGCCTCTTGCTTCAAGGCTATGCATTGGGTTGTTTGACCATAACTCTATACATTCGGTTGTTATATCTTGAGTCTATACAGTGCTCACAGCACACTCGTTCCAAGTCTGTACACTGGTTAGGCTTCGTGAAGTCTATACAGTGGCTGAAGCTTTGTAAAGTTCACACTTTGGTAAGGCTCGTTTGCATTGTTCATCACATGTCTATACACTGCCATTCATGAGCTTATGCATTAAGCCTATACACTGCCTTCACATGTGCTTATTCATTAAGTCTATACACTCTCTCACGTTGTACACACTTACTCAGTTGCTGTTTCTGAAGTATATACACTTGTGTTAATAGCCTGAACTAACTAAGTATATACATTCCTTATGTCTCTATCTGCAGGCGATTCAGGCTGATGATTGGGCACGTGATCCGAGGTTGGCACCTGGCACGTGATCCAAGAAACCAGGAACATGACGCGTGGATGGCAACCCAGTCAGGATGCTGCCATGTGGTCGAAATTCAAATGATCTGGCAAAAAGTTCATGGGCGGGAACCTGGCAGCCACATGCCCAATATCTACTATAAATATGGAGCTTCGTCCTTCAGTAGAAGGGTGATCGTGAAAAGAAAAGGTAGAAGCCATTTGTGTGAGACTGCACGATCCAGAAAGGAAAAAGAGCAGAGAGTTCCATAGTGTCCAGATCCGAGAGGAGTATGTTCGAGAGAGAGAGAGAGCAGCATCTGTGGTTTGATGAATTGCTTCCTTTGAAGCTACATTTGTATTGGTTTCAGAACCAACTGCTTCTTCCTTGGTCTTTGTTTCTATTTTGTTTTCCTTTTATTTTGTTCATTCTTCTGATTCGAATTGGTTCCCCTCCGGTGTGTGGAGCAAGGGAGTGTTACTCCGGTTTCCCTCTGGGTTGCAGAGGAAGAGAGATCGGTGATCTTTGGTGTTGCTAGTGACAGGTTGTCATTAGCAGGTTCCCTCCGGTGTGTGGAGGAAGGGAGAGGTGTCTCCGGTTCTGTTCTAGCTGGTAGCTGGAACAGGTTTGAAGTTCTGTGGGTAGCAGAGCTTGGTTGATGGATTTGTTTCCCTTGGTTGTTCAAGCTGTGTGGCAGCATGTTGTTCACAGACTGAGTCTGCAGTGTTCTAGCATTGTCTAGTGGAATCCTCATTCTAGTTGGAGTGAGGGGTGGATGTAGATTGCGGACTGCAATCGAACCACTTAAAAACCCAGTGCCTCTTCTGTGGTTTGTTGTTATTATCTGCGCTCTCCATCTGCTTGTTTCTTTGCTTCCATGTGATCAGTTCTTCATTCTCATTTACTTATACTGTCTTGTTTGGTGACTGCGTTTGCATTTCTCTATGTGCGGGTTCAGGAGGGGCGTAAGCAGTAGAATTAATTTTCCGCCTAAGTTTTTACAAATTGGGAGTGATCTATTCATCCCCCCCTTCTATATCACTCTTGCTGCGCTAACAGATGATGTTGACCACCATGAGTGTAGAGATGGTATGATTACAGAGGCTGAAGGATGCTTATGTTGATTGTCCGAATTTCAGTCCGATCTATGCAGCCCTTCAAGCCGGTCCCTCGCACGATTATAGCGAGTTTGTGCAACAGGAGGGTCACCTATTCCAGGGTGACAAGTTGTGCATCACATAGACTTCTGTTCGTGATTTTATTACTTGGGAGATGCACGCGGGAGGTCTTGCTAGCCACTTCGGCCGGAACAAGACCATTGAGTCGGCTGAGCATAGATTCTATTGGCCTAGCTTGAAGAGGGATGTCACTCGCATCGTGGCCTAGTGCCGCACTTGCACTATGGCCAAGCAAAGGAAGCAGAACACCGGCCTCTATACTCCCCTCTCCGTTCCGGATAGTCCATGGCAGGACATTAGCATGGACTTTGTGTTGGGATTGTCCTGCACCCTCCGACGGCATGACTCTATCTTTGTGGTCGTAGACAGGTTCTCAAAGATGGCTTTATTCATTCCGTGCTCCAAAACGTCGGATGCCTCTAGAATTGTCGGTCTATTCTTTTCACACTGTGTCTCCAGGTTCAGACTTCCACGTACTATACTGTCTGATAGAGATGTGCGCTTTACTATCTATTTTTGGAAGACCCTATGGCACATGATGGGCACCCAATTAAAATTCTCCACTGCCTATCACCCCCAGACCGATGGTAAGACTGAGGTTGTCAATAGGAGTTTGGGGGATCTTTTTAGATGTCTGGTCCGAGATCGAGTCAGAGATTGGGATTTGGTCTAACCCTTAGCAGAGTTTGCCTATAACGATTCAGGCAATAGGTCTACAGGTATGAGCCCCTTCGAGATTGCCACTGGCCGTAGATCTAGGAAGCCCATAGACCTAGTCCCATCTCCCATCCAGTCCCATGTGTCCGAGTCAGCCGAGTCTTTTGCCAGCCATATTAGACAGTTGCATGAGCATATTCGTCGTCACATTGAGTCCAGCAACGAATGATACAAAGAATTGGCTGACGCCTATAGGCACCACCGTGAGTTTCAGGAGGGCGATTCTATCATGATCAGGGTCAGACCAGAACGATTTCCCTCAAGAGCCGTGAAGAAGTTGCATGCTCGCGGTGCCAGTCCCTTTCAAGTAGTGAGGCGAGTCGGATCAAACACATATGTTGTGGACTTACCAGAGGATTACGGGATCAACTCCACTTTCAACGTCTCCGATCTCGTCGCTCATAGGGACCCAGTGGTGATACCCAGTGAGACCTTTGAGCCATCTCCACCCATTGTGAGTGACACCACCCTAGAGTGTCCACCTCCAGCCTTGTTACATCAGCAGCGAGAGCAGATAGAATGTATATTAGACGAGTAGGTGACGACTACTCGAGGCGGAGTGTACCCGCACTATTTGGTGCGTTGGAGGGGACGACCCGCGTCCGAGGACACGTGGATCACCCGGGACAAGCTACAGAGGATAGATCCAGATCTGCTAGATCGATACCAGAGCGACCCAGACCCTTACTCGAGGGGGTCGAGCTTCTCCCACCCGGGGAGAATTGGTGAGGACACCAGAGCACGAGTACGGCTCGACTCAGCGAGCCGCCGATACCGGACCCGCAGCACGACTCGATCGACACCGACCTCTTTGTGGCTGGGGACAGTCTGAAATCGCCACCGGAGCCATGATACTTCAATACATATTTTTATACGTACTCGTATTTTATACATATTTGGTCGTATTTGGTGTGTATTTAGCATGTATTTTGATTGTATTTGGTTTGTATTATCTTGGGTTTTTATATTGGGTCAATGGTAGAATAATTGACCAACATATTTGTATTTTGATTTATTTTGGTCCATGGGGGAATTAATATGGTCCAATGTGAAGAAAATAACCAAGCCATTTATGTTGACTTGGAGAGAGGGGTGCCCCCTCTTTTGTCCCCTTGTGGGATTATTTTATTTACCCTTGTCCCCCATTTCTCCATTATACCCCCTTGACCAAGGGTATTCTAAGTCATTTGGCTAGGTCAAGGATTTGAATATATAATGTCTCTTGTTGTATTTGGTGGAAATTAATGAAGATTATTATGTAAAAAAATCATTTGGGCGCACCCCCCCTCTATCTCTTGTGTTCTTGATGTTCTTCCCTCTTCTTCCTCTTTCTTCTTCAGATCTGATCCAAATCCTCTATCTCTCTCAAATTTCTTCCTCTTCCCTTCTTCCTCTACTTGTTGTGGTCGATCACCGCCGCCGCCGCCGTCGTTCGTGCCGCCGTTGAGCCACCACAAGCCGGTTCCACCCTGCTGCCCTGAAATTCGGAGTTGCAGGATAGAAGCTCGGTGAAGGGGATGGTACGGGAGATCCGACAGTTGGATCATGATGAAACATTGATGGTAGGTTACCCCATCATACCCTAATCCCAGTTTAATTTTTAGGTCGATCAAAGTCGTTTAGGCCGTTTCCCAGCCACCTATTCTTCCTTCTCAAAGTCTGCCTGTGTGCAGATCTGCGAGATAGATCCCGGTAGCCGATTTTTCACACCCCTCAAATGTTGTCAGAAAATTACAAAAAAACTATGTGCGTCACCGTCACCCACCCCTCTACCCACCATAAAAATCCCAGGTCCTAATTCGTTTGTTTGATCCTCGGTCAAAGCCCTTGATCAGACAGTTCATGTTCTGCCTAGCCTGTTCTGTATTTTGAGACCGAGTGCTCAGTCAGTTTGCAGTCATTCCCATTTCCAACCCAGCCATTGGACGGATCTGTAATTCCAGTATGTTGTAGGATTTTGAGTCCTCTTTCCAACAATACCCATTGCATCCCAATTCGACGTCAGAGCTGGGCGTACCAGCCGTTCTCGTCCGAGTGCGCAGATCTGGCCAGAAGCTGAGCTATGGGACAGCCTTGGAAAATAAATCCCAAGAAATCGCCCGACTCCACCCCGGTGACCGCCGCTCCCGGGGATCGACCCGGGACACTCCAGAGACACCCCGCCGGTCGCTACATCCAAGAGCCCCTCCTGGACATCGTCGTACCTGTGGCGCCTCCCTCCCGGGATCCGTATCGTGTCCGGAGACGTCACAGCGGATGTACGGAAGTGTTATGGGCCGAATATTTGCAAGGCGCTAAAGGCCAAACCATCACATATTCCAGAAGAAACATAACCATACCATTTCCATAAGATAAATACTCATAATTTACATCGTACACAGAGTACTATATATCTTTACTCAAAAGTCATATTTACATTCATCATTCAAAAGAAAACTAAATCTATTTATTTTACGCAGCGTAATCCAAATTAAACCCGGGATCAACTTCCGACCTACTGTCCGAAGGAGTCAAGATGCACACTGGTCAATTTTCTGAAATGGTTAGGCAATAGAAATGAGTCCAAAGACTCAGTAGGCATTAAAACCAATCACATGCTTATCATATACTAAACTGTGCAAATCCATGATATAAAGCTAATCACAATTTCACTGGATTGTACATATACTATGAATGCGAAGGAAATATAATAGAGTAAAATAATTTTCATATTTATAAGCGAATGCGTATAACAAATCTTATCTGACTTACATATAAATGGCATAATACATATCTTAGCTAAATCAGAGCTTATACAGATGAACTTGTTTTCAGATCATATCAAAGTCATATATCAAATCTGAACTTCATATTATTTGGTAGCATATATTAGACAGACATCCCGTCACTAAAAGCAGTAGCAAACACATACCTAGGCATCCATACATCGACATAAAGATAAATGGTCTAAACGCTGGAGCCTGTCGGCCTTAATCAACCACGCAGGATCGGGAGTTAATACTCCACCATTCCCCTGATAATTTTCTTATTCTGGGTTCTGGATTTTTCAGAAGTCCGTTCGTCCTCGGAAATGGGCCTAATCCTATAGCGGAAGCTAACTACAGTTTGTCGCCCCACACCTCCTTAAAGTGACACAGTCCATATGCTTAATCAAATTTTTATTCTTATTATGATGCTTATTACATAGTCGTCTCAATACTTAAAACTTGCCATTGAACTTTACAAAATAACTGGATCGTATTTTATTATCAAGAATTAGATTTTAATCATAGGGTAGTGGGTCAAATTTATTAACTAAAGAAATTACTATTATATAACATTCGAAGAGATTAGAGTAGAGAGAGAGTGGAGAGAGAAAGTAGAGGGAGAAAGTAGAAAGAGATTAGAGAGAAATTAGAGAGAGATTAGAGATGAAAATAATATTTTTACAGAATGGTAACTAAATAAATAACTGGTTCTAAACATAGATCATTGGGTTAAATAAATCAATGACTTAAATCACATTTCAAATAAAATAAAATCAAATAAATGTAAATAATAAATAACATGCACTCGGTTTATCATGCCTACCTTTGGAATAGACTTCTGAATTGATTTTGTATCTCACCCGAGCTTTCGTAAAAGTCTTTGCATAGGAAAAGATGATTTTTCCGTTCCAGATACATGAAGAAGGGCGAAATTGTCCAAATAAGTTTCAAATCTTCCGTCCAAATTTTTTATTAATTATTTATATTATTCTAATGTTGTATTATCTTCTCCGTTTATTAATAAAAGGATGAGTGGAAGAGAGATGAGAGAGAAAGTAGGGAGAGGAAGTAGAGAGAGAAAGTAGAGAGAGAAGTAGAGAGAGAAAGTAGAGAGAGAAGTAGAGAGAGAAGTAGAGAGAGATATTTAAAGAGAAAAACTAGAGAGAGAAAATAGAGAGAGAATTTAGAGAGAGAAAGTAGAGAGAGAAAGTAAAGAGAGTATAGAGAATAAAGAGAGAAAAATAGAGAGAGAATGTAGAGAGAAGGAAGAGAGAGAAAGAAGAGAGAGAAAATAAAGAGAGTAGAGAGAGAAAAATAGAGAGTGTTTATAGAGAGAAAATAGAGAGAGTTTAGAGTAGAGAGAGAAAATAGAGAGAGAGTGGAGAGAGTGGAGAGAGAAAGGAGAGAGAGAGAGAGTAGAGAGATGAAAGAAAAGAAAGAAAGAAGAAAAAAATAGAGAAAGAGAGAGGGAGAGGGAGAGGTGGGAGAACGTGAGAGAGAGAGAGAGTGTGTTGGGAGGGGGGAAATGAGAGGAGATGAGAGGTGGAGAGGGAGAGAGTGGGGATGTGGGAGAGGAGAAGGATGTGGGAAAGGGAGAGGGGGATGGCGTGTTTATATAGGGAAGGGGGGGGAGAGGATAAGAAGAAGGGGGGTGGGAGAAGATAAGAAGAAGGGGGAGGGGGGTGTTACGTGGGGGAAGGTTCATGGAGGGGAAGGTTTAAGTGGGGGAGGGTGGATTTGAGGGGGGGAAGAGACACGTGGGTGGGGGGAAGATTTTGTGAGATTTTGTTTTGCTTGTTTATGGTATTATTACATAAAAACCCATAGAAAGCTTATAAGAATAGGATCTCAAACAATTAATTCTTTCTATCTTAATTTTGACTTATTAAATAGTAAAATTTGAAAATATGTTTAACATGAAATTTGTAAATCTTCGAATTCTCTTTCCAATGGATCTAATTTTGACCTTATTCTGACATTCCTATAAAAAGTTATACATTATTAAAATGAGATAGCTATTTAATTTACTTACTAAGGTTCGTTAAATAATACCGTTCAAGGTATTAGACTTTAATTAAGGTAACATAAAATTTATATGGACTAACTATAAGATATTTAACTATCTTTAAGTTTCGGACGAATTCATGTGTTAGAAATCTCTCCCCCTTAAATAAATTTCGTCCTCGAAATTTAAAAATTTACTCAATACTTACCGAATAGCTGTGGATATTTCTTCCTCATATCATCTTCCATCTCCCAAGTGGCTTCTTCTGTTGAGGTACTTTTCCACAATACCTTCACCAATGGAATTGTCTTCGTTCTCAACACTTGTTCTTTCCGATCGAGAATGCGAACTGGCTACTCCTCATATGTAAGATCTGGCTGAATTTCCATCTGCTCACGCTCTATAATGTGCGATGAGTCTGGCATGTATTTTCTTAATATGGACACATGGAATATATCATGAATTCCTGACAATGATGGTGGTAAAGCCAACTGATATGTCACCTCACCAATCCTTCTTAAGATTTCAAATGGACCAACGTACCTTGGACTGAGCTTACCTTTCTTGCCAAATCTTATTACTCCTCTAGTAGGCGAAACCTTCAAAAATACGTGATCCCCGACAGCAAATTGTAGATCTCTCCTTCTATGATCAGCATAACTTTTCTGCCTACTCTGAACTGTAAGTAATCTTTTTCTAATCAAATCAACCTTTTCTACACAATCCTGTACAATCTGTGGCCCAATCAATTTTCGCTCACCAACCTCATCCCAACAAATAGGTGACCTACACGGTCTACCATATAATGCTTCATATGGTGCCATTCCTATGCTTGCATGATGGCTGTTGTTATATGCAAACTCAATTAACTGTAAATGTTCATCCCAACTGCCTTTCCAGTCTAAACTGCACGCCCTCAATATATCTTTTAGTGTTTGAATGGTTCTCTCTGATTGTCCATCTATTTGAGGGTGAAAAGCTGAGCTAAATTTTAATTGTGTACCCAATGCTATCTGTAAACTCCTCCAAAATTTTATTGTAAACCTTGCATCCCTATCTGAAATAATAGACACAGGCACACCATGAAGTCTCACAATCTCTCTAATATACAAATTGGCTAAATCCTCTAATGATTGTGTCTTTGTGATTGCCAGAAAATGGGCTGACTTAGTAAGTCTGTCAACAATTACCTAAATAGAATCATGTTTTCTCCTAGTCATTGGTAATCCCATCACAAAATCTATAGTGATATGCTCCCATTTCCACTGTGGAATTTCCATCAACTGTAATGGTCCTGCTGGTCTTTGATGCTCTGCTTTTACTTGTTGACAAGTAAGACATTTGCTGACAAAGTCTACTATATCTTTCTTCATGCCAATCCACCAAAACTGTCTTTTCATATTTTTGTACATTTTTGTACTGCCTGGTTGAATAGAATATAGTGATTTATGTGCCTCAGTTAATAGGTCTTTCTTTATTTCTTCATTCCGAGGTACACACAACCTTCCCTGAAACCTGATTGCCCCGTCTGCACTTTGAGTAAATCTCGGTGTGCCAATCAATTTTTGTAACTGTTGATCATTCAGTTGTGCTTGCACAATTCGCTCAACCATTGCAGACTGAATAGTTAGTTGGGCCAGAAATAAGTTCTTCCCTTTGCATACTGGAGAATACTCTACTACATCAGATGTCATTTTCCAAGTTTGGCGCAACTGGATTGTCATTAGCCTCTTCCTACTTAGTGCATCTGCTACCACATTTACTTTTCCTGGGTGGTAATTCAAGGTGAAATCATAATCCTTCAAAAATTCAATCCACCGTCTTTGCCTTAAATTTAATTCTTTTTGAGAGAAAATATATTTTAAACTCTGATGGTCTGTAAATACTTCAAATTGCTCACCATACAAATAATGGCGCCAAATCTTCAGAGCATGTACCACCGCTGCCAACTCCAAATCATGTGTTGGATAATTCATCTCATGGGTCTTTAATTGTCTAGATGCATAAGCTACTACTTTGCCATTCTGCATCAGGACACATCCTAGTCCTTTTCTAGAGGCATCTGTATATATAACAAATCCTCCTAACTCACAAGGTAAAGTAAGCACTGGGGCTATTGTTAACCTTATTTTTAATTCCTGAAAACTCATTTCACATTTATCTGACCATTCAAAAGTAACTCCTTTCCTAGTCAATTTGGTCATAGGAGCTGCAATAGAAGAAAATCCTTCAATAAACCTGTGATAGTAACCCGCAAGACCCAAAAAGCTCCTAATCTCACAGACATTCTTCGGCCTTTCCCAATGCAAAACTGCCTCAACCTTAGCTGGATCAACAGACACTCCATCTCCAGAAATGATATGCCCTAAAAATTGAACACGGTCTAACCAAAATTCACTTTTACTGAATTTTGCATAGAGTTGATGTTTCCTTAAAGTTTCCAACACAATCCTCAAATGTTCTTGATGGGTTTCAACAGTAGGAGAATAGATTAACACATCATCGATAAACACCACTACAAATGTATCCATATATGGTTGAAAAACTCTGTTCATCAAATCCATAAATGCTGCTGGTGCATTAGTTAACCCAAATGGCATAACCAAAAATTCATAATGCCCATATCGTGTTCTGAAAGCAGTTTTTGAGATATCTTCTTCCCTTATCCTTAATTGGTGGTATTTAGATCTGAGATCAATCTTTGAAAATACTGTGACAGCTCGTAGCTAATCAAATAAATCATCAATTCTTGGCAAATGGTACTTATTCTTAATAGTCACTTGATTCAATTTCCTATAGTCAATGCATAATCTAAGCGACCCATCTTTCTTTCTAACAAATAGAACAGGTGCACCCCAAGGGGATACGCTTGGTCGAATAAACCCCTTGTCTAGCAGTTCTTGTAATTGTTTCTTTAATTCTGTCAATTCGGCTGGTGCAATTCTGTAGGGAGGGATAGAAATGGGTAAAGTACCCGGTGAGAGTTCAATAGTAAACTCCACCTCTCGGTGTGGTGGCAAACACCGGAAGTTTATCAGGGAATACATCTGAAAATTGTCTGATAATATCAATATATGAGGGGGTTTTCTTATTTTCATTAGAAGGAATAGCCACTACGCTAGCCAAATAACCTTGACATCCACTTCTGAGCCATTTAAAAGTCTTAAGGGCTGAAATTAGAGTTCTACTAGAACGGTGCCTTGGACATTGATAGTGAAATATCTGCTCTCCAGGTTTCTGAAAAATCACTTTCTTTCCATCACAATCTAGAAGGGCAAAATTTTTATCTAACCAATACATTCCCAAGATGATATCAAAATCATTCATTTCTAGCAGATACACACGTGCTGGCATAATCCTCCCCTGAATCATTACATCAATGTTAGGAATAACAGAAGCTGTTCTAGCTATCTCCCCAGTTGGTGTGTTAATGGACATCTCATCAGTGTTCACACTTTGTTTATCTTTCAATAATTCAGCAAATCTCAGAGAAATAAAGGAATGTGTAGCACCCGGATCAAATAAAACTTTTGCATGCATATCATCGATAAGAAGAATACCTTCAGCTACTGCATTGGCATCTCGGGTGTCTTCCCTTGTTAGTGCATATACTCTGGCTTGAACTTTCCGCTGCTGTTGTGGTTGCTGATCTTGCCTTGGCCTTTTGGGACAATCCCTTATCATATGCCCTGTCTGACGACATGAAAAATATTTACCTGTAGCCCGCCAACATTCATTACCTCTATGATGCATCCCGCACTGTTGACAAGCTGGCATATTATCTCTCCTAACTGGTTGAACTATCTCTGGAAAATTCATCTTTGGCTTCTTATCTTTCCTCACAATTGAACCAAGATTACCCCTTTTTGCATTATCCCTTTGTCTTTCTATTAAGAATTCCTCATATCCAGTTTCTGCAATAAAAGTAGTCCTCAAAGCTGCTGCCATAGTCTGAGGCTCAAGGATTACAACTCTACTTCTAATGTTACTTCTTAAACCTCTAACAAATTTCTTCACCCTTCTAAGCTCATCTGAACAAATATGAGGGGCATACTTTTCTAATTCAGTAAATTTTGCTTCATAATCAGCAACTGACATACCTCCTTGAGTCAGATTTAAAAATTCTACTTCTTTCATGTCCTTCACATGCTGAGGGAGAAATTTTGCATGAAACACATCAAGAAATTCACTCCAGCCAATCTCCGTCTCTCTATTTCTGAAAGTGGTTCTAAGTGCAGACCTCCACCACTCGTCCGCACGGTCCTTTAGCATAAATGTAGCTAATATCACCTTATCCTGCTCTGTACATCTAATGGCCGTAAAAATCTTCTCAATTTCTCTCACCTAGTTTTCCACAATCTCCGGGTGACTCTCCCCCTTAAAAGAAGGAGGACTAATATGTCTGAATTTCTCCATCAGGATAGCGTCTGCTGCCCTATTCGGTTGTTCTTGTACATGGGTTTGTAACTGGGCTTGCATCATTGCCTGAGTTTGGGCTTGTAACTGCATAGTCTGCACTAACCCTTGAAAAGTTTGTGTGAACCCTCCTAAATCTGGCACACCGTGAATAGGTAACGTGCCTTGCCCACCGGGAGCAAGCTCGCCATGAATTGTTTTCCCGATAACTCCTTGTGATGTCCCATTTGAGGGCGCAGACTCCTCGAGAGAAGTATTAACCTCAACCCTATCACTCTCTGCCATCTCCTGCGAGGGAGAACTAATCTGAATTAATATGATTCTAGGTTTGACATCAAATTCTAAAATAAATTCCTACGATCTTATGGTATGGTATATAAATTCAGATGGTTGCAAATAATTTCAAGCCCCACAACTTGCTCTGATACCACTCTCTGTGGCGCCCCCTTCCCGCGATCCGTATCGTGTCCGGGGACGTCACAGCGGATGTACGGAAGTGTTGTGGGCCGAATATTTGCAAGGCGTTAAAGGCCAAACCATCACATATTCAGAAGAAACATAACCATACCATTTCCATAAGATAAATACTCATAATTTACATCGTACACAGAGTACTATATATCTTTACTCAAAAGTCATATTTACATTCATTATTCAAAAGAAAACTAAATCTATTTATTTTACGTAGCGGAATCCAAATTAAACCCGGGATCAACTTCTGACCTACTGTCCGAAGGAGTCAAGACATACACTGGTCAATTTCCTGAAATGGTTAGGCAACAGAAATGAGTCCAAAGACTCAGTAGGCATTAAAACCAATCACATGCTTATCATATACTAAACTGTGCAAATCCATGATATAAAGCTAATCACAATTTCACTGGATTGTACATATACTATGAATGCGAAGGAAATATAATAGAGCAAAATAATTTTCATATTTATAAGCGAATGCGTATAACAAATCTTATCTGACTTACATATAAATGGCATAATACATATCTTAGCTAAATCAGAGCTTATACAGATGAACTTATTTTCAGATCATATCAAAGTCATATATCAAATCTGAACTTCATATTATTTGGTAGCATATATTAGACAGGCATCCCGTCACTAAAAGCAGTAGCAAACACATACCTAGGCATCCATACGTCGACATAAAGATAAATGGTCTAAACGCTGGAGCCTGTCGGTCTTGATCAACCACGCAGGATCGGGAGTTAATACTCCACCATTCCCCAGATAATTTTCTTATTATGGGTTCCTGATTTTTCAGAAGTCCGTTTGTCCTCGGAAATGGGCCTAATCTCGTAGCGGAAGCTAACTACGGCTTGTCGCCCCACACCTCCTTAAAGTGACACAGTCCATATGCTTAATCAAATTTTTATTCTTATTATGATGCTTATTACATAGTTGTCTCAATACTTAAAACTTGCCATTGAACTTTACAAAATAACTGGATCGTATTTTAATATCAAGAATTAGATTTTAATCATAGGGTAGTGGGTCAAATTTATTAACTAAATAAATTACTATTATATAACATTCGAAGAGATTAGAGTAGAGAGAGAGTAGAGAGAGATAGTAGAGAGAGAAAGTAGAGGGAGAAAGTAGAGAGAGATTAGAGAGAGATTAGAGAAGAAAATAATATTTTTATAGAATGGTAAATAAATAAATAACTGATTCTAAACATAGATCATTGGGTTAAATAAATTAATGACTTAAATCACATTTCAAATAAAATAAAATCAAATAAATATAAATAACAAATAACATGTACTCGGTTTATCATGCATACCTTTAGAATAGACTTCTGAATTGACTTTGTATCTCACCTGAGCTTTCGTAAAAGTCTTTGCGTAGGAAAAGATGATTTTTCCGTTCCAGATACGTGAAGAAGGGCGAAATTGTCCAAATAAGTTTCAAATCTTCCGTCCAAACTTTTTATTAATTATTTATATTATTCTGATGCTGTATTATCTTCTCCGTTTATTAATAAAATGATGAGAGTGGAAGAGAGATGAGAGAGAAAATAGAGAGAGAAAGTAGAGAGAGGAAGTAGAGAGAGAAAGTAGAGAGAGAAGTAGAGAGAGAAAGTAGAGAGAAAAAGTAAAGAGAGAATAGAGAAAGAAGTAGAGAGATATTTAAAGAGAAAAACTAGAGAGAGAAAATAGAGAGAGAATTTAGAGAGAGAAAGTAGAGAGAGAAAGTAAAGAGAGTATAGAGAATAAAGAGAGAAAAGTAGAGAGAGAATGTAGAGAGAAAGAAGAGAGAGAAAGTAGAGAGAGTAAGAAGAGAGAAAAAATAAAGAGAGTAGAGAGAGAAAATAGAGAGAGAGTGGAGAGAGTGGAGAGAGAAAGGAGAGAGAGAGAGTAGAGAGATGAAAGAAAAGAAAGAAAGAAGAAAAAAATAGAGAAAGAGAGAGGGAGAGGGAGAGGTGGGAGAACGTGAGAGAGAGAGAGTGTGTGTTGGGAGGGGGGAAATGAGAGGAGATGAGAGGTGGAGAGGGAGAGAGTGGGGATGTGGGAGAGGAGAAGGATGTGGGAAAGGGAGAGGGGGATGGCGTGTTTATATAGGGAAGGGGGGGGAGAGGATAAGAAGAAGGGGGGTGGGAGAAGATAAGAAGAAGGGGGAGGGGGGTGTTACGTGGGGGAAGGTTCATGGAGGGGAAGGTTTAAGTGGGGGAGGGTGGATTTGAGGGGGGGAAGAGACACGTGGGTGGGGGGAAGATTTTGTGAGATTTTGTTTTGTTTGTTTATGGTAATATTACATAAAAATCCATAGAAAGCTTATAAGAACAGGATCTCAAATAAATAATTCTTTCTATCTTAATTTTGACTTATTAAACATTAAAATTTGAAAATGTGTTTAACATGAAACTTATAAATCTTCGAATTCTCTTTCCAATGGATCTAATTTTGACCATATTCTGACATTCCTATGAAAAGTTATACATTATTAAAATGAGATAGCTATTTAATTTACTTACTAAGATTCGTTAAATAATACCGTTCAAGGTATTAGACTTTAATTAAGGTAACATAAAATTTATATGGACTAACTATAAGATATTTAACTATCTTTAAGTTTCAGACGAATTCGGGTGTTACAGTACCAGCAGCGGGTCCCACGTGCTGTCCTACGGGCCCGAGTGTACTGAGCTAAACCGGCCGACCGCGTCTGCCCGAGCGCCACCGACTGCTGCCCGTCAACCCGAGATTGGTGCTCCCGGGCCCCACGTGTCACCTATTACCTCCTTGCGTGGAGTGGGCTGTAGAATTAATTCTGTAATCAATAATTATTGCTGTACCGGGAGTTCCAGATCTCGACCGGGAAGTCTTCCCCACGCCCCGAGCGTGGAGGTACATTCGCCACCCTCTTGTCACATTTACTTATTTAGTATGTGTTCTAGATGCCACTGCATGTGCGTTAGTTTATTTCCTAGCTAGCTAAATTAATCACCGCTGTGAGTTGTGAGTGCGAGACCCGTCCCGTGACTCGTTTCGAGCATGAGAGTGAGCCGACCACCCGAGACTCAAAGCCGATTTCCCAACCGTGCAGATCATCACGTTTCCCTCGTCGGGGATGACCGTGGGTTTAGCGCTTCTTGTTTGGGGCATGATCGCCTCTTCTGGAGTTCGTTCGGTGCCGCGTTGTAGTGTCTTTACTGGTCGTGTCGTCTTGTTAGTCGCGTCGTCCTTTAAAGTCCAAGGTCGCAGCCCATCCGAGTCGAGTCCTGTAGTCGTCCCGCATCAATGGATCATTGATCCCAAGTATTTATTTAGACATCCACATAAGGTACATGGCCAAAGAATTTTCAAGAAAAGCTTAAGAAGCGTAGTATAGCGTACAACAAGTCATTTAGTTATAGAGGACTCTAGAGGTGGTCCCTACATGCTCAAGAGGTGGCTCCCATCATGTAGCACTTTACGTCATTCCGGCCTCAAGAGGTGGCTCCCATAACGTAGCACTTTGCCCTGCATGGCACTTAGCTCCTGCACTCCGAAATGGTAGTTTATGGCTAAATTATAGATTTTCATTTCCATTTCCAAGGACATGAAGAGTAATTGAAGTTTACAAGAGAATTTGAAGGATGATTGAGGGCATAATGTTTAACGACATTAAGATAATGAGGAAAAGAGTTGTCGATCAAGGCACAATTAACTCTTTCAAAAATTCATTTTAGGCATTTTTAGATCGAGTTTTTCCTTAGTCGGTGTTTAGCGAGAACACCAAGAATTCACGGCCAGGTAAGAGATGGGACAGTGGGAGGCTCCCCTTGCATTTGTAAGGACTTAATTAAATAACCACTTATCCACTTAAAGCGTTTGCCCGTGGACCTGTTTTCTTAGACACCGGTCTTTCTTGATAATCTTGCAAGTTATACGACTTTGTCGGAAACCCGAAACGCTTAATTCATTTTAAGAAGAATCCAGGGTATGAAAAAGTTCAAGGTATAGGCCAAAGCCTAGGGAACAATCCAATGAAAGCACGAAATGCGAGAAATTGGAAGAATTGGCGTCCACTCAGGTCGTCGCTAATTCTAGAATTTGCGTCCAACATGAAGGGCGCCAATTCTAGGATTAAATTAATTTATAAAAAAGCTATATTTTAAATTAATGTCCGTTCAAAAAGACGTTATTTATTTAATTCACATCACTTTAAAAGGGCGCTACTTCCATCTATTATTATTTTTTTTTTTAGTTTAAAATGAAATTATTTTTAAATTGGCGTCCGTGTGTAAGGGCGCTAAATTTTAAATTCGCGTACGTTTAAGGAGATGCTAATTCTATATTTTTCTAATTATTTGGTTTATCAATTAATCACATGAATTGGCGTCACAGATATGGACGCGCATTTAATATTTATAATATATATATATATATATATATATTTGAGAGATTAATAGTAGAGTTGAGGGTTTTTAAAGAATAAATAGAACAAGGGAAAAGAATACATAAGGCATAAAGACAAATAGGTGTATAGTAAGGTTAGGTGGAAACTTCTAAAAAGGTGAGAGTGCATCCTACGATGGAGGTGTGATCAAAAACCATGATTACTATTCATTTAACATTATTGTTCATCTAGAGTGAATAGTGCCACTTTTTAATTAACGAGAATTTAGTGAAATAAAATATATGACAAATAAAGGAAAAATCCAAGGACTTTAACCATGAAATATCAGAAATTTATTCCATCTGATTTAAAAGATAAAGATTTTCAAAGATGGTACGGCATTTTAACCCATGAACAATACCACTTTTTAAATATGAAACCTTTCATGGGGTCTAAATACATGGAAAATAGGAGAAAAATATGGGGATTTCAAAAATATGTTTATCCAAAATTTTTGATTTATGGTTTCATGATTATAAAATTTTTAGTCATGTGTTAACTTCACGTGAAACATAACTTTAAATCGTAACAAAAAATCATGCATGCAATAGGGATCATCTTTTGCTTAGTTATTGGGATAACCTATGTAAAACTACCAGGAACATGCAGATGATCATGCAAGATTTTATCACTAATGATTTTTTCTTGGGAGAGAACACGTACCTAATTGAAATGGAAGACGAAGAATGAAATGACCACCCAGAGCCCCCTTTTCCTTTGAATCCTTCCCAACGTGTAAGGCATAAAGGGTGATTTAGGGGCCTATTTATAAGGAAAAATTGGCCAAAATAGTAAGATTCCTCTCCCCCACAAATTAAACTCATCTAACACCTAACTCAATGTTCATGGCCCATGTTAAACTATTTCACTAACCCACCTTTAATAGGGTACAACCAATATTTTGGTGCTTTACTTTTTGGGCCATCCTTCTAGAATTGTATTAATTTATTCTAAAGAATGGGTGTTTAAGATGGGCTACTCATTTTCTCTATTTGGCCCATTACTCCCAACCTAACCCAATAAAGGTTGTTCAAAGGTTCAAATGCTATTCATAAGCAATTTAGTCCATTAAGGTTTGTTCCTTAGCCCAAATTGTAAATTCTATGGAATTTGATTAAGTCTCTTGAAATTTAAGCTATTTAACTACAAGAAAAATTCAATATATTCTCATTATTTCTTTTAACTCAATTGAAATATTATTATTATTATTATTATTTGAGTCACTACTCTAACTCCCCTAAAAAATGGAGCCGGTCATTTCAGGGTCTACTGGTCATGAGTATGGCGGTAGTCCACCGACCACTCTACAGGTTTGCCTTTCGAGGTGCTTCCTAGAGGTCGGTGTAGACGCCTAACTTTGGACATCCCGTGGATCCCCAGTTAGACTGTCATATCAGTGACGTAGTCGTTTTACTCGATTTCTCAACGTTTTGCACTTTTAAGTCCAGCCCAACACTCATGTTATTGGGCCTGACTCGAACCTAAGAGGGCTAGGGCCCATGGGTTGGGAGGCCAAATCGATGGCCGCCCAGGTCTGGTGGAAGGCCAATGCTCTGGCCGCCTTCATTATGAAGAAGGCCAGGACCCTGGCCGCCCTTTTGCAACTGCTGGTCAGAGAACATGGCCCGTTCTCCTGTCCCCACTTCGCACGAGCTCTTGCTCGTCGCCCACTTCCGGCTGCACGATGTTAGAGGCTTCTAGATGAAGGACCTAACAACAAAACCTTGGAGGAGGGAGGGGAGGAGAGGGTGGAGAGGAGGCGGAAAGAGGGATTTTTTTGGATTTTGATTTTTGTAGGCACTTTCGAAAGAGAAGATTCGGAGGAGGAGTTCTGACGTTTGGAGCTCTTCGACGGAGGAGGAGGAAGATCCCCACAAGTTCGGTGACCCTAGGTGGAGTCAGATGTTGAGTTCGAGCTCCCCTACTTCGGCTTCCTGCGAGAATCATTCACCTTCGGCCCTCGAGCAACCACACACCTGGACGACCCCTGGTTTGATATCGACGTTTCCTCTGGTTCCCGTTTTACCCACTACATTCCCTGTTTGCTTGCATTCAGAGCATTTAGTCAATCTTTAGATCCTAGCATAAGAGGTTTCCATCTTTAAACAAATGGGAAGGTGGGTGGTCGAAAGTCTCGACCACCCCCCCTTCCTACACATCCCTCAGATAATCACGCCTCCAATTTTCTCTTCCTTTGGTGTTTTTAGAATTCATACTGCACTTCTTAGAACTAATCGGCATCTGCTTCTTTGTGTTCGTGGGCTTCATTATTGTTTTGCAGGATTTTCGGCATCTTGGGGCGTTGTAGGGCTCTTCATCCTTGGCCAGTAGAGAATGGAGAAGTCATGTCCCCACAAACTCCCCTTTTAGAGGCATCCCGCACGATCATCATCCTGTGAGGCTCAGGTAATAGTCTCTAGCGATCACTTTGATTTTAGGTTCCTAGTTCATGCACTGTAGGTCCGACAACCGCATCAGTTCGGTGAGGTGGAGGTGCATGACTTCGTCCCCCAAACGTAGGCACGTGGCTGCTACGACCCACCCCCACGTACTCGCCTGACCAGAACGGATCTTCTCCGACGCCTACAACCTTCTGGCGATCACGGTGGGACCCGCTACTACCTACTATAAGTCCCAGATGTAGAAAATCCAGAATTTTTAGAGCCCATGATCATTTATTTCGTAGAGTAGTGTAGCTCTGTTCACAAGCAGAAGGAGGCCAGACTTCTGGCTGCCTAGAGTATTGGGCGACCTGCTCAGTGGCTGCCCAGGCCCCCTACAAACGGCCATTACCTTGGCCGCCTACAGTTTTGGACAGCATAGGGGTTGGCCGCCCACCTGGCTAAACAGCCCTCTGTGTGGCCGCCTAACCCCTCTGAGCAGCCATCGACCTAGCCGCCCAGGTCCGTCAACGGCCAATGATTTGGCCACCTTCTGTTTAATTTCATGCAACTTCTATTTGCTGTCTTGTTTGCATTGTGTGTTGTGTTTGTTTGGTATCCTCTGCAGGTCAACACGTGGGTGGGCTTAGGAAGAGCCGACATCACACTTATAGGAACACCCTCCCGTTGGATTGATCTCTTCACTTGGGGATTCCCACCCGGGTGTAACTAGCTCTTTTCAATCGGGAACCTCTATAAGTTCTCGCGAATCATGGATTCCCACACGGTTTCCAGGCTGGTTGTACCTTTTGCAGTCCCGTGTAGTCACCCTGGGTTTGAGTGAGTTCTTGATAGGATCCCCGGAGAAGCCTTCACCTTTAGCTTTTCTTTCTCCTCCCGAGAGAACAAAAAAAAACCAAAACCAAAAAGAAAAAGAAAAAAAAATCCCTGTGGGGCGTTGTTGTGATCACCCTGTTTGCTATATACATTTAGGACCTCTCGATAGCATATATTCCCAAAATCAAATCTCTCCCAAATCGAGAAGGTTTTGCCTAGAATGGAGTGGATTTTCACCAACCTGGGATGTGAGGAGGAGTTCGCTCCCCAATATGAGCCTGAGCTTGGGACCAATCCTTTATTCGAGATGGAGGATAGCCATCCGGTTGCTTTCATAGGCATGTTCTCGGCCTCGCCGAACGGGGCCGTCCATGTCGACTCAGCGTCATCCCATAGTGAGCATGACCAAGTTAGCCCTCGGGCTCCCACATTATCCCCGTGTGAGAATCAGGAGTTGATCAACATGCTCTCCAGTTACACTCCCGAGGATTTGGTCACCTTGGCCTCTCGAGGGAAAGCCTCGACTGTTCCCCAAACATCCTCCCATTTCATTCTGATTCGCGCTCAAACCCACTTCCAAGGGTCCTCTAGTCGGCCTGCTCGAGAAATTCCATCTCCATTCAGCCACCCTATGCTTTCTCAAGGGGTTCCTCAACCCTTAACTCCACCAACCATGGTTCCCCCTTCGAGGGGAGCAGATCCCATCCTCTATCAAGAGATTCAAAGCTACATTCGACAAGTGGTGGCCGAAAGTGTGCCGGTCTCCCGTCCTCATTCCCTAGCTCAATACTGCAAGCTCCCCAATGCTTATTTTTTGCCTGGCTTTAAAGCTCCTAAGTATCGGAAGTACAATGGTACTACTGATCCCCACCATCACCTCTCGGGTTTCCTTATGGATTCCCATCAATGGCTCTATGACCGGGTGCTGCTAGTCCACTTGTTCCAAAAGTCTCTAGAGGGTGAGGCCCTGCGTTAGTTCTCCTCTCTCCCGACTGTCGAGCTCTTGAACTTCGACATAGTCTCCGAGCGATTCCTTGCTCAATTTAGCCACATGTCCTTCATAGCTCCCACACTATTCGATTTAGTAATGGAGAAGATGAAGCCCGATGAAGACTTCATCCAATTCGCCAATCACTAGAGGATTATGGCTTGTCGGACGGAGGTCCCTATCCCCGAAGCTCAAGCCATCACCATGCTAGTGAACAATGCCACACCACATTTAAGGGCCATCTTAATGCTTAGTGAGCTCCACACACTTCCACAACTGTACAATCGAGCTCGGATCATTCATGCCCAGATGAAGGATTCTGCTTTGCCACCTTTCTTTGAAACACGTACTAGAGGTAGGAAGGCTCTGGCCGTCCCCACCACTGGGGGAGTCACTAGCAATGAGCAGGTCAATGCTATTGGCCCCTCCTTTAGGACCAACAATTGCCAAGCTCTGCAACCCAATCAGGCTGGTCCGGGCCAAGCTCAGGGCAACCCAAGGCCATACTCCAATGCCCCCCCCACCTCAAAATTATAATCGGGCCGGTCCTAAGTGGGCCTCTTACCCTCCTTTGCCCGAAACTTTGGGGGACATTTTCTTTACACTCATGTCATATCAAGCCATCCAATGACCCCCTCAAAGGGATTGGGTTCACCCTAATGCCGACACGTCCAAGTATTGTCCGTATCACCATGCTCCCGGGCACGATATCTACAATTGTTTCCAATTCCGGGACTGGGTATACGACATGAATGATGAGGGGAGGATCAATTGGTCCGATGTCAAGCTCGCAATTGCCAACCTCAAAAAGCCCAATCGTGATTTGGGAATTGTCTAAAACCCCCCGCCTGGTCACCCACCAAACAAGGATCCTTCAAGCTCCAGGCAGAATGAGAGAGTGAATAGCATGATCGGATTAGAGCCGTGTGTCCTCAAGAGAACCCAAATGTGGGGTATTGAGGGTTTTCCCGACTGGTATGGGAAGTTCGAGGTAGAAGTAGAAGAGCCTTATGATGAGGTCAACATGTTCAGCCCTGAACATTCATCTTACCTCCTAGTCAATCACTGACATCTCATAAGGGTCCTCTCACCCTGATCACACCCCCGCAATTCCCATTCCAAGAGTCAGCCATCCCTAAAGGTTCCCGGGTGGAGTAGGAACGCCCGCTGGTTCTGCTAAAGCCTCCTCAACCTAAATCGGCCCCTATGCCTATTCCTAGTACCCCAAGTGAAGAGCTAGCTTCTCTTTCATTTATCTTCGGATCTCCTGCTCCCCTACAGCTGATTCGCCCAAAACTGTCTGAGTCAAAAATTCCATCGAAATCCACTCTCAATGTCACCCTCCACAACTGCATCATTCCCAACTCTCAAAGGCAGTCTCAGCCTAAGGAAAGGGTTAATTCTCAAGCTCCTCCTGCAGAATATGGCATTCTCCAACATCTGGACAGGACGCCAGCAAAGATTTCCATTCTGAAACTCATCAAGAGGTCCCCCTCTCATCAGTCCACCTTGCTACAATTCCTTCAAAAGATCATGGTCAACGAAGACCTCCCGACTAGTGGTGTGACCGATGCTATCTTGGCCTTGGCTCACGGCCCTTCCATCTCATTTTCCGACAAAGACCTCGCTCCGCCCGAGAGCCGGTCACTCTCGTTGTGCCCTACCATAACCTTAAATGGAGTCAAGGTTGATTTCACTCTGATTGACACAGGAGCATCCATAAATGTTTGTCCTATGAAGACCATCCAAAAGATAGGTCTGTAGGAAGAAAATTTGGAAGAAGTGTGCACCACTATTTCAGCCTATGACAACTCAAGACGGTGTGCGAAGGGTAAGGTGACTCTGCAACTAGGCCTGGGCCCCGTGGTCATGTCTTCGGATTTCTTTGTCCTTGATGTTGACCCGGCATATAAAGCCATCCTAGGGCGCCCATGGATTGAGAAAACCTTAGGAATCCCATCAACAGTCCACCAATGTTTCAAATTCCCTTACAATGGCAGGGTAATCAAGATCAAGAGTATCTCGTTAGTGGAAACTCTCAATGCCATCACTTTTGAGAAAATCCCTTTCATGACCATTCCGGATAAGGGAAAGAAACCTGTTCTCTCCATAGTAGGTGCCGTAGGGCCTTCCGCCTTGTGCTCTTCACACCATTCCGCTCTTCCGCGTCCGATTACTCACTCTAACATCCCATTCGAGAAAGGATGGGAGATGATGGCTAGGATGGGTTTCACCATGGGTAGAGGTCTTGGCCAACATGAGTAGGGCCCCACTCGCAGGACAAGGCTTAAGGTTTCCAAAGGTCGCACAGGTCTAGGATATTCAGCTAAAAAAGCATCTAAAACCACTCAAGCAAGGGGTCTAGTTTATGACCGCTTTATCAAAGGTCCGATACAGCTGGGAACTCGGTGTAAGCCATGTGAAAATCATGAAATCCCTCAAGAAGAGGAAGTTCCTTCAGGTGGCTCGCTCGAAGAGGACTTTGGGCTCATTTCTCTCTTTCATTTTGATAAACCTCCTGATGATGCCTCATCCCTAGGCACATTCTTGGCACTTGATAGGCCCGCTCCTGTCTGTTTCATCCCCGTTCGACTCCATCCTTCTTTCGCACCACTCCTAACTTATCCGGTCGTGGAGCAACCGGCGCATGTCATTTCTACAATTAGCCAAGACCATCAAAAAAAATGTCAATTCCAAAACGTGGGCCTATGAGCTCACCATTGAGGAAACCTCCTCCTTGGAGCATGAATCCCTCGGCCAAGGGCCAACACTTTCCACCATGAGCTCTTCCTTACAAGTTTCCCTTGTACATAGTAGGGAAGAATCGAGTCCGAGTCTAGGTCAGTCTAGAGTCTCCCCTTCCTCTCATTTCGAGCAAAGTAGGAGTCGTCATGTCCCTGCGCGTTACCTTAGCCAACTGGCCGAGAAGTGCACGCAGTTGTGTCAGATCTCCGGTTTCGCATCAACACCCATTTCCTAGGGTCAATTGAAGTAGAAGGGTCTCCCTTAGATGACGGCCTAGAGGTCTATGTTTTGGAAGAAGATGAAGAAGATGATGGAGAAGAAGATGAACATCTGGGCAATTGCACTGATCCAATAGCTCCCTTTGTCGACGGGACTAGAAGGTTCGATGAATCTAATGTATCTGTAGACGAGTCTACCAAAGAAATTAATCTCGGCACCAAGGAAAATCCAAAAATGATCTTGATAAGTGCCAATTTGAAGAGTGAAGAAGAAGCATCCCTTGTGGTAGTTCTTAAGGATTTCCCCGATGCCTTTGCTTGGTCCTACAAGAACATGTCGGGCTTAGATCCCTCATTGGTAGAGCACCACCCCGTGCTAAAGCCCGACGCTCGAGCTGTCAAACAAAGGTAAGGCGGCTTCATCCGAAGCTCGCGCTCAAGGTCAAAGAAGAGGTTGATAAGCTTCATAAGGCCAAGTTCATCAGGGTTGTCTTATATCCACAATGGGTATCCAATATCGTCCCTATTATGAAGAAGGACGGTAGGGTCCGTATCTGTATAGATTTCTGTGACCTCAATCGTGCTTGTCCAAAGGATGATTTTTCTCCTTTACACATAGATGTCCTGGTAGACAACACTACCGGCTATGAGATGTTATCCTTCATGGACTGTTTCTCGGGGTACAACCAGATCCGCTTGGCATGCCCTTCGGATTGAAAAATGCGGGAGCTACATATCAAAGGGCGATGATGGCCATATTCCAAGACATGATGCACACTCACATGGAAGTATATGTGGATGACATTCTGGTTAAATCCAAAACCAGGAGTGGCCATGCAGAGGTCCTCCACGCCATTCTCCAAAGGTCTCGGGAGGACCAACTTAAGATGAACCCCAAGAAGTGCATATTTGGGGTCTCTTCAGGCAAGCTTTTAGGGTTCATAGTCAGCAAGAGAGGGATTGAGATAGACCGTAACAAAGCTAACGCCATCGCTGAAATGCCTCCTCCCAGGAACATTAAAGAAGTCCAAGGTCTAATTGGGCGTTTGCAATTCATCAAAAGATTTATATCTCATCATTCGCAACGTTGCAAGCCCTTTTATGACATGCTCAAGGGTGAGGCCAAATTTGCATGAAATGATAAATGTCAAAAGGTCTTTGAAGACCCAAAGAGTTACCATCTAAATCCTCCAGTTCTAGCACCCCCGGTCCCAGGTAGGCCTTTACTGCTCTATGTATCCACCACGGAAGAATCTGTCGGAGTAGTCTTGGCTCAATACGATGAATCGAAGAGGGAACGCGTAGTATACTATCTGTCAAAACTATTCAATGAAGATGAGAAGTACACTGCCATGGAAAGGACATGCATGGCCATCGTCTGGGTCACCTAAAAGCTGAAACATTTTTTCTAGCACATGAAGTGAAGCTCTTGACGCGAATGGACCCAATTAAATACTTGCTGGAAAAGCCTGTGTTGACTGATCGTTTGGCAGTGGATACTTATTCAGCTGCCGATAATCGATGCAGAGTCTCATCGATCCATCTTTCTTCTTGACAAATAGCACAAATGCTCCCCACGGAGAAGTACTCAGCCTAATGAATCCCTTCTTCAAGAGCTCCATCAATTCTTTTAGCTCGGCAGGGGACATCCTATAGGTTGCCTTAAAAATTGGGCCAGCACCAGGGACAAGGTTGATGGTGAAGGCCACTTCTCTCTCCGGGGGTAAACTAGGTAAATCCTCCAGAAATATGTCGGGGAACTCCTTGACTACGCGGATGTCTTCTAGCTTGATCTCCTTAATTTCCGTGGCAGTCACAAATGCTATGAAAGCCACACATCCCTTTCTTAAGAGCTTACTAGCTCAGAGAGCCGAAATAAGGGGTAACTTGCCTCGAGTTCGGGGACTAGTGTAGACAAGCTTCGGGTAGTCTTCATAGGTTACTTTACCCTTTTGACAGTCTACGACCATCGTGTGTGAAGCTAGCCAATAGGCTCCTAGGATGACATCATAGCCTCCCATGTCCATGCTGACTAGGTCGGCCAGTAAGTTGTGTCCTTCAATAACTACCTCGGTTTCTGGGTAGTGGTGTGTAATTTTGGAACCAGTTCCAATTGGGGTAGAGATAACTAGTTCTGAATCCAACAAAATAGGTTCCATAGGTAATGACTTAGCAAATCTTTGAGAGATGAATGAATGCGTCGTGCTGGTATCAAATAAAACTAAGGCAGACTTGGAACAAATGGTTAAGGTACCTTCCACGAGTCCTCCTTCATTTTGCTCCTCCTCTTGAAGTGCTTGTAGACGGCCTTGCTTCTTTGCCGAGCGCTTTTCCTTTTTGTTGATTTGTTCACTCAACAAAGGACAGTCGAGAATCTGATGATCCAGACTTCCACAACGGAGACATGCTCCCAATTTTCTCCAGCACTCCTCGGCCCTATGGACGGCCTTGTCACAATGCTTACACACCTCCTTAGAAGGTGTGGTAGTGATAGAAAAAGGTTTGCTACCCTTCTTGATCTTCTTATCTTTGGAAGAATCGCCTCCATCATTGGATCTCTTCTTGTTGAAGGTAGGTTTGAATGAGCCGGAGCTTGTGACGTGCTCTTTCTTTTCTCTCCCACGGATCCGGCCGGATAGCTCCGTGGCATCTTCTAGCAACTGGGCTCACCTTACCATCTCTGAATAGAATTGAATATCCATCGGCACTAGTTGAGTGATGTATTGTGGCCGAAGCCCATTAAGAAATCTCCGAGCCTTCATCTTCTCGGTACACACTAGATGTGGTGCATACCTTGACAGCCTAGAGAATTGGGCCTCGTACTCAGCCACCGATAAAGTACTTTGCTTAAGCGTGGCAAACTCCGCGGCTTTCTTCTCTTAGATACGATTCGAGAAAATTTGTTGTTGAAATGATCAACAAATTCACCGCATGTAACTTGCCCATAGGGTAAAGTAGCTTCCACCGACTCCCACCAGAAGCGAGCGTCCCGCTCCAGTTGGAAAGTCGCTAATAACACCTTTTGCTCATCCGTGCATTCCATTACACGGAATATCCTTTCGACCTCCTTGATCCAATTCTCGGCGTCGTTGGGGTTGGGCGAGCCAGTGAACTTCGGCGGGTTCATGTTGCGAAAACTATGGTGGAGATCACCCGCTCCATGATTCATTCCCCCTTGCGCCACTTGTTGTAGCGCATGTGTAAGGCCTTGAACGGTGCGTTGCATATCGCGCCATTGTGCTCTCTCGGCGGCCATGGTCTTACAAGAGAATTTAAGTCTAATTAGTTTCATATTTTAACTATAGGGTTGGACGTTCTATGTTGACTTAACCCATGGCGCTACCCATCTCACCGGATATAAAGAATAACCTAGCCTTGGACTTGGGTTCCTAGGTAACTTGAATAACCTAGGCTCTTATACCACAAAAATTATCACTCCCCGAGCGCAGAAGGAACTCGGTACGCGTGACAAGTTTATATCGATCATGTCAATCAGATCATAAGGAAATTCGACAAATAGACAGAGTGCACAAAAATAGAGACAATAACGAAGTCCTTTATTCCATTAATAAACCAAATATTTCAATTACATAATCCACTAGACCAAATAAAAGGGAAAATTACAATAATGACTCAAGAAAATAGGAAAAAGACACGACTAGATAGCAGTTTCAACAATCGGAATGGTTCTACTCTCTTCACTCGTGTCTATTCCCATCCGAATGATCTTCGTCATCGGAATCACCTGAAAAATAGGGGAAACACTAGGGTGAGCGAACGCTCAGTAGGAATTATATCTCAAGAACAATCTTGCTTTAAGTAAATAACATGTTACATGAACTAGGCATGATAGCTACGCATGAATAATGTCAAGAGTGGAATAACAAGAAGCAATATAGATGGACTAGCAAGATTTCAAGATACTCGTGTAAAGCTATCAAGAATTTCAAGCATGGAATATCAAGTCGTGTCATGAGAATTGGCTATTAAAAGTTCAAGCAAGTAAATACCTATTTCAGGCCACGCGGGTCAAGTCAAGTCAAGCACGAGATATTATGGATTGCCATAATCTAGAAAGTCATGCACTCCGGTGCAATGACACACCATGATCAATATAGCTCCCATGGGCACAAGTACTTTTGGGTGCTCCTCCCAGGATCAGATCGGGCCCCATTAATGCCAGCATTGAGTCATGTAAATATGTCGACATCCACTATAGTTATAGCCAATAGAATCCCAAAGGAATAAGTCATTGTTGGAATATAAGGCAGATTCACGGAATAAGGAGACCAAGAATAGAACTTTAGACAAGTATGACATAATGATAAGTCTCTCGTATGTAAAAACCAAGACATTCGTGAAACTGGGTAATTGGCGTCCACTCAGACCGCCACCAATTCCAGAATTGGCGCTCACTGGGGTGGCCGCTAATTCTGGGAACAGCACAGGCACTAATAAATAGCGACCACTCAAATGGTCGCTAATTCAATTAGCGTCCACTATCTGGTCGCCAATTCCAGATAGAGACAAACACTCACATATCACTAAAAATAGCGCTCTATGGTGACTAGGGTGTCATGTTTCTTCAGAGTGACATGACAATTAAGGTTCTAGGGTTTTGAGGGTACAATCTGCTCGGCTGTCTTGAGGGAATCCAAGGCTAGCGTAAACTTACGGAGGTCTCAATAAAGAAAGTAGCAGTCCGAAGGAAGGAATATCCCGCGGAGGGTCCAATCATCACCAAGAGTTGAGATGTAAGCGTGAAACAACGTGAAAACAGGGACTCCATCTCGGATGTGAGATAGAAGTGCCAAGAAGACCCGCGATATGAGCCAAAAACCTGATAGAAACTATGAGACAGGAAAATAGTGTCCATTCAGAAAGGCGTTATATCAAGAAATAGCGTCTTTTTAAAGAGTCGCTCTATCAATATTTTACAAATTTTTAAATTATTTTATAGTAATTGGTGTCCTTTCATAAAGGCGCTATATCTATAAATAGCATCCATGCTTCTGACGCAAATTCATGATTTTTCCATATTATTTTCTATTTTAATAATTTTTCAAGAAACAACGTCTCTCTACAGAGGCGCTATTTGTTAAGTAGCGACTGTTTGGACGGTCACCTATTCTTTTTAGTTGCAAAGCATTATACACCAGCCATATACGTTTATTGAGACAAAATACTATTCACTTTCTAAGATTGGCATGAACAGTAGCATAACGATGCTTACGAGGAATTTCAGGGAACTAAAGACATGGTCACGTAGAGAAAATTATGCAGATACTATGAACATGCTCATAATAATTTTTATACATCAGGTTACATAGTTATTTAATTTTAAAGATGTCACGCCCCGAGCGCGGAAGATACCCGGAATGCGTAACGAGTTTATATCAATCATGTCAATCAGAGTAGTAGTTTATTCGACACAAAGACAGAGTGCGCAAATATAAAGATAACCCAATCCATTAATTCCTTTAATAAGAATATGTTTTATTACAAACCAAATACTAGACTCTGTAAAAGAAAAATACATAGTTGACTCAAGAAAATATAGAAAAAGACTAGATGACACTGAAGAAGCTCTATCTCTTTCACTCTTGATTCTCCCCGTCTGTTTGGGTCTCGTCATCCGACTTACCTGAAAAGTAGGAAAACACTGAGTGAGCGAACGCTCAGTAGGAAATTATATCTCAAGAACTAGCAAGAGGTTTAAGTAATTACATCTTTCATGAATGCACTATAGCTATGCATGCTCGCATAAAACGACAAGATAGAAAGAGGATATAACAATTAGATAACAAGAAGAACTAGTCATGAACTTTCAAGAACTTATATCCAAAGATATCAAGATATTCAAGCAAGTACTTTATCATGTCGTGATGAAATTTGGCTATCACGTTTCAAGCACGCAAGTAATTACCCTTTTTCGGGCCACGTAAGTAATGTAATATCAAGTCAAGTACAAGATTTGTGGGATGTTCAATCAAGCTAGTCATGCACTTCGGTATAATGCCAATACCGTGATCAATCAACTCCCATGGGCACAAGTACTTTCGGGCGCTCCTCCCAGGACCAGATCGGGCCCTATATGCGCAGGCATTAATCATGTATTTGTAACATCCACTTTTGTATATAGCCAATATGGATTTTCAAGAATAAGCTTGTAGACACGTAGGATAGACTTTGATAGAATAGAGTCCAAAAATATAACTTTTGACATAGATAGGCGATAATAACGGTACAATCATGATTTTCGATAAAAAAAGGTGGAATTGGTTCCCTAACTTGGGTACCATGACAAGTAAGTATGGGCACTCTTTATATAGAATTGAGGTCCACATGAACAGCACCTCAATGGCAAGACGTCCTCATTCTTAATATAGAATTGAGGTCCACAAGAACATCATAACAAAGTTGATATAGAATTGGGGTTCACAAGAGCAGCATCAAATGGCATGATAATCTCATCCCATTAAGAGAATTCTCATGATATACGCTTAGCATAAAATGAGGGCCGATATACCATGTTTCTATTGAGTGACATGGCAAAATAGTGTAATGAGTTTTTAGGGTACAACCAGCTCAGTCGGCCATGAGAGAATCCAAGGCTCGAGGAGTCTTACGGAGGTCTCTATGACTAACTCGCTAGTCCTAAGGAACGGAATGTCCAGGGAGAGCTTGTATGTCAATGAGAGTTGAGAGGGTAATGCGATAAATCACCGTAGAAACGTGGGACTATACTCACGGAGTGGAGTAATAGTGCCGATATGTATATGTATATATATATAATGAAATTCTCGGTTAACAGTAATCAGTGAAACAGTAATGCAGGAAAATAGCGACTTTGGTAAAGTCATTTTTAATCAAATTAACGCCTTAATCAGGGGCGTTTATTTTAATTTTGACGACGCATACATTAGTCGTCCTTTCAATATTTCTATTTTACAGAATATCAATAATCTGGAAGTTTTAATAAAAACGCGCCCTGGACAGGGGCGTTATTTTACAGTATGTGCCCTGGTCTGGGGCGTCAGTTCAATAAGAAATGACCTTGACAAGGTCGTGATCTCAAGAATTTATCAATTTTTCAAATAATAAAATTTCAGGAAACGAGGTACGTGGTCATGACAAGATAAATAGCAGGATTTCACAGGTATAGTCATGCAACATATTATATTCATGGTTTCATAGATTTTTAAATATTAAACGTGGGTATTTATTAATTTCATAAAATTGACGACTCCTGGGCAGGGCGTCAAAACAAGAATTAGCGCCCTAGTGTGGGTCGCTTCTTTAAACTAGCGGCCTTGTCAAGGGCGTTTCTTTTTGAAATTTCATAGAAAACATCTGAAACCATAAAAGAACTATACGCATGCACGACCGATGATATTATTAAGATATTAAGCTAGTTTGGGCTACGATCTTGAGAAAACCTACCTTTTGATTATTAACTGGTGATCTGTTGAAGTAACGTGAAGGACTTGATGGGAATCCGATGCTCTGTTTCTAATGCAGAAGCAGAGACATCAATAGAGAAGAAACAGCCGCTGCAGAAAATAGAGGAAAACTTCCTCCTTTCACGGGTGTTGGGCTATAAGAGGAAAAAGAGAAGAGGATTAATTAGCCTTTATAGTATACGGTTGATGTCAAAGGATGAAGAAGAACTTACCGGTTCTTCACGTTCGATAGGAAAACTTGACAGGTAATCTACCCACGGATGAAGAACCCTCGTTCTTTAAGGAAGACATGAGCTCCTCAATCTGTGATAGAAGGAGAAAATGAAGAAGCATTAGCACTCTGCATGAAATCGAAAAGCAGAGTTTCAAGAAGAACATGTTGTTCTTCCCATACCTTAGAAGAACCGAACGCCAAAATAGCGATCAGGCTCAATTTAGGGGGTATTTATAGGATTTTTGAGGATCCTAATAGAGTTAGTGTTTTATTAGAAGTAATACTTCCATGATAGAGTCCTTACTATATTCCATTAAGTCGTACTAATCCATAAACCTTCCTTGGATAGTGTTCTGGTTCGAACGGAACACAAACTGAATTAACGTCCTAAGTGAGGGCGTCAATTTTTGAATTGACGCCTTTATAAGCGTCGTTTCTTGTTAAAAAGCGTCCAAGTAAAGGGCGTTACGTTCACTTGCCCTTTTATTTTATTTTGGTCGTTCAAGAATTGACGACCTCAAATGTGGGCGTCCTTTCTTAAATTCGCGCCTTGTATAAGAACGTTTCTTGTTAAAGTCGCGCCTTGATCCAAGGCGTTATTTTCATCAGGGTTTATTTATTCTTATTTTGGGTTTTATCATTTATTTTCTTAATCTTTTAATCTATTTTGATTTATCTACATTTATTTCTTTCTATTTTGTCAGGGTTGCTACACCCTCCCCCACTTAAAAGAATTTGGTCCCCAAATTCAATAGCACACATATATAAGTGGAGAGTGTAGAGCACATACCTTCTTAAAATAACTCTGGAAATCGTTTCCTCATGGATTCCTCGGTTTCCCATGTAGCTTCGTATTCGGAATTCTTATTCCATTGTACTTTTAGCATGGGAATAACCTTATTCCTTAGGGTACGTACTTCTTGATCTAGTATTTTCATGGGCTTCTGCTCATATGTGAGATCCTTCTGGATTACTAGATTTTCATGCTCAATAATATGTGATGAATCATGTACATACTTCTTTAACATAGATATGTGGAACACATCATGTACTTCGGACAATTGAGGAGGTAATGCGATGCGATAAGCAGCCTCGCCAACTCTTTCCAGTATCTCAAAAGGTCCGATAAACCTTGGTGTAAGCTTGCCCTTAACACCAAATCTCCGTATTCCACGTCCAAGCGATATCTTGAGAAATATATGATCTCCTACTTGGAATTCAAGATCTCTACTTCTTGTGTCGGCATAAGCCTTTTGTCTAGATTGAGCAACTTGCAGTCTTTCTCTGATCAATTGTATCTTCTCAGTAGTATCCCTTACCATGTCTGGACCTAACAGTTGTTTCTCTCCAACTTCGTCGCAGCATAAGGGTGATCGGCAACTCCTTCCGTATAAAGCTTCGAAAGGTGCCATTTGTATACTTACCTGGTAGCTATTATTGTATGCAAATTCAACCAGAGGCAAGTGATCATGCCAGCTTCCTCCAAAATCAATGATGCATGCCCTAAGCATATCTTCAACGACCTGATTAGTTCTCTCGGTCTGACCATCCGTTTGAGGGTGAAAAGCTGTGCTAAAATTAAGCCTCGTTCCCAACGAATGTTGTAGTCCCTTCCAAAAATGAGAAGTAAAACGGAGATCTCTGTCAGACACGATTGAGACAGGAACACCGTGTAATCGGACGATCTCCTTGATATATAATGCAACCAAAATATCAATTGACCATCGGCTCTTTATTGGCAAGAAATGCACCGATTTAGTCAATCGGTCAATAATAACCCATATTCCATCATGTCCTCCTTTTGATTTGGCTAGACCCATGATGAAATCCATACCAATATCTTCCCACTTCCATTTAGGAATATCAAGAGGATGTAGCTTACCAGCAGGCTTTTGGTGTTCTGCCTTGACCTGTTGGCATGTGAGACAGCGTGATACGTAGTCCGCTATTTCCCTTTTCATATTGGGCCACCAAAAATTTCTTTTCACATCTTGGTACATTTTGGTAGATCCTGGATGAATCATGTACCTTGATCTATGAGCTTCATCTAAGATCTTCTTCTTTAATTCTGGACAGTCCGGTATACAAATTCTATTTCTGAATAATAACCTTCCATCAGAAGTTAATTGGAAATCGGATTGTCCTTCCAATCTGCCCTTGATTTCTACCAATGTTGGGTCATCATCCTATAATGCTTGTATTTCAGTTATTAGGTCCGGCTGAACGCTTACATGAGATAGTGTGATATATTTGAAATCCGTGTCCATGCTTATATTGAGCTCAGAGAATTTCTTTAGCAACTTCCATTCTTGAATCATACAATTGGCTAACAATGCTCTTGGCTTACGACTAAGGGCATCTGCTACATGATTACCCTTTCCGGGATGATATTGTATGTTGAAGTCGAAGTCCTTGAGATATTCTAGCCAACGTCTTTGCCTCATATTTAGTTCCTTCTGAGAGAAGAGATACTTAAGACTCTTGTGATCGGAGTAGACAGTAAACTGCACTCCATATAGATAATGTCTCCAAATCTTCAATGCAAATACCACCGCGGCCAATTCTAAGTCATGGACCGAGTAGTTATCTTCATGTTTCTTTAATTGACGTGAAGAGTAAGCTATCACCTTTCCTTGTTGCATTAGGACACATCCGAGGCCAACGCCAGAAGCATCAGAGTATACCTCGAATTGCTCTCCTTCCACTGGTAAAGCTAGGACTGGGGCTGTAGTCAAATGATCCTTGAGAGTTTGGAAGCTTCTTTCACATTCCTCACTCCATTCATAACGGATCTCCTTGTGAGTTAACCTCGTAAGTGGCACGGCGATCTTAGAGAAATCCTTGATGAATCGACGGTAATAGCCGGCAAGACCTAAGAAACTCCTGATCTCGCTAGCATTGGTCGGTCTTTCCCAGTTTCTTACAGCTTCGATCTTAGAGGGATCTACAGATAAGCCATCCTTTGATATAACATGTCCCAGAAAAGTCACTTCTTCAAGCCAGAACTCACACTTGCTGAGCTTTGTATATAATTGATTTGTCCTCAATACTTGTAATGCAATCCTCAAATGCTCCTCATGCTCTTCCTTAGTCTTGGAATATATCAATACATCATCGATGAACACCACCACAAATTGATCTAGATGAGGTCTGAATATACTATTCATTAACTGCATAAAGGCAGCAGGGGCATTTGTTAGTCCGAAAGGCATAACAACAAATTCATAATGGCCATACCTGCTTCTAAATGCGGTCTTATGAATATCATCACCCTTGATTCTTAGTTGGTGATATCCTGACCTGAGATCAATTTTGGAAAAATACTTGGATCCTGAAATTTGATCGAATAACTCATCGATTCTCGGCAGTGGATACTTGTTCTTGATAGTGAGATGATTCAACTGTCGATAGTCGATGCATAATCTCATGGATCCATCTTTCTTCTTTACAAACAGTACAGGCGCACCCCACGGGGAAGTGCTTGGTCTAATGAATCCTTTCTTAAGAAGTTCCATCAATTGCTCCTTCAGCTCCTGGAGTTCGGCAGGGGACATTCTATATGGTGCTTTAGAAACTGGACCAGCACCAGGGATTAAATCGATGGTGAAGGCCACTTCTCTTTGTGGGGGTAATCCCGGCAAATCTTCCGGAAACACGTCTGGAAATTCTTGTACTATTGGGATATCTTCTATTTTGGTTTCCTTAGTTTCTTTAACTCTGACAAATGCAAGGAAAGATACACATCCTTTCCTTATTAGCTTGCTAGCTCGTAGAGCTGAAATGAAAGGGGATTTGCTTCGACTCTTGGGGCTAATAAAGATCAGTTCTGGAAATTCCTTGAAAGTAACCTTGCTATTGCGGCAATCGACCGTTGCCTGGTATTTGGATAACCAATCCGCTCCCAGTATGACGTCATACTCCTTTAGATCTAAACATATAAGATCAATAGGGAGATTTCTATCCTGAACCAATACTTCACAGTTTTGGTAATGGTGCGTGATATCAGTTTCGTTACCAAGAGGAGTAGACAAAACTAATTTTATCCATTCTGGCTCTATAGGTAACGGATCAGCGAACTTCTTGGAAACAATTGAATGTGAAGCACCAGTATCAATTAAAACATGTGCAGGCTTAGAACAAATTTTTAATGTACCTTCTACTAGTCCGCCTTCTTCTTGCTCAGTCTCTTTTATTGCATGCAGACGAGCGTTCTTGGTTACCGGGCACTTCCCGTCACCGGCTTGATCATTAAGTAATGGGCAATCGGGAATCCGATGATCGCGGCTCCCACAACGGAGACACGCTCCTAATTTTCTCCAGCATTCTTCTGCTTTGTGACCCGCCTTGTCACAATGCTTGCATATTATATTCGAAGGGGTAGTGGTGATGGAGAAAGGCTTGGTCTTCTTGGGCTTCTGATCTTGTGAAGAGGTACCTCCATTGCTAGGCCTTTTCTTGAAGTTGGGTTTAAAGGAACCCGAACTTGTAGCGTGTTCTTTCTTATCTTTCCCACGGATTCTATCTGATAGTTCCGTGGCGTCTTCCAGGAGTTTAGCTCGGCGCACTATCTAGGAATAGACCTGAATATCCATCGGCGCCAGCTGTGTAATATATTGGGGCCTGAGCCCATTAAGAAACCTTCTAGCCTTCATTTTCTCGGTACTAACTAAGTGCTTAGCGTACCGGGACAATCTAGAGAACTATGCCTCGTACTCAGCCACTGATAAGGATCGTTGCTTCAGTGCAGCAAATTCTGAGGCTTTCTTTTCCTAGACTCGGTCCGAAAAGTATTTATTGTTGAAATGTTCAACAAATTCTTCCCAAGTAACTTGGTCTTGATTTAAAGTAGCTTCTATTGATTCCCACCAACAGCGGGCGTCCCTTTCTAGTTGGAAGGTGGCTAATAAGACTTTGTCTTGATCTGTGCACTGCATAACACGGAATATACGTTCCGTCTCCCTGATCCAGTGCTCCGTGTCGTCCGGATCAGTAGAACCTATGAACTTGGGAGGGTTCATGTTTTTAAAGGTCTGGTGGAGACTTCCGGCTCGTTGTGCAACTCCCTATGCTACTTGTTGCAGCACCTGAGTAATGCCTTGAAGTGTACGCTGCCTGTCGCGCCACTGAGCACGTTCGGCAGCCATTGTCCTACAATTACAATAACTATATTAGTACTATACCATTTTATATAGTTATCTTTAAAGTCTTTCAGATCTATGTTGACTTTAACCTTGGTTCTACCCAATCTCACTGGTTAAAGGTTTAAACCTATCCTTGGACTTGGGTTTTACTAGGAATTGAATACCCTAGGCTCTGATACCACAAAAACTGTCACGTCCCGAGCGCGGAAGATACTCGGAATGCGCAACGAGTTTATATCAATCATGTCAATCAGAGTAGTAGTGTATTCGACACAAAGACAGAGTGCGCAAATATAAAGATAACCCAATCCATTAATTCCTTTAATAAGAATATGTCTTATTACAAACCAAATACTAGACTTAGTAAAAGAAAAATACATAGTTGACTCAAGAAAATATAGAAAAAGACTAGATGACACTGAAGAAGCTCTATCTCTTTCACTCTTGATTCTCCCCGTCTGTTTGGGTCTCGTCATCCGACTAACCTGAAAAGTAGGGAAACACTGAGTGAGCGAACGCTCAGTAGGAAATTATATCTCAAGAACTAGCAAGGGGTTTAAGTAATTACATCTTTCATGAATGCACTATAGCTATGCATGCTCGCATAAAATGACAAGATAGAAAGAGGATATAACAATTAGATAACAAGAAGAACTAGTCATGAACTTTAAAGAACTTATATCCAAAGATATCAAGATATTCAAGCAAGTACTTTATCATGTCGTGATGAAATTTGGCTATCACGTTTCAAGCACGCAAGTAATTACCCTTTTTCGGGCCACGCAAGTAATGTAATATCAAGTCAAGTACAAGATTTGTGGGATGTTCAATCAAGCTAGTCATGCACTTCGGTATAATGCCAATACCGTGATCAATCAACTCCCATGGACACAAGTACTTTCGGGCGCTCCTCCCAGGACCAAATCAGGCCCTATATGCGCAGGCATTAATTATGTATTTGTAACATCCACTTTTGTATATAGCCAATATGGATTTTCAAGAATAAGCTTGTAGACACGTAGGATAGACTTTGATAGAATAGAGTCCAAAAATATAACTTTTGACATAGATAGGCGATAATAACGGTACAATCATGATTTTCGATAAAAATAGGTGGAATTGGTTCCCTAACTTGGGTACCATGACAAGTAAGTATGGGCACTCTTTATATAGAATTGAGGTCCACATGAACAGCACCTCAATGGCAAGACGTCCTCATTCTTAATATAGAATTGAGGTCCACAAGAACATCATAACAAAGTTGATATAGAATTGGGGTTCACAAGAGCAGCATCAAATGGCATGATAATCTCATCCCATTAAGAGAATTCTCATGATATACGCTTAGCATAACATGAGGGCCGATATACCATGTTTCTATAGAGTGACATGGAAAAATAGTGTAATGGGTTTTTAGGGTACAACCAGCTCAGTCGGCCTTGAGGGAATCCAAGGCTCGAGGAGTCTTACGAAGGTCTCTATGACTAACTCGCTAGTCCAAAGGAACGGAATGTCCAGAGGAGAGCTTGTATGTCAATGAGAGTTGAGAGGGTAATGCGATAAATCGTCGTAGAAACGTGGGACTATACTCACAGAGTGGAGTAATAGTGCCGATATGTATATGTATATATATATAATGAAACTCTCGGTTAACAGTAATCAGTGAAACAGTAATGCAGGAAAATAGCGACTTTGGTAAAGTCATTTTTAATCAAATTAACGCCTTAATCAGGGGCGTTTATTTTAATTTTGACGACGCATACATCAGTCGTCCTTTCAATATTTCTATTTTACAGAATATCAATAATCTGGAAGTTTTAATAAAAACGCGCCCTGGATAGGGGCGTTATTTTACAGTATGCGCCCTGGTCTGGGGCGTCAGTTCAATAAGAAACGACCTTGACAAGGTCGTGATTTCAAGAATTTATCAATTTTTCAAATAATAAAATTTCAGGAAACGAGGTACATGGTCATGACAAGATAAATAGCAGGATTTCACAAGTATAGACATGCAACATATTATATTCATGGTTTCATAGATTTTTAAATATTAAACGTGGGTATTTATTAATTTCATAAAATTGACGACTCCTGGGCAGGGCGTCAAAACAAGAATTAGCACTCTAGTGTGGGTCGCTTCTTTAAACTAGCGCCCTTGTCAAGGGCGTTTCTTTTTGAAATTTCATAGAAAACATCTGAAACCATAAAAGAACTATACGCATGCACGACCGATGATATTATTAAGATATTAAGCTAGTTTGGGCTACGATCTTGAGAAAACCTACCTTTTGATTATTAACTGGTGATCTGTTGAAGTAACGTGAAGGACTTGATGGGAATCCGATGCTCTGTTTCTAATGCAGAAGCAGAGACATCAACAGAGAAGAAACAGCCGCTGCAGAAAATAGAGGAAAACTTCCTCCTTTCACGGGTGTTGGGCTGTAAGAGGAAAAAGAGAAGAGGATTAATTAGCCTTTATAGTATACGGTTGATGTCGAAGGATGAAGAAGAACTTACCGGTTCTTCACGTTCGATAGGAAAACTTGACAGGTAATCTACCCAAGGATGAAGAACCCTCGTTCTTTAAGGAAGACATGAGCTCCTCAATCTGTGATAGAAGGAGAAAATGAAGAAGCATTAGCACTCTGCATGAAATCGAAAAGCAGAGTTTCAAGAAGAACCTGTTGTTCTTCCCATACCTTAGAAGAACCAAACGCCAAAATAGCGATCAGGCTCAATTTAGGGGGTATTTATAGGATTTTTGAGGATCCTAATAGAGTTAATGTTTTATTAGAAGTAATACTTCCATGATAGAGTCCTTACTATATTCCATTAAGTCGTACTAATCCATAAACCATCCTTGGATAGTGTTCTGGTTCGAACGGAACACAAACTGAATTAACGTCCTAAGTGAGGGCGTCGATTTTTGAATTGACGCCTTTATAAACGTCGTTTCTTGTTAAAAAGCGTCCAAGTAAAGGGCGTTACGTTCACTTGCCCTTTTATTTTATTTTGGTCATTCAAGAATTGACGACCTCAAATGTGGGCGTCCTTTCTTAAATTCGCGCCTTGTATAAGGGCGTTTCTTGTTAAAGTCGCGCCTTGATCCAAGGCGTTATTTTCATCAGGGTTTATTTATTCTTATTTTGGGTTTTATCATTTATTTTCTTAATCTTTTAATCTATTTTGATTTATCTACATTTATTTCTTTCTATTTTGTCAGGGTTGCTACAAAAGATGTGTCAATTATTAAATAGGTTATAAGTAAATAGCGTCAATGAGTTGGTCACTCATTAATTGGCGGCCAGCAGACCGTCGCTAATTCAAGAATTAGCGCCCGCCTGCTCGGTCGTTCATTAATCAGTGGCCAGCAGACAGTCTCCGATTCAACAATTTTCGGCCACTGTAGGGGTTGCTATTCTCATGCAAACAACAAACCGTTCCTATGTAAAATATGAAGAAACATGGATCATGGAGACGAGATATTAAGCAAGATGCATGCAACACCTATTATTATAATCTTATGCTATAGTTCTTGAGAAAACCTACCTTTTCTTTGACAGAAGAGAACGAAGATGAGGAAGCAGAGGGAAGCAGAGAAACAAGGAAGAGGAAGATGACTTCTTCGTTCAGCAACAGTAGCAACAACCGTGGCAGCATAGGAAGAAGACGTAGTGCGGCCGCTACTGCAGCGGCATGAATAGAGGAAGAAGTAGCTCATTGGATGAAGCTCTTCCTCATGTATGGAAGACGATGAACAACAAGAAGACGACAGATCAATAGCTACAACAGCAGGCTCCTGTCGATCGCAGGGGTCTTATTTATAGGGCTTTGGTGCTTTTCGAATCCTACTAGGCACATGGTATCCTAATGAGATTTAAATTCCCACGTAAAGAATCCTAAAAGGTTTTGAACTTTCCATGCTAATCGTCTTCTTGCCATATCCTCAGCCACCCTGATGTGAAACTGCCTTGGGGGTGATAATCACAAGACCGAGGACCCCACAGACCTAGCAAGCAAGCGATGCAACAGACTGGCAACTTCCCTCGAGCGGACTCACCCGCGTAGCGTGCACCCGGGTCCGTAGGTGGACCGACGATGGGGATGAGGGTCCGAGGTTGGACCTTGAGATTCCAGGGTGTTGGCTAGCTTAAGATTGAACCCCCAAGGGTCCCGGGATGCCCACTCTCGCAGGCGGCCAGCACGCCGAGAGCGTGTGATATAATGGCTCTCTCGCAACTCGCCCGCGGTAGTCACTCAATTATAAGCAAATTCAGGATCGGTCCCTCTCTCACCGCCGACGGCACTAAGATGCAATACTAATTAAGCAAATGAAATTAACAAAGAGAAGTGTTCAATAGCTCACCTGGTCGGTGTGAAGACACCGACCGCAGCCGAAGATGAGGGCGAGCGGGGAGGCGTGGGTACGCACCCGCACGCTGCGTCGATGCCGCTTGATCTGAAAATTTATAGAGTACACCACTACTCCTCGTGTAGGAGGGTTGGACAAGGGGTTGTGGATAACATTATACAGTCAAACACTACCTCCACGCAGGGAGGGGTGGTAAGCCGGCCAGGTGGGAAGGGGAGAATCAATCTAGGAACTTAATCAAAGAAAAACAATGGTTCTGTCCACCCTCTGGAACAGGGGACAAGCGTTCGAAGTCGGCGCAGCTGCGGCCTCTCCCGAACTCCGTTGTCGACAAAACCAGTTGGAGATCCTTCATAGTTGACCCAGAAAGACATCCAATTTTTGGGGGAACTTCTGAAAGCCATTGCTGGTCGGGGAAGAGGCGCGAACAGGGGCTCTGCTTGCTGGTTCTGGTAGCTTCTGCACCCCTACATCTGGAAGATGAGGCTACCACGGACGCTCCTCAGCTCCGATTTAGGCTTGGCCGAAGTCACTGGATTCGTTATTGAGTCCTCTTCGAATATAGATCCACGGGAGTGCTAGAGGAGGTCGGAGTAGATAGAGACAGCCCGAACAGTGATCGAGTGTCTGTTTAGTCTCAGGAGGAGCAGAACTGCGCACCCGGGGAAGAAAAATGAGAACTCCTAGCTCCGGATGCCGAATGGGGTTTCGCTTCTTGATCCTGGAAGTAGACTTGTCGTAGAAGATGTCAGGAAATCACCACCTCCAGATCCTCAAGAGGATGGCCATGGTAAAACTTGATCTGGAGCTCTGGTTCTCTGCCTGAGTTATTCTGCGCAGTTGAGGAAGAATTGCTCTCACGGGCAGCTCGGTGTTTGGACAAAGACGAAACCATGTCGGCTACGAAGCTGACTGGATGACGATTCCAACGTTATATGGTACGCCCCCTGAAGCTTCACGATGATGCTGTGGCCGCTGCTGCAAGTTGCTGATACACTACTATCTACGAACTGGCCTGTGCAGAGTGGTGATAGGTGATGGGAAATGGGGGTAGATGAGAGGGGAAATGAGGTGGATGTGTGTGGGGGCAACCCCTGGCTGTGAGGGGGTCTGGGAGGGAGTGTTTCAAGGTGTAAGAGTGGCAGAATGGGGGCTGGAAGGTAGTCTAGCAGGTGGAGGGAAGGGAAGTTACGAATTTGGTGTTTGGAGGGGATAGGGAAGGAGTATTTGAAAATGGGTTTAGGGGTGGGATTAATTTCTGGTCTTGGGGATGGGAAGAGGTGTGTGGGGAAGGGAAAGGATGCTTGGGGAGTGGGGAATTCTCCCTTGGGAGATGAGGGAGGTGCTTGGGGAAGGGTAGTGGGTGGTTGGGGGTTGGAGGGTGGCTTGGAGATTGGTGGATTCTACCTTGGGGGTTGGGGGGACTTGAATAAGTGTATGGGGAAGGGGGGGATATTAATGAAGAGTAAATGGGGAGGAGAGAGAAGAAAATTTGAAATTTGGGGGTGGGAAGAGAGAGAGAGAGGGGGGACCCCTTAGAGAGAGAGAGAGTGTGTGTGTGTGTGTGAGAGAGAGGGGAATCCACCCCTTAGAGAGAGAGAGAGGGAGAGAGTGATGGAGAATCCACTCCAATTGAACTAGAACACTCAATTTTTGATTGACCAAAAGATTACAAATGAGGGATTGGGGTGGTCTATTTATAGGCACTCATAATTTCCTAGGACTAAAATGACCCTGACTAAACAACTAATGACCAAAGCAGTCCAAGGGAGGGCGCCCCTGGGCCAAGCCCACTAGTTGGGCCTAATAGATAACTTAATTAACCACATGACTCAAGACTTAGGTAAATGACCCTTATACCTAGGTACCAGACTCAAATAAAGAGAAAATTACATAGTTTATGACTCAAATAAACTATAAAAATTACATGGATAGACTCAGAAAAATGTGAAGAACACAATGGCGCAAACCGTCGATCCATCAGTGCTTCGTAAAATGTGGAGGGGTAAGTGATGCCCCCATCATACCCCCGGGCTGGGGAGAACTTGACCCCGTCGAGTATGGGTCCACCGGGGAAGTGGTACACCAAATGTAGCTTCGGATGAGCCACGATCTCCAAACTCAACCCCGCGTCCATGGCCGGGGGATGGCACTTCAGCTTCACAAAGTGGCATGGACACACCCTCATGCTGGTAATGATACCTTTCTTGCCTAGTATTACCTCCGTGTGCACACGTCGGGCTCTCAGGCTGATTTTTGGTGGCTCTCCGGGGGTGTCCCTCTTGAAGGAAGGTATATGCTCAAAGCACTCACTAGGATCCACCGCAGTGCCTATATAGGGTGCCGGATCCGCCACGTGGGAGATGGGGTGAATCCCAAATCCCATCGGTAAGTCCAACCCGTAAGCCGGGTTACCAAAGCCACTCGGAACTTGGCAAGGTCCAAGTCCTCATGCCCTCAAATTAGAGGTGACCCTAGCGTGGAGCCACTCCAAAGTCATCATCGCCAAGTTTCCAACTTGGAATTCCAAGTGGCGCTCGCGACCTTTTGCCCGCTTCTTGTGATTCTCACCGCTCAATACTCATGCAATGTACTACGATGCGGTGTGAGGAGGAAATGTATGATATGCAAAGGTGGACCGGGGCAGCCAAATGTAGACCTATCATGCATTGATGTCATAGGTGGACCGGGACAATCATAGGTGGACCGATCATGCCTTGATGTTATATGGACCTTGATGAACTTAGGTGGGCCGGGGCAGCCACAAGTGGTCCTATCATGCATGGAGTTTATAACAATGGTTGGAGGGTTAGGGCATCCGTAGGGGAATCTATTGTGCATGGGTATAGCAAATGTCGGGGGTCCCGAACATCCGTGAATGCTCCTAACATGCTTAAGACCCTTGATGAATGAAGGTGGACCATTACATCCGAATATGGACCACTCATGCTTCCTACTTGACATGTGGGTGATATGAATGAATGGACCCAACATAGTGTTCATGCCAAGTGGCGTGGTAAGCCTAAACACATGCATGCTTATCCCAAAGGTGACTTCTATGTGCAAAGGTGTGGGATAACCTTTGAACTTCCATGTGAAAGGGTCAAAGGGGTCAAAGAAGGTATGTGACATGAAGTGGGGCACTTCATTGTTTCCTAGGTGTATTTCACCCATGGTCATGGTTCCCTTGGTGTGGACCGGGTCTTGGGAGAGGTGGGCTTGGTCCAACATGGTTGGTTGGGGTAGGAAAGGATGGTGGTGAGTAAGGTGGGTGGGTATAGGAAGGGATCGAAGGGGTCATGGTAAGGGTCACCTAGGGAGAGGAACTCTAGGTCCTCATGGTCCTCACATAGTGGTGAGTCATCATCCTCTAATGAAATAATTGGGCCGAAGTCTTTGGTGGGATGGTCGGCCATGAATGGAGGGCTTGACATTCTATCCGAGATAAGCAAACTCTAATTCATGGATAGCATCGGGCTCTTCGGGTGTAGGGAGGAATAGAAGGAGGTCGCTCATATAGCAACCAACGGTGCAAACCGAGGTGATAGACCCGACACATAGGTGTAGGAAGTCAAGGCTCCTAGGTCGGTCGGTCATTGTGGTCAACATGCCAGTCAACTCCATTTTCCATGCTAGGCCCTTAAGAAGATCCCCTAGTGTCTCCACTTGGTAAGATGATTGGATGGTGGTACGATAGGAGATGAAGGGCACTATGGGGAGGTGTCGCTCCAAGGAAGGGTGGGCCATGATCGGGTGAGCTGGACTCTTCTTTAACCATCTAGCCAAGGACCCACATATGATGAGTTCACTCCCAACTAGAGGAGAGGGCATAGAGTGAAGATCATAATGCGAGGCTTTGTCCTCGTCTTGGGCATGTGTTTCCTTCAAAGTGGGGGTTGGACCCGGGGTGTTCACCACTATAGGGTCGGGGGTGGAAGAGCGATTGGTTGAAGAGGTTTGGATTGAGGTGCGTAGATCTTTCTAAGATCGGTCCTCATTTCATCCCAAGATTCAATGGGTGCTTCCCCTTTGACTTCTCTCAAACCTACAATGTTCTCCCATTCTTTCCTAGCTTGGTGCTACAGCAAACTCTTGGCATAGTTGACTTGCATAGGCCCTGATAGAGTGAACCTCCCAAAGTGTCGATCTATGGAGTCCTCCCACTCTAGATATATACTAGGGTGGGTTCCGTCAAACACAAAGGCTTCTAATGGGCCTAAGAGTGGCGAATATGCCAAGTATGATGTAGTCATGATGGTGGACAAGGGTGATGCACCGGGTGACTCAAAAGGTAAATGCGCCCTAGGACCAACTTGATAGAGACAAGTTGTGAACTTGCTCTGATACCAAATTGATGTGAAACCACCTTGGGGGTGATAATCACAAGACCGAGGACCCCTCAAACCTAGCAAGCAAGCGATGCAACGGACCGGCAACTTCCCTCGAGCGGACTCACCCGCGTAGCGTGCACCCGGGTCCGTAGGTGGACCGGCAATGGGGATGAGGGTCTGAGGTTGGACCTTGAGATTCCAGGGGGTTGGATAGCTTAAGATTGAACCCCAAGGGTCCCGAGATGCCCACTCTCGCAGGCGGACAGCACACCGAGGGCGTGGGATATAATGGCTCTCTCGCAACTCGCCCGCGGTAGTCGCTCAATTATAAGCAAATTCGGGATCGGGCCCTCTCTCACCGCCGACATCACTAAGATGCAATACTAATTAAGCAAATGAAACCAGCAAAGAGAAGTGTTCAGTAGCTCACCTGGTCGGCGTGAAGACGTCAACCCCAGCCGAAGAGGAGGGCGAGTGGGGAGGCATGGGTACGCACCCGCACGCCGCGTCGATGCCGCTTGACCTGAAAATCTATAGAGTACACCACTACTCCTCACGCAGGAGGGTTGGACAAGGGGTTGGGGATAACGTGATACAGTCAAACACTACCTCCACGTAGGGAGGGGCGGTAAGCCGGCCAGACGGGAAGGGGAGAATCAATCTAGGAACTTAATGAAAGAAAAACAACAGTTCTATCCACCCTCTAGAACAGGAGATAGGCGGTCGAAGTCGATGCCGCTGCGGCCTCTCCCAAACTCCGTTGTCAACAAAACCAGTTGGAGATCCTTCGTAGTTGACCCAAGAAGACGTCCAATTTTTGGGGGATGTCTGGAAGCCGTTGCTGGTCGGGGAAGAGGTGCGAACAGGGGCTCTGCTTGCTGGTTCTGGTAACTTCTGCACCCCTACATCTATAAGACAAGGCTACCACGGACGCTCCTTAGCTCCGATTCAGGCTTGGTCAGAGTCACTGGATTTTTTTGTCGAGTCCTCTTCAAACAGAGATCTACGGGGGTGCCATAGGAGGTCGGAGTAGACAGAGACAGCCCAAAAAGTGATCGGGTGTCTGATCAGTCCTAGGAGGAATAGAACTGCGCACCCGGGGAAGAAAAATGAGAACGCTTAGCTCCGGATGCCGAACGGGGTTCCGCTTCTTGATCCTGGAAGTATACTTGTCGTAGAAGATGTCAGCCAATCACCGCCTCCAGATCCTCAAGAGGATGGACGTGGTCGAACTTGATCTGGAGCTCTAGTTCTCTGCCTGAGTGGTTCTGTGAAGTCGAGGAAGAATTGCTCTCATGGGCAGATCGTTGCTTGGACGAAGACGAAACTACCTCGGCTACGAAGCTAACTAGACGACGATTCCAACGGTATATGGTACGTCTCTTGAAGCTTCACGATGATGCCGTGGCCGTTGCTGCAAGTTGCTGATACACTGCTGCCTGCGAACTGGCCTGTGCAGAGTAGTGATAGGTGATGGGAAATGGGGGTAGATGGGAGGGGAAATGAGGTGGATGTGTGTGGGGGCAACCCCTGGCTGTGAGGGGGTCTGAGAGGGGGTGTTCCAAGGTGTGAGAGTGGCAGAATGGGGGCTGGAAGGTGGTCTAGCAGGTGGAGGGAAGGGAAGTTGCGAATTTTGTGTTGGGAGGGGATAGGGAAGGAGTATTTGAAAATGGGTTTAGGGGTGGGATTAATTTCTGGTCTTGGGAATGGGAAGAGGTGTGTGGGGAAGGGAAATGATGCTTGGGGAGTGGGGAATTCTTCCTTGGGAGATGAGGGAGGTGCTTGGGGAAGGGTAGTGGGTGGTTGGGGGTTGGAGGGTGGCTTGGAGATTGGTGGGTTCTAACTTGGGGGTTGGGGGGGCTTGAATGAGTGTATGGGGAAGTGGGGGATATTAATGAAGAGTGAATGGGGAGGAGAGAGAAGAAAATTTGAAATTTGGGGGTGGGAAGAGAGAGAGAGAGGGGGGACCCCTTAGAGAGAGAGTGTGTGTGTGTGAGAGAGAGGGGAATCCACCCCTTAGAGAGTGAGGGAGATAGATATGGAGAATCCACTCCAATTGCACTAGAACACTCAATTTTTGATTGACCAAAAGATTACAAACGAGGGAGTGGGGTGGCCTATTTATAGGCACTCATATTTTCCTAGGACTAAAATGACCCTGACTAAACAACTAATGACTAAAGCAGTCCAAGGGAGGGCGCCCCTGGGCCAAGCCCACTAGTTGGGCCCAATAGACAACTTAATTAACCACATGACTCAAGACTTAGGTAAATGACCCTTATACCTAAGTATCGGATTCAAATAAAGGGAAAATTACATAGTTTATGACTCAAATAAAATATAAAAATTACATGGATAGACTCAGAAAAATGTGAAGAACACAATGGCACAAGCCGTCGATCCATCAGTGCTTCGCAAAATGTGGAGGGGTAAGTGGTTCCCCAATCACACCCTCTCCATTTTGTTTGAAAACCCTAATTCCTCATGCACGTTCGAAGGTGATAGCACTTTGGTGTTTTGTGTAAAGCCCATAAGTACGCATGCATTTATGTTTATATCCTCAAACCTTTTGACAACCGTAAGGCACTACAAGAAAAAGTGGTATTAGAGACAGAAATTGTCGACGGATATATTTCCGTCGGAATAGGAGTCGTAATTTTTGACGGATAAAATTCCGTCGGACATTGCATCGGTATTTCCGACAGACAAGTATATGTCGAAAAATCTGTCGGAATTGCCGACGGTTATTAAGACAGAAACTTTTCGTCGGAACATTTACGTCTAAATTTGTCGACGGATAAAGATAACGTCAAAAAATCGTCGAAACTTCCAACCATATTTTCGACTGATACAATCCCATTAGAAATCCAATTTGTCAGCCCGGAAAGCTATTTTTTGATATTTTTCCCTTTTAAACTTTTTGACGGACTAAATTTTCATTCGAAACATCGTCAGCAACCTATTTTTCACCCTTGTTTGTTATTTGTCACCCTAGTTCTTTATTTGTCACCATTGTTCGTTATTTGTCACCTTTAAAACTTTCCGACGAAAAAATGTTTCGTCGAAAAGTCCGTCGGTGATTGTTATTTGTCACCATTATTCGTACTTTGTCACCCTTACATCTTTCCAATGGATAAATGTTCCGTCGAAAAGTCCGTCGGCAACCTATTTTTCACCCTTCTCGTTATTTGTCACCCTTGTTCGTTAGTTGTCACCATTGTTCATTATTTGTCACCCTTACAACTTTCCGATGGAAAAATGTTCCGTCGGAAAGTCCGTCGGTGATCGTTATTTGTCACCATTATTCATAATTTGTCACTCTTACATCTTTCCGATGGATAAATGTTCTGTCGAAAAGTCCGCCAACAACCTATTTTTCACCCTTGTTCGTTATTTGTCACCATTGTTCGTTATTTGTCACCCTTACAACTTTTCAATGGAAAAATGTTCCGTCGGAAAGTCCACTAGTGATCGTTATTTGTCACCATTGTTCGTAGTTTGTCACCCTTACATCTTTCTGACGGATAACTGTTCCGTTGGAAACACCGACGTAAACCTATTTTTCACCCTTGTTCGTTATTTGTCACCCTTGTTCGTTATTTGTTACCATTGTTCATTATTTGTCAACCTTACAATTTTTCGACGAAAAAATGTTCCGTCGGAAAGTCCGTCGTTGATCGTTATTTGTCACCATTGTTCGTAGTTTGTCACCCTTACATCTTTCTGACGAATAAATGTTCCATCAGAAACACCGTCATAAACCTATTTTTCACCGCTCTTCGTTATTTGTCACCCTTGTTCGTTATTTGTCACCATTGTTCGTTATTTGTCACCCTTATATCTTTCCGACGGATAAATATTCCGTCGGAAAGTCCGTCGGTGATACACTATAAATATGTTTATGATGGAAATAAGTTCCATCCGTAAGCTGTTTGAAAATCTCAGTTTCCCACCCAGATCGACCCCTTTCCCCCCCACTCTCCCTGTCACTCACACTTTCTGTAATGCCCCAGGTTTTTCGGATATATTTCAGATCAGGATCCGTGGGTTTCGGATCACTTTCGGGGTCTCGGAGAGCGTTTTGTGGTTTACGCGTATTTTTCTCTGCCGAGCCTTCAGAACCCTGTATAGGGTGAACCATTGCGTTCTCCAACTCCAGGACGTCACTAGCACGTAGAGCGTGTTTCGAGGATTGGGAAAATCATTTTTCCTAATTTTTTACATTTTTTGGATTTTTTAGATTTCTATATAATAAACCATTTTCCTTTTCATTTTCCTTCTTTCTTCTTTCTTCCCCTCCCCTTTTCTCTGCCGTGACACCCCAGCTACCCCTCCCGACCGTTGCCCCCACTCCCCCGTGTGGGAACGCGGTGCCCCCTCCTTCGCCGACTGCAGATGGTGGACCGAGGCGGCGGCGTGGTGACGACGACGGTGATGAGGCGAGTGCGGCGGTGGTGATCTCGCGGCGAGGGCGTGGTGTTCGTGGTTTGATCGAGATTTGGAGATCGGTGGCGATTCGAAGGTTCTTGGGCTTCCTTGAGGTAGGGGGACAGATCCTTATCCTCTTTCCTACTTTCCCCGTGATTTCTAGGTCGGGGAGAGGTCGAGAGGGGCGCGTTTCATGCCGAGAAGGGAACATCCATATTTGGGGTTCGAGCGCCGGATCTAGTGTTTTTTGAGATTTTTGATCAATCTATGGGCATGGAATGATGCTAGAAGGGGAGGGGAAGAGTTCCCCTTTGTTTCCCCATCATCTGGAGGTGATTGGGGCGTCGTTTGGATTTTTCTGCCGTTCACGCCGTTTTCACGTTCGGATTGAAGTTGCGGTCCTACCAGAAACCACCTTCTTCATAAGGTGATCCTCTGGGGGGCCGCTATTTGTCTCGGAGTGTCGGTTGCAGGTTGCGGTCCTGAGGACACTGCCACCCCTAGTTGTGGTCTTACGACTGACCACTACCCTTGGGTAGTGGCCAGCCATCGACCGTTTCTATGGTTGGGTCAACGCACCCTCGGGGTGCGTGATATGACCGTTGGGGGGGACCCCTGCCAGGTTGCGGCAAGGGCATGGCCATTTCTTGGTGGTTGCGGTCGGATAACGACAATAACGACCCGAAATCTGAACACCGGGAAGGCCCGATAGCCCGAATCTCGAACCGCCACCCACGAGACCGAAGACTCGGAAGGGTTGAAAGGATGGTGTGGAGATACACAAGAATCTAAAATAATTACAGAGTTATGCAATTAAATGAATTAAGTAGGAAGAAATAAGTAACATTAATTAAATTACATGATCCACAAAATAACAGCAGTCTAACAAAGACAGTAGTCCACAATTAGTACAGTCCAAAGAGAAAGGTACAACTACACGGGGCATACCCCAGCCTGGCAACTGGCAACTAACCCTGGGCACCTGAACCACATGGAGCCTTTGAAGTGCTCCCCTAAAGCCTCGTCTCACCTGAAACATGGTGAAAACATGTAGGGAATGAGCCTCAAAACACGAGGCTCAGTAGGGATCATCCGGTCCCCACCTTGCAAACCGAGAAACTGCGTGGAAAGTAACTACAAGCTACTACGACAGCTAGTACCAAACACACGGCATGAAAATCGAGACAATTCTTCAAAAGCCAAAGAGTCACTACCAGACAAAGATAGGAGTACCAACCCACTAGAAGCAAGGTCGGATACGTCCACTGACGGCTGAAACCGCGCCTCGGGTGTCTCCCTCCGGCCCAGCGGGAACTGAGACACCGTATAAGTAACCATAGAACAGGTGACTAGCTGGGGTCGCACTCGTCAGCGCGGGTCCACTACCCCAAACCACGTATGCACACACAGACCATACGTCCTAGGTCTGGCCCTATGACTGGTTTTCCCCTAAGCCGGACTCTGGCATCAAACGTGGAGCCCTACAGAAACCAGTCTAAAAACCATCTCTCGGGGTAGCCTCGCCACCACTCCCTAGTGGGACCACTCGCGTGTCGGAAGGCTATGACTAGTGGAGGGTCACTGAAAGAGTAGACTCTCTAGTCAACGGAAAATAACGTCTAAACTAGACAAAGTACAAGGGTCGCTCCTCATACCGACACCGACTCACAATGACATAAGCCGAGAACACCAGCTCCCAGGATCCCACGACGCCCTACATGTGGCCCCCACATGATGCCCAACATCAGTCAGACCACGGGTCAGCACGCGGATCATGATCCACTAACCCGGGACTCGAATCGGCAAAGCATAATTCTGGTTGGACATAAACCCCTAGCGGTCCAACTTTGGGCCGCCAAAGAGGCTAGCGGTCCAAGATTGGGCCGCCACATGGACTGTAGCGGTCCAGCCTTAGGCCGCCACACTCTGGGTTCCAAAAGAAATGGCGGTCCTACCTAGGTCCGCCACAGGGATGAGGCGGGCATACCTTCGGCTGCCACACCCCAAAAATCCCCAACGGTCAGAAATCAACGGTCAACTCGCCCTCTGGCGGTCTGACCTTAGACTGCCACACCTTTTGGCGATTTATCGTGCAGCCGCCAGACGACATGGGGACCTACCGATAAAACAGTGCCCTGTGGCACTCCCACCCTGGGCCGCCACAGGCTCTGGCGCACCTACCCTGGGCCGCCAAAGACTCTGGCGGTCTCTGGAAGGATCGCTAAACCAACCCGACAACGGGCCGGCGGGAAGAGATCCAAAAACTCGTTCCACGCCCCGATCATCCACGGATGAAGGGGAAAATAAGGGGGAAGCTCCCCTATAACCCCTAGCATGCATCTACGCCCTCGAATCGGTCCGAAACGCGACGAAATGGTACATCGGCACACAACCCCAAAAAAATGGATGTTGCCCTACCCGGCTCAAAAACGCCCCTTTCGACCTCTCCTCGGCCTACAAATCACGGGGGACGACGGGATGAGCATGGGGATTCGTCTCCCTACCTCAATGGAGCTAGAGCTCTGCCGAAATGCCGCCGAACGTAAAGAAGAAGCTTTTAGAACCCTCGAACCTTCACGAAATCCCATGAGCCGCAAGCCACCACGATCGCCTCGCCGCCGCCGTCGCCGCCACGTCGTCGCCTCACTGCCATCTGTACCTAGAGGGGAGTGCCGACGTGGTCACGCCGGAGGAAGAGAGGGGGAAGAAGGGGGTGCGGTCGCTCACGGGAGAGAAGGAAGAGGAAGAAAGAGAAAGGGAAAGAAAAAAGGAAAAAGAAATGGGGTTATATAGAAAATTTGGATTTTCCAAAAAATACAAAAAATAGAAAAACATATTGCCGCGATCGTTGGAACACACTAGTCGTTGTGGTACCATCCCTGAGTAGGTGAACGACTCGATTTACCCGCTACGGGGTTCCGTAGGTCCTGTCAGGGAAAAACATGAGAAACCGCGGAACACGTTCCGGGACCTCCGAAACTGATCCGAAACACACGGATCCAAACCCGAAAGATGTCCGAAAGATAACCCCGGGAAAAATGAGAATAAAATCTCCGAGAAAATAGATGCAAGAGCCAAGAAGAGGGATCTGAAGGGTCCGGGATATTACAGCGACCGCCCCATTGTGGTAGCGGCCAGGTGATGGTCCGCCGCCTCACCCCCGGGGTTCGCCAAGTTGCGGCCATGGAATGGCCGCCTCTTCCTATTTGCGGTCTCAGGAAGATCGCTAGGGCCAAGTTGCTTTCCAGGGCTGGCCGCCACTTGTAGTGACGGTCCAGGGAGGACCGCCACTCTGTTTCCGTCACGACCGGGGCTTCTATTGTGTCGCGTGAACCTCCGAATGAGCTGATTTTCAGGTTCCTTGTGGCTTGTGGCCAGAGGGTTACCTCGAATACCCAGTGAGAGCCATAGGTACGCCAAGGGGTCCCCGGAGGAGTAAGTCACCTCGATTGGCATGCCCACGTGACTTGAGAGTCGATTAGACCTCATCCGTGCCTCGGGCATCCGTGTCCCCCGATTTGTGTCACCGAGAGTCGGTGTTGGTACGGAGGGCCGTCTCCATACCTCGTCTGTGGTTATCCGATGGTTCCCGTTACTTAGTGAGTTCATACCTCTAGTGACATGTCCACTAGTCGTAGCCTTCTTACAGCACGCGTGTGCTAACCCACCCGGGAGTGGTGGAGTGGCTTACTCGAGAGAGATGATTTTAGGCTGGTTACCGTAGGGCTTGTTCGCGTAGCCTGAGTTCGGGCTTGGGGTAAGAACCAGCTAGAGGATGTGACCTAGGGCGCATGGTCTGTGTGTGCACATGTGGTTGGGGGCGTCGGACCTACGCTGAAGAGCGCGACCACAACTAGTCCTTGTTCGTGGTACTTATTGTGTGTCTCAGTTTCTGCCTCGAGCGTGTAGGGAGACACTGGGGCGCAGTGTAATATGTCAGGGGACGTATCCGACCTTGCTTCTAGTGGGTGGTGCTCCTGTCTTCTGGCAGGTACAAACCTATCTTCCCATCGGACAGCGATCGGTTTGTTCGGTATAGTACGTAGTGAGATTTTTCGTTTATTTATTATTGTTGTTATTGCCGTACTTCTATTATTTAGCGTTACTTTCCTTGCTGTCTTGTTTTCCTCGTTGTGAGGTGGGGGTCTACGGGATCCTTACTGAGCCAATGAGATGTGGCTCACCCCTGTATTTTCAGGTGAGGCGAGGTTGGCGGGGAGCGCGTCTGAGGCTCAGCGTGGTTCCAACAGCCGGGGTTAGTGCCAGTTGCTAGAGCTGGGGTATGCCCCGCGTACTTGTACCTTTCTTTCTGTTGGCTGTACTTATTTTGGACATGAGATATTCTGGACCTTGTAGCTATTTAATGAGTCCTTATTTAATTCCATGCATTTTATTTAGTTCATTGTGTTAGCTCTGTAGTTATTTTAGATTCTCGTGTACCCTCATACCATCCTTTAACCCTTCCGAGTCTCCGGACTCGTGGGTGGCGGGCCGAGGTTCGACTCATGTCGGTTCCTTTTTGGTACTCGGATCTCGAGTCGTTACACTTTCCCCCCACCCTCCCTCTCACTCTCTCTTTCCTCTGTCTCCCTGCCGCCGTCATAGCCGGAGCCCTCGCCATCGCCATCGCCGTGGCCGTCCTAGCCATCGCCGTCGACCGTGGCCGTCGTGATCCTCGATTGTCGAATCTCACCATTGCCGTCCTCGCTCCGGTAAACCCCCTCCCTCTCGCCCCCCCCCTCTCTCTCTCTCTGTAACACTCTCCCTCTCTTAGTCTCCCTCTCCCGCTCCATCACGCCCTCTCTTTAACACATGCACACACACACCCGGTAGAGGGGGCGCTGGCCAGGGGTGGTCGACCCCCTCCCTCTCCCTATCTCCCTCCCCCTCTCTGTGTTGGCCGTCTCCCTCTCTGTGTTGGCCGCCCTCCCCCTCCCTGCTCCCGCCCTCTCTCCCTCTCCGATTGGCCCCCCTCTCGTTGGCCCCCCTCACAGACACACGCACACACGCACACACACACACACGCACACACACACACACGCACGCACACACGCACACACGCACACATAGACACAGACACACGCACATACACACCGTTAACACCTCTCTCCCATTGGCCCCCCTCTCCCTCCCTGCTCCCGCCCTCTCTCACCGTCATTGTCTCACACACGTAGATAAAGTAATTTATTTTTATTTTATTTAATACATTTTTTATTCATCGTAGGATAATCGGTCGTGGGGAGGGGAACGAAAAAATCAGAGATTTTTTTGCGAATAAATAGTAAGTAAAAATTTGATTTCATTTTTATATGTTGTTTCATTTTATTTTAATTTATGTAATCTTACTTAGATTTATTGTTAGGATTTCTTGTTTAATATTAACTAAATTAGAGAGGGAAGGGGGGCATGGAAGGGAGGGTGGGAGGGTGATGGGAGGGGTGGGGAGGAGGATGAAGGAAGGGTAGGGAGGGGAAAGGGGGGCTCGGCGGGATATGGCGGCAGAGGGGAGGGGAGGGGCCAAAGGAGAGGGTGGGATGGAGGGATTTTTTTTTAAATTTGAGTGCGTGTGTGATATTTTTTTTAATTTGGAGGGTGGGAGGACTTTTTTTAAAATGAGAGGAAAGGGGGCGGGGAAGGGAGGGTGGGGGGGTGATGTGGAGGGGGATGCGGGGAATGTGTATGTGAATTAATTTTTTTAACAGGTGTGGATGTCTATATGAATGTGTATGGGAATGCAGATATGATTTTTTTTTCCAGAAGACGTTGTCGATGTCAATGTGGGTGTGTGAATATGGACGTGAAAGTGGATGTGGATATGGATGTATATGTGACGAAATCGGATGTACAAATGTGGAAAATAGTCAATTTTTAGGTGAGATGCTGTCGAAATTTTTTTAGAAGTTTAATATGGCATATTGATATGATTTTTTTAAGGGGAGGGGCAAAAAGAGAGGGTGTGATGGAGGGATTTTTTTTAAATTTGAGTGTGTGTGTGATATTTTTTTGGATGGAGCCTCACTTGGAAACGCTTGTATGTTAGTTACCTATGATGAGGTCTATGTATCACAGTACTGCCACACAAATGTTCATGAGGTTTAATGTTCATGAGGAACATGCATACATGGAAGAAGCGCCGAATAAGATAGCCGGAAGATTTTATCAACTACTTAGGGATGCTTATGAGCCGCTGTGGGATGGTTGCGAAAAGCATACTCAGTTGTCTGCAGTGTCACCGTTGTTGAACTTGTTTTGACCGTCTCCTCCTCTTGATCAAGAGTATGTTGCCTCGAGACGAGAAGTTGCGAGAAACTTTTTACCGTGCAAAAAAGATGGTCAATGAGCTAGGGCTTAGATATGTGAAAATAGATGCATGCCCAAATCATTGTATGTTATATTACAAATAGGATGTAGATAAGATATCATGTTCTATTTGTCACAATGACAAATTCAAACCTAAGAGAGGGGATAATTCAAAGCAAAAAGATGTACCTTACAAGGCATTGCAATACTTCCCTCTTACGCCCAGGTTGCAACGGCTGTATATGTCCTCAAAGATAGCTCAACATATGACATGGCACACCGAAAGAGTACGCCGTGCTGATGATATAATCAATCATCCTACCGATGGTGAAGCTTGGACTCACTTCAATCGTACTCATCTTGCTTTCTCAAAGGAGCCACGTAATGTTAGTTTGGGTTTATGCACAGATAGTTTTAATCCATTCGGTGGTTCAGTGACATCTTATTCTTGTTGGCCAGTGTTCATGACATTGTACAACCTTCCACCGGACATGTGCATGTAGCGAGAAAATCTATTGTTGTCCTTAGTAATTCTTGGTCCAAAAAGTCCCGAAAAAATTTAGACATATATCTCAGGTCGTTGATTGATGAGCTCAAAATTTTATGGACTGATGGAGTTGTTACTTATGATGTATGTAGGAAGCAAAAGTTTATTATGAAGGCTGCACTGATATAGATAATAAGTGACTTCCTTGCATATGGAATGCTATCTGGTTGGAGCACACATGGGAGGTTAGCATGTCCTTACTGTACGGAAGATACTAAATCATTTGTATTGAAACTTGGTGGGAAAGCATGCTAGTTTGATTGCCATCGGCTGTTTCTACCAAGTGACCATCATTTTTGAAGGCAAAAGGACTCATTTCAAAAAAATACTTTCGAAATGGATGAAGCAGACTTATAACGGGTGTCGGGTCGACATATGGCGACACATGTGCAAAATTTACCAGATGTAGTATAATTGTCTAGTAGCATACGACAACTCTCTAGATTTGGAAAGGATCACAACTGGAGCAAGAAAAGTATTTTTTGGGAATTGCCTTATTGGTCAACTCTTCTTGTACGACACAATCTGGATGTCATGCATATTGAGAAGAATTTTTTTGATAATATGTTCAATACGATCATGAATGTTAAAGGTAAAACAAAGGACAACGTCAACTTACGTATGGACTTAAAGATGCTTTGTAAACGTCCAGAACTGGAACTACAGAACGTAAATAAAAAAATTGTGCAGCCTAAAGCAACTTACGTGCTTAATGATACACAGATCAAGGAAGTGTGCCAGTGGTTGAAACAGTTGAGATTCCCGGATGGATATGTGTCCAACATAGCCCGTTGTGTGAATGCTAATGAGGGGAAAATATATGGATTGAAAAGTCATGACTGTCATGTGTTCATGGAGAGGCTGGTGCCCATTGTATTCCGTGACTTGTTGCCAAAGCCTGTATGGGGAGCACTGACTGAGATGAGTCAGTTTTTCAAGATTTTATGTGCATTAGAACTCAGACTTCGGGATGTACAAACTATCGAAGAAAATGTGGTCACGACCATTTGCAAGCTAGAGAAGATATTTCCTCCGACATTCTTTGATTTGATGGAGCAACTGGTCATCCATTTGGCATATGAGGCTATAGTCGGAGGGCCATTACAATTTCGATGGATGTATCCATTTGAGAGGTATGTGAGAATTTTTTTTAACATACATGTCATCCATGTGGTCGCTACATGTGTACGATATGTATGTCATTGGCATCTGAATTGCTATTGTAGGTGTATGCATGAATTAAAAATGAAAGTTCGCAGCAAGGCGAAGGTGGAGGGTTCGATTGCTGAGGCATATATTATTGAAGAAATTTTGAACTTCTGTTCCATGTACTTTGAGCTAGAGATTCAAACTCATCGTACTCGACCTCCATGTAATGATGATGGGGGAGTTGCTGATTCGTCTGATCGGCTCTCTATATTTAAGCATCCTGGATGTGTGTTCGGACGTTGCTTGACTCGTACGCTCGAAGATAGAGAGTTGTACGCCGCAGAGATATATATTCTTCTGAATTGTATTGAGATTGAACCTTATGTTTAGTAAGTTCTTAACTCACATTTCCAGCAAGGCCATAAGTTGTTCATCCTTCTTCTGCAGTTCATTTAAAGTAGTAGTGTATTTATATTGTAGACAATTTGATTCAGAATTAGCACAAAAATGTCTAAATATCCAGGACGTGGAGATTGAAAAAGAAAGCGAGAAGTTTTTTGCCAAATGACTGAGATATCAAGTTAGTGTCGATCGTTGAATATATATGTTTCTATTTACTTCTATTGAGGTAATTGCTAATATTTTAACTACTCTGATTTACATATAGGTTGAACAAGATCTTATTACTGATCAAAGAGTACAAGAGATAAGTTATGGCCCCTCGAAAGTTGCACGTGCCTATCCATGATATATTATGAATGGATACAGATTTCACACGAGGGATTATGGATGAAGTAAGTCTACGATGAACAACGGCGTATGTGTTAAGGGAAGTGCATATAATGAAGTGGAACTGTAGTACTATGGTATTCTTGAGGAAGTCATAGAGTTGCAGTATTTGGGACGAGACAATCATATATTCCTATTTAAGTGTCATTGGTTTGAACCCAATTCTATTCGACATGACACAACTTATGGGATTGTCAATGTCAAACATAGGTCCAAACTTAATACATATGAACCGTTCATTTTAGTCGCACAAGCCCAGCAAGTGTATTATTGAAGCTATCCATCATCCAAGAATAAAGATTGGTAGGCAGTTTGTAGGGTTAAAGTAAAACCTTTTCCCACTTATGAGTTAAATGTGAGTGAAAATGTCTCAGAGGTTGCCAGTGTCGAATATTTTCAATCAGACGAAGTTAGCATTGTAGGTTCCACGCATATTAATCTGGACGAATCTGATGAGCCACTATCATTATACGTAAGGGAGATGAAGTGGAAGAAGTCAATCCGATGGAGCTAAATGTTGATGTTAGAGGGGAGGAGGAGTCAGATGAAGAGACAAAGTTCGAATCTGATGAGGCTATTATGGATGACGAAGATGAGGCTGAGTTAGATATATCATCAGCATGGGCTGGGCTGGATAAATTTTGATAATTTAGTAAGATATTCTTACATTTTTGCATAATTTTTAATAATATTTGTAAATCTTATATAATTGTGGATTAATATGTATTAATTATTTTGTTCTTAATAAAGAGATGGTCCGAGGAGGTCGTAGTGGGAGTGGGAGGAGACAGGGTCGTGGGAGGGGCTCTACTCCCTCCTCTTTGGCGTCTTCTTCGGGCACAAGTATATCTATTCAAATAGTTAGCTATATAAGTGTATTAATTATATACCAGCTTAAAAGATTTTTTTTTATAGGTCCAAGTGTCGGCTCATCACTGCAGCAGATAAGTATATATGTCTATTGTGAAAATCCAATGAAATGTTGTGTGATTATTTTAATTTTCAGCATAATATTTGTTTTACTTATGATATTTAATTTTTACAGGTCCCAGTGCCCTCCCAGCACCTGTACAGGCCACACCCCCACTAGCTCCTACTTCAAGTATGTATATTATAATTTTTAGCATAATATTCGTTTTACTTATGATATTTAATTTTTACAGGTCCTAGTGCCCTCCCAACACCTGTACAGGCCACACCCCTACTAGCTCCTGCTAGTATGTATATTTTAATTTTTAGTAAAATATTCGTTTTACTTATGATATTTAATTCTTATAGGTCCCAGTGCCCTCCCACCACCTGCAGGGCACACCTCCACCACTCAGTCGCTTCAGGATGTCGGCAGTCGTCACGAGGGCGAGGGAGGCAGGGCCCATGGTGGACATCTGCCCTGCTGGATCTCCGGGTAAATTTATATGGTTATTACATTCATTATTTATCCTTCAACTGTCTAATACCAACTATTTTGACATTTGTAATTATAGTTATAAGTTAGAACCTGTCGATGTTGTCCGTCATTCTATGCAACTAGTAATGGCACATGTTCTCGGGCCAATATTATCTTTCAAACAATTTCCGATGAGCGTCCGGGATTCATTGTTCGACATGTTCTTAGTAAGTAATTTAATCATTTAATTTAAGTATTTTCCAAACTCAATTCACAACCGTATACTAATTGTGAATCTTAATTTATTTACAGCGGACTTATCAGTTCACGAGTGGACAGGACGCGGCGAGAGGTCGTTCTGCCTGGGAGGCTATTGTGTGGACAAATTATCGAAAGAAATTGCATGAGGCCCGAGTAAAGGCTCGGAAAGACGCTGGTGGGAGTGAAGACCGACAGTTGTGGAAGGAGCACCGCCCTCTTTGGATGAGGAAGGAGGATTGGGACGTTGTATGTGACAAATGGGCCGAGCCCAAGTGCATCGAAAAGTCCCAAAAAGCCGCAACAAATAGGGCGTCACAATCGGACGCAAATGTGCATACGAGTGGGTCCGTCTCTTTTGCGACTCATAAATAAAAAATTGTAAGTAATGTTTCAATTTATCTTCTTATATTTTATTCATATATATGACTTCTTTTACTATGAATTATAAAACAGGCTGTGGAGCTTAATTGAGCTCCATCGTTCCTCGAGGTGTTCGATAGAACACACAAAAAGAAGGGGACAGATCAATTTGTTAGTGAGAGAGCTTGCTCAGAAGCGGTAAGTTTATCTACATATGCAAGTTCTTTTTTTCATTTAAATATGATTGATTCATATGAAATTGATAAGTTTTTTTATTCAATTTGTAGAAAACATATAGCAGAGCGGTGACGGAGACAGCAGCCGGAGTTGGATCAAGTGGCATGGGTGGCAGCAGCTGGTGTACCGAAGAAAGGCCGGCTATGTGATTTTGGGGAGAGCCTGGACACTAGCACGGTGATATCATCGTGTGCGAGTTCAGGCACTGCCCCAACCAGTACTAGTGCCTTTAGTACACCCCCACCCGGCCCGAGTACTTTTCCTAGCGACGTCAGAGACATCGTCTGATCGGAGATCTCTGATTTACAGCGGTAGATGAGGGCGAAGTTGTCTAGCCAGCATGTAACCATGTTGCAGGCAATCACTAGCCTCCTCTCCCAGGTGGGAATGATCTCTCATGGATCCACGACCACGGCACAACCGCCTCAGGTGAGTGTTCATTATATTACACTCACTATATTTTCATTTTGGCAGAATTACTCAATTCTAAAATCAATGAATATACATAAATTTTTAGTTCAAAGTAACAAGAACCTATTCACATAACTAGGGGTTCGGGATTCCAAAATGTAAAATAATGGTCTGATCGGGTAATTAGCTAATTCTAACGTGACTTGGGTGATGAGAGTGACTTGGGAAAGCTGACGAAATCTAAATCGGATACCCAGTTTGAACCCGGCGCTCAAATTACTCAATTCAGAACTAGGTTAGTTTTCAAAGCTAACTTTGTTTCAAATAGTTGAGATAACTAGTGGTTCCGGATTCCAAAATGCCAAATATTGGCCTAATCGGCTCATCGATCATTCCAATGGGATTTGGGTGATGAGAGTGACTTGGGAGAGCTGACGGAATGTAAATCGGATACCTGGTTTGAGCCTAATGCTTAGAAGTGTATTTTTCAAATGCACTTAGTTTAAAATTAAAGAAGTTGGGTTCGGGGGTCCAAAATCTAAAATATCGATCTGATCAGCGTGTTGATCGTTCCAACGCGACTTGGGTGATAAAAGCGACTTATGAGAGCTGACAGAATACAAATCAGTTTCCAGATTTGAGCCCGGTGCTCAGAAGTGCATTTTTCAAATGCACTTAGTTTAAAATTAAAGAAGTTGGGTTTGGGAGTGTAAAATCTAAAATATCAGTCTGATCGGCATTCCGATCGTTCCAACACGACCTGGGAGGTAAAAGTGACTTGTGAAAACTGACGGAATGCAAATCTGATACTCGGTTTGAGCCCGGCACACAGAAGTGCATTTTTCAAATGCACTTAGTTTAAAATTAAAGAAGTTGGGTTCAGGGGTCCAAAATCTAAAATATTGGTCTGATCGGCGTGCCGATCGTTCCAACATAACTTGGGAGGTAAAAGCGACTTGTGAGAGCTGACGGAATGCAAATCGGATGCCCAATTTGAGTCCAATGCTCAGAAGTGCATTCTTAAAATGTACTTAGTTTAAAATTAAAGAAGTTGGGTTCGGGGGTCCAAAATCTAAAATATCGGTCTGATCAGCGTGTCGATCATTCCAACACAATCTGGGAGGTAAAAGTGACTTGTGAAAGCTAATGGAATGCAAATCAGATACCCGATTTGAGCCCGACGCTCAGAAGTGCATTTTTCAAATGCACTTGTTTAAAATTAAATAAGATAGGTTCGGCGGTCCAAAATCTAAAATATCGGTCTGATCGGCATGCCGATCATTCCAACACGACTTGGGAGGTAAAAGCGACTTGTGAGAGCTGACGGAATGTAAATCGGATGCCGGTTTGAGCCCGGTGCTCAAAAGTGCATTCTTAAAATCCACTTAGTTTAAAAATTAAAGTTGAGGTCGGGGATCCAAAATCTAAAATATTGGTCTGATCAGTATGTCGATCCTTCCAACACGATATGGGAGGTAAAAGTGACTTGTAAAAATTGACGGAATGTAAATCGGACACCCGGTTTGAGCCCGACGCTCAAAAGTGTATTTTTCAAATGCACTTAGTTTAAAATTAAAGAAGTAGGATTCGAGAGTCAAAAATCTAAAATATCTATCTGATCGGCATGCCGATCGTTCCAACACGACCTGGGAGGTAAAATTGACTTGTGAAAGATGACGAAATGTAAATCAGATATCTGGTTTGAGCCCGGCGCTCAGAAATATATATTTCAAATGCACTTAGTTTAAAATTAAAGAAGTTGGGTTCGGGGGTCCAAAATCTAAAATTTTGGTCTGATCGGCGTGCCGATAATTCCAACATGACATGGGAGGTAAAAGCGACTTGTGAGAGCTGACGGAATACAAATCGGATGCCCGGTTTGTCATATCCCGAGATATAAGTACATCGGAAGATAATCAGGAACGTGAACAGCCGGCTAGTACGCCGCAAGCGTGCAATAAAATCAGAGCGCTAACACATTCACACATCAAAGGGAATGCACAAGATAATATACTCAAAACTTCACTTTATTGAATAATATTCAAGTACAATGATAATTGACTCATTTTACTAGACTCAAATAAAGAGCAAATTATATAGACTTGACTTGACTCATGACTCTACTAGGTCTTCTCTCGATCTTTAATCACTCTCGGACTCATCACTTGAGTAGTCCGAATCCCCGCTAGAGTTTCCTGAAAAGATTGGAAAAGTAGGGAATGAGCACACTTGCCCAGTAGGTATCTTCGTATCAACATGAAGGCAATGTTTAAGTAATTAGGATTTTAGCTCTAGAAAAGAAGAATAAATGCATGCGAACGAAACCAAAGTAACAAGGCAAGTCACAAGACATGACTATGAAGATATGAGATGTTATATAGAGATTGAGACGATATTCATTCCAGAATGTATAGTGGCCTTTCATGTATCAAGAATGTACTAGCTTGTATCGAGAATGTACTTTTCATAACCATGAGAGTTATGCACTAGAAAGTCATGTAATCAAGAATGTATAATTGATGTAGATCCTCGTGGTTTTCACTCGTCTATAAAAATAAGTACTCCAAGCGCAATGCGACGCTGGTATCATTGTACCCCATGATTTTCAACACGTTTCTGACAATCAGCCGAGGGGGCTAGCATGGATCCCTTGGACACAATCAGTGTCCGAACTGCATCTTCAAGTTAAAAATCAAGCTACTTCCAGGAGAAATATCAATAAAGTATGCCAATAATATACAATTCAACAATAAGCTTATGATACTCAATACCAAGGTATGAATGCTTCAATTATGAACATGAGAATTCAAGGACTGAATTAAAACAAGGTCATGCCACGGAAAGAATTCGACAGCATAACGATATATTCCTTAATTTTTACAATTCATTAGATCGCTTCAAAATAAGGTGTCAAGTTCTAGATAATCAATAGATCATCTAGGATCATAGAAAAATCATCCCTTGGGTCAAACCCCGGGTTAAGAACAACTGAGACATAAACGGTCATGTCAGGATCGTTTCTTGAAATAGCGGTCATATATGGACCGTTTATATACTTTAGCGGTCGGTACAAGACTGTTTATTGACAGAGTTGACGCATGAAGAAAGAAAGTGTCGACATAGTGAAATCTCTGGAACCTTGCGGTCATGGTAGGGCCGCTAGGCGTCTTTGGCGGTCAAATAAATGGCCGCTACTAGACTCTTGCGGTCTCCAGAGGGTCGCTAGTGACTAGAACACAAGAAACACCGGTAAAAGTGCTTTCTAGACAATTAGGTTTGAGGGTACAACCAGCTCGGCGTCCTAGTGGGAATTGAATCCCAGGTTCACGGAGACTTACGGAGGCCTTGAAACAAGATCACCTAGTCTGGTGGAAGGAATATCCAACGAAGAGGATCACAAGTCCAAGATTGTTTGCTTATAAGTGCAAAGTGTATCTAATGGCCTCGCACCAAGGTACGCACCATGTACTTAAGAAAAGACTATAGATGAGAAAGGATCGTGGTAAAACAACGATCAAATCAAAACTTAAATAAATCCATGAAAATCTGATCCTTAGTGTAAGAATATAAGTTTTGGCATGAAATTAACATAAGTTTAAAATAAGCATATAAACCATGTAAGACATGCAATCTATCAAGGATAATGCACAATATAACCAACATTGTGAATATGAAGTCAAAATTAGGAATAAGACCTCATTAACTAGGCTTAACATATAGTTAATAGGGTCAATCTGCCATCTGTTTAGAGTTAACAAAGTGCAGATTTCATGAACCAATTAGCGGTCGTAGGATGACCGCCTGCCAGGTTTAGCAGTCTGTCGCAAGGCCGCTAAAGACATCTGGCGGTCCCATGAAGACCGTTTCTCCCTATCTGTAACAAATAGCAGTAAAACCGAAGTTCACGCTAATTGAGGGCAATAAACATATAATACATGCTAGACAGAGAGGGAAAATGATGATACTATAAGGATAACTCATGGAGATGCATAGGTTGTCATGAATTAAGATAAGAATATTATCTTTGTCATTAAGGTTGAAATTGTGCATGCAAAAATCACCTAGATGCGCAGTGCCAATAAAACCTTAAATACTTCATGTAGAAAGCATGATCGAAACTTCATGAATCAAAGGGCTTTTATTCCTAACTTGGTATTTTAGCCTTCCATGAGATAACCTACCTTTGATTTAATCCCTAGACTTCGGATTTCTGACTGGAAGTAAACCCTAGTTCCTACACGTCCTGTGCCAATCCAGCAACTTCCCGCCCCTCTATCTTTTGATTTGCTTGACCTAAATACGTGAAAATTGGAGGGTATGTAGAAGATAGAAAGGGGAGCAAAAATTTCTAAATGATCAACTTCTAAATATCTCGATTAGGACATCTAATTTCCTGATCTTCACTGGACCGGCGCACTGGTTCCTGTGCAACCTGTTGCGAGCCAGCGACTTGCAGGCACCCTAATTCTTCAACGGCTGGGTCTTCTAGCACAAACATTTGAGGGGAGTTATATAAAACTAGGGAGAACAAATTATTCTAAAGGACTAACCTGAGAAGATGTCTCCTTACCTTTGAATTATGCGAGCCAACATTAGGGTTCGCATAGGTCGAAGTTAGGGTCTATTTATAGAGTTTTGAGTTAGGGCTGAGGATTTGATCAACTTAGAGTCCTAATTATGGGAAGGATCAATCCTCAAGAGTTCTAGACATGTTTACATGTCTACCCACTTCGATCCTTGAGGATTTGGATGCCAACGATCCAAGCTTTTCACGTTTCTTCCATTCACAGAATCTGCAGGGTTTGGCGGTCATAGAGGGACCGCTAGGGTTGATTGTCGGTTGCGCGATAGACCGCCAATTGGCCTTTTAAAAGAAAATTTTGGATTTTCATATTTTATCCCCTATTTATCCCTTATTTGTGCTATTTATCCCCATTAATTCTAATTACGTTTCTATAATTGGGCTTGGGCCTAAAAGACTTGGTTTTGGGTCTTATGGGCCTATTTAGTAGTTTCAAACCTAACATAATATAGGGGTCTTTAAATAATTATTAAATCAATCTATATTCCCTCAATATCCCATTAAGTCTATTTAAATGCTTAATAATTATATTAAATCCTAGAAAATTCTTAGAAAATTCTCGGACATTACACGGTTTGAGCATAGTGCTCAGAAGTGTATTTTTTAAATGCACTTAGTTTAAAATTAAAGAAGTTGGGTTTAGGGGTATAAAATCTAAAATATCGGTCTGATCGACGTGCCGATCATTCCAACACGACCTGGGAGGTAAAAGTGACTTGTGAAAGCTGACGGAATGCAAATCGGATACCCGGTTTGAGCTCGGCGCTCAGAAGTGCATTTTTCAAATGCACTTAGTTTAAAATTAAAGAAGTTGGGTTCAGGGGTCCAAAATCTAAAATATCGGTCTGATCGGCGTGTCGATCGTTCCAACTCGACCTGGGAGGTAAAAGTGACTTGTGAAAGCTGACAGAATGTAAATCGGATACCCGGTTTGAGCCCGGCGCTCAGAAGTGCATTTTTCAAATGCACTTAGTTTAAAATTAAAGAAGTTGGGTTCGGGGGTCCAAAATATAAAATATCAGTCTGATCGACGTGTTGATCGTTCTAACACGACCTGGGAGGTAAAGGCGACTTGTGAGAGTTGACGGAATCTAAATTGGATGCCCGGTTTGAGCCCGGTGCTTAGAAGTGCATTCTTAAAATGCACTTAGTTTAAAAATTAAAGAAGTTGAGTTCGGGGGTCCAAAATTTATCTGATTTGAATTTATATAATCAAATAAAATATTTAATTTATATGCTGTATATTTTATTTATTTATGAATGCATATTTAATGTTATTATTTTTTCATATAGGATCCTCCAGCATGTGGCGATAGAGGAGACGAGCAGGGCGGGGAGAATGAGCGTATGGAGGATGCGGAGGAGATTTCTTAATTTTTTATTATTATAAAATTAAAAAATGTTATTGTGTTTCATTTCTTGTATGTCCTTTGTTTTGTTCGTGATTTATAGATTTTATGTTTTTTATTTAAATAGGTCCAAAATTATTATTATGCCATTTTTTATGTATGTCCATTATTTTGTTCGTGATGTGTATATGTTATTTTTTTTATTTAAACATGTTTTATATAAATTTTATGTTTTTTTAAATTAAAATATAATTTTTGACGAATTTTTCGACGGATCTGTCTGAAAATGTCGACGGAATAATAGACAAAATAAATTTTCCGTCGGAAATCCTATCTAGAATCGTAGATGGACTTTCTGACGTAAACGATTTCGTCAGAATTTTGCCGATGGAATCTCGGACGGATAAATGTCCGTTGACAAAATGAAATTTCCCCAATTACCGATGGCATTTCTGTTTGCTACTTTTCTATCAGAAATTTATAGTTACCGTCGTAATTATACGACGTATTTCCGACGGAACAGTTTTCTTTCAAAAATTTGCGATAAGAAATATATGACGGACCATTTCAGATGGATTTCCGTCGAAAAAATGCTTTCCGATGTAGTTTCCGATGATTTTTTGACGGATATTATCGGTCGGAAATCCCACCTTTTCTTGTAGTGAGGCCCATTGGCCTTATGCTAAACCTATATACTTGAGGCCCATATATATATGGGTTGGGCTTTAGATGCTAATTGGTTATTGGGTTTCTCAAGTGAGAGGGTTTATCATATCTATTTTACTTGGGCCTTTGAATTTATTTTGTTTAACTTATTTAGGAATTTTATTTCTATAGGTTTTATCCGGGGTGCTACACCCTCCCCCACTTAAAAGAATATGGTCCCCAAATTCAATTGCACGAATAGATAGGTAGAGGGTGCTGATTACTTACAGTTTAGAATAAATCCAGGAATCTCCTTTGCATAGACTCTTCGGTCTCCCATGTGGCTTCATGTTTGAAATTTTTGTTCCATTGAACCTTTACCATGGGAATAGTCTTATTTCGCAACACGCGAACCTCACGATCAAGGATCTTCAAAGGATTTTGTTCATATGTGAGATCCTTTTGTAGCACCAGATTGTCATGTTCTATGATGTGGAATGGATCATCAACATATTTTTTGAGCATAGAGACATGGAATATATTATGGACTTCCGATAGTTGTGGTGGCAAAGCAATTCGGTAGGCAACCTCTCCAACTCTTTCCTGAACTTCGAAAGGATTGATATACCTTGGTGTAAGCTTACCTTTGACACCAAATATTCTAATGCCTCAACCAGGGGAAAGCTTGAGAAAGACGTGGTCTCCGACTTGGAACTCCAAGTCTCTCCTTCTAGTGTCGGCATAAGTCTTTTGTCTTGACTGATCCATCTTGAGTCTTTCTCTGATAAGTTGCACTTTCCCAGTCGTATCCCTTACCATATCCGGACCTAGAAGTTACTTTTACCCAACTTCGTCCCAGCATATTGGTGGGCGACAACTCCTTCCGGACAATGCCTCGAAGGGTGCCATTTGAATGCTTGCCTAATAATTGTTATAATAAGCAAATTCGACCAGGGGCAAGTGATCGTGCCAGCTTCCACCAAAATCAATAACACAGGCTCGTGGCATGTCTTCCACGACTTGATTTGTTCTCTCGGTCTGACCATCTGTTTGAGGATGAAAAGTAATGCTGAAATTGAGTCTCGTCCCCAAGGAGTGTTGTAGACCCTTCCAAAAGTGCGAAGTGAAGCGCGGGTCTCGGTCAGACATGATCGAAACAGGAACTCCATGCAGTCTAACCACCTCTTTGATGTATAAAGCAGCTAGAACATCAACCGACCATCGACTCTTTATAGGCAAGAAGTGTGCCGACTTGGTCAATCAATCTACGATAATCCATATTCCATCATGTCTGCCCTTAGACTTTGGCAAACCCATGATGAACTCCATTCCAATATCCTCCCACTTCCACTTCAGAATTTCTAGAGGATGTAACTTACCAACGGACTTTGGTGTTCCGCCTTGACTTGTTGGCATGTGAGACATCGAGAAATAAAGTCCGCTACCTCTCTTTTCATGTTGGGCCACCAGAAAGTCCGTTTCAAATCTTGGTACATTTTGGAAGCTCCAGGGTGTATAGTGTACCTTGATCGGTGAGCTTCTTCTAAGATTTTATTCTTTAATTTCGGGCAGTCCGGCACACATATCCTTTCATGAAATAATAGCATGCTATCAGATGCCAGCTTGAAATTTGGTCGCTCCTCTAGCTTACCCTTGATCTCCACTAGCACTGGGTCTTCATCTTGTAGCCCTTTGATTTCGGAGAGTAAATCCGGTTGTATCTTCATGTGTGATAGAGTAATACACCCTTTCTCCTTGTCCGTGATTTATATCAAGTTTGGAGAATTGCTCTAACATCTTCCATTCTTGGATCATACAGTTGGCCAATAATGCTCTCGGCTTTCGACTAAGGGCATCAGCTACGGGATTACCCTTTCCAAGATGATATTGTATAGTGAAGTCAAACTCCAAGAGATATTCTAGCCACTGCCTTTGTCTCATGTTTAGTTCTTTTTGAGAAAATAAGTACTTGAGACTCTTGTGATCGGAGTACACAGTAAACTGCTCTCCGTAGAGATAGTGTCTCCAAATTTTCAAGGCGAACACTACTGCAGCCAACTCTAAGTCATGAACCGGGTAGTTCTCCTCATACTTCTTCAGTTGTCGGGAAGAATAGGCAATGACCTGTCCTTGTTGCATTAATACACATCCGAGGCCAATACCCAACGCATCGGTGTAAACCTCGAATTTCTCCCCTTCAATGGGCAGTGCTAAGACTGGATTAGTCGTCAGATGATCCTTCAAGGCTTGAAAGCTTCTCTTAAAATCTTCATTCCACTCATAAGGAATCTCCTTGCATGTTAGTCTAGTAAGAGGAACAGCAGTCTTGGAGAAGTCTTTTATAAATCGTCGGTAATAACCAGCTAGACCCAAGAAGCTACGGATCTCAGTTGCATTTGTCGGACTTTCCCAATTCTTCACAGTCTTGACCTTTGATGGAGCAATTGAAATTCCATTCTTTGAAATCACATGCCCTAAGAAAGATACCTCCTCGAGCCAGAAATCACATTTACTAAGCTTGGCATAAAGTTGATTCTTCCTTAATATTTACAATGCAGTTCTCAAATGTTCTTAATGATCTTCCTCGGACTTTGAATAGATCAATATATCATCAATAAAGACCACAACAAATTGATCTAGATGAGACCTGAATATGCTATTCATTAACTGCATAAAGGCTGTAGGGGCTTTTGTTAGTCCAAAAGGCATAACCGTAAATTCATAATGCCCATACCTGCTCCGAAATGTTGTTTTGTGAATATCCTCATCTTTGATCCTTAATTAGTGGTATCCCGACCTGAGATCAATCTTCGAGAAATATTTAGCTCCAGATATTTGGTCAAATAATTCATCGATCCTCTGTAGTGGATACTTGTTCTTGATAGTAAGGTGGTTTCGCTGCTGATAATTGATGCAGAGTCTCATCGATCCATCTTTCTTCTTGACAAATAGCACAGGCGCTCCCCACGGGGAAGTACTCGGCCTAATGAATCTCTTCTTCAAGAGCTCCATCAATTCTTTTAGCTCGACGGGGGACATCCTATAGGGTGCCTTAGAAATCGGGCCAGCACCAGGGACAAGGTCGATGGTGAAGGCCACTTCTCTCTCCGGGGGTATATAGGGTAAATCCTTCGGAAATATGTCGGGAAACTCCTTGACTACGTGGATGTCTTCTAGCTTGGACTCCTTAATTTCCGTGGCAGTCACAAATGCTATGAAAGCCACACATCCCTTTCTTAAGAGCTTACTAGCTCAGAGAGCCAAAATAAGGGGTAACTTGCCTCGAGTTCGAGGACTAGTGTAGACAAGCTTCGGGTAGTCTTCAAAGGTTACTTTACCCTTTTGATAGTCTACGACCGCAGTGTGTGTAGCTAGCCAATCGGCTCCTAGGAAGACATCATAGCCTCCCCTATCCATGAAGACTAGGTCGGCCAGTAAGTTGTGTCCTTCAATAACTACCTCAGTTTCCAGGTAGTGGTGTGTAATTTCGGAACCAATTCCAATTGGGGTGGAGATAACTAGTTCCGAATCCAACAAAATAGGTTCCATATGTAATGACTTAGGAAATCTTCGAGAGATGAATTAATGCGTCGCGCCAGTATCAAATAAAACTAAGGCAGGCTTGGAACAAATGGTTAAGGTACCTTCCACGAGTCCGCCTTCATTTTTCTCCTCCTCTTGAAGTGCTTGTAGACGGCCTTGCTTTTGTGCCAGGCACTTTTCCTCTTTGTTGATTTTTTCACTCAGCAAAGGACAGTCGAGAATCCGATGATCCAGACTTCCACAACGGAGACATGCTCCCAATCTTCTCCAGCACTCCTCGGCCCTATAGCCGGCCTTGTCACAATGCTTACACATCTCTTTAGAAGGTGTGGTAGTGATAGAAAAAGGTTTGCTACCCTTCTTGATCTTCTTGTCTTTGGAAGAATCACCTCCATCATTGGATCTCTTCTTGTTGAAGGTAGGTTTGAATGAGCAGGAGCTTGTGACGTGCTCCTTCTTTTCTCTCCCACGGATCCAGTCAGACAGCTCCGTGGCATCTTCTAGCAACTAGGCTCGCCTTACCATCTCCAAATAGATTTGAATATCCATCGGCACCAGATGAGTGATGTATTATGGCCGAAGCCCATTAAGAAATCTCCGAGCCTTTATCTTCTCGGAACACACCAGATGTGGTGCATACCTTGACAGCCTAGAGAATTGGGCCTCGTACTCAGCCATCGATAAAGTCCTTTGCTTAAGCACGGAAAACTCCACGACTTTCTTCTCTTGGATACGATCCGAGAAATATTTGTTGTTTAAATGATCAACAAATTCACCACACGTAACTTGCTCATGGGGTAAAGTAGCTTCCATCGACTCCCACCAGAAGCGAGCGTCCCGCTCCAGTTGGAAAGTCGCTAATAACACATTTTCCTCATCCGTGCATTGCATCACACAGAATATCCTTTTGATCTCCTTGATCCAATTCTCGACATCGTCAGGGTCAGACAAGCCAGTGAATTTTCGCTGGTTCATGTTGCGAAAACTACAGTGGAGATCACCCGCTCCACGATTCATTCCCCCTTGCGTCACTTGTTGTAGCGCTTGTGTAAGGCCTTGAACGGTGCGTTGCATATCGCACCATTATGCTCTCTCGGCGGCCATGGTCCTACAAGAGAATTTAAGTCTAATTAGTTTCGTATTTTAACTATAGGGTTTGACGTCCTATGTTGACTTAACCCATGGTGCTACCCATCTCACCGGGCATAAAGAATAACCTATCCTTGGACTTGGGATCCTAGGTAACTTGAATAACCTAGGCTCTGATACCACAAAAATTGTCTCGCCTCGAGCGTGGAAGGAACCCGGTACGCGTGACGAGTTTATATCGATCATGTCAATCATAGCATAAGGAAATTCGATAAATAGATAGAGTGCACAAAAATAGAGACAATAACCAAGCCCTTTATTTCATTAATAAACCAAATATTTCAAGTACATAATCCACTAGACTAAATAAAAGGGAAAATTATAATAATGACTCAAGAAAATAGGAAAAAGACACAACTAGATAGCAACTTCAACAATCGGAATGGTTCTACTCTCTTCACTCGTGTCCATTCCCATCCTAATGATTTTCGTCATCGGAATCACCTGAAAAATAGAGGAAACACTAGGGTGAGTGAACGCTCAGTAGAATTATATCTCAAGAACAAGCTTGCTTTAAGTAAATAACATGTTACATGAACTAGGCATGATAGCTACGCATGAATAATGTCGAGAGTGGAATAACAAGAAGCAATATAGATGGACTAGCAAGATTTCAAGATACTCGTGTAAAGCTATCAAGAATTTCAAGCATGTAATATCAAGTCGTGTCATGAGAATTGGCTATTATAAATTCAAGCAAGTAAATACCCATTTCGGGCCACGGGAGTCAAGTCAAGTCAAGCACGAGATATTGTGGAATGCCATAATCTAGAAAGTCATGCACTCCGGTGCAATGTCACACCGTGATAAATATAGCTCCCATGGGCACAAGTACTTTCGGGTGCTCCTCCCAGGACCCGATCGGGCCCCATTAACGCCAACATTGAGTCATGTAAATATTTCGACATCCACTATAGTTATAACCAATAGAATTCCAAAGTGATGCGGGATGAGACTCGGACACGACAAGCTCGCGATCGTCCCTTAACGAGGGAAGCGTCGGACGTGCGCGGTTGAGAAATCGGCAAGAGCTAGGGTGGTCGGCTCGCACTTTCGTGCCCGAATCGGGTCACGGGACGGTCACGCTCTCTCTCGTAGCAGCGGTGAATGATAATATAGCGAGCTAAAGGACCTAAAGCATGCTCTCTAGCAGCGGCATAAACAAGTATATATGAAAATAAGCAAATGCCGAGTGTAGGGAGCGAGAACGATACCTCCACGCGCTCGGCGTGGGGAAGACGGACCCGACCGAAAATTCGTACTCCCGGGAAACTTAACACACAATAATTACAGCAATGGGAACATGCCCACTCCACGCAGGGAGGTAAAGGGCTATACAAATGGGCCCGGGAGGACCGAATTCGGGTTGACGGGCAGCTTCGTGTGTTGATTCGGCTACACGCGTGTTCACGACCGTGGGGCCCACGTGCTGTCCGGAGGGGCCGTGTGGGACCCGGTGGTACCTCTGTAGTGGAGACACTTTGAGAAGCGCTCCCCGGGCTGGCGGCACGCTGGTTCACCTGCCGGAGGCCGGGCGGCTCCGTTCGGCACCGGTCGGAAAAATCGATCGAAATCTGTCGGTTCTATATTTCAGCGCGCGCTCCGGCGAGAACGGACGCTGCGATCAGCACCGGTGTCGGAATGTGACGAGATCAGAGCCGTTGGAAAGCTGCTTCGAAGTACTGCAATCTAGTGGCCTTCATAAAAATTCACCAGATTTTTACTTTGTGTTGGCGAATTTTATATGCTGCTGTTTTACAGTAACCGAAGACTCAGATCTGCAGAGAACTTTCCTGTTGATTGCCTTTGACCGTGAAGTAGATGTCCGAATTTGAAGATGTGTTCTTCAGCAAGGCTGTAGGAAATCGAACAAGGAAACCAGGACTATTTTTGGATCTAGAGATGGAGGTGGTGGTGATTTGTTCTGATTTTGGAAGTGGAGGGTGGTCGGATCTGGGATCTGATTGAAAACACTGTAGCATAGGAAGAACACGAATTTCTAAAAATAGATAGAAGGCTGATAAAAAATTAAGAAAATTTTTGGAGGTAAGGGGTGATGGACAGAACTCCCAGTAAAATTGGGAGGGTTTGGAAAAATCAAAAAGATGGTCGGAGGGAGAGAACTCAGAGGTTCTATCACTGTAGACAGAAACCTGGCAGATCTGGGATGACAGGTTAGATGAAAATGTAAAAATACTAAACGGTGGATTTTTGGCATGAAAAGTTAGGTGGAACTTGGGATGCAAGGGTAGAAGACACCATAAAAATTGCAGCTTGAGATCTTCACATGGAGGAGAGAAGATATTCGGACAAGAAGCCTCTGTCTAGGATGGACAGAACACCGAAGGCGGCTCCGCGGCGGCGTGATGGCGGCACGAACGGCGGCAGCACCGATGATCACCGGAGGTGGGGGAAAGGAGATATCACTCTAGAATGGGGGTTGGGGATGAAGAAACCAGGGGGAGAGAGAGGGGAGGTCGAAATTCTCCAAGAGAGGGGTTCTTGCACAATGATTTTTTCACTTTTCATTAATTCTAGAATAATAGAAATACATGACTTATATAATAAATAAAAAAATACCATGAATACCCTTAGATCTAGGATCTGGAGGGGCATTTAAGGGACTTCATATTTAATATAAATAAAATAAAAAAAATAAAATTCCTAATTAATTCTAATGGGGGGACAAGGTAGGAAAGGTAGGTAACCTACCTTTGAGTTTTTTAACCACTTGTCTACCATGTGGTCAATTGGCATTCCAACCTTCTAGATGGCCACATAGGATGGTTGACCAGCCCCACATGGTCTAGGTGGACCAATGGGAAAGGGGTGAGGGTCCCCTTGCTTGGGCCTACGGGAATTTTACATATAAACCCACTAAGACTTACAATTGCGTACCCATATAACACAAGGGTATACATACAAAGATGAAAGAACATAAATGCAAATAAAATGCGGACGGTCTTGTCTCGATGTCCCCATCAATTCTCCCCGGGTGGGAGGAACTCGACCCCGTCGAGTAGGGGTATGGATGCTCGAGTACTCCGGCGGATCCGTCACCGTGCCAAGTAACGCGGGTATGCTCCACTCCAAGTGACCAGCACCTGCTCATTCCATATATACTCGATATGCACAAGCTGCCATGGGCTAGAGGTGGACACTCTGGGTGGGGCACTCTCAAAGGGAAGGAAGCAGCTCAAAGACTCACTAGGAATCACCGCTGAGTCCCTATAAGTGACTGATCCGGGTATAGATAGAGAACCGATCCCATACTCATCGAGTGAGTCCAATCACCTCTTACTCATAAGAGAACGACAACGAGCTTACACAAGACACATGCAGACTCTCAAACTACACACAAACCATGCAAACAAACCACACAAGGAAAACACACGGACTCATCTATGACCCTAGACACACCTAATGTTAGTCAGACCCGTACATGGATGACGGCGGACCAGGACACCCGAACGTGTGCCATGCATGCATTTGACGTAACCGGAGGTTGACGTCATGGGGAACTCCTAGACACCCTACGATGCACCAATCATGGACGTTGGGCTTGGATGTGGGAAGTTCGGGAGGTGCGGGTGGTTTGGATGGATCGGAGAAACCAAAGTTTTCATTACCCCCATATGAAAATTCAGACCTATGGCTATGTGGAGGTTGCTTGGCCCGAGTGGAAAAGGTGTGACAGTGAACTCCGTGGAGGAAGTGGAGTGAAGATGGGGGCTCGAGAGATTCACTCGTGAGGGGGTCAAAAGGGTCGAAGAAGGTATGACCCCGTGAGGTGGGTTCCAACATGACATGGTCCCAAGTTTAGAATTCATAATCACCACCATACATTATGATCGGTGGGACGACGGACATGTGTAGAAAATAGGACTCCTCCCTTGGGCAAAGGGGAATGAAGTCGGACTCGACTGGCATCGGGAGGAGTAGAAGAATCTCCGTGGTGACACACCCCACGGTGCACACGGAGGTAAGGGACCCTAAGGCCGGATGGGTGAAGCTAAGACTAGCATGTTGGTCAAAGCCTCGGGCCAGTAGGTGCGTCAACCTCCATTATGAATCTAATCCCATGACAAGATCATCCAACGTGTCAACATGGTGACTAGATCGAAAAGTTGTGTGGTAGGAGTTGAAGGGTACCAATGGTAGTGTGGGGTCCATAGATGGGAAGGGAGGTGGGACCAAGCCATCTTTGAGCCAACTAAAAAGCGGCTCGGTGATGTATAGCGTTCCTGTAAGAAACACGGGTGGCTCAGGGTGAGACGGCTCCAAGCATAATGGTTCTGAATGTGGAGTGGACCGCTGGTGTTTGGTGGCTGGACATGTGAGGGTGATCTTGCCGGGTAGGTAAGGTGGGTATAAGGTGCAAGTCCTCTTGCCCCAGTCAAGATTAGCCTTTCTTTCTCCTAACCACGTTTGCCCTAAAATGATGCATGAACCAGCAAGTGTGCCGATCCTGCACCATGCACCATCGGTGTAAAGAACGGAGCCGATCCTCTTATAGAACTCAACACAAGCAAAGTCACCATTGCGGACAATCTCGCCTGTCTTGGAGAGAGACTCCACGATGTCAAGAGAAACCCAATTATCCGACTCCCTATCGGTGAAATGGAGTTCCGTTGTGGACCCGTTGGGTAGAGTGACTTTCATAGTGAGAGGGGTAAAACCAAGGGCTCGGTCCATGAGGACATTGACTTTGGCCACAAAGGTTGACCACTCGGATGTGTGGTCTTGGAGAACGGCCATGGGTAGCGGACATGGACATGCATACGCACGGTGACAAGACACTAGACCGACTATGCAAGTTTGGAATGCATGCACACTAAGGACCCTAGACGTAAACCAAGACTCGGTACGCGGCGGAGTTAACCGACCCGAAGGTCACTCACGTAAGTGTGCGGCCTTCCCGATAGGCGTAGCCTAACGTTCGGACAACACCTTTTGATATACCGAGTAAAGGGATGTAAATGCAAAAAGACACTTTTTTTGTTTTAAAACAATGATGACCCTAAACACGACTTAGACGTAAATGACTAATGAATGACACTTTTTTTTTGACACCCTAGACTCAAACTCGCTCTGATACCAAATTGATGCGGGACGAGACACGGACACGACAAGCTCGCGATCGTCCCTTAACGAGGGAAGCGTCGGACGTGCGCGGTTGAGAAACCGGCAAGAGCTAGGGTGGTCGGCTCGCACTTTCGTGCCCGGATCGGGTCACGGGACGGTCACGCTCTCTCTCGTAGCAACGGTGAATGATAATATAGCGAGCTAACGGACCTAAAGCATGCTCTCTAGCAGCGGCATAAACAAGTATATATGAAAATAAGCAAATGCCGAGTGTAGGGAGCGAGAACGATACCTCCACGCGCTCGGCGTGGGGAAGACGGACCCGGCCGAAAATTCGTACTCCCGGGAAACTTAACACACAATAATTACAGCAATGGGAACATGCCCACTCCACGCAGGGAGGTAAAGGGCTATACAAATGGGCCCGGGAGGACCGAATTCGGGTTGACGGGCAGCTTCGTGTGTTGATTCGGCTACACGCGTGTTCACGACCGTGGGGCCCACGTGCTGTCCGGAGGGGCCGTGTGGGACCCGGTGGTACCGCTGTAGTGGAGACACTTTGAGAAGCGCTCCCCGGGCTGGCGGCACGCTGGTTCACCGGACGGAGGCCGGGCGGCTCCGTTCGGCACCGGTCGGAAAAATCGATCGGAAATCTGCCGGTTCTCTATTTCAGCGCGCGCTCCGGCGAGAACGGACGCTGCGATCAGCACCGGTGTCGGAATGTGACAAGATTAGAGCCGTTGGAAAGCTGCTTCGAAGTACTGAAATCTAGTGGCCTTCATAAAAATTCACCAGATTTTTACTTTGTGTTGGCGATATTTATATGCTGCTGTTGTACAGTAACCGAAGACTCAGATCTGCAGAGAACTTTCCTGTTGATTGCCTTTGACCGTGAAGTAGATGTCCGAATTTGAAGATGTGTTCTTCCGCAAGGTTGTAGAAAATCGAACAAGGAAACTAGGACTATTTTTGGATCTAGAGATAGAGGTGGTGGGGATGTTTTCAGATTATTTAAGTGGAGGGTGGTCGGATCTGGGATCTGATTGAAAACACTGTAGCATAGGAAGAACACGAATTTCTAAAAATAGATAGAAGGTTGATAAAAAAAATTAAAAAAAAATTTGGAGGTAGGGGGTGATGGACAGAACTCCCAGTAAAATTGGGAGGGTTTGAAAAATCAAAAAGATGGTCGGAGGGGGAGAACTCAGAGGTTCTGTCACTGTAGATAGAAACCTGGCAGATCTGGGATGATAGGTTGGATGAAAATGTAAAAATACTAAACGGTGGATTTTTGGCATGAAAATTTAGGTGGCACTTGGGATGCAAGGGTAGAACACACCATAAAAATTGTAGCTTGAGATCTTCAAGTGGAGGAGAGAAGATATTCGGACAAGAAGTCTTTGTCTAGGATGGACAGAACACCGAAGGCGGCTCCGCGGTGGCGTGATGGCGGCACGAACGGCGGCGGCGGCGGCACCGATGATCACCGGAGGTGGGGGAAGGAGATATCACTCTAGAATGGGGGTTGGGGATGAAGAAACTAGGGGGGGAGAGAGGGGAGGTCGAAATTCTCCAAGAGAGGGGTTCTTGCACAATGATTTTTTCACTTTTCATTAATTCTAGAATAATAGAAATACATGACTTATATAATAAATAAAAAAATACCATGAATACCCTTAGATCTAGGATCTGGAGGGGCATTTAAGGGACTTCATATTTAATCCAAATAAAATAAAAAATTGAAATTCCTAATTAATTCTAATGGGGGGACAAGGTAGGAAAGGTAGGTAACCTACCTTTGAGTTTTTTAACCACTTGTCTACCATGTGGTCAATTGGCATTCCAACCTTCTAGATGGCCACATAGGATGGTTGACCAGCCCCACATGGTCTAGGTGGACCAATGGGAAAGGGGTGAGGGTCCCCTTGCTTGGGCCTATGGGACTTTTACATATAAACCCACTAAGACTTACAATTGCGTACCCATATAACACAAGGGTATACATACAAAGATGAAAGGACATAAATGCAAACAAAATGCGGATGGTCTTGTCTCGATGTCCCCATCACAAAGGAATAAGTCATTGTAGGAATATAAGATAGATTTACAGAATAAGGAGTTCAAGGATAGAACTTTGGACAAGTATGACATAGCGATAAGTCTCTCGTAAAAACAACGACATTCGTGAAACTAGGTAGTTGGCGTCCGCTCAGACAGCCACCAAATCCAGAATTGGTGCCCACTGGGGCGGCCGCTAATTCTGGGAACAACATAGGCACGAAGAAATAGCGACCACTCAAATGGTCGCTAATTCAATTAGCATCCATTGTCTGGTCGCCAATTCCAGACAGAGACAAACTCTCACAGATCATTAAAAATAGCGCTCTATGATGGTTAGGGTGTCATGTTTCTTTAGAGTGACATGACAAGTATGGTTCCAGGGTTTTGAGGGTACAACCTGCTCAGCTGCTTTGAGAGAATCCAAGGTTAGCGTAGACTTACAGAGGTCTCACTGAAGAAAGTACCAGTCCGAAGGAAGAAATATCCCACGGAGGGTCCAATCATCACCAAGAGATGAGGTGTAAGCGTGAAACAACGTGAAAATAGGGACTCCATCTCGAATGCGAGATAGAAGTGCCAAGAAGACCCACGATATGGGCCAAAAACCTGATAGAAACTGTGAGACTGGAAAACATCGTCCATTCAGAAAGGTGCTATATCAAGAAATAGTATCTTTTTAAAGAGTCGTTGAATCAATATTTTACAAAATTTTAAATAATTTTACAGTAATTGGCGTCCTTTCATAAAGGCACTATATTTATAAATAGCTTCCATGCTTCTGACACAAATTCATGAATTTTCCATATTGTTTTCTACTTTAATAATTTTTCAGGAAACAACGTCTCTCTACAGAGGCGCTATTTGTTAAGTAGCGACTGTTTGGACGGTCGCCCATTCTTTTCAGTTGCAAAGCATTATACACCAGCCAGATACGTTTATTGAGACAAAATACTATTCAATTTCTAAGATTGGCATAAACAGTAGCATAATGATGTTTATGAGGAATTTCTGGGAACTAAAGATATGGTCACGTAGAGAAAATTATGCAGATCCTATGAACATGCTCAAAATAATTTTTATACATCAGGTTACATAGTTATTTAATTTTAAAGATGTGTCAATTATTAATTCGGTTATATGTAAATAGCGTCAGTGAGTTGGTCGCTCATTAATTGGAGGCCAGCTGACTGTCGTTAATTCATGAATTAGCTCCCGCCTGCTCGGTCGTTCATTAATCAGCGGGTCGCCGATTCAACAATTTGTGGCCACTATAGTGGTCGCTATTCTCATGCAAACAGCAAACAGTTCCTATGTAAAATCTGAAGAAACAGGTATCATGAAGACGAGATATTAAGTTGAATGCATGCAACACCTATTATTATAATCTTATGCTATAGTTCTTGAGAAAACCTACCTTTTCTTTGACGAAAGAGAACGAAGACGAGAACGCAGAGGGAAGCAAAGAAACAAGGAAGAGGAAGATGACTTCTTCATTCAGCAACGGTAGCAGCAACCGTGGCAGTAGAGGAAGAAGACGTAGTGTGGCAGCTACTGCAGTGGCATGAACAGAGGAAGAAGTAGCTCGTTGGATGAAGCCCTTTCTCACTGTTGACACCCATTTTTTGCCGATAAGTTGAGTCATTTCTCTTACTCCCATTTGTTGATACCTCGAGTTGTCCATCACTCGCTGGGCTATTTTCTGGCACGTTTTGGGCCAATTTTATGGGTGGCCTCCCTCCCTGGCTAGGTCCGAGTTGATTCAGGGCTTAATGGGCCTTGGTTTTGGTTAATTGAGCTGTTCTATAAATTTCAAACACCCATGTACATGTGCGGTCAACCTCTAGCCATTCAACCCTATGTGCGGTTGATACTTGGCCGTCCATATATTTATGGGATATTTAGCTGATTTCCTGAATTTCCACCGACAAGCATATATACGGACTAGACATAGCTGCATAAGACCATTGTGCGGTACCTACTAAGCCGTCTATCTCTCAAGAGTCCTAACGTCGGTTAACTATTCAAATGATTACCTATTTATCTTCTTATTTATCACCGACAAGTTTGGGTGGTTTCCCAAGAGCCGTTCAACCATGAGAGAGTCCAGCGCCGAATTTATCGGTCAGTTCAGTGGATAAATTAATTATCTCAGGATTTATTTAAATTTCCACCGACAAGGATGGACGGCGCATGTCTGGCCGCTCATAATTTGTGCGGTCTATCGTGAGACCGTTTACCCTCTCGGACTAGAAAGTAGCTAAGGGCTTTTCCTATCATTCGTGGCTTTTCTCCCAAACTTTCTCTGATGATTTCTCCATGAATCCTTAACCATTTTGAGTGCCGTTTCTTCTGGTTGAGAGATAATTCGATTATCTTCATCTTTTCTTTGATTATCTCGACCTGAAAATGCCTAAAAATCCTAAATTCGGGGTTAGCATTTGGGTGCTCTATAAATAGACCCTAAAGGCTACCTTTGAAAGGGGGGAGATTTCAAGGTCACGGCGAAGCCTTGTCGGATTCTAGAGTGACCTACGACAAGGGAGGGAGGCCTTCTATGTCCATACATGCCTCCGGTTTAAGGGAGTATCTCATTATTTTTGTCTTTAGTTCATTAATCCGTCGCTCTTTCTTGTTTGCATGCATTACTTTCTCCACGTCTCTTCCACGATTTTCTCATTCTTCTGCATCATTCACACACCCTCCTATGTTTTGATGCCCCCAGGGGTTTAAAAAACCCCAGGTATTCCCCATTTCATTCAGTCATATTCATTTCTTTCCATTTTAATATTTGCTACACCCTCCAGTTCTAATTTGGGTCTCTTTTTGTGTTCTACACGTGATTTTGCAGGTCAGCAACACACTAACACGAGGTCCACCCTTTCTGGCCGGCCGGAAAGGGTGGAGGTTGGACCCCTTTTGCAATTCCTGGCGCGGTGGGCTTGTGCGGTTCCTAACTAACCGTTCAAGGAGATGTGCGATGCAATCCGGACCGTTCTTCTTCTTCCTGCGATCGTGTTGAAACCGTTCATCTGCCAGGAGTGCTTCATCCCGCGTCCTCTGTAACGCCTTTAGACGGCCTGTCGTGCTACCGCTCAATATATAAGATGGTTCTTCATAGACCGTACATCCTCCCAGCACTGCTCATAAGGCGAGTGTCCCCTGTTCTTTTCCAAGGTACGGCATGTCCATCACGTTCGGCGCCTTGGTGGCGATCACACATGTTTACATGCTTCTGTCTCCTTCTACCTTTCATATATTTGTCATATTGATTTAGTAGAAGGGATGGAAGAGATCTTTTAAGCCGGTAAGGAAGGTGAAAAAAATATGTCAACACCCCATTTTTTGGCGATCACGGTGGGACACCTAGTGCCCATCGTGTTAGTGACTTACTGACCTTCTCTTTTGCTTTGTTAGTCCTCTTCCTGAAGTGGTTGCAGGTTGGGTCGCGTTCTCTATCCTCTGGAACTCGCGCGGTTTTTCCAGAACCGTCCATCGTTTCTGCTGCTGAAAGTCCACCGCCCTTCTCTGTGAACAGCGCCATCTCTTCTACAAAGCCTCCCGTTATAAGTGGTCCATTACCGCCCATTCACAGTATATACGGTCTATTATTGGCCGTTCATCATGCTAGCACAGGTACGCCTCTGTCCCCATAGTGTTGGTTTGGTTGCTATTACACGGTTGCTGTAGGTCCGTTCCAGCTCTTACGCGGTCTACCTGGAGACCGTTCAACCTGGTGCGCTTCTGATTGCTATCTCCTTTCATTCCAGAGTCTTCTGATTTTCGTGTTAGTCTGTCGTTACTCCCTGGATTATACGGTCGTCTACAGACCATCTATCTCCTTGAGCGGTCTCACAGAGACCATCCTTGTCGTGCTACAGTGCACTCATGCTTCACTTTGATTGCCATGTTATTTGATTTTCATGACACTTGGTGCTGATTATTGATCTCCCCCTGCTCTCATACTTGTTTTCATTTCTGATATATTTGTTTGATTATTGATTGCTAGCTGCTAGGCTAGACTTTGCATGCACTCCGGTGCACGTAGGATTCATGCATTTCATTCACATCTAGTTGCATTCCTACCGAGGTAGGGTTTCCTCTCGTCTCCATACTCCTTGGAGCCGACTAGGGGACCTTGACGAGGACCTCCGTAAGTCCCCGTGAGCCGTGGATTCTCACACGGACGTCGGGCAGGTTGTACCGTACCACCCCCCAGTCTAGGGTTTGCATCCGCGTGAGGGAGAGTCCCTTAGAGTCCCCCAGTTTCCCATTCTTACCCTGGTTAGGTACCTTGTGGTTGAGTGAATTCAGACATTAATTAATCCACTAAGGTCCTAAAGAGGAACTTATAAGATTGTTCATGCATCATTTATAACTTGGGTGGTCAATTGGTTGATTTTTTTATCACCTCTTCCCTCCATTGTGTGTTTCGGTATTCATCATTCACCTCATTTTGTTAGATTAGACTCATTTGGTTTAGTTCATCTTTGTGTGTCTCCATTTAGTTGCATTTGTCCTAGGCTTGTTTCTATCCTTGTATTCCTTTGAAAATCTTGACTGTATAAAGTCTCCACTCTCTCCATGGAGCATTTTTCCCCTGTACCTTATTCCTATCCCTCTCAATCTTCTTATCCCCATGTGGATTCCTCTTCCCATGCGGGCCCATCTCCTTATTCCTCCACTGGACCCTATCCGTTTAACGGGCCTTCTTGTCCCTCCCATGCTGCTGCTAGCCCAATCAATTCTTGTCCCCACATACATAATCCTTCCAGGCCCATGCATTCCTACATTCTTGGAATGGGCTTGTCTTCACCTCAGGCTGGATCCCCTTATTTGGCCCATCAACATTATCCTGGTTTAAATTCATCCTCTCTTGCTCAGGCTGGCCCATATCCTTCTCGCACTCTTCCTACTGAGGAGATGATCGCTCAGGCCCAATGTCAGCTTGATGAATTACAACGTCGAATCAATCCCCAAACTTCTTTGGATGTCCCATTTACATTCCAGGGTCTTCAACTCCCACCACATTCACAGATTCCCGCATATCATCGCTATGGTGGAATTGGTGACCCCTACGTCCATTTGAAGGATTTCTTATTCGAGTCGGCCCAGTTCCGGCACGATCTACGCTTGATGGCCTATTTTTTTGGCCTATCTTTAGAGGGCTCGGCCAAGGATTGGTTCTTCACGTTACCGCAAGAGCAAATGATGGATTTTCAAGTTGTACAAGAAAAATTCGTTCAGCAGTACCGAGACCAGGTGGGGCCCAAGTACTCCATGGTGGATTTGCTCCAAGAGAAGATGAAGCCCAATGAGGAATTCTCCACGTTCGTCGACCGCTGGCTTTGTCTAGCCATGCAAGTTCTGAGGCATATTCCGGAGGGCGAACAAATCAAGATGGTTATTTCTAATGCAACGCCTGAATTTAGATGCGTCTTGGCCCTTAATGATATCACTTCCTAGCAACAACTCTACCACCGAGCCTGCTTCATTAGCCAACAACTCCTAGTTTCCCTTGACCACGAGTATCCTTCACCTTCGCCTTCCACATACCCCTTCTCTTCACCATCCCCCTCCACCTCATATCCCTCCATGAGTCGGCCATCCGCTCCCACTTATCCATATCCCATCCCATGTCACCCCACTACATCTTCCTCCATGAGTCAGCCCTCCGCTATTTCATTTCCCCACACCTCTCCACTCCCGGTCAAGGAAACATCGCACCCTGAGCGGGTGGATGCCGTCCATTATATTCCCACTCCCTCCACCCCTCCACATCACTCTAGCCCTCCGCCTTCACCTACGCAATTCCCCTTGCCTACACAACCTCCGCTACCATCCCCACTACCTTCTCATACCCTTCGGCACCTACCGTTGCCGGAATCTCTTACAGATGTTTTCAGGGCTTTGATGGTCAACCATGTGTTGCAACTCCCTCTGGTTGTGCCTTGCCAACCCACAGTCGGGGATTCACTCCACTTCTGTGAGTTTCATCGTCAACATGGGCATTTGATTGAGGATTGCCCCGAGCTCCGGGAACTTGTTTATAGCTTGTAAGACAAGAAGATGATTGATTGGGATGTCGTGCACCAAGTTATTCTAGATCTTCGCAAACAGCAGCAGCAGCAGCAAGCGCCGCCCAGGCAGCCGTCTCCGTCTCAAGACCAGGGGCATCCCTGTGATTCTTCAGTTGATAAAGCACCCGCTCCGTTATTTATCCCCTCACCTACCCCCTCACCTTCACCGTCTCCTACTCAACCTCCATGGCCTCCACAAACCCAAGCCCCTGCTCAGGCCAGTACAAACTCTTCTCCTTCCCCCTCCATTTCCACCACCGCTTCTACAGCTAACGCCGCTCGATGTGTTGTATCGACACGTCGGAGATGGGCGCCACGACCTGCCACCTCTTCTGCCTCACCACCACCTTCTCCACCCCCATTTTTGCAGCCTCCATTGGCCACATCTCCATCATCGCCTTCTCCATTATCCCCATTGCCGTCACCACCACCGTCTTCATCGCCTCCTCTCACAACGATCCCTATTCCGTCACCTTCACAACCATCCCCGCTACCGATGCCGCTCCCTTCACCATCATTGTCCGAGCCTGAGCAAGCTATACCTACACCTCCACCTCCACCTTTACCCCCTCCTATGCCTCTACCTTTACCCTTACCTCCACTTGAGCCTGTCATTGCCGCTATCCCTCCACCACTCGCATTGCCTTCGCCCACACCTTCCAAGCCTTCTCCACCCCTCTCTCCACCTATTTCAACCCCACGGAGCGGGTGCTTGCTACCTTTGGTGCCCCTCGGGTCTAGTCCCTAAGGAGATAAAGAGCCGAGCCAGGCTTTGATTATGCATTACAAGCTTCAAGATTTCATTTGCCGCATGCCAGTCCGAGTCCTGGTCCCTGGCAATTCTAGGGATAATGAGCCCGCACTTGCTATGAAGATGGTTGCTGAGAAGAATTCCTTAGCACTGGTGCCAGTTTCTTCAAAAGCGAGGCCGGTGACAATCTCTTTGCTCACCGGGGAATTCACTGTTGATGTTGTTATCACCTCTCGCTTGATTGCTATTCAGTTCACTGGCCCATAAGAGTTTTCCACCCAGATGGTGCTAACCCACACGGCCGCCGAAAGTTTAATGAATTCAGCATTCAAGGGGCAATTGGCCATGCCTTCGAGATTAACCAGGGGCATTCTGCATTTTTTATCTCATCTCCCTCAGCTTATTGGTGAGGCGGCCACGTCAACGCCGCGCATCACCCTCCCTCAGTTCCATCCTGCGCTTCTAGCAAGGGAGTTATGCTTCATGCCCAACTGCCGAGTGAAGATGCCAATGCTCCATGTTCTAGTGCCGAATACAAAACTCCACTACTTCCTAATGTTCATCCCAAGGAGGTGACTGTTCTGGAATGTCCTTCTATGGTTTGCACCGCACAGCTAGGGGCAACCGTCCCGATGAAGTTGCATATTCATGACCGGGCCAGGCCGTCTGCCAGATGGGCCCGTTGTTTGAGAAAACATTGCAAGATAAGAAGCCCGAGGGCCCGAGTCTGCCCCAGGTGGAATTGTTGCAAGCAGATTTTTGCCAAGAAGAGGCGGCGACATAAGTTCGAGGGCCAACAATTGTGCATTCGGGGGCCCACTCCACCTCCTTCTTCTATCTCTTTATCTCTCTTTCAGTCGTCTTTTCAGTTGCTCAGTTCCTATCCTTGGGTGGTGTATCTTCCACCACCTGACTACATTTCTACCATCTTCTCCTGTCCTCACCATTTTAGGTCTCGGCCTACGTCCTTCTCTTCCCCTGATCCAGGGGCATCTTCTAGTTTTCTTTCCCGGGTACATCTGGATTCCGCTTCTCATCCTTTTCCTCCGACCCTGTTGGGGGCTCCTCATGCTCGTTCCCCGACCATGTCGGGTGATTACCCTTTTCTTTCCCCGACCCTGTCAGGTGATTCTCACTCTTCTTCCCCGACCCTGTCGGGTGTTTATCATTTTCTTTCCCTGACCTTGTCGGGTGATTCTCATTCTCCTTCCCCGACCCTATCGGGTGATTCTAATTCCTTTTCTCCGACCACGTCGGATGATCACTCCTCTTCCCTCTTATCTTTGCCACAATCTTTTTATGGTTTGTCTATTCTTTTTGTCTCACCCTTTCGGGGTCATCACCCTTTTTCTTGCTATTTTCAAGGCTTTAGTCCGCCTTGATCTCAGCTAATCTCTGTTTATTCTGTATCTAGTTCCTTGTTATCAAGGCCTCTGTGCCTTAACGAGGGAGTTCTAGCCCTCGTCTCTCTTCCTTTTTATCCTTTTTCGTCTAGTTTGGTGTCTGCCGCTCCTCCATCCTTTTTCGTCCAGTTTGGTGGCAAGAGTGGCAGTACAGTTCCCCGTGGGGCGTCATGAGCCCGGTCGCATGCGTGCCTGATAAATATGGGTCTAAAAATCAAAGACACAAAGCCCCGGTGCAACAGACCTATCTCTTTGAGGGGTAGTGCCTTGGAAGGAATTCAAGTCCTGATATCTCCCATCCTGCATAAAGCTTATCTCCCAATTCTTCTTCTGTTTCTCCCTCTTAGGCTGGGTTGTATCTCTGGTATGGTTTTAGTAGGGGCACCATTTTTTAGAGGCGGTTGGTTGTGGTAAGCCACCCTCGCATGCACGCCCTGCTCAAGGGAAGCCTTTGATGAAAGGGGGAGGGACGACGATCCCTGGCAAGTAGTTCGAGTCCGTCTTTGGGTGCTGTAGATTGATATTGATAAAAATCTAAAAAAATCAAATATTATCAAAATCCCCCCCAAAAAATTAAATATTGTCAAAAATCTAAAAATCAAATACTTCAAAATTTCAAAAAAAATCGAATACTTCAAAAAAATCCAGAAAAATGATATATTATTGAAAATATAAAAAATCTAAAAATTTACAAAAAAGCCAAAAAATGTGTCTCTTTGTTTTCTTTTTCATGCATTTGCATTTATTTTAAGAACAGATACGTAACCCGTTTGCTAAGTGTGCAGGTTGCAAGTACTCAGGCATTCCTTGCTCTATCTTTGCGCTCTACCTCCTGTTCACATTTTTGATCTGTTCTTTTCTTCTTCGATCCACTCTCTCGATCTATTCTGAAGCTCATGTCCTTCTCAGCTTTTGTTTGCAATGATCATATCTTTATGAGAGGGCTTTGCCTCATGATTATGAACCTGGTAGTTCTGCTTCATTTTGATCTTGGGTTTTGATTGAAGTACGTATTTTGTCTTGTCTTTTATCCCGCCGTGTCCTTTCCACGTGTTCATATCCCACCGTGTTGTCCCACACATGTTGTTTTATCCCTCACTACATGTTGTTAGTCATCTAGTCATCCCTTTATGTCTTATGTTCTTGTCCCAACCGTGTGGTTATCCGTCATGTCCTTGTCCCAAATGTGTGTTGTCCCACCGCGTTGTTGTCTTGTCACACCGTGTTCATGCATGCATGTTGTCTGTTCATGCCCTTGCATATGTGCTCGTTCGCCGTGGTTATGTTATGTTGCATTGTCTCCCATCTCATTTTTATTGTGTTTATACTCGCTTGTTTATCGTATTTGTCTTATACATGAAAATTCATAAAAATCTGAAAATGAAAATCCAAAAAAAGCATGCCGTTTCATCTACGCAGGTAAGTCAGGTATGGCCTTCTGTCCCTGCGTCCCTTATTGCATTACTATATGGTACTATGCTATATTATCTCGTGAACCAGTTGATTATCTACATGTTCCAGGATCTGATGTTCCCCTTTAACAAAAATGATGATGATCTAGGTTCACGTGTTTAATCTCCGGATAGGCCTGTTGAGTTATGGTTTTGATGATTGTTGTAATTATTAAGTTATGTTTTGATGATAACTAAACTTAATGTGTGATTACGTGATGATAACTAAACGTATGGTTGATTACACATGTTCTTGATGATTGTGTTCATTCATCTTATTGTTTATGCTGGTTGCACATGTTGGTTTTACAAGAGACAAGAGGTTTCATAACCTCTTTAATGTCAACAAGCATGCAATTAACCTAACTATCTTGCATGCAGGTTCAAACTCATGGTCATCACCTGGTGAACCAAAACTCTACTTCCCTACAATCCAAAACAGGTGGTATATGTCATTTACTGTCAAGAACCATTGGTGAGACTCCTACCTTGTATTAAAACGAAGCTTCATGCTTTAAACCATCAAGATTCACTCCTTTTCAAACTTGTGTTCATGAATCATTCCATGTGTTAAATCGAGTCTAAACAAACTTGTAATCAACTATAACACAAGCCCCTTTTCAAGTATCGAACCAATGGATAGTTTCAAGTGAGCTAACACTTGACTTTTGCAAGTTTGGAGACTGGCGGTCGACCTGAAATCACAGAACTGAAAATTGGCAACCTGTGAACCTGGCGGTCGACCGCCAGGAGCTAGCCGTCGACCTATTTTCCCAGCAGCCAAATGGCTACATGACGGCCAATGGTGGCCGACCGCTGGCCTCTGTAGGTCGACCGCCAGCCTCGAACTGCCCCTTTTGTTGACTTTTGTTTCAAGCTCGAGGAGTGGTCTTTCCACCCATTTGTTTAATCCTAAAGACACCCAATCCACCATGATTTGTGGATCTGGTCTGGGGCTTGTCTATGGACCATTTAAGAGATATAAAACATCTCATTGAAGCCATAACCCTAACTATCCAAGGGGATTCAAGAGGAGATCAAGAGGAGGTTGTCAAAGAGAAGAAGGAGGAGTAGTGCTACTGTAGCATGAACAGTAGTCCGTGAATCAAGTTCCATCCAGCAGCTGAAGATCCAAGATCCTTCTTGAAGCCTTCATCCTCCTATGAGCTGAAGAAGCAAGCATCCAACAAGAAGAGATCGAAGGAGAGCCTATCAACCAAGGAGCCTATAAAGAGAAGAAGAAGAAGGATGCTACAAGGAAGAAGGAGCCATTCAAGCATCATCTGAAGGTACTCTAGCTCCAGTTGAAGTCAGCAATCTCAAAGGAAGAGAACAAGCTCACAAGCATCAAGGAGATACAAGGATTGTCCAAGTGAAGAAGAAGGGTACTGTAGCCGTGAACAGTACTCCGTGCAGCAAGTGTTCTTCATCCATTCTCAACCCCGCAGCATGCATTCAAGGGAACCCAAATCAGGGGATTTCTAAACTGTGCCTTATTGTGTTTTAAGTTCATATTCATGTTTTGTATAAACTTCAAAAACTTGTGTGTGTGTGGGTCGTTGTTGGATCCGTGGTTGTGTGTGTGTGTCCTATTTGATTCGTGTGTGCGTAGATCTTCCTAGATCTACATGTGTGTGTGTGTGGATCTACTTAGATCCAGTTGTTTTAGTGTGTGGTTTGCTGCACTTGTCGCAGCGTTTGTGTGTCTTGTTAATCCGGTTGTCGGATCGTGTTGGAGTTCATCTCTGTGTGTGTGTGTGTGTTGGAGCTTGTCTCCGTGTGTGGGTTGGGGCGCGTCCCCGTGTGTGTGTGCAGGCGTCGTCCTACGTGTGTGGTTGGAGCGTTGTCTCCGTTTGGGGATTTATCCCCGAGTGAAGCCTCACCAGGTTTGGTGAGGGGTGGACGTTGGATTGTCGTCGTTGCATCCGAACCACCTTAAAAATCGCTGTGCAATATGGTTTGAATTGTGTGGTTTGATCCATTTCCTCTACCTTCATTCTACGTGAGTGTTAGTGTATTTGTGATTCTGGATTTATCCACGTATATCCTACATAATCTACATCATCATCTAATTAAGTTTGATAAATCTCATTTGTGAACCAACAGTTCTGATCCTATTGATTAGCTTTATATCACATATTACAAAAAGGCCAAAAGTTTTTAGTAAAATTTGTAAACACCCAATTCACCCCCCTCTTGGGTGTCATTGATCACGGGACTTCAATTGGTATCAGAGCAAAGGCTCTAATTCTTTTATAGATCTAACGATCTAGAGTGATCCAGATCAATGACTACCATTATGTATACTTTGAATTCTCCACCGGTGTTTGATGGTTGCAATTTCGATTTGTGGTTAGGAAGAATGTTTAGTCTAGTCAATTCATAGGACCCTAAGCTATGGAAGCTTGTCTCTTGTGGTCCCTATGAATTGCCTAAAGACAAAGCTGTCTGGGCTGAAAATCATAAGCATAAACATGATCAAAATCAGTTGGTTTTAAAGCCGTTCACTGCTGCAGTCAATTCTAATCAGTTTCCTTTTGTCTCCCATTACAGGTCCGCAAAGGATATCTTGGATGGCTTAACGAAAGTCTGGGAAGAGCATGAAGATCAATGTCTTGTGGCAGGTACGAGCGATCAAGGGAGTGATCAGCAAATTGAATCAAGCTCAAATGTAAATTCTGATTCTGATAATGAAGATGAAGTTTGTTATGAAGATTTGTTGATTGCATATGATGATCTTGCTGAAAAATACAAGAAGCTTAAATCTGAAAACAAAAAATTGAAAAAGGATGCCGGACAAAACAAGTGTAATTCCTCTTGTAAAAAATGCTTGCATCTAGAGGAAATGATTGAGGCTCATGTGTTTGACATTGAATTTCACAAAAATCAAATATGTTCCTTAAGAAATGAAAACAAGGAGATGACTGTAAAACTGAATTCTATTGCCGATGATCAAACCTTGATAAATGAACTGATTCATGATGAAAAGCTTGTTAAAGAAAATGAGAAACTGAAGGAATTGAACAATGCCATTTCTGAAAGATTGTTGACTCTTGAAAAAGAAAAATCTGTGATTGTTAGAGAATGTGAAAATGTGGATGAATTCAGGCAAGAAGTAGAATGCCTTAAGACTACCAATGCCATGTTGAATATTAGTCTTTCTACTTGTGAAGAAGAACTTGCCAATTCTGAATTACAAATTTCATCTCTTCAATCTAAAATTCTTGACTTGAATGATTCATTGTCTAGATTTGTAAATGGTCAAGAAAACTTGGACAAATTGTTGGGGACGAAAGTAAATTTTCAAAGGGAAGGGCTGGGTTTTAATCCTGTGAACAAAAAGAAGTTTGAAAATAAAATTTATACATCTTTTGTGCACAGTTCAAACATAGCCAGCACATCGAATGGGTCCCCAAATCAATCTTCTTCACTGACAATAAAAAGATCAAATGAAAATTTGAAAAAGAAAAATCATGTTGCACACACACATGCATCCACACAGAAAATCAGTTTGCATCAAAAATCTAAAAATGTCGCTAGCACTTCCATGCATGTTAACCATACTTCTTCCACACACACACAACCACATAGAAAGAAACTCTTATGCTTCTACTGTGGTAAATCTGGACATTTTATGCATGATTGTTTCACTATGAAGAATGATGACTTGAAAGCATGTGGAAACCAAGCTGTTTTGAAAAATGTAAAGAAAGCTTTCACCATAAAATCTCCCATGCATTGTAATCATTGTGGTAAATGGGGTCATACAACTTCACATTGTTGGTTCTTGTGGAAGAGAAAGAACTCACACTCAACACATCATGCTCACGCACACAAATCAGTAGAACCCATGAGAAGGAAGAATATGATGCCACGTGCCCTCTACCATCACTTTGGTCAATTTAGGAATGTTAAGCATGCCTATTTTCTAAAGAAAAATGATGATTTGAATGTTGTCAAAAGTTGGAAACCACATTCCCATGTTGCTGCTAACCCACAAGGACCCAAAAGGATTTGGGTACCTAAGAATGTCAAATGAGAAATCTATTTTGCAGGTGTGCCTTGGGAATGTAAAGCATGAAATCTGTTTTCATCAAGAAGGTAAGGCACACGGGTCAAGTGGCATAAGTCAAGTTGGAAGAAAAATAAAAAAAAATTGAATCTGAGCATTCAGGTGATATCTCTCCTACTCTCTCCAATGATTGTGTAAGGTTTTGATTCATTTTGAGTCATATAGTCATGTAGTCTTGCATATGTCCGTACATGCATTCCATTCATGGTTGTTTGCATATTTATGCATATATCACTTGTCATGTAACATCTTGTTGTAGGAGAGCTTGAAGATTCTTCATATCATGATTTCACTACATATATTGAGTTTGTATACACCTTCATACTCTGTCATGCATAAGTTGAACATTGTGAATTCACGTCATAATGCATAGCAATACTTCTACCTACATCATCCTCGACTACATAGTATATCAAATGGTGACATGTGGAAGGGCAGGTTTCGCCTGTCTGAAAACTATCACTACGCGTGAGGTGATCTTCAGATCTAAGTTCTCCGCCCGGTACTATGAGTCAATTAGTTATAGGCTACATATGGCATTAGATTGTTACTGAATATCTTGCATTCATGCACACACTAAGGGGGAGAAACCACTTTCATCATATGGGCTTAATGTTTAAGTTCATGCATGAGTCATGCATTGCATCTAGAGCTATCTAGGGGATGTGGTTGTTAAAATAATTTGTCATGCCATTGTCAATAAATTTGAATCGAAATTGACAACTTAAATCTTTCTATCTTTGGATACAGATTACACACACAAAATTCAAATGATGATGGGCTAGTCATGACCGAGCTTAAATCAACTGGAAGAATACCTTGTAAGGATGAAAATGATGAGAACCCTCTCAAGTTGCTACAAGAAGAAGGGCTACTTTGTGTAGAACAACCTCCAGGATCGACTCAAGTACAAGGTGGTGAAAGTCTTGTACATGTTGAAGTAAGTACACAAGGCATGGTATGAAAAGCCCGCATCTTTTGATCAAGAATGTGTTCAATAGGTAAGGTTGACCAACCACCTCTCACAAGGCAAATCAGGTAAAAGACTTCTTAGTGGTCAAGTACATGTGGATGTAATCATTTCTGAGCTACTAATAATGCCTTTTGTGAAGATTTTGCAGGGACTGTGCAAGGAGATTTTAAAATACTCTCATGAGTAAACTGAGTTTCACTCTTCTTTGGATTGCAGGTGAAAGGCTTGGAAGAAAATAGATTCTCAAGGCCAAGGTAATGAAACATAAATCTAAAATGATTGCTCCTCCATTCTGCTGTGACTAACTTGCTTATTGGTTAATTGAAACTGAAAATCTTAAACTTTATGTTGACCTTTGAACATCCTTCAATCTGATTGCTTGAGCACATTTAAGCTTAATTGAGTATCTGGTATATCAAATACTGAGTAGTGAAAAGGCGGATTATCTTCACCTGGAAACTCTCACTATGCGTGAGTTGGTCTTTGGACCAAAGTTCTCCACCTTGTACCAGAACAGGAAGAAATTGATTGTTCGGCCTTGAAAGAATTTTTCTGATGCTTTTATTTGCTCCTTGTCAGCTAGCCCCGTGTCATAAGAGAAACATTGCACTTTCACTAAAATTGATCCTTGTTGAAGTGAAGAGTTCTGCAATGGAAATGTCAACTCCTGAATGGCTTGTGAATATTTTCAAAACCCTTGAAAATCTGCTCTTAACAACTTCTGACAATAAATGGCTTCCCTTTGTATATAAGCCACTTGTGATGGAAATTGTCCCATGCTCATCTTTCCAATCTGATTTGCTCTCTTGTTTGTAATGTCATTTTTCATCTTGCATTCCATTCTCATATAAGAATAGACTGCATGCATTAGAATTCATACATTAAGTGCAATTAGCTCACTCATTTTGTACCAGAAGTTTTACACCACACTGCATTCTGTCTTGGCATGTTACATCTCATTATTATATGATCAAGGATTGCATTGCACTAGAACTCATGCATTAGCCGCATTCAGTTCGTTCAATTGGTATCCTTTTGATTGGTATAAGTTGCATATTTGCATTGCATGTTACATACATTCCCCTTGTGTGCTTGCTTGATATTATATGCTATTCACTCTCATTCCTTGGCACTTCTATGGCCTTATGTCCTCTTGATAAATAATGCTACATTTGAGTCATTGGTGGAGCGTTTCTTGTCGTACACTATGGGGAGTTTATATTTCATAAGTGCATCTATTTAGGGGCAGCTGCCTTGTTATGTGTTCATGATATTTTCGGTATACATGCTGAATCAAATTCACACACTTCATGCACAAAATGTGAAAATGAGTGTTAAAGATAAGGATATATGAATTTCTTTTCAACACTCTCGAGATGTTCAACTTGCTGCATGTATGTAGAAGAGACAGTTGAGAAAAAAGCTGTCTACCTATCTTTATTGAAAAATCTCTAAGGTAAATGAACAGTAGAGCAATGCTTGGTCTCACTGAGTAAACTGGGCACATGTCACCTGAGACGTGATGTGGTTCATATCTGAAAAGTGTGGATTAGTACCTCTGTTCAAAATGAAGTGAGATGGTTCTGAGTAACCGGGGATTCTGGCATGAGCTCCATGCGTCTACTCGCGTAAAAAGGAATCATTTTGAACCTGATCACTCTTGAAAAATTCTGCCTATTATGTGATACTACTCGAGTAACCGGGGATTCTTGTTGAGTTAAAAAAAATGATGGTGAAAACTCATTGTGGTAGAGCGAAGCCTCCAATACGCTGTTCTCAAAAATTGAAGTGTAGTCTGTGAAATGTCTCATCGTGTTTATCTGAAAATCTGAATATCCATATTGCAACTATCGTCCTTCATGTTCCTCACCTACACATCTGGAAATTTGATTTAATATGTATTCAGAAAATTGATTGACTGCATCAGCAATTGCATGAATCTCCTATATGATTGCACGATCTCCCATGTGCTACACATGTGCATTCTGGTGAGCATGACTCTCTTGCATCCTTACTATACCCATTCCCCTCTCATATATGTACGGGGGAGATTACATGTATGTTTATATGTAACTGTTTGATTACTTTGTGTGCACTTCATGAGTCATCATCTGCATATACATAGCTTCATGCATTTAAACAGAAAATGTAAAAATCAAAAATTTGAAAATCAAAGAAAATCATTTTGATATGTCCTCCTGCTCTTGTTTGTGTGAAAATCTGCCATGGGCTCTAGATTTTGAATGCTATCATGCTGAACACCTTATTTTGTGATCATCTTCCTACACTAGCTCATGCTTGACTGTAATCGCTTTGGATGGTATCATATTGATTTCTGAGAATAATAAGCAATTGGCGTCCTCTAATTGGACTTATATTGATTTGTTGGTCCATGATTTGCTGTTGCTTCTTCTGTATTGATAAGATGGGCTATTGCTGTTTCCAAGGGAGATCAGTTTGCTCTTCCTTGTTTGGCTTCTTCAAGCTTTGTTGATATTGTTGATCATGTCACAGGGGGAGAAAGGTTTGCATTATCCCGCTTTTTGATTATGTCAAAGGGGGAGAGAAATTGATGATTGTGTGTGACAGGGGGAGGAGAACTAAGAAGAACATCTGTGCCTTTCCATTGTATATCATCATTAAGTTTGTCATCATCAAGTTTGTCATCATCAATTTTGTCATCATCAATAAGTTTGTCATCATCAAAAAGAGGGAGATTGTTCAGTTATGATTTTGATGATTGTTGTAATTATTAAGTTATGTTTTGATGATAACTAAACTTAATGTGTGATTACGTGATGATAACTAAACGTATGGTTGATTACACATGTTCTTGATGATTGTGTTCATTCATCTTATTGTTTATGCTGGTTGCACATGTTGGTTTTACAAGACGCAAGAGGTTTCATAACCTCTTTAATGTCAACAAGCATGCAATTAACCTAACTATCTTGCATGCAGGTTCAAACTCATGGCCGTCACCTGGTGAACCAAAACTCTACTTCCCTACAATCCAAAACAGGTGGTATATGTCATTTACTATCAAGAACCATTGGTGAGACTCCTACCTTATATTAAAACGAAGCTTCATGCTTTAAACCATCAAGATCCACTCCTTTTCAAACTTGTGTTCATGAATCATTCCATGTGTTAAATCGAGTCTAAAAAAACTTGTAATCAACTATAACACAAGCCCTTTTTCAAGTATCGAACCAATGGATAGTTTCAAGTGAGCTAACACTTGACTTTTGCAGGTTTGGAGACTGGCGGTCGACTTGTGGACCCTTGGCGGTCGACCTGAAATCACAGAACTGAAAATTGGCAACCTGTGAACCTGGCGGTCGACCGCCAGGAGCTAGCGGTCGACCTATTTTCCCAGTAGCCAAATGGCTACAGGACGGCCAATGGCGGTCAACCGCTGGCCTCTGTAGGTCGACCGCCAGCCTCGAACTGCCTCTTTTGTTGACTTTTGTTTCAATCTCGAGGAGTGGTCTTTCCACCCATTTGTTTAATCCTAAAGACACCCAATCCACCATGATTTGTGGATCTGGTCTGGGGCTTGTCTTGGACCATTTAAGAGATATAAAACATCTCATTGAAGCCACAACCCTAACTATCCAAGGGGATTCAAGAGGAGATCAAGAGGAGGCTGTCAAAGAGAAGAAGGAGGAGTAGTGCTATTGTAGCATGAACAATAGTCCGTGAATCAAGTTCCATCCAGCAGCTGAAGATCCAAGATCCTTCTTGAAGCCTTCATCCTCCTATGAGCTGAAGAAGCAAGCATCCAACAAGAAGAGATCGAAGGAGAGCCTATCAACCAAGGAGCCTATAAAGAGAAAAAGAAGAAGGATGCTACAAGGAAGAAGGAGCCATTCAAGCATCATCTAAAGGTACTCTAGCTCCGGTTGAAGTCAGCAATCTCAATGGAAGAGAACAAGCTCACACGCATCAAGGAGATACAAGGATTGTCCAAGTGAAAAAGAAGGGTACTGTAGCCGTGAACAGTACTCCGTGCAGCAAGTGTTCTTCATCCATTCTCAACCCCGCAGCATGCATTCAAGGGAACCCAAATCAGGGGATTTCTAAACTGTGTCGTATTGTGTTTTAAGTTCATATTCGTGTTTTGTATAAACTGCAAAAACTTGTGTGTGTGTGGATCGTTGTTGGATCCGTGGTTGTGTGTGTGTCCTATTTGATTCATGTGTGCGTAGATCTTCCTAGATCTACGTGTGTGTGTGTGGATCTACTTAGATCCAGTTGTTTTAGTGTGTGGTTTGCTGCACTTGTCGCAGCGTGTGTGTGTCTTGTTGATCCGGTTGTCGGATCGTGTTGGAGTTCATCTCCATGTGTGTGTGTGTGTGTTGGAGCTTGTCTCCGTGTGTGGGTTGGGACGCGTCCCCGTGTGTGTGTGCAGGCGTCGTCCTGCGTGTGTGGTTGGAGCGTTGTCTCCGTTTGGGGATTTATCCCCGAGTGAAGCCTCACCGGGTTTGGTGAGGGGTGGACGTAGGATTGCCATCGTTGCATCCGAACCACCTTAAAAATCGCTGTGCAGTATGGTTTGAATTGTGTGGTTTGATCTATTTCCTCTACCTTCATTCTACGTGAGTGTTAGTGTATTTGTGATTCTGGATTTATCCACGTATATCCTACATAATCTACATCATCATCTAATTAAGTTTGATAAATCTCATTTGTGATCCAACAGTTCTGATCCTATTGATTAGCTTTATATCACATATTACAAAAAGGCCAAAAGTTTTTAGTAAAATTTGTAAACACCCAATTCACCCCCCTCTTGGGTGCCATTGATCACGGGACTTCAAGGCCGTTAGGTTGGGACGTCCTGGGGAGGATGGTTCTATCCTGCACACCGTGGTTGCGGATAGTATCTTGATTCTGATTCTCCCAGGCTAGCAATATTATTCTCGAGTATTTTATATTTTAATCTTTCTTCGCATTTGTTTTAACGATTTCTTTTATTTTTAGCCCAGCATGCATCATACGCATCTTTTGAGCATTCATGACCCATGATTTGTCTGAATAATGTCCCATTAGTGATGGATGGCTGTGCGTTCAGTGTTTGAGTAAGAGGAATAATTCCACTCTGAATTGGAAGGTTCACTTTGGTTAATTCGTTTGGTTTGGTTGATTAAGAGGTCCCCGTTTGGAGTTTTAGTCTGTTTCTTCACTTTTTCACTGCTTATTCCAGTCTCCTCATTGGTCCGTGGGATTGTGTCCCCCATTAGGTTGATCATGTGTTTCCTTTTATTTAGTTCCTCCAGACCGGTGTCGCTTTTAGTCTAATCGTTCCGTGTGTTTGGTTCAGAGTTTTCCGGAAGATTCCTATCGCTTGTTGGTAAAAACGGGTGTCGTTTTGCCTTAACGCCCACTTTTCAGTCCGCTCCGCTTCATTTTCACTTCATCTCCATGTTCCATTTCACTTTCGCTTCACTCGCTCCCCTGTAAAGAGGACGTTAAGGAGGGGCATCTGTTGACAGCCGTTTTTTACCGATAAGTTGAGTCATTTCTCTTACTCCCATTTGTTGATGCCTCGAGTTGTCCATCACTCACTGGGCTATTTTCTGGCACGTTTTGGGCCAATTTTATGGGTGGCCTCCCTCCCTGGCTAGGTCCGAGTTGATTTAGGGCTTTATGGGCCTTGGTTTTGGTTAATTGAGCTGTTCTATAAATTTCAAGCACCCATGTACATGTGCGGTCAAACTCAAGCCGTTCAACCCTATGTGCGGTTGATACTTGGCCATCCATATATTTATGGGATATTTAGCTGATTTCCTGAATTTCCACCGACAAGCATATATACAGCCTAGACATAGCCGCATAAGACCATTGTGCGGTACCTACTAAGCCGTCTATCTCTCAAGAGTCCTAACGTCGGTTAACTATTCAGATAATTACTTATTTATCTTTTTATTTATCACTGACAGGTTTGGGCGGTTTCCCAAGAGCCGTTCAACCATGAGAGAGTCCAGCGGCGAATTTATCGGTCAGTTCAGTGGATAAATTAATTATCTCAAGATTTATTTGAATTTCCACCGACAAGGATGGACGGCACATTTCTGGCCGCTCATAATTTGTGTGGTCTATCGTGAGACCGTTTATCCTCTCGGACCAGAAAGTAGTTAAGGCCTTTTCCTATCATTCGTGGCTTTTCTCCCAAACTTTCTCCGATGATTTCTCCCCGAATCCTTAACCATTTTGAGTGCCGTTTCTTATGGTTGAGAGATAATTCGATTATCTTCATCTTTTCTTTGATTATCTCGACCTGAAAATGCCTAAAAACCCTAAATTCAGGGTTAGCATTTGGGTGCTCTATAAATAGACCCTAAAGGCTACCTTTGAAAGGGGGGAGATTTCAAGGTCACGGCGAAGCCCTGCCGGATTATAGAGCGACCTACGACCAGGGAGGGAGGCCTTCTACGTCCATACAGGCCTCCGGTTTAAGGGAGTATCTCATTATTTTTGTCTTTAGTTCATTAATCCGTCGCTCTTTCTTGTTTGCATGCATTACTTTCTCCACGTCTCTTCCACGATTTTCTCATTCTCCTGCATCATTCACACACCCTCCTATGTTTTGACGCCCCCAGGGGTTTAAAAACCCTTAGGTATTCCCCATTTCATTCAGTCATATTCATTTCTTTTCATTTTAGCATTTGCTACACCCTCCAGTTCTAATTTCTGTCTCTTTTTGTGTTCTACACGTGGTTTTACAGGTCAACAACACACTAACACGAGGTCCACCCTTTCTGGCCGGCCGAAAAGGGTGGAGGTTGGACCCCTTTTGCAATTCCTGGCATGGTGGGCTTGTGTGGTTCCCAACTAACCGTTCAAGGCAATGTGCGGTGCAATCCGAACCGTTCTTCTTCTTCCTGCGGTCGTGTTGAAACTGTTCATCTTCCAGGAGTGCTTCATCCCGCGTCCTCTACAGCGCCTTTAGACGGCCTGTCGTGCGGCCGCTCAACATATAAGATGGTTCTTCATAGACCGTACATCCTCCCAGCGCTGCTCATAAGGCGAGTGTCCCCTGTTCTTTTCCAAGGCACGGCGTGTCCATCACGTTCGACGCCTTGGTGGCGATCACACATGTTTACATGCTTCTGTCTCCTTCTACCTTTCATATATTTCTTGTTGGATTCGGTGCAAGTATTCAGAGGGGAGGTGAATGAATATAGCCTATTAAAATTTCGCTCAAACTAAATCTTAAGCAATCAGAGATGCGGAATTAAAAATAATTGTAGATATATATAGAGCGAACCTAAGCAAGTCTAAACTGTAGACTGTATCAAATCAAGGGAGCTTGTGCCTTACAGCATTCAGATGGAAAAAACCAATTGAGGCGCTCCTAGCATTCATCTAGCGAATTCAGATAAAGGAAATCAAACCATAGTCAAACATATAGTGTGCACAGCAAAAAGATGAACACTTATAGAACATCAAACCAAAGCGCCCCTAAGCAAACATCTAGCGGAAGCAATAAAACAGATGAAGAAATCAAACCACTGCACAAGGGGTTTTTAGGTGGTTCGGTCCTCCAGACCTACATCCACCCCACACTCAACCCGAGTGTGGCTTACTGCTGACTCACAGCTTGAACCGCTGGGCCTCACAGCTTGCCTACAATCCGCTGGGCAACACAGCTTGCCGTCCGAGGAATCCTCCTCGCCCGCTGAGCAACACAGCTTGCTGTCCAGTGGAATCCACCACTGCAAACCGCTGGGGATTACAGCTTACCCGTCCAGAGGCAGCACCTCTGTAAATCGCTGGGCAATACAGCTTGGCCGTCCAGTGGAATCCTCCACTGCAAATGCTGAGCAACACAGCTTGCTCCGCTGACAAACAGCTTGAAGAAATGTATAAAGGAAACAAGAAAAGATGGAAACACAGCAACTAAAAGCTGAACAATGAAGCACAAAATAGAGCTCTCGAAGAGCACTTCTGACTTGGATTTGATCCAAAAGCCAGACAACCCAATCTCTCTCTCTCTCTCAGCTCGAGCTCTCTATTTCTCTTCTTTCTCTTCTTCTTCTTCTCTTCTCTTCTTTCTCTTCTTCTTCTTCTCTTCTCTTCTCTTTCTTTTCTGGATCGAAGACCTCTCTGCACTCTGCTCTTCTGCTATTGCTGCTTCTACTTCGATCAATCTCCTTCAGACAATAGAGACTACCCTTTATAGCAGCTCAAGCAGGGGCAGCACTGGGCGCGTGTTGCCTCCACATTTCCCGCCCAATCGACTCTGCCACGTGTCAGCATCTCAGCTCCTTGGATCACGTGCCAGACACCTACCAGACGGAGTATCGGATTATCAACTGGGTGTCGACACTTTGTAAAATGAAATGCATTGTATAGACTTGTGAAAGCGCGCATGCATTGTACAGACTTGTAATGTAAAGTGCATTCTCGCACGGGAGCATATGAAGTCTCAGGAGAGCATCTATGGCATCTGGACAGCATCACCAGCGACAGGGGAGCATGTGGAGCACATGCTGTCTCTGGGAGCACTCGCTGCTCCAGGGGAGCATCCTCAAAGTTAGGGAAGCATTAGCAGACACTGGAGAGCATACTCGGTCCCAGGAGAGCATCCGGGGGGACAGGCGAGCATGCATGTCTGATGTACAGACTCTACCAATGTATAGACTTGGTGGATAGTGATGCATAGCCAAACGGATGTACAGACTTCACTGTGAATGCATGAACAGTGAATGAGTGTATAGACTTGATCAAGAGAGACGCTGGCCAATCGGAGCATTAACAGTCACTGGAGAGCATACTCGGTCCCGGGAGAGCATCCGGAGGGACAGGTATTGACACCTGGAAAATGAACAAGGGTGAAAACATAATTGAAAAGAGGGTCGGACCAACAGTGAAAGACCAATGATAAAGCTCATCAACTGTCTGCTCGGCTAAAGCCCTTGTCGGCAAAGCTGATGCCCGGTACCAATGTCACTCAGACGGCAGCACTGATAAAGCAGCAGTCACTGATGAGACCTTCCAGCCCTTTAATGAGAGCTGTACTACCGTTTCGCCCAAGAATCCACGGATGATATGTCAGGGTAAGTTAGATGTCGGCTTACTGACAGATGTAATATGAGATAAAGATGAAGCCGGTACCGGCAGATGAAGATGGCAAAGGCTTTACAAAGTCAGAACAGAAGAAGAATGGTCTCCACAGGTTATACACCCGGCGAAAGTCTTGTCGGACTAAAGCTGATGCCCGAGCTCGTCACCATTCAAGTGACGATATCGATAAGATAATACCCGGTCTTGTCACCGTTCAGATGGCAATTCTGATGAAACCCTTGTCCACGGACTGATGAAACCCTTGTCTACGGACTGATGAAACCCTTGTCTACGGACTGATGAAATCCCGGTCTACGGACTGATGAAAACCGTAATGATGATCTCGATACAAGATATGTCATCAATGAAAGGCCCTTTCGGGTGATGATGTCCTTGAAAGACCCAAATGGGTCTGTGAAAGTGGCTAAAAAAGGCTTTAATTGGGCCTGCAAAGAGGGCGCCGAGAGCCATTTGCCGAAGCCCAACAGAGGGCGCCGAGAGCCTGGTCAAATGCGCGCCGGGAAGCTCCACTTGGCGCGCCGTGATGCTTCTGCCGAGAGAGGGAGAAAAGTGGCTATAAAAGCCCCCCTCCCTTTGAACAGAAGAGACGAGAGGACAGACGGGGAGAAATAGATAGAACCGATGAAAAAAAAGAGAGCAGAAGAAGAGAAAAAGAAGCCAGAAAAGAAAGAATAGAGAGGGAGTCCTGCCAAGAGAGAGTCCCCCTCGGCTGAGAGAAGAGAGGAAGCAGAAGAGAAGAAGCAGAAGAAAAGAAGAAGAAGAGGGGCTCCAGGTGGGCTGCTAGGGGGAGGGAGAGGAGTCAATGCTCCGCCCTCCCCATCCTGTCTTTTCTTTTCTATTGATGTAATTTACCGGGCTTTTATCTCGATTTATCGAAGGTAGCCGGCCAGTTCCGGTCTCAATCTCTACCTTTCTGCTCTGCATTTCTATTTCACATCGATGTAAGGCTTTGATGCGATGCAATGAAATGTCAACGATTGCCCATTTGGGGATCTATTGATTCAGATGTTTGTTCTCCTTTGATCGAAATGCCTGCTCTCTGCTTATCTTTATATGTTCATCGTTTATGCAAAAATATTTAATAGTTCATATGAATCTTTGCTTTAGAGGCATGGAAACCGGGCCCCTCCTTGTGCTGTTCAGGGACCAGAGACATCAATCTCTTGGTCCCTGAACCACTGGCTATACGAGGGTATATCGATTCCTTGGATCGCTGCTATTCCGTGGATGCCATTGAATGACTATCTCGATCTCTCGACCCTCCATCCTAATCCCTTGGATGATTAGGGTCTGGAGTTCGATGCCAAAGGTTCCTCAGCCACCGGGTTTCAGATGCCATTGGGTTCGTCCAGGGGATCAGAGACAGTCATCTCTTGATCCCCAGGCGGCCTGCGGCAGAAATAAAACCAAGTCTTCAGAAATCCAGGCGATGGTCTCATTCCCCATCAATCCTGCCCTCCAGATCCCCCCTTGGCCCTTTCTCAGGGAAATATCCATGAAACCCCCCTTCCTATACTTCAAATTCAACTTCAATCGCAGCCAGAAAACTCAGAAATCCCAGAAGCAGAGCATCGTATGAACTCTGTAGACCCTGAAACCCCGCAGCGATTTTGCCTTCTCGGCGTGCACATTTCCCCGCCGAGAACTATCCAGCCGAGAGGTCTCCCTCTTCAGCTAAACGACAAACCAAGCTGTTTCAACCCCTTTCATGTGAGTCTCTGTGCAAGCCTCCCGGCGCCAGACTCCCGGCGCGGCCAGGAGCGCACCGGGAAGCCCCACGCCGAGACCCCTTCCCCTATAGGCCAAGGCAAACCCCTCATGCAAGCTTTGACTCGGCGCCACCTTCTCGGCGCGGTCATGAGCGCGCCAGGAAGTCGCCGCCGAGAAGCCCCCCTTCTTGGCCAATAAAGCCACGCCGAGAGCCTCCTTTTGGCCAACCAAAACCGTGCCGAGAGCCCCTCCTTCTTCGGCCGATGAAACCCAGTCAGAGGCCCTCTTCTACACTGACATCCTTCAATCTTCGGTCTCCATACACACATGCCCCGGGGATGTTCATAGATCGTCATGAATGCCTTGAGAAGACATAGTAATGGGGAAGGCCTCCCCTACAGTCTTCATTCCCGATCCGGATTTCACCCTTGTGAACCCAAAGGGCCATGTCATTATATGAGTTCCAAGGGATTTCAAGGGGATATTAAACGATGGAATAAAGGTAAGCAATGTCCCGGGGCCCGACGCCCATCCTCGTTCGGTTGTCATCCCGGCACTCTGTGGATAATGACCTATCCTCTCTTGGCATAATCCAAGTTGAGGGGACATGCTGCCAAAATTTACATATACCTTGCCAGGTAGCTGTGATGTCCTACCTCTCAACCCCGTTGGCCCACGGAGCTATGTCCCTACATGCTCTCCGATGGTCCTTTGAAGGGGAGATATGGATGCAACATCACGTACGCACGGGGCGCGTCACGTCATGCCGGTGCTTACTCGGATTCTGGGTCAGTTATGCCCGATCTTTTACGGATCCCACCCTGCCACTGCATGGGTGGTTCCCTATTCCCCACTCGACATGGTCCAAGATGGTGGGAATATGCCGTCGGTTTTATCCCAAAAATAACCAACCCCTGCTCCGTCTAATCCATTTAACGTCTTGCAAATGAACGACTTCCGTCTCTCTCTTGAGCATGTGGCTTTACCGCTGTCATCCTCCTACCTTTAGCGTTTAATCAAGGGTTGTCCTTCCTTAGAAGGGCGTAATTAACGTCATAGCCTTTATGGTATGATGGACTTCTAGTCCAGACACGATCACTCACAATGGACTGACCAAGTCAGATCGAGCGCACAATGAAATCGTCACTTCGGTGACTGGCACGCCAATAAATCAATAAACAAATAAATTAAAAAAATAAACAAAACAAACTAAATAAAATAAATGTGTCAAACAAGTCTGGCACGCCCGGTGGGACTTAGTCTCCCTTCATCTTTACGCTAAAGTAGGAGGCCCGGCGGGCCCCCCTGAAACTTCTGATTCTGTGTACTTTCCTTATTTTCAGGAATCTACAATGACAGCTGGAATCATGTCCGTTTGCTTCGACCAGCAGCCGATTGACATGCATGTGCGGGAAGGCTACCTGGCGGTACCCCTCGCGTTCGGATCACTGCCGCCTGCCGTTGGGCTGCCCAACTGCTTGGGCGTCGTCTTCACTGACCTTCTACAGGTCGATGACAATGAGCAAGGCACTGCTGCAAGTGCCCCGGTGAAGATCACCGACCAGAAGAACATCTTACCGGAGAACACGGCCCCCACGGCCGTCGCCTGCTACATCCATCACGTCCAAAAAAGGGACGTGGTCCCCGCTGCTGCTCAGAAGGGGAGAAGAACCAACCGGAGGAGCCGGTATGTTGCTGTTGACCGCCGTCTTTCCAACTCCGGAAAGACAATGATGATCGGTGGTGTCCGGGAAAACGTGAATGGTTTCCCGAGGGCGGTCAAGCCGGACGTGATCGTCCCGATGGTGCCCACTGCCAACAGATTCCAAACTCTGACCACCAGGCAGGCCAATTGGGAGGCTAATGAAAAGAAGCCGCTGGCGCCCAAGCCAGCAAAATACAAACAGGTCTGGCGGCCGAAGAAGATCCAAAGCTGGGCCCCAGCTCAGGACAGGGAGAACCTTACTGATGTCACTATTGCCCGCCTCAGAGCAGGGGGCAGAAGGGAAGTGAAGAAAGATGAAAGAAATGCTGCTACTGTCTACCCCAGGACCTGGGGGAGGAGAGATGAGGTTGAGGGTCAGGAAAGAAATATGACTACTGTTCGCCCCATGATGAGGGGCAGAAGATACGAGACAAGGGAAAACTTCACTACTACCCATCCCATGGCCAAGGGCAAGAGATGGGAAGAGAAGATCTACAATGCTGCTGCCGATCGTTGCCAAGTTGGCAATATGAGAAGAAGTGAACCAGTCACTGTGGTTACTGCAAGAAAATCAAGAGCTTGTGCCAGACAGGCTGATTTCTGTAGATACTCCAAAGCCGAGCATTTTAATGCTCAGGTGGCAAGACTGGCTTATCAGCAAAAGAGCCAGGACAGATTGATACTCCAACCTGAGCCACAGAGGCACAATTCTGAAGAGATGAAGCAGATAGTCCAAGACTACTTCCACTACCTGGGGAGCTCTGCCCTCGGTCAACAAAGACTATCCCGTGCCTTGGGCACCAGAGGTGAAGAAAAAGAAGAAACACTTCAGGAGACGATGATCGGAGCCTCTTCCTCCGATTCAAACCACTATGAAGAAGGCCTCAAGCCCGGATATGATAAAGAAGACCTATACCGGGAAGAAGTCAAAGAAAGAATATCGGTCTTTGACCGGCTCAGATATCCTGACCAGGTGAAAAGAAAGGTCTACAGGCGGAAGGGAAAAATGCAAATCTTCGCCTGCAACATGGCTGGACTCGCCAGGGGGCAAGATATACTACCAACTCAGCCAAATGAACTGCTCAGGTTGGCTACTAGACCTGGTCCTGTCACAAGAAGAAGCCAGGCCGCAAAAGATAAAATGAAGAAATATGATGAAGCCCGCAAGATCACCACTATGACAGTCAATGTGGTGACGGCACAGGATGAAGACAATCCCTTTGTTGATGATGCTGAAGGGACTTCTGAAGATATGCAAATCCCATCAACCTTGGATCCCATGATCCAGATGATGTTCAGGAGATATCAGCAGGAGATCAGTGCTCTCCGAAGACAGCTCAATGAGAGACATGAAGCTACATCAGTCTCAAAGCAAGCTGAACCTGCGGGGCAAACATCCAGCTCAGCAGAGATGGCTATCCCAGCTAACCCTCTCCTAGCTGATAAGGGCAAGACACCGAGCCAACCTGTTCCACAGCAAACAGCAGCTCATCCCTCTGTGTCTCAGACACAGCCTACCGCGCCCATCTTGCGCGCCACTGTGATGACGACTCCTCACAGCCAGCAACAAGCTCACTTCTTCCCAGAAGAGATAGATTGATGTGACACAAAATGCAGCGGAGACTTTGATTCCTTGGACCTAATTCGCAATCACAATTACAAGGTGCCGAGAATATGTTAAAGCTACCAATGCACCGCGCACACACGATTCCCGTGATGACCCGGTGATGCCGAGGCGAGGTGATGGAGATAGCCCCTAATTGGTTAGAGGACCAGCACCACTTTAGTTAGCCCTCCCGAAGGTTTGAAAGCCCACAAACAAGGGCGGCCGGATGCCTTAGGGGCACGGGGTCACTCGCTCACTTATGGCCACGGTGACCACACTGAAAGGTGGCGCCGGGATCGGGCACTCGCTCTCCTACCGGCCGATATGTTTCACGGATATTAAATAAACAGGTATAAGGAGGCAAGGGCAGGAGGCTCACCTGGTTGATTTGAGGAAACCAACCCCGGTCGGAGACGAGGGCGGGCGGGGAAGTGTGGGTTCCCCGCACACTGCGCCGATGAAGCTTCGAACCTGTTTAAGTGTACACTCACTACACCTCACGCAGGAGGGTGATCTCGGGGGTGGGAATTGATGGGTTACAACAAACACTACCTCCCGCAGGGAGGGGTGGTAAGCCGGCCAGGCAAGAGGGGGAAGATAAGCTTAGTAGCCCACGAGGAGGGACCGCTTCCGAATTGGACCGCTGGCTGTGGACATTGATAGGCAGTCGGTGTAGTCCCTGTAGATCTCGGTCAGGAATTATGCCGATGACGAGCCCAGGGGGGTTCTTCTCATAAAAGGAACCCAAATGCCTCTGATTTACTTCAATTTATTCTGACGTCGTCAATGGCTGCAGTGGAGGTCTGAGTAGAGCAACAGATTCTGGGGCGGGTGGCTCCCTGTTTCTGTCTGCAACTTGCAGAAGTTGCCCCAGTCGCTCCTGGATGCCGAATCACAAACCGTCAGAGTCGCTGGAACCGTGAACAAAGCCTATACACAGAAAAACTGACGGAAACACCTTCTGAGGTCAGGGTGGACAGGGGGACGCCGACGAGTGGGAACTGATCGCTGCAGACTGCAGGAGGCAGACCCGCGCGACTGTAGGGGAAAAATCAGAACTCTGACTCCCGGATGCCGAATGTGGTTCTGCTTCTTGCTCCTGGATGGGAACAGGTGGAGGAAGATATTCGTAGAAGAACTTGTGGCTTGAATCATCCAGTGGCTGGTCCGGGTAGATCTTCGAACAAGGTGGCAGCTTCTGGCCACAACAGCTACCTGGCACAAACAGTGACTTGCAGAAGTTGTATCGGCCGCTCCCGGACACCAAATCTTGAACCGTCAAAGTTGTTGGAACCGTGGATGAACCCTCTTTGCGGGAAAACTGGTGGGGAAGCCGTCTGATGTCGGGGCGGACTGAGGGATGCCGATGAGTGGAGGCAGGTCACTGCCACCTGTGGGAGACAGACCCGACCAGTCGAGGTAGAAAGACCATAACTCTGACCACTGGATGCCGAATGTGATTCCGCTTCCTGATCCTGGAAGAGGATAGGACGTGGAAGAACTTTGTTGAAGAACTCTTGGTCTGAATCCTCCGCCGTTTGTCGTGGTACAGCTTCAAATCAGGTTCAGGAACTCTGCAGAGGGAGCCCAACGCAGTCGGGGGAGAATGGTTCTCCCGGACAGCCCCGAACTCAGAATGGGACGAGATTGCCTCGCCTGCAAAGATAACTGGACGACCTTTCCAGAATGGTAGGGTATACCTTCAGACGATGCCGTATGAATCCGTGGATTCTTCAGCAAGTCGACCCTTTCTCTGCCACCTGCAGACTTGGGCAAAGGGAAAGAGATAGTGGTGGAACTAGGCTAATGGAAGAACAATGGGGAAGGGGGTTGGGGGGGGCTGCGACCTAGGGAGGTGAAGGGGCTGGGAATGAATGGGGTGCAGTCCCCAAAGGGAGGAAAATTTGAATTTTAGCTTGGGAGGGGTGAAGGGTGTGCTTGGGGAAGTGAGGGGGTGTATGGGGAATGCCAAGGGGTGCCTTGGAAGAGGGAGAGGTGCCTAGGAGAAAGGGATTCCACCTAGGGGTTGGAGGGGACTTAAATGGGAGGTATGGGGAAGGGGGAGGGGTCTTAATTAGAGGTGAATAGGGAGGAGAGAGAGTGAATTTCGAATTTGGGGTGGGGAAGAGAGAGAGAGAGAGAATGAGAGAGCTAGAGAGAGAGAGGGGGGCACTTATGCTCAAATATTCAATACTTCATTAGCTTCAAAAGAGGGGGTTTGGGGTCCTATATATAGGAAAACCCAATTTACAAAGAAGTCCTCATGAAATGGACAAATGACGGAAGACCAAGGGGTGGGGAGAGGGGCGCCCATGGGCCAGACAAAAGAAATGGCCCAATAAGACCTACTAGCCCCATTAGCCCACTAGCCTACATACAAGCATAAGTAAATAACATGATAACCTAGTAACATGACTCAAAACATAGGCAAATACATCAAAATGACTCAAGAAAATAGGAAAATGTAATAGGATGATAAGCACCAATGTTCCGTCTGAAGAAGGGGTTCTCCCTAGCTGCCTCCGGGTGGGAGAGAAGTGCCAAGCCAGAGGGTATGTGGTGTGATGCCCTCATCAATCCTCCCGGGCGGCGAAGAGCTCGACTCTGTCGAGTAAAGGCCCTCCCTACTGCGGTACTGCTCTAGGAGATCGGGGGACAGCTGCTGGAGATCCTCCCGGCTCACCCAGGTATCGTCCGAGGGTGGTCGTCCCTTCCACCTGACCAGGTAGCGCTCATACGCCTTGCTCCTTGTGATGGTAACCTGTTCATCTAATATCTGCTCCACTTCATCATGCCGATTTCTCAAATGGGGTTGAGCTCTCTGGGGTGTGGAGGCGCTCTCAAAGGAGGGAGTAGGCTGGATTTCCTCACCGGGTGTCACCGTGGGGCCCTTGTAGGGCACCAGGTCAACTACATTGAATGTGGGGCTTACTCCGTACTCTTCAGGGAGGTCCAACACGTAAGCATTGGTGCCAAGGCGTCTCAGCACCTGGAAGGGGCCAGCTCCACGCGACCTCAACTTCGAAGTATTCCCAGGGGACAACCTCTCAGTTCTCACCATCACAAAATCACCAATCTGGAATTCTTGGTGGCGGCGGTGGGAGTCAGCAGACTTCTTGTAAATCTCGTTGCTCTTGTTGATGTTTTTGCGAATGTTTCCATGCAACTCTGTGAATGTTGATTCACTAGTGGATAATGGGGGTCCTGGATAACCAAATGTAAACCTATCATGCTTAGGAGTCATGTGGACCTTGATGCACTTAGGTGGACCGGGGCAGCCACAAATGGCCCTATCATGCCTGAGGTGGATGAAGAGTGGGGGAGGACCAGTATGTCCAAATGTGGCTCTATCAGGTATGGGTGCAATGAATGTCGGAGGACCTGGACTTCCATGTAGACTCCTATCATGCATAAGATGGACGATGAATGGGGGTGGACCTACATATCCAAATGTGAACCTGTCATGCACCGGACCTAGTGTGTATGAGACACAAATGAGATGGCTATCCCTACCAGGTGGGGCAAAATGTTGTGGCCCATGCATTACAATCAAGATGGTCCCATCTTTAGGTGGGGGTGGATTTGGGGGTTTCCACTCATAGGGGTCGAAGGGGTCCAAGAAGGTGGACATTTTGGGATAGGTCACTTCCTCAATTCCTAGGTGGACGTCACCCTCGGTCATGGCTCTCATAGTGTGAACTAAGTAGTGGAATGGGTGGGTTGGGTTCAACATGGTGGATGAGGGTAGGAGGGAGTGGGTGGTGGGTAAGGCTGTTAGGTCCCATGGGTTCAATGTCTTCCATAGGGAGGGATCAAAGGGGTCATGGAATGTGTTACCAAGGAAGGGGTATTCTATCTCCTCAAGGTCTTCAAATGATGGTGAGTCCTCCTCCTCAAATGTGGTATTTGAACCGAAGTCCTTGGCGGGTTGGTTGGCCATGAATGGAGGGTTTGGCATCCTACCCGAAATAAGCAACTCTAATTTGTGGAGAGCATCGGGCTCCTCGGGTGTAGGGAGGAATAACAGAAGGTCACTAGTGTAGCAACCCATAGTGTAAGTGGAGGAGATGGATCCGACACATAAGTGTAGGAGGTCAAGGCTCCTAGGTTGGTCGGTTACAGTGGTCAACAGGTCAGTTAGCTCCATTTGCCAAGCTATACCCTTAAGAAAGTCCCCTAGTGTCTCCACCGGATAGGATGATTGGATTGTGGTGTGGTAGGTGGGTAAGGGTACTATAGGGAGGTTTTGTTCCATACGAGGGCAAACATGGGCCATGAGATCTCTAAATGGGTTCTCCTTTAGCCAACGTGAAAGGGGTTCCCCTAAGATGAGCTCGGCCCCTACTAGGGAGGGTGGTGTAAGGTGAAGTCCACCATGTGAAGTTTCTTCTTCTTCCAGGACATGGGTGATCTCCATGGCGGGGGTTGGGTCCGGAGTACTCACCACTATGGGGTTGGGTATGGGGATCATGGTTTCCTTCACCAAGGAGGTGAGTAAGTCCATTGCTTGTGGGGTGATGATGACTGGCATGTGGCTCTTTTGGGGTGGTGAGTAATGGGGGACTTGGGATAGGATGGGGAGGGGTAGGAGTGGAGGCCTAGGTTGGGCATCTTGTAACTCATGGGGGAGGGTGCACCCCATTTGGCTCACTGGGTCTTCTTTGGGTAGGAATGAGTTCTCTTGACCTATTTGGGCCTCATATTCTTCTTCCCAATCTAGGGGAGCCTTATAGTCTTCGGTCACCTCCGTAAGTTCCTTTTGGAAATGGGTGGGATGAGGATTTGTGGAAGCTTGTGGGGTGTGGGTTTGATGGGGAATGTTGGGTTGGGTGGTGGCCAATTTGGTTTGAATGGTGGTGGTGATCGGGATAGGAGTCATTTGGGGTGGTGGAGTTTGGGCCCTAAGGGAAGTGAAGATCTTCCTGATCTCAACCCTTATCTCTTCCAATGAATCTAGGGGTCCTTTGGGTGGTGGGGTTTGGGTCCTAATGGAGGCCTTGGGTTGACTGGGAAGAAAAGGGGGAGTGGGAGTGCTCCTCGGGTTATGGTCCTCACGGTAGGAGTGGGACGGTGGGAGCGTAGATCTTCCTGAGCTCACTCTTCATCTCTTCCCATGAGTGGATGGGCTCTTGCCCCCAAACCCTTCTGAATCTCTCTTTGTGTTCCCACATTTTCTTAGCTAGACCCCAAAGTCGTGCCTTGGCCCTGCGGACTCTCTCGGATCCATATACCCAAGTACTTTCAAAGTCCCTTTCCATGGTATTCTCCCACCTAAGATAGGCATGAGGATTAGTTCCATCAAAATGAAGGTCCTCATCTACAATGTAGTCCATGTGGAGGGGGTCAATCGGACCATGTGACCAACGAGGGGTATGCATGATGATCGGGTGATGAATGCAATTGCCCTAGGACAAGACTTAGTAGAGACAAGTCTAGAACTTGCTCTGATACCAAATTGATGTGACACAAAATGCAGCGGAGACTTTGATTCCTTGGACCTAATTCGCAATCACAATTACAAGGCGCCGAGAATATGTTAAAGCTACCAACGCACCGCGCACACACGATTCCCGTGATGACCCGGTGATGCCGAGGCGAGGTGATGGAGATAGCCCCTGACTGGTTAGAGGACCAGCACCACTTTAGTTAGCCCTCCCGAAGGTTTGAAAGCCCACAAACAAGGGCGGCCGGATGCCTTAGGGGCACGGGGTCACTCGCTCACTTATGGCCACGGTGACCACACTGAAAGGTGGCGCCGGGATCGGGCACTCGCTCTCCTACCGGCCGATATGTTTCGCGGATATTAAATAAACAGGTATAAGGAGGCAAGGGCAGGAGGCTCACCTGGTTGGTTTGAGGAAACCAACCCCGGTCGGAGACGAGGGCGGGCGGGGAAGTGTGGGTTCCCCGCACACTGCGCCGATGAAGCTTCGAATCTGTTTAAGTGTACACTCACTACACCTCACGCAGGAGGGTGATCTCGGGGGTGGGAATTGATGGGTTACAACAAACACTACCTCCCGCAGGGAGGGGCGGTAAGCCGGCCAGGCAAGAGGGGGAAGATAAGCTTAGTAGCCCAGGAGGAGGGACCGCTTCCGAATTGGACTGCTGGCTGTGGACGTTGATAGGCAGTCGGTGTAGTCCCTGTAGATCTCGGTCAGGAATTATGCCGATGACGAGCCTAGGGGGGTTCTTCTCGTAACAGGAACCCAAACGCGTCTGATTTACTTCAATTTATTCTGACGTCGTCGATGGCTGCAGTGGAGGTCTGAGTAGAGCAACAGATTCTGGGGCGGGTGGCTCCCTGTTTCTGTCTGCAACTTGCAGAAGTTGCCCCAGTCGCTCCTGGATGCCGAATCACAAACCGTCAGAGGCGCTGTAACCGTGGACAAAGTCTCTACACATAAAAACTGACGGCAACACCTTCTGAGGTCGGGGTAGACAGGGGGACGCCGACGAGTGGGAACTGATCGCTGCAGACTGCAGGAGGCAGACCCGCGCGACTGTAGGAGAAAAATCAGAACTCTGACTCCCGGATGCCGAATGTGGTTCTGCTTCTTGCTCCTGGATGGGAACAGGTGGAGGAAGATATTCGTAGAATAACTTGTGGCTTGAATCGTCCAGTGGCTGGTCCGGGTAGATCTTCGAACAAGGTGGCAGCTTCTGGCCGCAACAGCTACCTGGCACGAACAGTGACTTGCAGAAGTTGTCCCGGTCGCTCCCGGACACCAAATCTTGAACCGTCAAAGTTTTTGGAACCGTGGATGAACCCTCGTTTCGGGAAAACTAGTGGGGAAGCCATCTGATGTCGGGGCGGACTGAGGGATGCCGATGAGTGGAGGCAGGTCACTGCCACCTGTGGGAGACAGACCCGACCAGTCGAGGTAGAAAGACCATAACTCTGACCTCTGGATGCCGAATGTGATTCCGCTTCCTGATCCTGGAAGAGGATAGGACGTGGAAGAACTTTGTTGAAGAACTCTCGGTCTGAATCCTCCGCCGTTTGTCGTGGTACAGCTTCAAATCAGGTTCAGGAACTCTGCAGAGGGAGCCCAGCGCAGTCGGGGGAGGATGGTTCTCCCGGACAGCCCCGAACTCAGAATGGGACGAGATTGCCTTGCCTGCAAAGATAACTGGACGACCTTTCCAGAATGGTAGGGTAAGCCTTCAGACGACGCCGTATGAATCCGTGGATTCTTCAGCAAGTCGACCCTTTCTCTGCCACCTGCAGACTTGGGCAAAGGGAAAGAGATAGTGGTGGAACTAGGCTAATGGAAGAACAATGGGGAAGGGGGTTGGGGGGGGGCTGCGACCTAGGGAGGTGAAGGGGCTGGGAATGAATGGGGTGCAGTCCCCAAAGGGAGGAAAATTTGAATTTTAGCTTGGGAGGGGTGAAGGGTGTGCTTGGGGAAGTGAGGGGGTGTATGGGGAATGCCAAGGGGTGCCTTGGAAGAGGGAGAGGTGCCTAGGAGAAAGGGATTCCACCTAGGGGTTGGAGGGGACTTAAATGGGAGGTATGGGGAAGGGGGAGGGGTCTTAATTAGAGGTGAATAGGGAGGAGAGAGAGTGAATTTCGAATTTGGGGTGGGGAAGAGAGAGAGAGAGAGAGAGAGAGAGAGAGAGAGAGAGAATGAGAGAGCTAGAGAGAGAGAGAGGGGGGCACTTATGCTCAAATTTTCAATACGTCATTAGCTTCAAAAGAGGGGGTTTGGGATCCTATATATAGGAAAACCCAATTTACAAAGAAGTCCTCATGAAATGGACAAATGACGGAAGACCAAGGGGTGGGGAGAGGGGCGCCCATGGGCCAGACCAAAGAAATGGCCCAATAAGACCTACTAGCCCCATTAGCCCACTAGCCTACATACAAGCATAAGTAAATAACATGATAACCTAGTAACATGACTCAAAACATAGGCAAATACATCAAAATGACTCAAGAAAATAGGAAAATGTAATAGGATGATAAGCACCAATGTTCCGTCTGAAGAAGGGCTGCTCCCTAGCTGCCTCCGGGAGGGAGAGAAGTGCCAAGCCAGAGGGTATGTGGTGTGATGCCCTCATCATAGATCCAGCTGTAGCCCACAAGCAGATGATTGAAAGAATTGTGGAAATGAAGCTGTCAGAAAAGACTGGTGGTGATGCGGGTACTTATGATGTGTACAGGGTACCCTATCCTCCCCAGTATGCTGCCAAGAAACTACCCCCAGGCATCAGTAAGCCGCCGAAGTTTGAGAAATTTAATGGCCAAGGCTCCCCTAGGGAGCATATAGCCTACTACACTACAATCATGGGCGACCTAGCAGTCGATGAAGCTTATCTGCTCAAGTTCTTTGGCTCATCCCTCACTGGGTTGGCCTTTGAATGGTACTCAAGCTTGCCAGCTGGGTCAGTGGTTGATTGGCCTGATATGCAGAGAAAATTCCGCGACAGATTTCATGTCACGGAAAGGGAAATCACGATAGCAGAGCTATATGCAACCAGGTAGAAGCAAGATGAGACCGCACTGGACTACATTAAAAGATGGAGGAACTTAGCCATGAGATGCCGAAGGCCTCCTCATCAAGAAGATGCGGTGCAGATATGCAAGCAGAGCCTCAGGAGGGAGGTGCTAGAAAAGATGATCGGTGCAGATGTCAGAACATTTGACCGGCTGAATAATATAGTGGCGGAAGTCGAGACGTTCTTGTCCAAGCGTCCTACCGCCAATGTTCTCACTATGCCGAAGGGAAAATCCAATGAACGACGGCCATCACACTCTGAGGCCAACACCGTCGATTTCAGAACCTTCGAGCAACAGAAGGGGAAGAAAGGGGCAGATGAAGCTCCCCCGTTGGCAGATACAGCAGAAAGAAAAGATAAAGTATCTCTGAGAGACAAGATGAGAAAAGCATATTCCTTCCCAAAAGATAAGACGGCCGCACTGTTCAACTGGGCATACAAGTTCAATAAGGTAACATTGCCTGAACCCAAAAGACCAGCAGATGCAGCAAAGAAAGATGATCCGCTGTTCTGTCCATTTCACAGTGCGCTGGGGCACGCAATTGAAGATTGTTATGTCTTCAAAGATATCATGGAAGGAATGGTCAAGAAAGGTGAGCTGCAGCTGGGAGATTACCAGGTAAAGCCGCCCCATCCACATGAGCCTCCACCCTGGAGAGTGGCTGCCAATATGATCTCAGTCTACCAACAGTTGCCCAAGGAAGCCGTTGAAGAATGCACCAAGCATACCTATGAAGCTTGCTTCCTCACCCCACAGAAGGATCAGGAAGGATGGCAGATGATACCCATAAAAAGCAGAAAGAAGACTCCTGCAGCCAGTACCAGCGGAGCAGTTATCCAGGGTGTTACCCCAAGGCCCGAGCCGCCTCCAATAAAGCCAATATGGCATACAGCTGAGACCGGACCAGTCATCCGGATCCCTACTCACAACCGGAGGAGACAAACTCCCCTCCCTACGCATAAAGAGGTAAGCCCTGCATCCAGGCGTCTGCAGCAATATATTGATGAGCTTGATGAGTACGAACAGAAGAAGCTCAAGCATCTGCTGATGAAAGACTGTATACTCTGGGAACAGTTCGAAGAATTGAAAATCAAAGAACAGCCAGAGGCAGAATGAGAAAAAGCTGAGAATGAACCCTTCTGGGGGCAGGAGCCAGCAAAGCCAAATTTCCAAAAGAAGAAGAAACGGCCCAAATCCAAGAAAGGAAAGAAGGTCACGACAGTACAATGTAACACTCTGTCAGTACTCTTTTCCTTGCCCGGGGAGGATGATGAGCCGGAAGCATCCAACGCTCCGCTAGAAGCTAACCATGCCGAAGCCTCTACCTCGGCCCATGCAACACGTTCTGGGAGAAGATGGGGGCGCCCACCACCAGCCAACCATAATATCATGTTCAGAGGGGAGCAACCCTATCAAATCCTGGAACCAGAGATACGAGGTGTCCAGGTTCCTCCCCCTGCCAGTCTGTACCAAGACAAAAAGAAGGCAGATGAAGCCCCTTCATTCCTGGATTTCCTGTCCAGCTTAGAAAATGAGCAACCGGCTCATACTGCTCCAGATAAAAGCAATAAATGCCAGCAGGCAGCGGCTGGAAAGCAGAAACAGCATGAAGAAAATGAAGAAGGTAACCCTCTAGCAAAACCAGGGACGGTCGCTACAGAAGAAGCCTTCCGGGAGACCGATAAAGAAGATAAAATTGAAAATGGGCAGCAAAGGCCACAGGCACCACATGAACCTCCAAGACCCCGATGGGCAGAGGAGATGAGACTGTCTAATGTCCGGGTGGGCAGTCGAGTCATGAAAATGCTGAAGAAACTCCCTACCAGATTCTCCATCTGGGAAATTCTCTCTCTGAGTGAAGAAGCTCGCCAAGCAATTGTGGATGCACTGCAGTCCCCGACACAATGTGAAGCACTCCTGGCAGAAGTGAATGCTGGGCCATCAGTCACATTCACGGAGGATGATATGCTAATCCCAAATTCCGGCCATAATAGACCGCTGTATATGAGGGGTTCCCTGAACTGTCAGCCGATAAGCAGAATACTGATAGATCCAGGGGCTGCTGTGAATATTCTCCCATACCGCATCTATCAGAAATATTACTTTGATCTGCAGCTCACCAAGGTCAGAGACATGAAGATTGCGGGATTCAACCAAAAGTGTGAGACACCTCTCGGGGTGGCTGATTTCAACCTCACACTGGGCGACCTCACTACCGTGGTACGATTCTATGTAATCGACTCCAACACCACGTATAAGGCCCTGCTGGGAAGACCGTGGCTACACGAATATCAAATAGTGCCATCCACGCTACACCAATGCATAAAATACTGCCATGAAGGAAAAGAAGAAAGGGTGTTTGCAGACCTACATCCCTTCGAAGTGTTCGAGTGCCATATGCTCGATGCATCCTACTACGCCGAGGTGTCACAAAGGGATAAAGAAAAAGAAGCTGTGGTCAGCCAAGAAAAGCCGGCGACAAAGATAAGAAATTGGTCTCCACCGCCGCCAAAGGGCTTCATCAAAAAGCATGGGGTATCTCACATCTCTTATGCTGGTGATTTTGCTCGGATCACTCCTCCTGGCATACACCCAGATGATACTGAAGAAAAGATGAAAGAAAAGTACACACAGGTAGAAGTTCCTCAGGGTCTAGTCAAGCCCATAGCCAGCATAGAATACCAGACGGTGCTACCACTGAAGACTACAAAAATCCCTCGCTTCAGTGAACCTCCTATCATATTCTACACCGGGGGGGTAGTCGAAGAAGACGATCAAGATTGCATGGTCCATGAAGAAGCCGCAAACCGGATGGTGCCAATTACGGGCCTAGAGTACACTACCCAACGGGTTTCGCAAATGTTCTCCAAGATGCAAGTGCCTTCAATACAATCTGTAGCCCAGAAGAAAGCATTCAAGGAGCTATGGGATCCACCTCGAGATAATAAAGAACTGAGGAAGATCACACAGCACCCGGGACTGGGCTATACCCTGCAAGAATACTATGAAGCTGAGGTAGATGTCATCTCTGCCTTCTACCAGCATGAAGATTCCCCTGGGATGGACTATGACCAATACCCTTCGGAAGATGAAGAAATCATTTATCAGTCCGTAGTGGACAATGAAATCCCAGACAATCTGCCAAGGGTGGGGATACCTGACGAGACAAAGAGAGATTGGTACTGGGAAGATCTATCTTGCAAGGAGGATCTGTTCCAGGATGAAGCGAAATTTGACACGGGAACCCCGGATGAAGATCAAGTAGCCAGAGAGCTGCAAGAGTGCCTGGAGTTTGGGCGCATTCTAGAAGAATTCCGAGCTCTACATAATGATGACCTCTGAGGGGAGCCCACATCAGAAGAGCCTCTAAGCACGGAAGATTCCACTTCGAAGTTTTCCGCTGAGCCAGTCACGTCCTCGGGGCAGACTGAATAGAATCCAGCCGTATTGGCCTTACACGATGCACCAGCATCTGCTGATGACCAATCTGATGAAACAGAAAATCATGAGAGCAAAGAAGATTATATCCCGGGAGGCTTTATTGATTTGCAAGAAGCCCCACCCGAAGTTGAAGACGGAGGCCAAGCCACCATCGATGAGCTGATAGAAGTGAATCTGGGGTCAGCAGATGAGCCAAGGCCTACATTCCTCAGTGCACTGCTAGAGCCAGCTGTCAAAGAACAGTATATTCAGTTTCTGAAAGAATTCCGAGACTGCTTCGCATGGACATATGATGAAATGCCAGGACTGAGTTCCGATGTGGCACAACACCGATTGGCGATAAACCCAGAGGCAAGCCCTGTGAAGCAGCCTTCCAGGAGAATGCGCCCCGAACTGATAAATCAGATCAACAAAGAGGTCGACAAGCTGATCCATGTGGGCTTTGTTGAAGAGAACCAGTATACTACGTGGCTGGCCAATATAGTGCCCGTGAAGAAGAAAAATGGGCAGATCAGAATATGTGTAGATTTCAGGGACCTGAATAAGGCTTGCCCGAAAGATGATTTTCCAGTGCCAATCACTGAAGTAATGATCGATGCAACCACTGGCCATGAAGTCCTGTCATTCATGGATGGGTCATCCGGATACAACCAGATCTGGATTGCTGAAGAAGACAGAGTGCATACTGCATTCCGCACCCCGAAGGGGATATTTCACTACAAAAGGATGCCGTTCGGCCTCAAGAATGTCGGCGCTACTTATCAAAGAGCTATGACAAAGATCTTTGATGATTTACTCTTCAAGAAAGTGGAGTGCTACATCGATGACCTGGTGGTGAAAACCAGCAGAAGAGAAGATCATCTGCAAGATCTGAGGATAGTGTTCCAGAGGCTGCGCAGATATGAACTCAAGATGAATCCTATGAAATGTGCCTTCGGCATGTCCAGTGAAAAATTCCTTGGGTTCATTATCCGTCATAGGGGCATTGAGATCGACCCATCCAAGATTAAAGCTATCCAGGAGCTCCCTCCACCAAGGAATCTCCACGAGCTGAGATCTCTACAAGGGCGTTTGGCCTACATCCGACGATTCATATCAAATCTATCGGGGAGATGCCACCCTTTTCACAAGCTCATGATGAAAGATGTACCGTTCCTCTGGGACGATGGCTGTCAGGAAGCCTTTGAGAAGCTGAAAGAATATCTCAAGACCCCTCTAGTGCTGGGGGCACCTATTAAGGGCAAGCCCCTGATACTATACATTGTAGCCACACACTGTTCCCTGGGGGCAATGCTAGCACAGATAAATGAAGAAGGCAAAGAGCAGGCTCTATACTACCTGAGTCGGAGGCTGATTAGAACTGAAGAAAGCTACACCTATATAGAAAAGACATGCTTAGCACTAGTCTTTGCCGTTAAAAAGCTCCGGCACTATATGTTGTCACACGAAATCAGATTGATATCTGCAGCAGATCCGCTCAAATACATATTGACTCAGCCAGTACTGAAAGGCCGGTTGGGCAAATGGGCAGTAATTCTGATGGAATTCGATATCACATATATATCCTAGAGGGCAATAAAAGGACAGGCCGTGGCCGATTTCTTCGCAGAACATCCTGTGCCAGAGAATGATTTGTTGGGGACTGAGTTACCCGATGATGAAACACTAGAAGCCTGCCAGGCTCAGTCAACTATGTGGCAGCTATTCTTTGATGGAGCATCTAGAACAGAGACGGACTCCGATGGAAAGACCAGAATACGGGCCGGAGCCGGTATTATGCTAAGATCGCCAGAGGGGGAGGTTGTGCATACTTCCTGTTCTATAAACAAGCCCTGCACTAATAATGAAGCCGAGTATGAAGCTCTGATAATCGGGTTGCACATCAGCCTCAACATGGGCATCCAGATGCTTCAGGTATTCGGGGATTCAATGTTGATAATAAAGCAAATCCAAGGGGAGTTCGAAGTGCGAAAGCCGGAGTTGAACCCCTACCACCAAAAAGCTGTGTGCCTCATGGTGAAATTCTATCATATTGAGCTCAAGCATGTAGGCCGTGCACATAATGCCCAGGCTGATGCGTTGGCAAAGCTAGCCAGCTCAATAGCAGTCCCACCAGATGAGACACTGAACATTGTTGTTATAAACCGGCGGCAAGTCCCCAGCATGCTAGAAGGCTGCCCCGAAGAAAATGAAGTCGCCATGATCAGTACAGAATAGGCATCTGATTGGAGACAACACCTGCTACAATGGTTTTCACACCAACAGCTGCCGCAGAAAAGAGAAGGAAAGATGAAACTTCTAAGGATCAAAGATTCTTATGAATTCAGAAATGAAACTCTGTTCCGAATAATGGCAGATGCACGCAAGAAGATTTTGCTCCGCTGTCTGTCTATTGAGGAAGCTTGGCAAGCAATGAAAGAAATACATGCTGGGACGGCAGGTGCTCATCAAGCTGGCCCTAAGATGAAGATAGAAATCAAGAAGCTGGGCTACTATTGGCCCACTATGTTTGAAGACTGTTGCAAGTTTGCAAAGTCATGCCAGAAATGTCAGGAGCATGCTGTTGTGCCTAGAAGGCCACATGTCGTTCTGTACCCTACAGTCCCTAGCTGGCCGTTTGCACAATGGGGAACTGATGTAGTCTGTCACGCCCCGAGCGCGGAAGATACCCGGAGACGCGTGACGAGTTTATATCAATCATGTCAATCAGAGTGGTCGTGTATTCGACACAAAGACAGAGATGCGCAAAATAGCAAGATAACCCAATCCTTATTATTAATAGGCTATTACAAATCCAATACTCTGTTTAATAAAAAGAAAAGTACATAGTTGACTCAAGAAAACTATAGAAACAACTAGACGACACTTGAGCAGCTCTATCACTTTCACTCTTGACCATTCCCATCCGATTGACTTCCATCATCGTCGGACTTACCTGAAAAGTAAAAAGGGACAAACGGAATGAGCGAACGCTCAGTAGGAAATTATATCTCAAGTACTAGCAAGGGGTTTAAGTAATTACATTTTCATGAATGCAATGAAGCTATGCATGCTCGCATAAAACGACAAGATAGAGAAAATGTAATATCAAGGAATTAAGATGGACAAATCATGAACTTTCAATAAAATAACAAGACATTTGAGATATTCAAGCAAGTACATTTAACAAGTCATGTCAAGAACTTTGGCTATCATGTATCAAGCAAGTAAATTACCCTTTTTCGGGCCACGCATTTCATGTCAAGTCAAGTACAATTCAAGTACAAGATATGTGTGGAATGTCCAATCTAGAAAGTAAAGTACTCGGTATAATGCCAGATACCTTATCATTTTAACTCCCATGGGCACAAGTACTTTCGGGTGCTCCTCCCAGGACCAGATCGGGCCCTATATGCGCAGGCATTTATCATGTGTTTTGACATCCACTCTTATATATATAGCCAATTTTTGAATTTCAATAATTAAGCTTGTAGACATGTATGACAACTTTGACAGAATGGAGTCCAAAAATATGACAAAAGACATAGAATGACGATAATAACGGTATAATCACGATATCGATAAAACTAGGTAGAATATGGTTCCCTTAACTTGGGTACCATGACAAATCAATATGGACATTCTATATATAGAATTTAGGTCCACATGAACAGTATATCAAAGGTAAGATACCCTCATTCTTATCATAGAATTGAGGTTTACAAGAATGACATGATATGGCATGATATCATCATTCCATTAAGAATTTCTTATGATATACTCTTTGTATAACATAAGGGCCGGTATCCCATGTTTCTTTAGATTGACATGGCAAGGATCGTGTAATGGGTTTTTAGGGTACAACCAGCTCAGTCGGCCTTGAGGGAATCCAAGGCTACGAGGAGTCTTACGGAGGTCTCTATGACTAACTCGCTAGTCCAAAGGAACGGAATGTCCAATGGAGAGCTTGTATGTCAATGAGAATTGAATGTGATCGATAAAATAATCGTGAAACGTGGGACTATACTCACGGAGTGGAGAATAGTGCCGATATATATATTATATAACATATGAAACCATCGGTTAACAGAAACAATGAAAAATCAGTTTCACAGTAAAGTAACGACTTAAGCAGAGTCGTTTATCAAGTAATTAACGCCTAACAGCAGGGCGTTTATCTATTTTCCATATTTGCAGAATTTCATTATTTCAATAATTTGTCAAAAACGCGCCCTGATCAGGGGCGTTTCTTTAAGTTTTGACGACTACACCAGAAGGCGTCCTTTCCTTGTCACTGTTTGACAGAATATCAATAATTTCAGGAATTATCAAAAACGCGCCCTAGGAAGGGGCGTTACTCTTTAATTCTTTATTTTTACAGAATATATTTTTTCAGGAATTTAACAGAAACGCGCCCTATGAAGGGGCGTTACTTTTCATTTTATGCCTTAGTGTCAGGCGTTAGTCTAGTGGGAGATGACCTAGTCTAGGTCGTGAATTCAAGAAATTTCAGAAATTATCGTGAACAGGAAGAAATAAATTTCAGGATAACAATCATATCATCATGACAGGAAAATTGGCAGGAATTCACAGGTAGAGTCATGCAGTATATTAGTTTTGATATTGCATATAAAATGAATTTTTAAACCGTGAACGATTATTAATTTCAGGTGATTTCATGGAATTAACGCCTGTGTTCAGGGCGTCAAATCTAGAATTGACGACCTGGTCAGGGTCGTGTCTTGTAAAATAGCGCCCTTGACAGGGGCGTCTCTTTCAAAACATTACAGAAAAACGCATTAAAACTATAATAAACCGTATGCATGTCATGCTAATATACATATATCTTAAATTATTTTATTTGGGTTACAGTGACTTGAGAAAACCTACCTTGATCGAAGACTTGAAATTTGAATCGTGAAGGCTATGAGAATAGAAGTTCTGTTCAGTATTAGGAGGAAGAGAAGGCTTTGGTGAAGTACCCTTGTTCTCCGGTTCTGTAACTCCTACAAGAACAGAAGAAGAAACATTAGTATTTCTTCATACTCCCTGACCGAAAGTAAAAAGGGAAAAAGAACAATACCTTTGTTCTTTACGTACGCCGCCTTCTTAACCTATAACAGAAGAAGATGAAGAACTGTTAGTTCTTCATGTAACAGACGTAGAGAAATAAATCAGAGGAACTATTCCTCTCTCACGTACCTGTGCAGTTCGATCGTCCAAATAGGTTTAGGGTTCGGCTGTCAAGAGTCTTTATAGGATTTTG